>OY756954.1:4191513-4803685 GCA_963580275.1 Crataegus laevigata
AAATCTTATTCGAAATTACAAATAAAATTATTATGTATTATTTTATAAATAAAAAAATACTAATATTTTATTGCCAATTGCCAGGCTATTCAGTGCAGGGGTGAAGATGCAAAAGGTGATTACTGTTCATTAAGGGAAGTTACTATTCACTGAGTGGATTAAATAGTGATTAACTTGGGGGGAGGGCTCCCACGCTGGAACTGCTCTTATGGATTACAATCACACGCTGCTCTACAACTGGCCTGCATTTAGAATTAGAAGCTCTAAAAGGTGATCATGAACTAAATTCATATCAAATCAAAACTTTGTACATTACGAATATTTAGTGCGTTTGATTATCTTCTCTTCACTAGTCGAATGAATACCCATTTGGATGTAAAGGGGGTGGGACAACATGGGGGACTCTTAATGAATATATAGGGTGTCTCGGATTGGATTCGATAATTCATTATATTCAAGGTGTGTTGAAGGAAAAAAATGAGTTACTTCATTCTAATCCCCAAAATGGTAAGATTAGAACGAATAAATTTTTTTCATCTATAATGCCCTCCCGGTCCCCTCAAAATAAAATCATTCACCTACTTTCAAGTTTGATCTACACCAATTTAAAGAATCAATATAACAAAAGCAAGTGCCTTGTATTGGCTTTTCATAATGTTTCTTCCTAGGTTTAGTACCTTTATTCTTCATCAGTTAAATGTTAAAACTAAACCATATGAAATTATTTCATGGATTCCAAACATGCGTAGGTGGATGAGAAAGCCGCAATTATCTCCTTTTTATTGTGTTTTTCAGGTCTCTAATTATTTCATTTAATTTGGATTGATTCACATGGGCAAATTAAACAGCATTCCCTAGCTGTGTGTGCGCGTATACAGAAGAAATTCCCATGACCCTTGGGAGAGGGAATGAGTCGATCTTTATTCTCCAAAGAAAGAATTTTGACTACAGTGATTTAAAAGAAGTCAGTATCCATGATCTGTCGCGAAGTCCAAGGTGTAAATTTTTGCCTGTTTTATATTTTGTTGAGCTGCAACTATTTACGATCGAGATTTGATACAACAGAAAGAAAGAAACCTAGCTAGCTATATATATTCGTTAAAGATTGGATTCGATTGTCAGCTTTTAAATTTTCAGAAGCAACTTCAGACTTATCAGTAATATATAAACCCATGGAGTGAAGGTTTGGTGTCAAATGGAAATCAGTGAAGTTGATGAGATTGAGTTTATAGGAGAAGGTTTCAACTTCCCTCAAGGGCTCCCAATATTCCTTGTCAATACTGTGTTCGATCAACGTCAAGTATGGGAATGTTGGGAGCCTGCGAAGGACTTTGAAGCTTTGCTCCTTCATTTTTGCTGCCTCTTACGTTCCTTTTTCTCTTCCTTTTCTCGGAAAACTATAACGTACAACAGACTCTCGCACTTCTTTTTCCCGTCTAAACCCTAAGCCCTAATAGATCTTTCTCATCTCTTGTGATTAACACTTTATTTGAATGTGAAGGTTTCTCTATTCAACACAACTGCTATGACTATTCTGACCATCTCAAGTTAGTTATCAGTTTGTTTTTTAACGTGTATGAACTAAAAAGGATTAGTATCATAGCCTTAGTTATACAATATCTTGAAACTTATAAGATTAACGACCGACATCAAAATCTGCATGGCTCTGTGTTGTAATCGACTTTACAAAACTAGGGTTTTCAGCTTTTGTTTTGAATCTGTCATGTTTATTAAAACATTTGATTTAATTATATGAACTTGAAGCATTACGTCATGATATATATGTCCATTTGCATAGCTGTTGTCATGTAATATCTTATAATTCATATTATCTTACTGTACAGTTGCTTGTAGATTGTTTCAGATAATCATGGTTTTTGCACTAAAAAAATTCAATCAAAGCTCATGTTTTTTTTTCTAATTTCAAAAATAATATAATATCAAATCAACCATTCACGTATGAGTGAATTAAAATTTAGGAAAAATTTGAAATATGTCCAATTTTTAGTCTAATTGGACCCATATCAAAAGACCCCATTAATTTAATATGGTTTATTTAGGAAAAATTAGATTTATTCAAGATTGAATGTGTTTCTTGAAGAAATTAAATCTGATCTTAAATCCATAGTTGCATTTCTTTATCATTCATTGTTTCATGTGAAGAATCCGTGGCGCAAGATGAAGATTCGAGTTGATAAAGTGTTGTGCTTGTGATGAATGAACTAAGTGTTGATGAGAAGAAATCGAAGGTTGCATAGTGATATCAAATTGCTTCTTAGACAGATCTAGGTAATTGAGTTTGGCTGAGAATTCCTTGATTGGATGTTTAATTTCTGTTAGTGGATTGCCTGGTTATATAAGGAACTATGATTTTTACCCACACGCAGTATTGGATGTATGCCCTAAAAATCAATGATAGAGTTGATAAAGTTTTAGGACGATATTAGTCCATAAACTAATCATTTGAGCAAGATCACTAATTATAGGATTAACCAAATAATCCTAAATATTAGGTCATGGATAACAAATTTATAAACATAAGAAAGAGGTATCCTAAAGGGTTAGGAGAAATCTAAATAAGTTAGATTGTAGAGACATTGCCATTTATGTGATTATTCTAAAATTGTTCTCGATTTGTGAGATATGTGGAGTGGATATATAAAAATACACAATGTATATCCACTCATACCGATCCATCAATGTAGGAACACTAAGACAAGTGTGTAAGCGTACAAAAAAGATTTGAGTACAATGAACGCGATCAAGTTCTTGTATAGAGTTTTACTTACATGTCAAGAGTTAATTTAGTTGCAATAATGAAAGTAATCCTCTCAATTGATTGTCTGACGAGTAGGTTGGTGACTTTGTGATTCTGCACCATTGTCGTCAAAAAGGCTTGTTCCATGTATCATCCAGATCACTGTGTTACTTGCGAGTAGGTTGGTGGACATGTTAATTTGGCATTTTGATTCGAAATGCTTATTTTATGTTGATACTTACAAAGTGGTGAATGGGTTGAATTTTGTTGGTGCTTCTTCCATTTTGTTAGGTGCTATCTCTAGTATATGGCGAGCAACCTAACCTGGCGTGTGAATGATCTTGGCAAGGTCAAAGTCTGTTTGTAGAAAGTTTGCTCGGATATTCTTCCTACCCGAGCAAATTTAGTGAAGAAAGGCGTGGTAGTGGATGATTGTTGTATTTTCTGCAACTCCTCTCCAGAGACACGTTGCATGTGCTCAAGGAATGTCCGTTTACTAAACACGTCCTTTTTCATCTTCCCTTCAAATTAACTCTCATAATTTCCTCGCATTTTCCATACAAGATTTGTTGCTCCAGGTTGCTAGTGATTGGCCTACCGACAAAACCTAGCATTCATCCTCCCTTACTATCTGGAGTGGACTCCGCCTCTGCAACTTGTTTAAAAGTGAATGTGGACGCGAGTGCTAAGTAGGGCTTTCCTATTCAACCATTGCATCCCATATTTAAACCCTTTTCATCCCCTTCGGTATAGCTTAAAGTAGTAATATCACTTATTCTCCCTTGATTCTTAATGGCGAGGATGTCAAAGTTGGTTTTGCTCATTTGCAACTGACTGATTGGCCAAGTTGGCTTTGTTCTCTGATCATTTTTTATTTGAAAATTTCTCATATATTATCCATGATGTTCCCCTTACTTATTGTAATGCTTTATTTCTCAATTAAATTTGCTATCATTTTACCCTCAAAAATTTTATACCATAACATGGTGATACTCATTTACGCGCAGATGTAGAAGTCACAGTTATACCGGTCAAATCTTTTGCATTCATTTTATGTGTGACATCTATCATTGATTGACACATGTTAATAAATTTAACCATTTTAACTTTTCTGTTAAAAACTTAACACATATCAATTAATAATAAAGATCACAAAAACACTATACAAAAATAAATACAGAAGATTTAATCTTGAAAAAAACCAGTCATTATAAAGTTTCGACTCGTCCTCTATCAATAGTTTCTATTACTAAAGACAACCACCTTTTGAACATAAGTCAACATTTTTTTTTTTTTTGTTAAAATGGACATTCGATTTTTAATTCTTCTTGTTGGTTAGGCCCAATTGGCCAGATAAATGGCCAACCCCAATTAAATTCTAACTTGCCCAATACGACATCAGAGACAAAGATCATGCGATTCCCGTTCAAAACGCAACAAGTGGAGACAAAGTCTGCACCAAAAAGAAAGGGAGCAATGGTGCCCAACTGCTCTGACGTAGAAACGTGAAAGCACACCACGTGACTATACAATTCACATGACAGAGATCACGGCTTCCTTTTAATATCTCAGAAAAGAAAATCTCAAGAAAATTAAAAGGAAGTCAAGCTTTTATTCATTTGTGTTTCGATCTAAAAAAATCGTTTACACGAGAATAACTTATATGAAACGAATACATTGTCAAGTGACGCGTCTTATTAATGAAAATGACATAATACATAAACTACACATCTTTTTTATTTCCTTAGCATGAGGCGTCACTGTGATAGTAAACTCGTGTCATGTAATCTTTCTCCATTTATAATGCTGGGGAGTGTTAGAAATCTGCGTACTTACCTTCTCAGTTTTACTCTTGTCACGTTTCTTTCACTAGCATGCAAAATTAATTTGAGTGCTAATGAAGTAAATTTGACAAGAAGATAAATGAGAAGGTTGAAATGAAAAGGTAAGCGAGATGATTGTTAGCATTACTCTTTTCTATAAATGTTAGCATACTAGAGAGACCATCTTTTGATGCGGTGGCTGATAGTTATACTTCTTCAAAAAATCATTAAAAAACGAGTTTAATCATCAACTGCCATATCAAGTTTATAAAATAGTCTTAGAATGAGAATATTCTTGCTTAGCACCCTCAAGTAACGGTGATGCTCACATTCTATTTGTTTATAGGGATGTGATGTCCACACACCCCTTTTTACTTCTCACACACCTTTTTGGTTTTCGGCCGTAAGATCGGATGAATTAAATATCAACGGACAAAAATTAACAAGGAGTGTGTGAGATTGAATGATTTTAAATTTTGAGACCTGTGTAATCATAGACATGAATCTCAAATTTTAAAATTATTCAGTGATAATAAGTAGGATGAGCATTATCACCACTTAAGAATGATAAACAAAAATGTTGCATGTCTCTCATTTTTCATACTACATTTGTACTATCTTTCTAATATGTGTTGATTGACCATACCTATATTAAAAAGCTAATACAAATATAGTATGAAAAACATATGTGCATAAAAAGGCCACGGGTAACATATGGGTGTTTATCAATCATTGTAAAGCATATTATGACGTGGGGACCAGTATGTCAACATAGAAATCCACCGACGATTGCGGAGTTCTTGGTTTCGCATTCGTCGTACGGGAAGTCCAAAGGCTTTTGTTTGTCGAAATTGGGGTTGTATGATTTGACGCCCTCCGTTGGAATGGTGGCCGTAAGTTAAATATGTAATCTTATTTAACGTGGCTTTCTCCCTACCCTTTTTTTTCTCCTACCTACCATCCACCGCCAACCTTAGACGTTATCAAAACTATCAATCACATTCCACCTTCTTAAATCTCATCCTAATTTCTTCTTAATATTGATAATGAAAACTCTTTTGTTCGTTACTACTATTATGACAATAAAATTGTTAAATTTAATGACCGATTCATTTTCTGTTAGTTGCACTTTTGAATTATAGGCTTAAGTTATGGTTTTTCGATCGATTTATGCTATACTAGATGGTATGAATGAGTTTTGACAATGTTAATATTGAATGGGATTCGAAACATCCAGACAAATTTTTGAATATTTTATTGTTTGTAAAATAAAATATCTCGATATTTACTATTTATTTTGAAAAGACAACATCATTTTGGTAATTTTCCAATGAAGGTGTCAAGGTGGCTCTTCACTATAACAAGATCGTTACCATGTTTGGTACATTGAATGATTTTCGTCACTCTTTACTATTACAAGATCATTACCAATAGCGTTTTATTCTTGTACGCATACTTGTTGTATTGTTAAACTTTATCAATTAATCGAATCTTTTTATAAGAAAAAATCTAATGAATACTATACGAAACCATTCTTTTTTACCATATATAAACGCAATATATTCCTCCAACAACATATTCTCATAGATGGCCATCAGCACATCTAAAATTCATTCTAAATAATGATAAATTTGGAAATTTCATTAAGACATTGTATTGCAGTACCGAACAAAATAGAACAATTTTTGCCGTCAAATACGTGTAATTGACAAAAGCCAAATACAACAACTATTCCTTGATCTAAACCAAAACTGTGTAATTGTTTTAAAAAATAATAAAAACTACTTGTACAAAACAAGTAGATATTTTAAATTAAACATGTTAAACTTTGTCCAAATTATTAAAATAAATTAATATCAAACTCGAACTTAATACCCCATTTATATGTAAATAAGTAGTATTAAAAGAGTGATAGACGGTTAAATATCGTGAGAAAAAACTAAGTGTAGGAAGTTTCCTGCAACTGCAGAAAGCAACAAGTATTTATAATCTGAATGGGAAAGAATGACAGAGTATGGGATTGGATAACTGGAAACTTTTTGTGGGTAAAGTCATGAGACTTATGGCAGTGTAGGCCCCACTGCCTCTTTCCTCCTCTATCTCTTTCTCTTAACTTCCCCTTCACTCTCTCTCTCTCCTCTCTTTCTCTCTCCAAGTAATTTCCCTCTCTCTCTTCCCTTTCAAACACTTATAAAAGCAGCAACTTCTTCTTCAAATCCCTCCCTCATGGCCACCACCATCTTATGCGCATCTCATTCCCATTCCATTCACTTGGCTTAGCCTTCATTCGCACCCTCTGTTTTCCCTTTTTCCCTCTTCTTTATAATAGCCCTGAAGGCCGAGGCGAAACGGTAGCAGTTTTATTATAACAACTCGACCGAATTGTCCAATCATTCATGGACTCCGTCGGCAAGAAGTCAATGAAGAACCAAAACCAGAGGGCGGTTTTGATTCAGCGGCTGAGATGCTCCGTTCAAAACTACGATTGGGGGAAGAGGGGTCATGATTCCCAAGTGGCCAGGCTCTCTGCTTTCAACTCTGGTTCTGGGATTAACCCACAAAAATCATATGCTGAATTTTGGATGGGAACCCATGAGTCCGGACCTTCTTTTTTGATTCGGAATTCGGATGAGAATAATGGGTTTTTCCCAATTGGGTCTCAGATTATATCTCTCAAAGATTGGATTTCCAAAAACCCAAATGTGCTTGGTGAGAAGGTGATCCAAAAATGGGGCTCTGACCTCCCTTTTTTGTTCAAGGTACTCCATTTTTTAATCTTTCCTTAATTTTTTTATTTTTTATTTTTTTTTAGGATTTTTTTTCTGTTCAAAAATTGGGGGTGTGGACTCTGGTGTGGAGTTTTCTTTGTTTGGTGTTTGTGTGTTTATTGCGTTTTTCAGGTGCTTTCTGTGGGAAAGGCATTGTCAATACAGGCACACCCAGACAAGGATTTGGCCAAGATTTTGCACAAGTTCATGCCAAATGTTTACAAGGATGCTAATCACAAGCCTGAGATGGCCCTTGCCACTACACACTTTGAGGCTCTTTGTGGTTTCATCAATCTTCAGGTAATTATTCTCATGTTTTTATTAATTTCAGGTTTGATTCGTGTTTATTTAATTTCGGAAATGATAAGAATCTGAAGATAGTTTTTAACTAACAAACTCTTAACATCTCTCAACACAAGCTGTCTTAGTATTTTTCTGAGCATGAGCGAACGGTGAGAGGTAGGGGATATATTTGAGATACATAATTTCCCAAAGCTTTGGGTCGGCTTGACTTGTTTGGTCGCTGAGTCTTTTCATGACAATAATTAACACTTTTGAATGCTTACGTGCCTCCTTTTGTTGTGTTTATTTTATTTTGTTATTAAACAAAAAAAAAATGTTAAGGAGATTAATTTTTAAATCATATAGTGTGACGGTTGATTATTAGTTTCATTTCTCAATAATTTAAAAAAAAAAACTTAACCATCAACTGTCACATCACGTGATTTACAAAAATAATTAAAAAATTTAATCACTATTTTATATATTCGTTAGGCATTAAAGAATTTTAAGAGAAATTATTATCTTATGCATTTAGCGAGAGTATCATCTTAATACAGTAATTTGCTTTTGAAGTAGAAGGAGAGAGGAAGAGAGTATAGTTGGGGTGAGGCTTTATTTTTTGTTCTTTTTATTTTTATTTTTAGTTTTTAATTAGAATTATGCTAGAATTACATGTAAATGAGGCTTTGAAGAAAGAAAAAAAATGCAAAATTTTGATTATGTGCAATTACATGATGCTCATATTTCTTATTCATATTCCATTTTAATTAAATATTTAAATTGGTAATTTCATAGAATTTTGGTTGACAATGAGTGTTGTATTAATATGTAGTTTAGATTCAAGTTGGGATCAAAATATTGTATTATTTAGTTGAGGTTATTATTTTATTGAACATTCATTTATCGAGGTTTTACTGTAAGAGAGCCCGTACTATTATATGTGGACATTATCTATATTAAAGAATATGTCAATAAATCTAAACAGTCATATTACTAGATATTTGTACGCACAAATGACAAAACTGATACATTTGTTGACAAATTCTCCAACGCTCGTTAAATAAATTAAACCTTCAAATCATAAAGCAACTAAGAATTCCACTACCATAATATTGGATTCCATCATAGTGGACGTTTTAACTGCTATTTCTTTAATTATACTTAGATTATATTTAATAATTGAGGTCAAGAGCAGGTGTAGTGTTACTTTCTTCTGCCTTTCAGAATTTCCTGCCAGGATGCCTTTTTCTTCCCATTTGTTTATCCTCTAAAGGAATATTGCCTTCTCTGCTGGGATCTCTGTGGCAATACCAACTAATTATAATTTACAAGTTTAATTACAATTTTCGTATTTTGTTTACAGGAACTCAAAGTTGTGCTCGATAATGTCCCTGAGATTGAAGAACTGGTTGGCAGTGAAGAAGCAAAAAAAGTATCCGGAATCACTGATCTAGACGAGGAGGAGAAAGTAAAGTCTGCTCTGCGTTCACTTTTCACCCACCTCATGTTAGCTAGCAAAGAGATGATAACCACAGTAATTACTCAAATGAAAGATCGTTTACACGTTGAAAGTCAGGTTGGTCGATGTGTTTTTCTTCAATGTAACTGTCAAATTATGTTTTTAAGGGCAAGTTCTTCGCCCATAGGATGATCTGATTGAAGATCCTGCTTGATCATTCTGAATTTCTGTAACTGTTTTCGCTCTTTTGGCAGGCGAGGCTTTTGACAGAGAAGGAACAGCTGGTGTTGCAGTTGGTAAAGCAATATCCAACTGATGTGGGTGTTATATCTGCCTTCTTCTTGAACCATGTGAAGCTTAATCCCGGCGAAGCGCTGTACATCGGAGCTAATGAACCTCACGCTTACATATTTGGCGAGTGCGTTGAGTGCATGGCAACCTCGGACAATGTAGTGAGGGCTGGCCTTACTCCAAAGCATATGGATGTTCAAACCCTTTGTTCAATGCTGTCATACAAGCAGGTAAAATACAGCATCCCCGCCGTGGAATTCACTCTTAACGTCTACTTGCTCGGTCAGAAGTTTCCTTGCATTTCGCATACATTTCCAAAATTTGATATATTTTCTTTTGCAGGGGTATCCTGACATCCTGCAAGGAGTTGCAATAGGTCCTTATGTGACAAGGTACCTCCCACCTTTCGATGAATTTGAGGTTGATCGCTGTCAACTTCCGCAGGGAGAATCAGCAGAGTTCCCTGCAGTCCCCGGGCCTTCGATTTTTGTGGTCACGTTCGGGGAGGGAATCATGTATGCAAGCAATGTTCAAGGTGATGTAATTACGGAAGGAGACGTTCTTTTCGCACCAGCAAACACCCGGATTCGCATAACATGCGCATCCGAGTTGCAGATATACCGAGCGGGTGTGAGCAGCATGTTCTTCCAAGCCTCGTGAATTTCGTTACACAGCTGCACGCCTTAGCCTTAGTGCAAATCACACAATTTATGAATTTTGTATTTTTTGATTTTTTTTACAATAAGCGTATGTAATATGTAATAATAATATTAGCACTGTCATGAGAATGCCTGTGCTGGTGTGCAATGAAATGTAGTAAGAATTATACGGAATAAAACATGCATCAATTTGAGCCCTTTGTTTATTTATAAAAAGATCCATTTAAATCGTTTGTGACACAAAAGACCAGCCACTAAGTAAGTATCAAACTCGGCACAAATTTAATAGTCTTTGTTATCTATGTGAGTCAAAGTTAAGAACTCTAACTTACAAGTTGGTTAAAGAGAGAAGAACTATTAAAATCAATGTTTCTATCAGTGAGGAGTGTCAATAGCCTTGATGGCTATTAGACCCACAATAATTTATAAACGGGCTAAAAAGAAGAAGTATACGGCCCAACGCTTTGATCTGGTGGGATCATGCCTCGCACCAGCTCTAAGCTGACAGTTAGTACAACGATGCGATATGCACATATTCTATTGTTTCTCTACATCCCTATTTAAGCTGACAGTTAGTACAACGATGTGGTATGCACATATCCTATTATTTCTCTACATCCCTATTTAATCGTGCATGTTATTTCTGTTTTGATTTATCCTATTTGATGGCCCGAAAGAAAGAGAGAGGTGTGTTAAGAACGTGAGTGAGTAAATTCTGGTGGAAATTAGAAGGGAGCCCTTGTGATCGTTTATGTGGGAAGCACTTCTGCGTTTGCTACAAATATCCAAATGATTTCTAGAAACAGTTCCATGTGCTTCCTGAAGAAATGTCTAGAAGGTGTTTCACAAGAAAGCACTTCTACAAACCATAAACACTTTCACATTAAAGAGCAATCAAATATAGTTGCTCTGTAAGATTCTATGCACATTAGTTTGCCAAAGCACTTCCATAAACATTCCAACACCATGTCGTGGGCAACCCCTTCAACACCGGTAGGAGGGCAAAACCTGCCTGTCGCGTTCAGACCATCATCATCCTGTACATTAGAAGAAAAAAAAAATACAGAGCAGTTTTGAATTGTTTGGTGAATGAAGAACATCTGCTTTTATCCTTGTTCAACTGAAAAGTCTTGTCTGCATTGTTTTAAATTCCAGGCTTCTCCTTGACAGAGATCCAAAGATGTCATGCAGAATTTTAAAAAAAAAAAATCTCAGGACCTTGGATTGCTGATCCTGGCCGGCAACAGGCAAAGCATTTCTCATACTTTGGATCGTCACCATCAGATTGAATTTAAAAAAACAGCAGACGATCCCACTCTGATACCATATGGAACTTACACGAGGTTCGACAATTGGCATATGTCCTCAGTGGTGCTGGAAACTCTTACTGGTCACTAGAACATCAGTACAACAAACCGCATCTATGTATCGAGGAGCAAGACATTACAGAGAGAGCAAGCAACAAAGGCTTCCTACGACATCTATGTATCGAGGTGCAAGAAAGAAGATGAAGAGGTGCCAGAACTAAATTGCTACAATTAGTGCTCTTGGCTCAATACAATGGTAACAACTAACAACAATCATTAAATAACTTAGCCATTCCAATAAGATCAGTGATTTAAAGGAATCTATAAAATTAAGCGACTTCATTCAAGTGAAAGTTGTTTTTTTTTTCCAACTTCCCGAAATTCTTAGATTGTTTCAGAATAGTTTAGTTGTCAATGTATACTGTGACTGCTTAAACTTCCACCACTTCTAGTAAGTGCTTTGGTAATGACATGAGTAAGTATTCCGATGGGGCAGAAAAAGAGGCAAAGAGAAACTGAATGTCGAGTCTCTATTTGGTTTTGCAGACCATCGCTGAAAACCTGCCTGGATCAATGAATATAAAGTGTTAGAACTGTCTTTGCATGCATGCTCGTGTGTGTGTGTGTGTGTGTGAGAGAGAGAGAGAGAGAGAGAGAGAGAGAGAGAGACCTTGCAGCAAAGAGATCAACAACCAACAAGTGAATCCAGGCAGAAGCTAATGTTATCTCATTGGTGAACATCTTTGCTATACCAGTCAGCTGCATATAGTACATAGGTAGGGGGAAAAACTTGTATAAAATTTCATAACATACGAGAAAGGATTGTTTAACTTGTATATTACTAATAACTGTACACACCTCAGGCAGCCAGTATTTACTTCCAAAAATCAACCGCAGCGTTTCAGGAGTCCAAGAGAGGTATAGTAGATAGGCATAGAGAACTCCAAGCAGAACATATGGTATACTACTCTCCGTAAATACTTTCGTCTGCATTTTTTACGTGACTTCAATGAATCAGGTCCATCAATTTAGGTTGGGCAAATCATGCAAGATTATACTGATATGAAAAATATTAACAATAAGAAGCATTTAAGGTGTGAAAGCATACATACCAAGAACATACCAGTTGAGCTTTAGGTGCCAGAACCATGAGGGCATAAAATGGGAGAACTGCAGTCGTTCCCAAAGTAAAAACTCTACTAGCAATTTGAGAACTTGCCAACCCTGAGCACAAAAAAAGAAAAATACACTATCCTTATTGTCATCGATGGTATTTGAAGCTAAGAGGAACCCCAGCCCTCCCATCCTCATTATCACTCACACTATTATGAGATGTAAACAGATAATAAACGAATCATGAACAAGTAATGGCGATAAACCATTCCTTTTAGAGGGAAGAAATAAGATGATTTAGCATTTCGTAAAACTATCAGTCTGTCAAACTTGTGCATCATATGACACGGCTACTCTACTGGTAACTATTTTATAGGAAGGAATTCCAGTAACGAGTACTTCAACATCTTATGAATGATACTCGTGGGCTTATATCTTCATACGGTCAAATATCCCAACTTTTGCACTTTACAACACATAGCAAGATTCAAATCAACCACGCAACACTGCAAATGATATCAATTATAAACGAAAAGCATTAAAAGTAGCAGAAAGGATTACATGACATGTATACTCCAGAGCATTTTCGACGTGGAATATATCTCTCAAGTTTCGGTCTTATGGGAACTGTCGAACCTCCGACAAAACTCCAGTCCTTGTGCGTGTGAGATTCCACTGTCACAACTTGGTGACCTAAGACTTCGGTTTTATAACCTCTCAGCGTAAATGTGAAGCTTTGTGCACTTCTGTCGCTGCTGCAATGTCTTATAGTCTTCTTGCCATAGTCAACCTATGAGAAACGAAACTTTAGTTGTAACAGAAGATTCCCAACTCAGAACATTATATCGGAATACACGTTAATGCTTATACCAAAACTTTACATCCATCCCCCCTTTGAGCTCTAAATTAAGGCTTATACCAAAGGAAGGCCTTACACAAGCATCAAACTAGTTCGCGTCATCGCCATTCCCAATGGGAATGGCTAAGGGTTGGTGAAATGTCTCTTTCCAGATTTTTAAATGTTGCTGCCACAGTTATCATAAAGACAATTTGATAACAAAATTACAGGTAAAAAGCAATGGACTTTTCAATTTTAAAAGAAGAACAATTACGTATTTTCGTGGCCAAGGAAAACAGCGTTGGGGTATACAAATCGTAAATCCAAGTAAACTACTCTGGCAAACACCCATTTTTGACACCCAGAGAAATGCTTTAACCAGAAAAAGAATTAAACAACGCAACTACAAATCCAAAAACTGCAAGGGAACCAGGGTATTATATACTTAATCATTCCCAGAGAAACGTTCCGAATGGGAGAAAAAACGTGGAGGGCATAGAAAATGAAGCTTGGAAAGCTTAGAAGAAGCCATACCTTGAAGGAGAATGGGGAATGGCAAAAGCAAGAAGAGAAGGCCATCTCTGTTGTGAGACCAGAAAACTCTGTAAACAAGTAATAATGGCTGCTCCATAATATGTTTTTACAGTACTGAAATTAGGAATTCGGAAAAAAAATGAAGGAACTTCAATAATGCAAAAAAAAAAAACTACAGTTTCACTCGCAGACAACAGTACAGACACCGAGCTTAGAGAGAGCGAGAGGGGGAGGGTATAGGAGACTTACCTTCTGAGACGTGACTGTAACGATATCCCAAACTAATAATTAACTGCCACGTAGAAAATTCAAACATATGGCAGCTCGTTATTGGTTTGGAATACCACAGTGTCGTTGCGTAACGTTCCTGGGTAAGAAAGTCGCATTCCCCACAGCCCACTTGTACTGCATTTGTTTGTAGCTTTCCCAAACAACAGAAGAAAATGACAATTCATATATTTTTTTTCAAATGGATGGATAACGTTCACTCTCTAGCAAAGAGGAACTGATCCTTCGTTCCTCAAGGCTACAATCCAATACAGGTTCTGATAAAATAATATTCCAGCTTTAATCAAATAAATACAACAGTAATTTAAGTATTTAACTAACTATAATCTTATTAACTACTAAAAAATTAAAATTTTATTCACCAAGCATGAGGGGAAAAATTACAAAAGCTCCAGCCTCCCTTAGGAAAGTGGAGAAATAGACACAATTTATTTGAATTGTGTGCCATAAATAATACAATAATCCAATGTTGTTCGGCAAGAAATCAGTACATTCACAATAGACACTCATCCAGTGCTTCCCCTTCCCTACGCTTTTTCTCACATACACGTCAAGAACACGAATGTGGGTGCCCTCAATTGCGCTTGGACAAGTTAGCTGCCCGTTAGTTTTTCGCTGTGCTCATTAAGCCATGAAATGATGTCGCTAAAAACTCGAATTATCATTTCATCTGGCTCACCCTCCAAAAGGGAATGATAGGCATCCATGTAAAGGATGAGTTTCTTGTCGGAACTGCTTGCCTTTTCATGCAGGACCTTACTTACAGATGGATCAGTTACAATGTCAGCCTCTCCATGCAGGATTAATAATGGAAGAGAGACCTGTAATGAAATTTATTAGCAGTGACCTAATAAATTTAGAATTTATATGCTACTGCTGCTAAATTATACTGAAATACACATAAAACATAATATCCAAAATTTGAAATAAAATCGTGTATCTGTTGAAAAGACTGAGCCAACTAACACCGGTTGTCCAGTCCCCTGCACTGTCCCAAAAGAATAAGAAACTACCACAACCTACTAGATTCTGTTTCAACAATTTTACAAACTTTTCGGACAGTTTTGCGTTCAACTAACATATATTGAATCTAGTGGAAATTTCAGAAAGATGTATGGGGCTTTGTTGACAGAAAGATACCTAACATAGGCTTACTGGCTGTGAAGGTCCTAATTAGTACATCTTGGTTCTAGAGTCAAATAGGGGTCTGCAAGCAAGAGTCAGGTTGGTTCTGAGTGCAATACCACTGATCTTCATTGGTCTAAATTAAATGAAGCCCAACCTGAACCTCAATAAGCAGAAGCTAAACCAAATAGGGTCATGTCAAACTGGATACAGAAAAATGGTTTCTATGAAAACACACCATCGATGGTCCATGGACATGTGGTGTATTTGTCCGATTCTACTGCTACTGCTACTTCATATCACAGATCATAATCTAAAAGAGCAGTAGGTTATATATGTAAAAATTAAAGTCGTATTTATTTCCTTTTTGGATTTGTAATCCAGCCAAACTGTAATGGGTTAAATTTACTTCAGATGCAACCAAACATCTGTGGATTAAGCTTAATAAGAATTACCGCCTAGTTATGTAGACAACGGTTGGAGCGTAATAAGAGTTTTTGAGGATTACAAGGGAGTGAGGGTAGAGGAGCTTTGGGATAGAGTAAGACACTGGGCAGCTCTTTGGGCTTCAGTTTCAGTTGAGTTTAGAGATTACCCTCTCTCTCTTCTATACTAAAAGGGATTTGTTAGCAGCCGTTAAATGATACGGTTTAGCCTTACCATTGTTTAATTAGCATTTCCTTAAAGGTCCTTGCTACTTACTCCCGGTCCTAGGTGGAACTCTTTTCCACTTTTATAAATTCTCTCTTTTATATAAAATTCTTTCGTTTCTTCTCAAAAAAAGAAAAAAAAATATAGACACTGGAACTGTTAACCATCAGAAAGAACAAAGAAGAGATTAGGGAATATGCAGCAACAGGCGTTACATATTAAGGGAAAAGGTTCACACTGAACATACTGGATAGAACTTGATGCAATCAAAGAAAACTAAAATGGTGGTTCAATTGGTTTAGAAATTAACTGTAATAAAAAGGGAGTCATGGATTGGCATACTTCTTCCAATTGGTGTTCTATCTCTTCAGTAGTTCGAAGCATTTCTAGAGCAGTTTCCAGGCGTGGTTTATCCTTGTAAGCAATAACATTATAGGCTGTCTGCATTCAGGAAAATGAACAAATTATCAGCCACAACTTCTGCAAGAAGATTAAAAAAGAAATGACACATCAAATCATGGCATGGATAACTGATTAGAACAACTTGAGAAAGCTAGTAAAATAGCATCACCACCCATATTATGAACATAAGACCCTCCATGTTTTCACTACTTCACACTATTCATCAAAGAAAAGAGACTAACCATTTCTCTTTTCTTCAAGTCTCTAAATGCTGCCTCAGCAAGATTCTTTTGTGGAACCAATTTTTGCTTTGGAAGCAACTTAGCCACCCCAATCAGGATTTGTGTTAGTAGCCATGGTGGAACCATGTCATCTGCAATCTACAAAACAAAAAACAAAAACAAAAAAAAAACAAAAAAAACAAAAAACAAAAAAAAAAAAAAAAGAAATTTACACCTTTTAAGTGAATGAAGGTGAAAATTAAAGAAAAACCTACTTCCTAATGCTAACACAATAAAGTTATGGAATTTACCTTGCACATTGGTGCAACTAGTATTGCACCATTCCATGCACTAGGTTGTTTTAGGTGAGCCTTCAGTGCTACAGCTCCACCCAAGGACTGTCCAATGAGAAAGGTCGGGAGTGTACGGAACTCAGGCTGCTCTGCGCTCCAAACTAAAGTTTGTAAATATTAACAATTGAAATGAACATGGCATTTTGTCTATTTTCTTGTTCAAGGAACAGACAGACCAGACATATCCTTTAGTCTATCACTTGATTGTTCCATGGGAAATTAAAAAATAAAAAAAAAGTATCCATCATCAGCCAAGCAGGCCCGGCCTTGAAATTTTGAGGGCCTTGTGCGAAATTTTAAATGAAACTCTCATTAAGAACCATGAAAAGAAGTTACAATTTATTTTTTTTGTTTTTCCTATAAAATAGTTTCAGCACATAAATTTTAAAAGGGTTGTGATTTTTACACACCCTTAACTACTTTTCCCACACACATTCTTATTTTTTAATACTTAATTGGTATTGTACTATTTAATCTTCCATGTATACCCTTCTATTTATACCTTGACTCTTTCAAAAGTCAAAAAGTAGGAGGGGTATATATGGAAGATTAAATAGTAAGATAGCAATTAAATATTAAAAAATAGAGAGGAGTGTGGAAAAAGTAGTTAAGGGTGTGTGAAAATCACAACCCTTTTAAAAACATATGATCATGTGGTAGGTGGATATGCATTTCCTGCATCAAAGAGCACCTAGTTTTGAATTTTTTGGGTGTTTTTTTATTTTATTTTATTTATTATTATTTTTAATTTGTACCATCGCGCAAATGTTGCGCAGCGAGTACCACTTGCGCTAATTGCATATCTTGTTTTCTTGCTGTACAAAAATATATATTTGCATATTTATCTACAGTATGTACACACTCGGGAGCCTTTCAAAATTAAGGCCCTGTGGGGTGCACCACCTGCACTCCCTTAGGGCCGGCCCTGCAACCAAGGAGTTTAATTCTCTGTTTCAGATGCAAATTACAAAAGAATAAGTAGCTGAGAAGAGGTACATGACGTCATGAGTAAAACTTTCCCTGAATTTGGTTTTTGACATCACTTTTCATCTGCTAATTTTTTAGGGTTGGAGGAGGTCATGAGTGAGCAAATTGATATTTCATATTTAGAGCAGTTTCAATCCCTCTACCTAATATTTTCAAGTGTATGTCATACCAATGTATCCTAATCCCTTGGTACTTGGAAATCCGTCATCCAAACACCCCCATTAGAGTTCATTTGACACTCAGATTTCCAGGTCCATACTTCTCACTGACTCACATTAGAAAATTCTAACAGGAAGGTTAATTTATATTTAGCATACCTTTGACTTTGGAGTAATGCTCAATGACATCATCTACAAGTCTGTCAAAGCTGGGAATATGGCAATGAAGACCTTCTGAGAGACCAAAGCCAGGGTAATCCATTGCAAAAACTCCGTACCCATTTGATGCCAGCTTCCTTGCAATTCCTGCAGATATCATGAAATGATTAGGTTCCACAAGGGAGCATGTCAAACGCAGAAATTTGTTCAGCAAATACTCTCATCACAGGTTGCATGCCTTCAAAGAAAAAAGTGCAAGTATCTCCGTAGCCATGACAGTAACACACTATTGCTTTGGGATGAGATGTCGCTGGGAGCCAACTCTTGCAGAAGATCTCCAGTCCCCTGGAGTTCACCTCATACGACTACACAATAGAATATGGTGTGATCATCTTCAAACGAAAAATAGACCGCAGAAACTCAATACTTAAGAATAACGTATCCTAGCATGTTACATGATCGCTTAAACTTAATTATAGGTAAGCGGAGAAACTTGAAATGACACAAGTACGAATGAAATAACAATGTACGCTGATTACCATCACAAAAGAGTTATTACCTCCTCCATTTTCAATCCGTCAGTCGGTGTCTGCAAATTAACCAAAAAATAAAACAATAAACATTACTAATATTAAAAAATGTCTGCAACCCCTTAACAATTACATAACATCCTGAACTCGAACTACCATTTAAGAAACATGACCAAAAACACCAAAGCAAAATAGTATAAATAGCAAGTTTCAGTAGCGGTTCGGGCGGCCGTGTGTGGACCATTTACAAGTTTCCGTGTCAATCATCACCAACCACTACAAAACCCAATTACACTCTCACAAATTACAACGTGCGCGAAATTTTCAAGCCATATTCTAATCTAATCTAATCTAAACAACTTAGTGGGATTCGAACTTAGGTCGAGGGCGAACACACTCCACTAGCCAACTTGGCCACCTACAACTCAATCTAACTAAAACAACCCCACAAAAAATAATGAATAAAAAGTCCACTTTACCAATACCAACAGTGAACAGACAAAGAAAAACAGCCAAACAAAATACCTTGAACAGAATGTGGTCAATCCCAAGCTGAACTTCCTTGAAGGCCTCACGAGCGCGCCTTCTGGCGGGAGCTTCATCCATGTTTGCATCCAGAAGCCTCTGCAGTTTCTCGTCGACCCCTGGCAGCTGCCGCTTCTTGGGCGCCATTGCTGCTGCTTCTGTGCTCTTGTTCCTCCTTCTAATTCGGAAACAAAACGGGACCGCCCTGGGCTCTGAAACGTTTCGAACGGAGTTTCTTTCTGGAGTCAGAAACGAGAACAACCAAATGATAAATCAAATGGAGCGGGAAGTAAGGTCAATTGTACCGGGAAGAGAAAAAGAGTGGCGACTGTATGGCTTGGCGAGTTTCAACGCCATCTGAGATTTTATTTAATTATGTTATCTACCGACTTGAAGATGCGATCTGGTTGGTATGTCTTTAATATTGATTATTGAACAAATAAGAAGAAGACAAACAAAGATCGGGGAAATAATTTGAGAGTGAATGAGAGATTCCTATTTGAGATTTTTTTTTTTTTTGTGCGGTTTAGTGTGAGGCATAGTCATTTTTATATAGTGATGTGACTAATTTAATAAAGAGAATCAACTGTTACAATTAATTGAGGAATGAGTGAGCAATTCATTTGAGGAATTAATGGCTTAATGATTATAACATTTAATTTTTTGTTTTTTTTTTAGTATATTGATATTTTTATATTATAGGAATGGAGGGTTCGACTAAGCCACGTAATGGATTATAACATTTACTTGAGAAATGAATAGTTATTTGAGGAATTAATAGCCTGGTGGTTACAACAACTACACCAATTGGAGGACGGACATAAAATTTCCTATAACACTATCCTTTGGATGTTCACAAATTGCTCAGTTAGGTAATCACAGGGACTCCAGGTCAATGTCTTGTCTTTGTCTCTCTCAAAAATAAAATGTATGCTATTTACATGGATGACCCAAAAAAACCATAGAGAGAAAAATCGATAATCGCCGTGAGCAGAACGACAAAACTCCTTAAGAGGACTTCCATGACTTCAGGCATGGCTCAAGTGATGGATGACCATTACAGTCTCGACCGAATTTTCATGTTTTTCTAATCCATTATATCATGTTCATTTAACATTGGTTACTCATGTGCATGCATTAATTTTGATATATAGTTGCATGAATTATTTCTTAATTTTCTATGTGAATTAATATAGCAATTATACCCTATTTATCCAACACCCAATACCTCTAACGGGCTTCTGAAATGAGCTCTTAGGCAATAATTTGGTAAATAGGTCAACATCGAGGAGAGCTTTAGAAGTGTAGAATACAGCTAGTTGAGCCTCTAACTCTTCTTATATAAGGGTAAAGGTCACTGCTACTTTGAATATAGCTAGATAGATGTACAAATTCTCCTCTGCCCTTAGCTTGGATAATAAGAGAGGTAACGTCAAGTACTTCCTCAAGTTCTAGAATGCCTTATCCTGGAAACTATCTTGCAAAGCATGTATCTTAGGGAAGTTGATTCCTCAACCCTCAACTACAAAGATTATTCACGACCCTTTAAGTTTCTTCAGAAGATTCAATGGGATATTTGTGGACCTATTCAACCAACATTCAAACCATTCATATGCTTTATGGTGTTCGTTGATGCATCGACACGTTGGTCTCATGTCTATTTATTGTCTACGTGCAATTTTGCCTCTGTGAAACTCCTAGCTCAAATCATTAAACTTATGGCTCACCACCATAATTATTCAATTAAGTCCATTCGATTGGATACTGCTGGAAAGATTACATTGCAGTCTTTCGATGATTATTGCACTGTTAGGGTTGAAGTTGAACATCCAGTACCCTATGTTCATACCTAAAATGGCATGGGATAAGTTTTTATGAAACCCTTTCTAGTGATAGCTCAGACCTTGGTTATGCGAACCAAGCCGTCTGCTTGGGGTTATGCAATATTGCATGCAACCATATTGGTCCACTTGAGGCCCATTACTACCCAATCTCATTCACCGCTACAGTTAGTTATTAGGTACGAGCCTGACGTTTTGCACTTATGTGAATTTGGTGTGCAGTCTATGTACCAATATAGCCATCACTGCATACCAAAATGGGTCATTGGAGAAGAATATGAATCTATGTCGGTTATGATTCGTCATCCACTATTAACTACTTAGAGCCCTTGACAGGCGATCTCTTTACCACACATTTTGAAGATTGTCACTTTGATGAAACATTTTTTCTATCATTAGGCGGAGATAAGAATGCTAAAATTTTAGAAGAGCACCGTTAATTATTGTGGATTACTACCGTTATGTCTCATTTAGATCTCTGCACTGCCCAGTCTGAAACTGAAATGTGTATTCTAGGTCTATAGAGCATTGTTCAAAGCATGCTGGATGCTTTTACTGATCTAGTAAAAGTGATGAGATCACATATATCTGTTGTGAATGCGCCTTCAAGAATCGACGTACTAAATGTATGACGTAACATCGCCCCAGAAGGATGAGTCATCCCAAAAGAAGATTGGTCACACCTAGCACACGGCCTGGTACATTAACGGCTAACCAATCATTTGTTTCTACCTAGAAGCATTGCAAACCTCTTGGTTCAAAAGATTCACAACCCTGAAGAGGAAAACAACATAAATTAGTGAACCTAGTGTGCATCCAACCATCGCATACGCAACCATTCCAACACATGAGGTTATTCTAGATTACAAAAATGTCTTGAACGAGACGAATCCAACTTCCGAGAATCGTGAGATTTCAGTCCATTATGAAAATTTGGATGAGGTTTGGAATCAGACTGAGATAATAGTCGACGTGGAACAGATTAGTCAAATTGGAAACAAGCAATCCAAGTTGAACTCGATTCACTTGTGAAATTTTGACCTGTAGCTCCTACACCTACACATGTAAAGCCCATTTGCTACAAGTGGGTTTTCGTAAAGAAGCGTAATGAGAAGAATGAAATAGTGCAACATAAGGTACGCCTTATAGCGTAATACTTTTCTCAACACCTTGGGATTAATTATAAGGAAACGTATTCTCCCATAATGGATGTTATAACATTCCTACTTTATCAGTTTGGTAGTTTTTGAAAAACTAAATATGTTGCTCATGCACGTGGTAATCGCGTATCTTTATGGGGATCTTGATACGGAAGTCTACATGAAAGTTCTAGAAGGACTTACATTTACTAGATCAAATAGTTATAGACCATTTAACACCCTCTCAATTCGACTATGGAGATCATTATACGAATTGAAATAGTTTGGACAAATGTTATATAATTGTATGAGTGAATATATAAGTCAGGATTATGTGAACGATGAACTATGCTAATGCGTGTTGATTAAGAAGTCATATTCTATATTTGGGATTGTTGCAACTTATGTCGACGTCATGAATCTTATTGGGACTCCCAAAGAGCTTGAGAAAATAGCTCTACACTTAAAATTAGAATTTGAGATGAAAGATCTTAAGAAAACTTGATACTATATATCTAGGCTTGAAGATCAAGTATTGTTAGGATAGAATCCTAGTACATCAGTCAACCTACATTAAGAAAGTGTTGTGTCTCACCTTATTGGTTATGCTGACGCATGTTATTTATTTAACCCACACAAGGCACGTTCTCAAACGGGTTACGTCTTTACCATTGAAAGCACCGCAATTTCTTAAAGGTCTACCAATCAAACCCTAGTTGTGACTTCTTTGAGCTATGCTGAAATTCTCACCCTACATGAGGCTACTCATGGATGTTTTTGGCTGATATCAGTAATGGAACATATTCGAAGTATTAACTGTCTTTCTTCTATTGTTGACATCCCTACAACGATCCATGAAAACAACGTTGCATGTATCGACCAACTTAAGAAATGATACATCAAAGGAGACGACATTTAGCACATTGTGTCAAAATTATTCTTTTCACATCAGTAGTAACAGCATCAAAACATTGAAGTCAAGCAAATTTGTTCTCAAGACAACCTGGCCGATCTCTTCACAAAGTCATTGCCAAAGTCCACTTTTCAGAAGCTCGTCCAAGGAATTAGTATGCGTAAACTTTCTGACCTGAATAACTTGTAGTTCTCATCTTTAGAAGTTTTGTCAAACTCAAGGGGGATCCATAAGCATACTCACCTGATCTTAATGTGCTTTTCTTTTTCCTACGATTATGAGCATTTTTCCCACATGGTTTTTGCTACCTAACGAGGTTTTAATGAGGCACTCATCCTGGGCTAGTCATACCCTTACAAGGTTTCCTACTTTTGTCCCATATGACCTTTAGTTTTGACATTATGCATACTTCTCACGTTTTTCCTTAGTCTATGAGTTTTTCTCTCATATTGAGTTTTACCATAGCAAGAATTTGTGAGTTTTTACTACTAATGCACAGTTTCGTTAATTTGAGACTCATGTTCGCCCGTTATGCCGACGATTTCATCAACTGATCTACTTCACTGTTGAAGGCCTGATACGATGTTTTGTTTAAGTATTTACACACTCAAGGGGGAGTGTTGCAATCCTAATTGTTTAGGAATATGATCATGTAAATCCTATTAAATCATAGGATATCCTTGTAGGATTCTGCCATATCTTATCTTTATATATTATTCTATTAGAGTTGTAATTTTATTGGGGTAAAAAATTTACCTTTCCTACTATTGTAAATAAATGCACAATGAGGTGAGATCAAACACACCTTAGAATTAAATCAACTATCTCTTCTTTCTTGCTGCCACACCCCTCATTTCTTTGCCCTATAATTGTTTAGTTAAATAGACCTACAACAAGTTGCTGTTTGATTTAGCTCAATTTTCTTATTTTTAAATTTTAATTAAATTTCTTAATTTATGCATCTTTAATTAAAATTTTAATTGAATTTTTTTTTAAATCTAACCACTTTTATAAAAATAGTTAAAATAAATTTAAGATGTCATCTTATGATACCTACACCATAGATTTTTTTTTAATGGGGACCATCTGGTGGTTTCGTCACAACAGTCCATTCTTTTGAGGGTCGAAAAGGAAAATTTTGGAAAAGTAACTAAAATTTGGACCCCATATAGAATTATAGCCACCTTTTTGAGTTTATGATAATTATAACCAAATGTTGATATAAAAATACTAATATACCATTAAAATTAGATTTTCCTAAGGCATATTACAAAGGTATGTAGGTATACAGAACTGTGTGATTCAAACACGAAACCCAAGAGCAAACCAAACAAATATAAAGTATACCTTTGAACCCGTTATAGAAACTACATTGTTTCGTGAACCCGAAAGCTTATTCTTTTGTATGAGGTAGACTTTGAGGGATTTTTGGCCATTGCAGCCATGTTTGTAAGTTGAGAAGTGGTAGCAGGGTCTTGGGTTTGTGTATGAAGGCTTCCTCATCCACATGTTTTGATGGAGATTTTGGGAAACTAACATTTTATTATTATTGAGTTAGAAATTGTAGAAAGATTACAATTTTATTACAAACAAAAGGGTAAATTTAATAGATTAATAGCCCAATAATAATAAAATTAGGGAAAACAGATCCAAAATTTTGTGAAGAGATGGAGAAGTGCATTTTCTGATTATTCATGCATTAGTGTTCGATATTATTGGTCAATAGTATATGAATTATGCGGCAAGTATGTCAGGAAGAGAAATTCAAATGGTACATGAATTATGCAGCACTGGTGATGCAAGAATTGTGGAAAAGGAAAGCTTGACGATGCATGCTGCAACACTGGTAGTTTTTCACGATAAGAGTAAATCAGGAAGTTTATTTTTTAGTAAGGGTATGTTAGTATTTTTATATCAAATTTTGGTTATAATTATCATAAACTTAAAATGTTGGTTATAATTATCATAAATTTAAAATGTTGGTTATAATTCTATATGAGGTCAAAAATTCTGGTTATTTTTTCAAATTTCCCGCCGGAAAGACATACCTATACCACATGTTGATAAAATGCATTTAACATGTGATAGAAGTATCTATAAAAATAAAGAAAAATTAATCTACCTATCTTCTATGGAAATAGTTCAAAAATTGCATCATCCATAGATTTATAAATCCATACTAGTATATATGATGATAAATATAGTACCTACAACATAGATTAGTAAACACCTTTAATGACACACCCCGACCTGAATCGAGGTATGTTGGTCGTCACATGAGGGTGACGTTTCCATGTGCACGGTGCGGAAGTGAAAGTGATATGAAAATGTGAATAATTAAAAACCGAAACTGACTAAGTTATACTAGGGTGATTTAAGAGAGCGTGATAATGTGCAAGATAACGATACAATGTTCAGAGCATAAGTAACCTAGTTGCAATCCAGCAGGCTAAGTATTAATTGTACAGAACATGAAGGAAAATTTTACATTATTTTACAGTGCTGTCAGAACCGCCGTGGAGTCCTCGTAACGTCTACCTAGAACCTGGACGGGCGCAAAACAAAGAGTGTGAGTGGGCGAAAACAAAGGTTTTGAAAACACATTTCAAAATTCAAATATAATAACCCCTCACCATAAAAACCCGTATAATTTTCCAAAAAGTAAATATATATATATATACGTTTTTAGAATCACGCTCAATAATCTAGAAGCCCAAAATATATGCCATATCAAATATCTCATAAGCAATATGTAAGCCAGGTGATGTGATGTAATGTAAAAGTAATGTGTCAACCGGAGTCACCTAACGTGACCTGTACGGCTGAATATATAGCTCATAAATATGTATTCCTGCACACGAGTCGAAACCACCTAACGTGGTCTGTACGACAAGCTGGGTATAAATAAATACGCTCAAGTGCTACGATCACGTAAAGGCTGTGTGAAGTATCGCAAGTTACCTATGAGTCAGAACCACCTAGGGTGGTCTGTACGACAGGTTGGCACCTACCTTGGATCCAAGGTGAGCGTGTGGTGTAGGAGGTGAATGATCACGTGAAGGCTAGACCTTGGCCACGGGCAAAGCACTAGCACCACGGTACAAAATAATGAGCACTAACCATATATAAACACAACCATACTTACAGCAGTCTCTATCGTTAATAAGTACTCACATGAAACGTACCTGGCGTCCGCAGCGTCATACAATAATATGCATATCAGTACTAATGCATATACTAAAATATAATGTAATTGACATGGCATTTAAAACGTAAAACCATTTAAAACCATTTATGGGAAATGTAAGGCATAGATGCGTATATATATAAAAAAAACAAAAGCCCACTCACTGGTATGTAGCCGAGTCGTAACCCCTGAGTCTCGTTTGACTACGCTCGTCCTCTGGGTATGTCTCACATATATAAGAAACCACTAATTATACATTATTTTCAATGCACATATACAAACCCTATGATTAATTTCCTCATACATTGCTCAAATAGGGTATTTGAATATACCATCGTGGCTTAGTCAACACCCCGAGCAACCCCATAATTTTAGAATAATTTTTAGACTTAAACTAGTTTAAGTGTGAAGCCTAAATTAACTAATTGGACTTAATTCCCTTTTCAAACATAAGCCTAAACCATTTAAATAGCTTAAGTCCATTTTTAAAAAGAACTAAAAGGTTGGGCTGACCTAACAGCCAAACAGATTCTAACTTCTTTTTTTTCTTTTCCTAAACCGAATTGAGTTTGGTTTTTGGGATGACCAAACAGCCCACGAATTTGGGTTTTTGAACCTAGGCTTAAATTCCAAGACTAAAGGCATGGTTCCTAATTAGGCTATAATCCCCTTGGCCCAAAATGCATAATGGCCTACCAGAAAATATGAAGAAGAACACCGGATTTTGGGTGTTCTTTCCATTAAACTTCTCCAACTCTGATTCGGGGTCAAAACTCAACTAAAACCCTTGAATTTTATATGGATTTGAAGCCCTCAAATAGTAGAACATAACCATACTTGTGTAGAGCCTTAAAATAGACGAAAGGTGACTTGAAACCCCCTTGGAAAGATCTGCCTGAAACTGAAATTCTCCAACTCGTGCCTCCCGACGTCCAAACTTCTTCGAAATTAGTCTAGGGTTCCTATTAAGTTGATTAGGAACCTTTTTGAACCTTAAAACCTTGCAAAACCTCGACGATCATGTTAGGGTAGATTTGTCTCCTCGCCAGAGTTTATGGAGCTTTTGATTTCGAAGCCTATCTGGTTAACCAAAGGTACCACTAGCTTCAGGAGTTCACAAGGAGCAAGAATATGGTATACTAGAGCTCGATCCGTGAAGCTTTAATGGTGTTCAAGGGTTAGGGAACTTGGGTTGTACGGATGTGGAAAATGGTTCGAGAGAAATGGTGAGGTTGTAGGTGTTCGTGTGTGTATCTGATTGGCCACCAAGGAGAGAATGGAGAGATTTTTAATGGTTGTATGAATCCGAATTGGGCAAGGAAATGGATTGGTATGCCATTGGTCTCCAAAATAAGTTTAAGCCCAAATGTTAATTGGACCAAAAAATATAGGGACATAAGTGATTCGTTTAAATTTTTAGATTTCTTATTTTGGCCCCATTTACATTATGATAATCATACTCTTCCGTCATGAACCCGATTCGGCTCTAATCCATGTCAATGTGCTCGTGACGTCGAGCACAATTTAATTACGACAACGGGAAAAATAATTTAAAACTACGTAAGCACATCCATGTCACTAAGCCTTGAGGGCATTTCCGTCATTTTACATACTTGGGGATTAAAATATACATAAATGTGGGATGGGTCGTCACATTTAATCTATGATGGAGTTTGAAGAAAAAAATTGAGATATGAATTTGGAGCAAGAAAAATGAGAAACAATGTTTAATTCTTATATTTAATCCTAAATTTGTGTAAAACATAAACTTATAAATAAAGAATGACATTTATCACAATTTGATAAAAACAAATTATAAAAAAATTGAGGTAAATAATCAGTGAATAGTCTTAATTTAAAAGCTCGTTTGGCAAGTACTTTTAAACCACTGAAAACATCTTTAGAAAAAAAAAATTCAGTTCCAAAAGCACTTAAAGTGCTTGCTTTCTACAAGAAGCACTAATTAAGTGCTTCTAAAATAGCACTTTAAGTGTTTTCCTTGATTGCCTTAATTCTTTTTTCTCTCTAAATGAGAGTTCGTCTGAGCTAGTCTCAACCTTCTTCCCTGTCTTTTCCTTCTTTTCGTTCCGTTCCCTCGCCGCCTTAGCTCTCCCCTGCTCCCTATTTCTCTTATCCCCATGTCAATTTTCTTTAGAACCAAATTTGATACACCATACCAAATTAACTCCCATAGGATTCTCCAAATCTATAGCCTTAAATTGCTCTATACAATGTTCAGATCACTCTTACCTATTTCCAGTTCAGAACCGTCATCCAAACATCTATCTAGAGGGAAGTCACAACCTACCCAGCATTTACTTACCATATCCATCAATCACAAAATAGACTTGATTACTGGAGATCTTTCTACCAAAATCTACAACCTGTTCTATACTAGAGAATATCTAACACAACTATATAACCAACCAATCTCAAGCCCAACATGTACCATATACTTCCATTATCTCAACCTACCACCCATTTGGAATATCCACAAGATCTATTGTTCCTGGACCTATTCCTCTGCTTCAAATATGGAAATCGACACAATGGATGCAAATAATATTCTCCTTAAGCTTCAAAACAACCTCGACCTGGTTGATGCCAATAGAAGTGTCTGTAAGGTGGCCTTCATCTTTGCAGATAAACCACTGAACCGTGGAGCTTCTGTCGGTTTTCTCAAGAAGGCTTGGGCAAACATGGGAGAAGTTCACGTATCAACAAAATTTGAAACCGCATTTTTCATTACCATACCGGATCAAGCTACTGCTGACAAGATCATGGATGGGGGTTCATGGAATATGGCGGGCTTCTGCTGCTCTGCCCAGTTATGGCTGGAAGATTTAGCTTTTGAAGAGATTCCTTCACACTTTGTAGTGTATTGGGTCCAGCTCTATGGTGCCCCTCTTGGACAATACTCGGTGGAAAATGCAAAAACCATTATGGAGGCTTATGGGGAGGTGCTGCAGGTGGAAAATCCTTTTCAATGCCCCGAAGGTGTCTGAGGGTTCCTTCGTATCCATCTGTAATTGGACGCTAGGAAGCCCATCCTAATGGGAGTTTGGCTGGCCATAGAAGAAAGGAAGCCGTCCAGGGTTGAGTTCTATTATGAAACTCAAAGGCTCCATATCCTATGTTTTACTTGTGGAAGGCTTGGGCATATTAACACTGGATGTCAGTTCGGCTCTGACCCTCAACCGGCGACGAGAAACTGCTATGGTAGTTGGATCTTTGTGGATTCAATCTATCAAACCTGTGCTCTGGTGGCGAACGCAACCCAGTCGCCGATCAACATTGATGAGGGACAAAGAAGATGGACAACTGGAATTAGGAGGAGCCCTTACCTCTGACACATTTTTCAACTAGACAAGAAATGACTCTTGGAACCCCTTAAAGTGGTGGTGGAAAAGCCACATCAATTTAATCCAGGACAACCGTAACGACATATGGTGCCTCGTCCTCCAACCTTTCTACTTTGGAGGTCAGAAACGTCACATCATCTCTGGTAAATGCGGCTACTAAGGCCCCTCAACACCGAGTTAACCCTCCAACTGTCTTATTCCCACTCTCTGCAACAAAAATTCCTTTTTCTAAGCCATCTCACACATTATTTCCAAAGTGAGAATCCTTTCAACACCACTACCTACCCATGGCTCACCTACCAACAAAAAAATAGTCCAATATCTCTTTTATTGGACCCCTCACACCGAACCCACCTCTGAAAGGCCATCATCCAACATCAGCCCAGTTTCTAAGCCCAAAGATGGGCCCTTTTTCCCTAGAAAAAAAACCTCTCAAACTTCAATACAGTCGTGTATGAGGCATTGTGTTTAACCCTCTAGTTCCTGTTTTACCAACCACCTCTCTGGGGAAACAAAAATGGGTATCTTTCATCAACTCTGAATTATCACTGCAACCCAAAAAAAATCAAAGAGTACTCTTATTCCCTCCCTAGTTCTTGAGCTGGGAAATCAGTGCTCAGAGGGCTCCGTTTCCAATAGTACTCAGCTCAAGGGTCATGGGAATAGGCAAAGAACCAGGGGAATCTATGCCAGCTACGCAGCTCGTCGTATGGTCACTCGATCTCAGCGGGGTGATCAGCTGGTGGAAGTTCAAGTTAATATGGCGGAAGAGATCACCTTCAAGGAAACTTCAGAGAATGATGTCCTTGATGAGGATATTGGAGATCCTATCCCAATTGAAGTGAAGGCAATTAAGGAAAGTAATGTGGAGGATACTGATAACCTTCCAGGCGGTAGTGGCTAGCCTAAAACAGCCCCGTGTCATCCATGATCTACCTTGCTTGGAACTGTTGAGGAATTGGGCAAAACTCGACAGTTGATGCTTTGCGGGAGAAAATCTGCCTATATAAGCCCTCCATTATCTTCCTCTCAGAAATGAAAGCGAAAAGTAATGAAATTGAAAGTATCTGGAGAACCATGAGATATCAACATGGGTTTTTTGTGGGTGCAATTGGCCAATCTGGGGGGCTATGCCTTTGGTGGAAAGATAGCTTAGTGGTACAAATTCTCTCATCCTCAGTTAATGCCATTAACACTTGTGTTCAAAAGTTTGCTACAGGATCAGTGGTGCGTATTACCTGGATGTATGGTCCCCCCGGCACGGGAAACGAATGACCCTTTTGGGATAGCCAGACTAGATCTTATGTGGTTGATGGTCTTCCTTGGATGTGTGTGTGGGATTTCAATGAATTAGTATGGCTGCATGATAAATGTGGAGGCAGAGCGTGGGAGGTAGGTCGTCAGAGATTCCTAAAGGACTTTATATAAAGGATCTGTATGGAACTCGTAACGCGTCTATTTGTGTCAAGGCTTCTTAGGCCCACCTTTCACTTGGGAGCGTGATTGGGAGGATTGAGGGTCTAATTGAAGAAAGCCTTGATATTGAAGGATTATTTTGGAGAAACATGTTCATTTAAGCAATATCATTAGCATGCAATTAACAAATTAAAGGCGGAATCATGCTTGCATATACTTAAAAACAAAACATTACCCATGAATGTTCAAAGCCTAGTAGTTTAGTGAACCTTTAAACAACTCAAATCAAAGTGAGTTGAGATTTATACCTTTGTAGATTCCTCTTTGCTTAAGCAAAGGCTAATCACCCAAAGAGAGGGCCTTCATTCCTTGCATCTTAAATCTATGGATTTATATAGAAATGATAGGTTCTCTAAGTTCTCAAAATTGAGAACCTCTAAGTTTCTACACCAAGGTTTTGATTAAGAGGAAATGAGTGACCTTGGAGGAGCTAGAGTGCTAGCTAAAACCCTCCAAGGTGGCCGGCCATTTCTAGAGAGAAGGGAGAGCTTTTCTTCTCTCCAATTTCCCAAAAACAAGCCCTAATGAATTTTGGCTATAAAGTCATATTTATACCTTAATTCATTTGAGTGGCAAACTTGTAAATAAGTCCAAGTTTGCTACCCTTCACAATATGGCCGGCCTTAGGATATTTTTGGAGTATTTTGGGCCTTTGTAAATCATTATTTATTAAGTTGTCATACAACTTAAGTCAATGGACTTGACGTTCGAAGCCCATTGGGCCTTAAGGTCCAAAACCATCCCGAGGTCTTTAACGAACTTATTCGTTTGATTAATAATCATATTAATTAATCCTTGCCATAAATAATTAAACTATTTAATTATTCTTACTCATCTCCATTGAATCTTCAATCTCTACCTTACACGGTGTACGATCCATTAGGTTCCTTTTAGCGAGGCAGTGGGCGATTCAAACTCTTTCAAATCGATTGTGAATTTGAAACTTACTTTCAATTCTCCCTTTAGTGTTTACACACGTTTAGGGCTTCCACAAACCATGAGCGACACCTAGCAGCATATCATGGTTACCCAAGCTAATCAGAAGAGGTGGAGAACCTATTCAGTTTAGGATTACAAATGCAATACGGTCCTTCTCTAATACAATACTCTTGACCACATTGTTTGGCTTGATAGTTTATTCATGTCTACTATCCAATGTGAATCTCGTGTTTATATGATTCCATTGAATGTGATCTGGAACACATTCCAACATCTCATTCATACTCTGGCCAGAGATTCTAAATCATATCATAGAGTATTCTCCCTCAACGGTTTGAAGGTTAGAGATCCCTTGTTGCGCATTCACTTGTCTCCATGACTAGATAGCTTGACCCCAACCATGCCGTGGACACTCCAAAGGAATGCCATTTGACACGATCAAAGATCAAGGACCTAACCACAAGACAACTATGATGCCTCAGGTCAAAGGACTAATTTGCGTTATCCTAACCATGAGTTCTCACGTGACATGAATATGAGAACTCGTCGTTGATCGTGTTCAGTGAACTCATTCTCTATTGAGCACCTACGTACTTATCTTGGTGTCACTCACACCAATGACTCGAGACTAGTCACTCTCCCTGAAAGAAGACATAGCACGTACTGATCTTAACGGACTGTCAATGCCCAATTGGCAATCCTATGATCAGGAACGTTTAGGATGTGTCTACGAAAGAATGGTCTCATGAATCTAACTATTTAGATCGCATTCTCCCAATCACATATTCCTTGGACTTTATCGTTTAAGCATATAACATTTATATGAGACCGCTCAAACAATAATCTTTGCCCTTGATATTAAACTAGATTAGTTTAATCATGTGAAATGTCCGTAAAGTATCATCATATGATTGGTTTTAGGGCACATTTCCAACAGATATGGCCCTGGCTAATAACCTTTGGATGAAGTACTGGTCGAATACTAGTGTTTCCTATAGCCCCCTTTTGGTTCTGATCATAGGCCTCTTATCATTAATACTTGTCCTCATTTTGTATCCTCCCTAAAACCCTTCAAATTTGAAGCCTATTGGACTACTGAACCTGTTTGTGCCTCTGTAATTTCAAATGCTTGGAAGGAAAATTGCCATAGTTTTTATTCTTTGCGGTGGTTGTTTAAACTTAATTGATGTAGTAGTGCGCTGACAAAGTAGAGCAACTCCAAGTTTAAAAAAAAAAATTGTAAAGAAATAAACAAAAATCTAGCAGCTCTTGAAAGGATCAATGATATTCAGGATTAGGCTTATCGAATTTCAAAACAAAAAAATGAATCGAAAGTCAACTAGGTAAGCTCTGGAAAAGGGATGAGAGCTATTGGTTGCAAAGGTCAAGAATTAAGTGGCTTAAAGATGGGAATTAAGTGGCTTAAAGTGGCTACAATTCAAAGAAGGCAATATAACAAAGTTATGAAGATTAAGGGGGATGATGATAGTTGGATTGAGAATGAGGTGGATATCTGCAATCAGTTTGAAAGTCACTTTCGGTCTCTATTCACTTCAGATGGCCCCAAGGATTCGTAAGAGGCTTTAAGCGGTATCCAAAAGGTCGTTATGGAAGAAATGAACTCCTCTCTTTCTCAACCTATCTCTATGGCTAAGGTCAAAGATGCTTGCATGCAGATAGAGGACCTAAAAGCTCCGGGGCCAAACGGTTTCCAAAGATTATTCTATCATAATTTTTGGCAAACCATAAATGACACTATCAATGGAGCAGCTTTGGAATTCTTTCAACATGGTCTCTTTTCTCCTGTGATGAACCACACAAACATTGTGCTTATTCCAAAAATCCCAAACCCCAAACTTGTCTCCCAGTTCCGTCCCATTAGCCTTTGTAATTACTCATATAAGATCCTCTCCAAAATCCTCGCCAATTGATTAAAACCTATTCTTTCATCTCTTATATCTCACCATCAGAGCGCTTTGTGACGAATCGGCAAATACAAGATAATATTCTCATAGCCTATGAAACTTTTCACTATCTGAAGAACAAGAAATCAAAGAGGAATTATGAGGTGGGGCTTAAGGTTGACATGAACAGAACTTATGACCGAGTTGAGTGGGATTTCCTAGAAGAAGTGATGATCAAGATGGGTTTCCATAGTCAGTTAATCTTTCTAATCATGTCTTGTGTTCGGGCCGTATTGTTCTCGATTTCTCTAAACGGAAGGGTTGGTGACTGTTTCAAGCCAACAAGGGGCGTTAGACAAGGAGATCCCTTAGCCCCCTATCTTTTTCTATTTGTTACTGAAGCCTTGTCTACTCGGCTAACAAAAGCATGCAATGAGAATGCCATTCAGAGTTTAGCCTTATCCTAAGGTGGTCCCATCATTTCTCACCTATTATTTGCTAATGACTCCCTATTTTTCTTGAAGGCCACTCCACAAAATTGCAGTGCTTTTATCCACATCCTCAACACCTATTGTGAAGCATCTGGACAAAAGATCAATTATGATAAATCCACCTTGTTCTTTTCTACAAACACTCCTCAATCTGCCATTGAAACACTGACATATGCCAAAAATCGGATTCAACAGAAAATTCAATCGTGGAAGATAAATTCTCTATCTCTGGCGGGACGTGAAGTTCTCATTAAAGTTGTGGCATATATGGTTCCTACGTACCTAATGAATTGTTTTTTATTTCCACTAACGTTCTGCAGGGAACTTGATGATATCATTGTGAACTCCTGGTGAGGCAAAAAAAAGGACGAGTGTCGAATCCATTGGAGGAGCTGGGACACCATTTGCCTCCCAAAAGCGACTGGTGGCTTAGGTTTTAGAAGCTTCTCTGACTTCAACAAGGCTCTACTCGCAAAACAGTTTTGGCGTCTTATTCAGGAATTGGATTCATTTTGGGCTAAGGTTTTAAAAGGGAGGTACTTTCCTAATGTGGATGCTATGTATGCATCAAAGGGATCCCATGCTTCATGGGCTTAGAGTAGCATTCTTGAGGGTCAAGCTGTCATCATTCAGGGCGGGCGTTGGTAGATTAGAAACGGTGCTTCTATCAACATTTGGAAAGACGAATGGATCATGGATGTGGAAGATGGAATACTGCATCCCTCTACCTCGGTCCCTGAATCTGCACATTTCCTGGTGAAAGATATCATCCACCCTATTTCTCGTTCGTGGGATACTGGCCAAATCAATCAATTTCTACCTCCTAATGCTATCAGGAGCATTGTATTAACCTGTATAGGGGATGGGAATTCACCTTATCGTCTAATCTGGCCTTATACAAAAAATGGCGATTACTCGGTGAAATCCAGCTACAACTTTTCTCATACTCCCCGGGCGAGGGAACTTCTTTTATGCAGAGGTAAATCTCAGAGCTCTCACCAAATTGAGGATGCTTACTGAAATGAGCTGTGGAGGATCAAAACCTTGCCTAAGATTAAATTATTTCTTTGGCGTGTGGATACTAACTGTTTACCCATGATGCTTGCCTTATACAACAAGAGGGCTGCCTAAAACCCGTTGTGCAAAGAGTTCCCCGAGTTGACGGAGCATGTCCTTTTCCTCTACCCATGGACTATCGGAGTTTGGTTTGCTAGCTCCTTCAATTATCAAATTAACCAGTCAAGTATCACAACTTTTGATGAGTGGTTTTTAGGGCTTAAGAGGGTTGCGGGCATTAACGCTGATGCACATTCTTGGGTATACACCACGGTAGCCTTCATTTGTTGGGAGATTTGGAAAACTATGTGTAACTGCATCTTTAATGGTTTAGTCCATTCGCCAGAGTATACGGCCGATAAAGCTTCTCGGGATGTTGCCGAGTTTATAAAGGCAAATGCAACTCTTGAGGGTTCCAATCTTCCTTCTCCTCGATCTTTAATCTCTCATCCCCAACATTAGGAGCCCCCCATTGGAATTGGACCATATTTCTCCTCGATCTTACTATATTAAGGACGATTTCAAGAAAGGCAACTGGACCATATTTCTATTGCTTCTCCGAATTTGGAAACTATCTTCTCATTTTCACTCGATCAATTGTAGGTTGATTCCCCGTCAAGAAAATAATGCAGCCAATTGGATTGCATCGCAATGTAAAAAAAGGGATGTGCTCTGATGTTTGGGTCATAAGGCCCCCATCCTCTCTAGTTCATATTTTATCCAAAGATGGTCTCCCATGCCCCCTTAATTCTTTTGGAGTTGAGACTGTGGAGATTTACAGATTGGACCTTAGCCCCGCTTTTGTGTCGTGCTCTGTTTTCTCCCAGTCTTAACTATTGGGCGAGTCCTTGGTTGGCTCTCTTGTTCGGTTTACTTTCTGTTCTCTGTTGTGTTTAACTTTTCTTTCCTTGTATTGCTGTTTGGCTTCTGGGCTTTGCCCTTAATGAATGGTTCCTAATTGTAAAAAAAAAAGTGCTTTTCCTTGATTAACTTGTATTTTTACTGAGAATTAACTTTAAATTTTTTTTTCTCTAAAAGTGTTTTTAACCATTTAAAAGCACTTATCAAATAAACAATATAGTAGACCCAATCTAATAATAACACATAAAATTAAACTTATATCAAATTTACTCGAAAAAAATGTCATTGCATTTGAGAAAGGAAACAAATCCACGTGGATTTGTAGCTGTGATTTAGGAAGACGATTAAAGAATAAAGATTAAAGGGGAAACAAATTCACACGAATTCATATAAAACAAAGTTAGGGCAACTCCAATGTAAGAGCCTTCCCCCATGCTATTCACTATTTAATCCACCCAGTGAACAGTAAACTGCCTTAATGAACAGTACATTCTCCTGGCAATTACCTTTTGCATCTCCACCCCTGCACTGGAGTTGCCATGGCAATTGGCAATAAAATATTAGTATTTTTTTTTATAAAATAATACATAATAATTTTATTTGTAATTTCGGATAAGATTTTTAATCATTCTCGTTGCGCCACGTGTCATTATCCGAAAAGCTAATGGCAATAAAATATTTGTATTTTTTTATTTATAAAATAATTTAAAATAATTTTATTTGTTATTTCGGATAAGATTTTTAATCGTTCTCGTTGCGCCACGTGTCATTATCCGCAAAGACAATTATTGGTGATGGATTTCCGATAAGATTGGATTCAAACTTGAAATTGGATTCAAACTTTGAGAGAAGATATGAAATTGTGGTATAAGGTAGAAGATAATGAGAAGGTATATATAGAAAAGTAAAATCAATTTTTTTTTCGAATTTTTTATAATTTTTTACATTTTTTATTCACCTAATTAATCTATATCGTTGGATTTAAACCAATTTGAATTCCAACACTCCAGATTGTGGTAGCATTTCTGATTTTTTCACTTTTTTTTGTTACACGCGCCAGACAGAAAAAAATTTAAAGGCCTGCCTGACGTCAACCCAGCTCACATCCACCTCGGGTGCTAGGTCGAGCAGGAGTCCACGGCCCAGTCCCTCGGGCCTGCTCGGGGTCCATCCACAGCTCCTGTTGGAGCTTCTCACTCGGGCAACAGCCCACTGTGCTATCCACTGTCAGTCCAGCAACAACACCCGTTGGACTTGCTCTTAAGAAACAAGCACGCAGATGAAAATGACGTCGTACCACCTTCGCCATCACCGTTACTTTCACCGATATATAAAAATAAAGTGAGTTTTAACAAGATACTTTTGGTACTATTTATTTTTAACGAAAAATCATTTTTTTTAATTTTTTTATAGGACTGTGGAAATACTTTTCGTTAGTTTTCTAAAAATAAATCGAATCCCAGATCCTGTTACCACCCACCTTCCTTCCGCCCCTGCCCCTCCCTCCCTCCCCTTCTTCCCCCGGAGGCTTCCCGCCAGGTATCTCTCTGTCCAAACTCCGATAGTAGCTGGCCTAGTGTTTATTTCAGATCTGTCGCGTTGAATTTTAGTTATTATTTACCTAATTTTAGTCAATAACCCACCAAATATGTGTAACAGATCCAAGTCAAATGTTGGTTGGATTGGATTTGATTTGATTTTTTTTCTTCTGGATTATATCTTTTGAATTTCTGGGAAGACAGAATTTTGTGGTCAGATATTGTTTTGTAAATCGGTTTGAGCTGTCTTTACTATTCCCAAAACCAATTTTAAACCCCTAATTTCTGATGTGATTTTGGGCGACGACTTCCGATGAAATCGAAGCCGTCTCAGCTTGGGGTATGATGCGAAAAATTACGGCCTTTGTTGGGGTGTTTTTAACCTCGAATTGGTGTATGTAACGGAGGAATCCTCTCAAAGGTTTGACTTATTAGATCTGTTGTAAAAATTTCTATCTTCCTGTTTGGTTGCCTAGAAAGTAGAGAATTATCAATCAAAACAATTAGGGGGTGGGGGTATCGTTTCTGGGTTTGATCTCTTTCTGTGCTTGTTTCTTGATTTATCAAAGTTAAATCGAGTTTAAGTCCGTAAGATAAGCAATTTTAAGATTTTCTGTGGATCTAGAATATTTCTGGGAAAGTTTATCTGATTGTGTTTTTTCTGGTGGTACTGTGTTGTTATGGGCAGGCGTTCTTTTGTGGAACAGGAAAGGTTTCGAAAATGAACCATTTCAATGTTCAGCAGCAGAACGCCTCTTTCGTGGGCTGTGAAGACATCCGAGGTTCTGCCTCGATGTCTGACACCAAGGAGCCTGTGATTTGCCCCAAGCCCAGGCGAGTCGGGATTTTGTCAAACAGCCCCATTAGGCCCTTGAGGTGGCAGATGAGGTACTTTTCTTCTCCAATGCTGTCCCTTCCACCTTGTGTTGGTTATTATGTTTTATTTATAGGTTATAACATGTATCTTCTCTTCTTTGCAATTAGCAGTCATCAACCCGAGTTGTGCGACTCAAAAGCTGGGGCAGAGCTTCTGGACCTTATTCTCAGGAAGGTAAACTTGTTATTTCTTTTCCTTATAATTAATTTTGGTTTCTATGTAAATGATGATCTGGATTCGGTTAATACAGATAAATGATTGAATGATTGATCAAATTTGGAGCTGCACGCTATTTGATCTTATTCATTTTGCTTTTCCCTTGCCACGGTGATGTTGTTGTTTTGTACTCGATGTTAATGGTATTATGATTGGCTAACATTTTGGTATCTACAGGAGGGTTATGGGTTGGAGCAATCATCTAACGAGGTTGCCTTATCGCCCCCATATTTTTGCGTTTCTCCTCCTAGTAGGGCTGCTAACCCATTAATTCAAGATGTCCGATTTGGAGATGAGAAGCTCGCTCCTGTTTCAGCATTGCCTGTTCCATCTCCATCAACTTTATCATCGCCACACAAAGCAGGTTGTGTTAGAATGAAGTATGGGCTTAAACCTGCTGCAGTTAGAGTAGAGGGATTTGACTGTCTCAATAGGGATCGCCAAAGTTCCCGCATCCCGGCATTTGCCTAAACTTCATCGAAGTAAGTGTACATATAAGAAGGAAAGCTAAATGCCACCACAGCTCACAAGTACAGCGGACTTAACAAGAAGAGTGAATTTTGACAATTTTTGGAGAAATTGAGATCTACTAGTACTGTATATAGCGTATGTTGTTGTCGATGGTCATCTAAGTTTGCTAATATCTGCAAGTAGTTTGATGGGAACATCACGGAAAGAGTGTCGAACTGTCAAACCTTGTGTTGTGGAGAAAGGGTTTGTATATGTCTAAAGCCTTTGCTCTGTTGTAATGTAAGATGGGTCATAATTTTTCTGGCAATCACCAGGAAGAGTGTATAAAAGCTTAATGGTGATTTAGTTTGGTCTATTAATCTGTAAATGTATTTTGGTTATATTTTTGGAGATAAATGTGTCCTGGTAATTGTCGGTACTTCCGTATTTGCCGGCTATGCTTTATCTTGGTATTGCATCTAAGAAAAGCATCTCCCAAATGCCTATTTTTCAATGTGCTTGCTATGCTCGACTTACGTTGAATTTGTTATTCACGATAGTTGAATCTAATACTTCTTATTCACACGTAGAGGTTATTTTCCATTTTTTGGTTTGATTGATCAAGAGTTTTAGAGTACCTAGAAAAGGAATGGTTACCTTACCATGTCTCTTTGTACCAATAGGGTTTGAGTATGATGGTTGACCACGATGGTGCACATAGTGTGCTCTTGTCGGTGGGGGTGAAACTTGTTATCCTGCCCTTAAGTTAATCGCTTGACTTGGGAGACGTGACGACGAGCACTGTTTAAGATCCCCAAGACAAGGGGATCCTTAATTATTTTTTTAATACTAAAAATGAATTAGTTGACGGTTTTGTCGCGGTAGTTTCTTTTTTTTGGGAGTCCGAGAAGACTCATAAAAGCATTCTAGCCTCCCTCTGACTATCATTGTATGAGTCACCAGCATTAGGAATCAAATTCAGGACGTGTCATGGGGAATACGGACTTAAAATTCATTCCCAACCACTGGCCATCCCGTGGTGGTTAGACAAGGGATTCTTAATAGCATCGATGATTATGACATATGACTAGGCGAAATATAATTATAAGGGTAATGTTAGAAAGACTAAATTTGCAAACTAAATAATGTTTCACTAATTAGAAATGAGCACGTTAATCAAGACTTAAGTAAAAGAGTCTATCATCAACTTCTATGTCTTTTAATGTATAAAGTTTAGTCTCTCTGGTATTACCCTAATTATATCCAGCCTTGTTTGTTATATAGAAACCAAAAAACCGTTGGGAGCTAGCCTCACTAACTAATCCGTAGCATAATTTCTTTTGCTTGTGGACATGAGTAGTACTACAAAAGCACTCAAACAGCGACCCAAAAGTGCTTTCAGCCTTGAGCAATTAACTGCAGGAATATGAATATACTTAGTTTTTACTGCTGCAAATTTGAAAAAAAAGAGAGCAGCTTATCGGTTTGTTTATCTGAACACATGCATGTCCATAAGTGTAGCTATCAAATGATGGAAAACAATACCAGCCGCTCAATTAACAAAATATGCTATAGGATTTGTGGCTCTTAATTAAACTATCTACAAAGGGACTGTTTAACAACCTAATATATCTCTTATGTGTTTTCCCTTCCCAACCAGTTGAAAAATTAGAAGAAAAAAATTTGAATAACTACGTTGCATAAATGTATGTTCAAATGAATTTAATTAGAACAAAAAAAGCCGATTGGCACATTGCATTATCAAGCTATTTAGTCGAGTGATTAAACCAATCTCGGAGGAAAATTTTGAAAGCAGCCAAAATTCTGTCATGTGTCTTTCAGCCTTTTTTTTCTCTTCAAACTCTGGGTTTTAACTAAGGTTCTAAAAGACGCTAGTCGGGCGGCGGGCTGGGGGCTGGGGCCTAGCGCCTAGGCGGACTAGACGGATTTAAGTAAATTTACTATATTTCGTGTAAATAAGTGTCTGTTTATACTTTAAATATATGTAATTTCATCATAAACTACAAAATAGAATGACATATATATTACGAAGTATCAGAACATATTGAAAATATGGGTAACAAGCATATAATGTGTGGTCATTTAAGTATTCAACAAGTCTTTGACAATTTATTTTAAAAAAATAAAATACAAAATGAAAATGATCTATTTTAGTCTAATTGAGTCGCAACCTAAGAGGGTCTAAGTTGGCTAAGCGGTCTAAGAGAGTGTCTTAGCAGGTCTAGGCGCCATTTCTTAATTTTCAAACACTTGGGCATTAATCGGGACAGTGACCGCCTAGCGCCTAGGCGGGAATTTTTAGAACAATAGTTTTAACCACTTGATGAATTTGTTTACACTAGTTAGTTCCTCGAGTGGTATTCAAGCATTTTACAATGGTCTCGAGTGACCATATTTCTAAATCTCAAAAGCAGAGGCTAAGTTTTTTTGATGTGTTATAAAAGAACGTTTGAATTTGTAATAGTAAAACAATAAGGCTCGGAGAAAATGCTAATAATAAAAAAAATAAAAAAATTGTATATCATTTACGAATCACATTGCTAAACAATCTTCTTAAATAGCGAGATTTATATACATGTTAGTGTGTGCATATATTTCAATCTTATAAGAGATGTGATCAATATGTAAATACATTATCTCTACAAATAAAAATAAAATACGGATATCATTTATTTCATGAATTTCTCAACAAACATCATTCTGAATCCGTTAAAACACCAAATTCGAAAACAAAAGAGATTGCCTCGAAAAAGGGCCGGATAGAAAATTAAAGAAACAAATTGACAAAGGTCTTGAAACCCTAATCAAGTACAAACTTAAAACAAACCACCGAGACCCTTGGCTAAGAGCCACAATGGTACGTACAACAACAATATTAATTACGACGAAGAAACATGATGAAACTTGAACAACAACAACAACTTAGAACCCTGGAGGCTTGTAGGCGATGAAACTGATGCACTGTACTTGGCGGACGTTGTCGAATCCAATGATACGGATGAAGGAGTTGGGATAGGCCTTCTTGGCCTCGTCCAGCTCCTTCAACACCTGAGAAGAGTCGGTGCATCCGAACATGGGCAGCTTCCACATTGTCCAGTACCTTCCATCATAGTATCCTGGGGATTTGTGGTTCTCACGGTACACAAATCCAGTCTATATATACATACCACAATTTTGTTCAACAGGATTAAGTTAGGAAATAATTAACTTAAAAAATTAAAATATAAATGTATATAAAATGTTAGAAGCTATTAACCTCCAACTCAAATTCCAAGCAGGGAACCCAGTTCTTGCGGAGGAGGTAGTCAACTTCCTTGGCCAAGGATTCGGGAGAGAGAGGAGGAAGGTAAGAGAGGGTCTCGAACTTCTTCAATCCAAGTGGAGGCCACACCTGTTTTCATCAAAATATATTTGATAAATTCATTGTACTTCGGTGAGTATCTTTTTGTTGGCCAGAAAAACAGCACAAATATTAGTATTATTTCGGCCAAGTTAAACAAAAATACATATAAGTAATTTGGAAATAAATTCTATAATTTGCAAAGGATATGACCCGAAGGTAAGTTATCAAAGTATACATATATATTTGCAAGCATATTATTAGTTTGATATGTTAATTTATTAAACTGTTAATAATAATTTATTATATATCGACAGATAATGTTATAACTTTTGTACTAATTAATTATTGGAAATGTATTTGGTTACTATTGTTTTCAAATGTAAAATAAATATACCAACTGTTGTGGTCTATATTTAACTGATAAAGAGAGGGGGCTGGAGGCACAGAGAAAATAGAGAGATATATATGTGTTTGTAAGGTTGTGTAGATAATGTGTTATTCCCCATACGCAATGCCTTTATTTATAGTAATAAGGGAGAGAAAAAATCATTCTCTTCCAAAGATTACAAGTCCTAATAGGAAAGAATAATTAGAATCAAATCAAATCCAGGATTTACACAATCACAATTAAATAAGAAGTTTATAACACTAACACAATTTTATGGAATTAGTAATTTAGTAGCATCTATTAATTCTTACCTGCATACATTGCACTCTTCCTCCATTGCTTGCAATAGAGGTAATGTCGTTGCTCTTTCTAGTGACAGGGAAAGCTGAGGACGACTTGAGGCCAGTGAATGGAGCAACCATGCTGGCTTGAGCCGGGGCAGCACGGTCGGCGTAAACTGTAGACACGGTAGCGGAGGAAATCATGGAGGAAGCCATTGCTCTCTCTCTCTCTCTGCTCTCTTCTTTGATAGAGTGCTTTACTTCTCTTGGTTGAAAGATGCACAACTCCTATTCTCCCCTCCTATAAATAGTGCTCCGACTAGCAATGTCATATCCTAGAGTCCTGATTCCATGAACATTTTACCAGCAAACACGGACCGTTAGATGGTGTAAATGATGACATTACAGCATATAGGCCACATGAAGCAGAGGAACAATTTGAATGTAAGCCTTATCACTAGGCACCACTATGACATTGACACGTGGAAAGAGCTCCATTATCTAATCCAAGAGAGGTCGAAGGTGAATGTGTGATGGTGGTTCGCCTCATATTTTGGTCAGTCTCTTCCCGGCGGTCGCTTTTCATACCATGCCCCAAAATGGGGGTGAGGTGAAGAAGGCAGCTTATGTTTAAGCTGGAGCATTCATGATTTCTTCTTCCCCTTCTTCCAGGTTTTCTATTATTTTCCTCCTTTGGAATTACTCACATGCAGATGTGGGTAAATTTTGACTTGTTACAGCAGAGACCTTTCAGCACAAGTGCTTCTTCTTTATCAATGGAACAAACAAGTTGAGTATTTTAGGTCGTATTATAACCATAATGGTTTAGGCTAGCTAAGGTCATTGATTATGGATAATGCTAGGAAGACCAAATTTTTAATAACGGTAGGCTAAGGTTGATTAGGGTGTCAATGAAGAAATTGAATATGTACATAGAAGGTAAGAATGTACTTCTTTACTTTGTAGGTGATTATGGTTTATGACAAAGTTTGTCAAGTTTTAAGAGTCAAGTAAGTTATCGATTATTAATTACATCGATATTGTCTCAATTTAACCACTTACACAGCTCATTATACTTTAAAATTTATAACAAAATGCGTGCAAGTGAGACCACATTTAGTGTGACTTATTCTATTTATATAAGTTGTAATTTGTTATGTGAAGTCCAATGTGAGATTCTTCACCTCCCCATCATGTGTGACCAAACTTTAGTAAGCCACATGTGCAAATAATTCTACTTCGATGGCCTCTTTTTTTTTTTTTTCTTTTTTTTTCTTTTCTTCTCAAGCATCATAAGATTCTTCACCAGTTCATGATCTTGTTGACATTTGAAACAATCAATTCTGAGGGAACCCACTTTGACACAATATCAACATTTCAAAGCCGGGCCAACGAGCGACTCCACTACATTACCTATCCCAACTAAGGTCTAAAATATCGATGATATCGAAAATATCGGTAGTCTAAAAATGTGAAAATTTCGATGGAAATATCGATAAAAATTGAATAAAAACTACGAAAATTGTAAGAAAAACTTGAAAATTTTTATTGAAACTTTGCAGAATGTTTATTTAATCAATTATTTATTAGTTTATCACAAAAAAATTGAAAGGAAATACATTGCATGATGGATTTAACTGATTTAAGTTGATTATATAGCAAGCTGGCAAACATTGTGAGTGTAGAAAATATGTAGTAATTAATGAAAGAAGTTTAAACACATTATAATCATTTATATATAATGAATTAGTACAATGGGAAGGGTTCGAATATTTTCGCATATTTTCATATTTTCACAAAACAACAATCATTTATATATAAAGAATTCAAAACAAAACCATATATATAAATATTTTAGCATATTTTTACAAAAACATAAGTGATATGGTGGTCAAGGTGTTGAAGGAGTAAAATGGAAGGGGTTCGAATCCCCTTGGATGCGCAAGATTGAGATTTTTCAACATTTTTCAAGTATTTTTGGGTTTCATATCGATAATATCGTAATATATTGACGATAATTAAGTGAGTAACTGTAAAAATATCGTCTCACAAAAAAACGATATTATCGGCGAAATATCGATTTTTTGAACCATAATCCCAACTTGACCACTTGTCTGCCCAACTAGTGTTGAGTTTTGTCAAAATGCCTCTTTGCAATAAGGAGCAGAACCATTAAATTTATTCTATCACTTTTTGATGTAGAATGGCATTCTTCAACAAAGTTGTGATACGAAACTGTTGTTTTTTTAGAATTTCTTTTTAATAACCTTTATTATTGTGGAAAACGAATTCTATACAAGCATAGAAATATTTTAGTGTCATTGCAACTAATTTGAAAGACAGTTAAGACCTTGTCACGCGAGTGTGGTATGAATTAAAGCCCCTCGGATACCTAAGTTAGACTAAAATGAGGAAGATGAATCACAAGCTATGAGTTCTTTGGCCAAAGAATAGTTACATTTTTTTTTGGGAATGAACATGTCTTTATATAATAATGGACATGAGCTTGATGATGATTAATTTAATTAGGACACTTGTGATGTTTTCTAAGTAGTTAATTTTAACCCGATGTTGTCTTGTCCATTAGTTAACGATTGACTAAAGAGACACGTGATGAGAAATACCAATCAAGAACCTGATTTAAGAAAAGCTCTTAACATGATGCAAATTCACCGTCTATGTCCGAGCCACGATTATGGGGATGTTCCAACACCTTGGTTTACGAGAGTCCATCGTGGTTCAACACCTTGAAATTTTATATATACTAAAACTCAAACTTCCGGTTACTGTTCTAGGGCAGTGTGCTGACTAAAATGCCCCTCAATTCGTTTGTTAAGCCAATTTTTTGCCATCTTTTCTACAGTAAAATGGCTTCCTTGCCCTCCGAGGTCACGCGTTCATCCTCACCGGTTTCGATTTCGTTGGGTGCTTCGGTTCTCTCTATCCTATCAGTTTTTCCTTAATTTTGATTGACTCCTGCTCTCCCCGTCTCCCTCCTCGCCTCACTCCTCTGCACCAGGCTACTCGATTTAGAGCTTCACCATATCTCTTCGAATCAAGGTGTTTTTCTCTCCCTATTTTCCCAATCTAGGTTTCCTCTCTCTGTGGAAAAACCCTAGATCTCGCCGCTGCCGGAGAGTCGAAGCTCCGCCCTTCGAGCTTCAATCCGCCTTGCCCATCGCATCCTCTCGGCGCCTCCACCTAAACCCCTATGGTAAATTTCCCAACTTTTTCCCTCTGTCTCTGTTTCTGCATTTATTTAAACCCACGGTCTTTAATTTTTATACCTCAAATCTCCAACTCAAATTCAATTCCTTTTAAGCAATTTTCATGATTTTGTTGAATTCTTCGTCTAATTAGTAATTGGGTTTTTATTTTGTGCATTTTTAAGTGAATTTGTTTATGGGTTTTGATGTTTGTGAAACCAAGGATTGGATTCTTTCTGTGTCTTAACTTGCGTCTGGCTTTGGAATTGCAGGCATGGAGTCGATTCTCTAAGGCCTGCAAATCTCTGCAACCAACTAGAGCTTTCTACTAAGAAGACAAAGAAACCTAGAAAATAAAATTTCAGAGCATCAGCCAAAGGTTTCACCTTCGGCTTTGATTTCAGGGTAAGTCCTCTCTCTCTCGAACTTTATTGGGGATTAGGATTTACTCATGATTCCCAGATTATGTGACTTGCTTATATGATACTAATCCTTGAGCTTGGTGCATTTTCTGAAGCACGTGACTAGGAATCGCACTCAGGAAACTCTTCAATTTATGAATAAAAAATGCACGACTTCTGTGAATTTTCTTAATTTCCATTGTATGGATCAATGGACTTAACAATACCTTATGTTGTCCTGCTATATTTTCTGCCAGTATTTTACTATCTTTGCCTATATTTTGCATTTTGTTTAGGTGTGTCAAATGCTCCGGATCATAACCTTCTACTCCACTCTACTTCCTGGTCCAAGCTACCATTGTCGTGAGGTAAATTTATAGAAGACTGCAAGTTGTAGCTAGCTGGATGTAATCTTGAATCATTAAATTGTTGTAATTAAACGATCTTTTACAATCAGGTACAACTGTCTCTTTCAGGGCTCTAATGTTGCCAGGCTGCCCCCTCTAGAGAGTACACTTGAAATGCTCTTAATCAACCGTGGGTTTGAGTTATTCATCTTTTAGGTTTAATTCTTCAGTAACTCCATTAAGTGTAATGGCCTTCATGCTAATATGATGTACATGAATGTGCAGTTCCCCAAGGCATTGTCTATGGTTGTGGTGATTTGATTTTTTCATCGCACATAATTTTTACCTTAGTATTTGTGCGCACATATCAGAAATATGGAACAAGGAGGTAACTAATCTATATTGATAGGAGGATCATATATACTTTCTTTTGTCATTGTTAGGGCATGGGTGCGTGTTCTATGGATAAACTGATATTCTTAATTTGTTGACACTACTATTGCTTATCATTACAGGTGCTTTAAGCAGCTTGCTTGGTCAGTTGCTGTGATTCAGAGCCTCCTGATTCTAGCTTCTTGCAAACATTACACAGTGGACGTTGTTGTTGCCTGGTAACGCAGATTCTGTTATGCTCTTTCTACTTGAATATCTTATAATATACTGGTCTGAGTATAAGTCTTTTGTTGCCCTGCAGGTACACCGTGAATTTGGTAGTGTTCTTTACAGACCAAAAATTTCCAGGTTTGTAAAATGCAATTCCTACAATCTTATCTCCTCTTAAAATTGGGCGAAAGTTTGTTCTTGATTCCATCTTTCCGTTACATCATTATGATGTCTATAGTTGAATCAGTTTTGTGTATAGACCAAAAATTTCCAGGTTACATCATTATGATTTTTTTTTTGGGTATATATTTAGAACAAAGCGGAACTTTTAGTAAGCAACTCATTAGAATACTCAATACTGTGTATCTGCTGACTCAATTCTAATCATCCGCAAAACTGCCTGATCGATGTACATGTCAACCACTACTACCAATGAGCACGAGAGAGAAGGATAGCAAGAACAGAGACGAGCTTGACAAATTCCTTAACGGAAATTCTGCCAACATTACCACTTGAGTGCGGAAAATCAGTAAATATTTCTTATAGACCAAATCTGCTCATGATTTAGTCCACAATCTGCTCAATCGAAGAGGAAAGCTCTATAGCTCTTATCTGATGTCCACTAAAAAAAAATCGCATTACAGACCAATACATGTTAAAATTGTGGTGAAATAAAAAGATGAATACAATGTTTCTGATAGAGATGACCCATGATAGTTAGTCCCCCCCTCCCAGCTGGTAAAACCCACTTGATTTAGATTGTCTGGGTTCTGCGATTTTGTGATAATCTTCCATGATAAGTGACTTTGGTTTGTTTTGGTTGATCTGAATTTCAAATTTCCAGTTGAATTGTTTGTTTTGGTTTGTTGCGCATGATATAAGCTTCAAATTAGATAATTTATGTGTGTTAATACTTATCCTTCACTAGCTTGCTCAGTTGCATAATTTGCATTAGTTGTTGCTTGAACATGTTCTGTCACTTACATATTACGTCTGGGAAATTTCTTTCATTTTAGATTTTTTTACCCCTTTAAAGTAGAAAAATAATGTAATTATGATTAAAGTTTCGTTTATGGTACTTCCTAAATCATGTAATTGAGTGCAGGGTATAGCTGAATCTGGAAAAGCTTATGTACACAACTTTCTTTATGTTAACGGCACCAATTCTCATAATGGATGCTTCTTAACATTTTTCTGCTGTAAGTTTTATATTTTTTGCCATTCCAGACTCCATACCATATAATCTTAACATTCTTGAGGTGTTACATACAATTGTTTCGAAAATTATGATCCATTTTTTGCTACACTTGCCTTAGATCAAGTTTTGTATGGTACTTTGGTCATTTAACAAAAAATGCCACAGGTGCATTATCTTGCTGAGAATAAGAAGCTCTGCGTGTTTTTAGTTGAGAAGGCATTGGGTGCCCGTCTAGAAGGGAGCAAAGAAATACTAGGAATCTTCAATCTATGTTGGGTCCAACAAAGGTAATAGGCATACAAAAGATGTTTTTTACTTTGAAAATTATTTTATAAGTAATGGATATGGACATTCTTCGACATTCAAGCTGTGGGTTTTCAAACTGTACAAAACATGTTTTATTTTACTCGAATCAGTCTCTCCAAGGAGGAGAAAGAATGATCTGAATGGAAAGCAAGACACAACATCGAACAAGCAATTTTCTTTTTCGACATTTATTTAAACTTAACACCACTTAAATAGAAAACTAAACTTTAATTAGAGAAAGAGGAAGAGGAAGCATAGGAGTTTGTCACTACTCCAATGATTTATCGGTAAAATCCTCAAACCCAATTCTCAATTCTCAATTTTCAATTTTTTTTTTTCACATCAATTAATTCCAGTAATGTTAGGGGCTGAATTTTTTAGGTTAGTGATTTTTTTCGCACATAACTTTTATTTCTAATCATTTTGGGTGAAATAAATAGATATGGGTCTTCAATAAGTTATTTTTATAGTATTATAGTTTTATTTCACAGTTAAATGACATCTTGATGTTTTTGGTAGGTTTTTGTGTGAGCTTATGCGCATTGCATATTTTGTTTACAAATGTTCGGTTTAATGTGGTGATAATATATGCTATGATTACTACCATAGTCCAACTGATGGCTTATTAATTTGGTAAATTATTTCATATTTAGTCTCTGCAAATCTCATAAAGTCTATTAGATTGTGAAAGTTAGACTGTGGCTTATTTGGTTCTACTTCTGCATTTCCTCTTCATTAAAATGTTTACTTACCTGCTTTTACGTGTCTTTATTTATGTATCTTTTTTTAAATTGAATTTTAAAGATGTTATAGAAATTGAAAAGAGCAGCAGTTTGAGAACATAGTATGGGAGCTTTGGGAAGGAATACTCGAAAGGAAGACCAACAATGGGTTAGCGGTAACTCCTTTTTTAAATCATATTATATTCCATAATATTACACTAGAAAGTTTGTTGTTGTATCATGTCATATGTATTTTTAAGTAGGAGGTTTTGTAGGTAGCCAGTTCGAGGAAATGGCCCTCAAGTTTCTAATTATCGAGCTAAAGTTCATGCTCAGTCACCAAAGTAGAAATGATTGCTTCTTTGTTCAAGCCTATGTTGAATAAAAATGAATAGGGTTATAATTAGGATAGCTTCTCTCACCATTTACATTTACTTTGGTACATTGATATTTTTGTATTCTATTATCTAATTATAAAAAATTTACTTCAGTTGTATTTGTTTTATGGAGAGAATAAAATTGCATAATTTTTTATACAGGTATCCATCCCGCAGCAACGCGCGGGTACAATTTCTAGTTTATATATACTAAAACTCAAACTGCAGTGGTACTGTTCTATAACAGTGTGCATCCCTTTTTGCCCCTGTTTCTTTTTTGTTATTTCAATTTTGCCTTATTGTTTTGTTGTCAAATGAATAACAGTTTTGTGGGAAGGTGCTCGAAGGCTGCTCTTCCATTTTCTTCCGTCACTTTTCCCTTTCTCTTCCTCTCTGTTTCTGTGCTTTTCTCCCAGCGTCAATCCTTCGTGTTTCCTTGCTTCTCTCCGCCTCCTCCTCCACCCAAGAACCACTGGTCAATCTGGTTTCTCTAGCTTCTTCCGATGGCGGCCAAGATTTCACCATGGAGGAGATGAATGATGGAGGTCAATCGGATCTTGAATACAATTTCCACCGCGAGACTTGCCCAGAAACTGAGACCGTTGTGAGGTCAATGATGGCGCAGATTTACTCCCACTGGAAGAATGTCTCTACTCAGCTGTGTGCCTCTTCTTCCATGACTGCTTCATTCAGGTATATCCCAAACCCCAAGATTCTTTTTTTCTTCATCTTTGTGGCTATTTCTCATATGGGTTTTGTTCTGATTGCTCTGCTTTTAATCTTGATGCTACTTTTCTTTGTCTTTGTGGGTTTTTCTCAAATGGGGTTTCTTCCAAATTCTAATCTTGTTCTGGGTTCTCCGACTTTCTTCATTTTGTGTGGGTTTTTCTCGAGGGTTTTTGTTTTGATTGTTCTGGATTTTCTGGTTTCTCCTGTGTTCATGGAAAAGTTCGGAACTTTTTTTAGAAATTCTCATAAAACTAACATTTCCCTTCAGTTTCATGGTTTCTGGTGAATTGGGTAATTCCCAAAATTAACTGTGGTTAATTTGAGCTTGCTTTTTATTTTTTATTTTTTTTGGTAGTATTGATGTGAAATCAGTAGCTTTCTGATGAGATTTGATGACAAAGATGAAATCTTTGAGCAGTGTGGGATTTGGGTTAAGTGTGGTTTTTTGATGCCTTTTCTTAGTTCTGATTGCAGAGCTTTACTATTTACTGTGGTGGAAGAAGAGGTTTACCAACAAAGAGATTGAGGAAATAAAATGTTTATGTATATTATTATGAATTTAATATATTTTCACTTATTTGAAAATAGAGATTAATTGTAAATACAATACCTACAATATTTAACATAGCTTTTTTCTCAATGTCATTTTCCAATGCTTAACGTTTGCTTTTGCTTTATGTTTGAATCAGGAAAAAAATGTCGCTAATGATGTACCTGTGATGATGCAACGTTGATATGCTTCTGTGTCAATTTGGCTTTAGTTATTTGGTAAGAGAACTTATTTTAAGCCCCCCCCCACCCCCCCCCCCCCCACCCCCCCCCACCCCCCCCCCCCCACCCCCCCCCCCCCCCCCCCCCGCCTTTAATTCATTTTTTGTTATCAGTTTTCTTAAGTGGAAGCAATAAGTATGTTTCATACGGCACATTTTAAATAATTACATAAAAAAATTACTTTCTAAAGATTGATGTGAAAATTTATAAAATGAATTTAAATTTAATAGACGCATGAATGAATTTAGCAAAGAAAACAAAAAATTAGAACTATTTAAAATCGTTTGCTTTTGTTTATGCATTTGATTGAAGTGTTGTTTCATTTTTTAACGCTTTTAATTGATTCATGTTTATGTTTGAATCAGTAAAGAAACGTTGCTAATGGTGTATCTGTGACGATGCAACGTTGATATGCTTCTGTGTTAATTTGGTAAGAGAACTTGCTTTAGCCTCCCAGTTTAATTCATTTTGTGTTATCAGTTTTCTTAAGTGGAAGCAATAAGTATGTTTTATACGGCATATTTTAAATAATTACATAAAAATTACTCTCTAAAGATAGATGTGAAAATTTATAAACTGAATTTAAATTTAAGAAACACATGAATGAATTTTAACAAAGAAAACAAAAAATGAGAACTATTTTGAAAATTTTAAAATGTGTTCTGGGGTTTAGTAAGAAAAGTTGTTTCATGAGTTGTGTTTTGAGGTTTACGTTTATGATGTGAATAGAAATATGAAAGAAATGCACATACATTATTTTTAATATTTTAAGAGATGTTGTTTATTGTTTGGAGAAAATAACAGCATCATTCCCTACATGTTAAGTTTATTTATTTTTTCAATTATTCTGGAGAAAATATTAGGCCAAGTTATTCGCTCTTCTCAGTTTCTGCTGCTGATCGGATGTCATCACACTATGTAATGAACTCTTCTCCTTCAAATATATCCTCTTCTGATTGTGTAATCTTCATGGTCTGTTTGGCCTATTCCATTTCCAATTGGATTCTTGCTGTTGGTTCTCTGTTTGAAGTTGGAAAAACTCATATGTTGCTTTAGTCTGTTTGGCCTATTCCATTTCCAATTGGATTCTCGCTGTTGGTTCTCTGTTTGAAGTTGGAAAAACTCATATGTTGCTTTTACGATTTGATTAACAGTTCTTAATTAGAATTGGCAAATTCTTTTACTAAACATTTTTTTACTCATATTTCTAACATTGGAGGTTCATTCTGATTTGAGATGGAAATTAATGTTATCAATAGTTTAAAATGTGATGTAAGACAAACTATTGTGATTTTGTACAGAAAATAAGCTTTTAAACGAAACTAAGCTGTAAAAACAAAGTCAAGATTAGGTTAAAGGGTTTAAGAGAGTAAAATTCGGATTGTGAAGAGTTAGAGAGGTATGGGTGGGATTGGTTGAAGGATTTGATGGAAGCTAACTCTTAATTATGATGTTGTTAAAAAAAAGTCAAGGATAAGTTGAAGGGTTTGAAAGAAACTAAAGTGGAAGTAATTGGAACCGAACCATTCACTAGAAATTGATATATTTTTAGGTGTATTCGGAATACAAAGGTATAATAAGTGGTATATGTGGTTTATATTTTCTATACTTTTTCTTATAATCTCTTATGCCTTGGTCTAATTACTTTTTTGAATTCGATCTGTTTTTGTAGAAACCTGGTTGTAAGGCAAGTTGGAAACGCACAAAAGGTTGATCGCGTTCTATAGAATTGCCAGAGAAGGTCATCTCCATTTCGTGCAAAATCAAACTTCTTTCTGCACACAAAAACACTAGGTAAACACGCTTTATCCTTATTTTGTTCATGATATAATTTTATTGTCTATAAATTTATTTCAATTTTTTTCCCATGCCTGGGATGCTTCCTTAATGACCAACATAGTAGAGGACAACTTTTAGTGTTGCAATAAACAATATTTCCCATTAATGTTTTTGAACACAAAGCAATTTGTGTTTTTTCGTATCCAAAGAACTCTGTAATATTTTTAAGAGACGAAATAGGTTTCTCTTTCGATATTTAAATTTGTTTCATTCATGATGAGGTTGTGTATAATTTGCCTTGGCATTGATAACTCAGTTTTTGACTCAAACATTGTTTATGAAGATTGAAATTGCATAATCTTTCATATAGTTTTCAATCCCGCAGCAACGCACGGATACAAATTCTAGTTAAGAGCTAAGAGGTAGTCGGTCGATCCAAACCAATGAGCCAATATTAGATTGACCATTACCATGCAATCGAGTTGAAAAAAAAATCCATAAGAAGACTGGGATCTGAATCAGAGAAAGACTTATCTTGTTGTAGATGCTAAAGAGGTTTGACCACGGCTACCTCCGCGATCTATGCTATATTCTTATACAATATACAACTGAAATGAAAGAAAAATGTAAATTACACAAAACTACTTTAATTATAGATCTCATCACAATCTCATACCTTAATTTATGAATTTGTTGCAATGTTATACTTCCGTTAATTAATCTGTAAATTGGCTGTTAATAATGCAGGGTTCATATTTTGCTGATGTGGCAGTCAACTTGTGTCAATGGTCAAACAACTAATAATAATTATCAAAATTATTTTAATTCATTTAAATATTATTTTTTTAAAATGAAAAGAAAAAAAAAACCAGCACGACACTCACCCCACCTATCTCATTCCTTCCCCAGAACCTAGAACCACCATCCCACCCCTTTCTCTCTCGCTATGCCTGAACCCAGAACCACCAATCCACCCCTCTCTCATTCCCTCCCGTATTCTCTCTCCATTTCTCCCTTTCACGCTCAACAGTGGCCTCATCGGCTCTGCCATCATTCGCAAGCTCCAAGCTCAGGCTTCACGAACCTCATCCTTCGCACCCACACTGAGCTCAACCTCACCCGCCAAGCCGACGTCAATTCCTGATTGCTACTGCCACCAAAGTCGACGATACACGACAATAACACGGATGCGGCGATTTCATCGCTGTCAATCTCTAGATCCAAACCAATGTCATTGATGGCACCTACCGATTCAGAGTCAAGAAGCTCCTGTTCCTCTACTCCTCCTACATTTATCCCAAATTCACTCATCAGCCCATTCTTACTTGTGTGCTTAATTTGGTTTCCTTTTCTTCCTCTGATGTAAATTACTTGGCTTTCTTTGATTTTCTTGGTTGCCCCATTTACGATTCAGAAATTGGGTTTGACTGCTTTTGCAAAATGGTGGTTATGGGTTCATGTGTGGCGAGAGAGAGAAGTGAGGAGAAGGATAGGTTGGGTGGAGTGAGGGTCGTGAGGTTGAATGTTTTTAAAAATAATATTTTAAATGAATTAAATATTTTAATAATTACATATTTTTATCAGTTGGCACAAGTTGGCTGCCACATCAACAAAATATGAGTCTTGCATTTGCCACATCATCACTTAACGATCAATTTAACAGATTAATTAACGGAAGTATGACATTGCAACAAATTCATAAATTAAGGTATAACATTGTAATATTTAAAACACGAGGTATGAGATTGTGGTGCAACCAATAATTGAGGTAGTTTTGTATAATTTACCCTAAAGAAAATAATCAAGAATCCTTTTGGGACAAAGACCTTGGAGTCACGAGCTCAGTGAGCGACGATCTGGTGTTGGGAAAGAAAATGGAGTTTTGGGTTGGAAAATTCTTCCTTCGGTGTTTTCAAGAACTCTGAAATTAAAGAAATATGAAGTGTTTATATTTAAGATTCGTTGAAGTTAAAAATCAGAGTACTAAGAACAAAACAAAAGATAGACTATGAACATTATTTTATTAAATGAAAAATAAATATTGTAACATCCCGTTCCTAATTATAATATTATCGACGTTAAAATGACGTTTTTACCCCAATTAGACGTGAACGAGGGTATGACGGGGTTTTAATTGGTTTTTTGGTGCCTTAGATCCTTAGGCCTAACAAAATTGGGCTAAGGATGATGGTTGGATTTTATAACACACACACACACACACACACGCCATGCACACACGTGCACATTCAGATTCTGCTTCTCTCTCTCTCCTACACTCTCTCGAACTCTCTCATTCTTCCTCATGCCATTATAGTACGGACACACGCACATCACCTCATCCAAGCTCGGATCGAAGGAAAAACTTACATATTTAGACTCTTTGGAACTTGGTAAGTTCACTGGTACCCTTAGTTTGGGTTGAAACGTAATAGATCGTAGGAAACCCGAGATTTTCATGGAAGTACTATTCATCAACTTTCAATTGTGAGGTTTTCTTACAATTCTAAGATCATAGGGACACTCTAGGAGTTCTCACAAGGCTCAGGGTACCTCGTTTGCAAACTTAGAACGTCGGGATCGCTGGTTCTAAGTTTGGCCGATTTTGGAGAATGTTCCCAATGAGATTTTAGACGTTTTTTGAGGCTTTTGAAGGTATAAACCTCTTCTCCTCTCGATTTGGAACATTTTGGTGAAAATTTCATAAGATTTGGGTTAGAAATGAGCTAGAACGAAGCATTTTAAGATTTCCCAGTTTTCGGCGAAGGTAGCGGGGCCGGCGCCGGTCGCCGGCGAACCAAGGAAAGAGACGGAGAATATTCCATCAAATCTGACAGAATATTCTGACACCGTCAGTTAAACTTGACAGTTACCATTAGAAGTTAACGGAATATTCTGAGGAATATTCCTTACGCCGTTAGCCTTTCCGTCACACGTGCCAGGCATGTGCGGCGCGTGGGGGCGCGTGCGTGATTGGAAAATTTTTCTAAAAATATGGGGGTGTTCGTGGGATTGAGTAGAGCATGTTGGTATATTCAAACACCCCATTTGAGTATTGGTTGAAAAGTTATTACCTAAGTTAGGTTATGTGCATTTAAATGACGATTTTACAGTTGTTTCACATATAGGTGAAACGTATCCAGAGGACGAGCGCAGCCACGCTAGGTAAGTCAGGTAAGTATGATAGCTAGTGATAGTGATGATGGTGAGATTGAAATATAGCTCATTTACCTGCACCTCGGGTGTTTGTGCTCCGCCAGAGTAGGGCCTAGCCTTCACGTGATCGTTCACCTCCCGCACCGTACGCTCACCTTGGATCCAAGGTAGGTGCTAGCCTGTCGTACAGACCACTATAGGTGGTTCCGACTCGTAGGTGACCCGCAATTCGTCACACATCCTTCACGTGATCGTAGCACTGAGCGTAATATTATACACCTAACCTGTCGTACAGACCACTAAAGGTGGTTTCGACTCGTGTGCAGGATAGTTGTTGAGAAGCTATAGATTGCCGGCATATTATGATTTCTGATTTATCTCACCTGCCTGATGTTGCTTGCTTTTGAGTTGGTATATCGACATGGCTTACTTCTGAGATTTTATGCTGATGTTTTCGTATATGAGTATATATACATATTATTTTTTGGGAATTATACTGGATTTACAGTGAGGGGTTATATAATGATTTCTGAACGGTTTTGGAAAAGATTTATTTTTGCCCACTCACGTTTTCTGTTTTGCGCCCCTCCAGGTTCTAGGTAGCGGTGACGTTGGCGACTATCGAGGCACCCAAGGCAGTTCTGATAGACCACCATCCATGTAGGACTTCTTCTGTTATGTTTAGCGTTTTATTTAATCTGGAATGCACTTATGATTGGCTCTGAGTCACTGTATTAGTTTACATCACTCCTGCTTTACGTCTCACTACTCTTATATCATATTGTAAATTATCGTGCTTGACTTTTATTTTTGCACTTCATTCATATATGTTCTTCCGCTGACGCTTACACGTGACGGCCAGCACGCTTCGACATTTGGGTCGGGGTGTGTCAAATGCGCAAGATTGTCGAAATAGTTACAAATTGAGGATTATATCTTGACTAACTTGTATTAACTCAATATGAAAACACTTTATTTATAAATAGTTAATCCTAATCCTTAAGAAGGAAGGAATTAATCTACAAGAAAACTAAAGACTTTAAAATACCAAAATATCCTTAAATAACAATAAACCAAAATGCTAAATAATTAAACTTTCCAACGAGTACCAATACGTCACTATAACAATATTAATATGATGTAGATATTCAGATACAATATCGTCATTCATGTTGCTCCGTGCATTATAGAAACGATTGAATCCCACGGACCTAGAAAGAGAGAAATAATAGTTTAAATATCATCGAGATCTTTTGTAATAAAATCTTACACCTGATGAATTATGCAGGTAGTAATTATCAAGTTGGGGACAATATAAGTGTTGTTGGAAGTGGGCCTTTGGCTCATCTCTTGTCTCCCTGATAATTCTACATGGTATTAGAGCCAAGCAGCGGGTTCGTACTGCCACGCAAGGTTTTAAAAGATGTCAGGCGCTAATTGGTGGCTGGCTGGTGCCTAGCGCCTAGGTGGCTAGGCAGGGTCTAGGCGAGCGCCTAGGCGGACTAAGCATATTTAATTAAATCTATTATATTTTGTATAAACTACAAAATAGAATTACAAATATATTATGAGCTATTGGAACATAATGCAAACATGGGAAACAAGCATATACTGTGTGTTCATCTATGTATTCAACAAGTCTCTTACAATTTATTAAAAAAATAAAATGCAAAATAAAAGTTATCTATTTTCTAAGTGAGTCGCAACCTAGTCAGGTGCCTAGGTGGGTCTTGGCGGGCTAGGCGGGTGCCTAGACACTCTAGGCGGCACCTTAGAAGGTCCAGACACTATTTCTTAATTTCAAACGTCTAGGCATTAATTGGGGCAGTGACTGGTTACCCCCGCCTAGCCGGCGCTGAGCGAGAATTTTTAGAACAGTGCTGCCACATGACGAGTGGGTCCCTTAGCCTTGGGTGTATGGTGAGTCCCCTTGGCTACACATAGAGCGAACTCGTACCATCACATGATGGGTGGGTCCCGTGTGTAGGGGTGAGTCCCCTTGACATCACGTGGTTGTCAATGTGTGGATCTCCCACGTGTGACCCACTAATTGGGTTCCACACATGAGGGGGCGAGTTGAATCCCACATTGACCATAGACAGAGAGAAATAATAGTTCAAATATCCTATCTACTCCAACTAATACCGAGACTTTGTGATAAAACTCTAGATGACAGATTGTGCATGTGGTAATTATCAAGTTAAAGGCAATATTGATGTTATTAGTAGTGGACCTTCTGCCCGTCTCCCTTATAATTCTATAAAAACTTCTCTAGAGCAAATCAACATTACTCGGCGATCTATTGACAAAGGAAAATAATCGAAGTTACAACTTTGAAATTGAGAAAGCCCACTTCTTAAATTTGGACAACCCTTACCTCAGCATGAATTAATTATTGGGCCAGCCCTATTATTAGACCTCTTATTTTTAATGGGCTCAATAAGGTAGGGGTTCCCATACAAATACAGGATCCAATAAGGGAGTATAAGTGCCATGCCTTATTTTTCTTTTTCCCTCAACGAAAGAGGAGGTGCTATACATTAAGGCTTAATTGAGCAATAGTTTTTAAACTTGCCACTAGTTTAATTTTAGATTATGAACTTTTATGTTAGTTTTTTGAAATTTTTTTTTTGATATTAGTCCAATTTATACGCTATTAGAATTCGTCCGCTTTTTAGTTTTTTTTTTTAATTTTTTTAATTTTTTTTTTTTTTTTTTTCATAATTAGATCCAATGACTACAATTCCACATTAGTATTGTCATTCATTATTTAATTTTTATTTTTTTGCATACACTTATTCTTATGATTAGTTATAACTGATAAGTTATGATAATCCCTTAATTTTATGAAAAAGTAACACGATATTTCTCTTAAATTTTAGCTTATTAACCATATGCACGTTGATCTTCTTCCTCTTTTTTCAATCCTCATCCATTTAGACTGAGGAGGTGTATTCAATTGAGATTTTGAGAGATTTTAATGGATTTATAAATTCATGAATTTTTATAGAGTTTAACTAATTTGTAAAGATTCCATGTAAAGTTTTGATTCAATTCTCTCGAAATCTCATGGGAAGATGTGAGATTTGTTGATGCTTAAAATACATTACAAAATCTCTCCAATTCCCTCTAATTCCTCAACTTTTCCAAATTCTTTAAATTTGAATTCTAATTGAATACACCTAGAATGTTATAAACTTCTTTAAAATTCAAATTGAATACATTCGAATACACATTGAATTTCAGAGAATCACTTAAAATCCTATTGAATACCCCTGAATTCATTAAAAGAATTAAAATTCATCAAAATCTCAATTGAAGACACTCCCTTAATAATATATACTCAAAGGAGAATTTGAGTATTCTTGTAAGTGAGAGGTCTTAAGTTCGATTCTCGCCAAATGTGACTTTGACCCACATTATTGTTAGCCATTGTGAGGCTTAGCCCACTCATCCATCTAGTGTAGATAATTTTGTTCGTTAAAAAAAAATAAAAATAATTCATAGATGCTCAAACAATAATAATATCTGCTCGACGAGAAGAACAATAAAATTCAAACAAATTTTAGACTAAATTTTCCACCAATTCAGGTAGACAAAATTAACATTAAAAAGAAGATAAGTTTAAAACCAACAAATTAGCATAATTGTAGTAGCGATGGGAGCTTCTGACCAAGAGGTATTATAAAATATAAACCCCATTCACCCCACATAGGTAGAAAAACAATTCCACCATCATAGGTTGCATAACCTTTTCGCTAAGCACAAATACTAAATAGATACAAAGAAGAAATAAAAATGAAGACCGCAGCAAATTAACATACCTATATGAAAAATACCCTTTCCCCAACAATGGTATATAGTAATAAATAAATTTTTCCAAACTTAATTCACGTTAATTTCTAGATGAATTGTGTTAAAATACAATGGCAATTGATGTAATTTGTTTTAAAATCATGAACACTTTAGCTGCTGATGTCTACTTGCTGGACTCTACCTATAAGGATGTAACATTAGTGGATTTCATTCAAAATAGACGTAAAAGTGGACCCATATTAAAAAAAATCCTAGTTTTTTTAGTCCTCGAACTTAACAATGTGATGTACTATTGGTCATTTTCACTTAGTCGTCTATTTTCTCATTAAATTTAGGGGTATAATAAAAGCTTCAACTTTAAACTTTAAAAAACAATAGAAAAAAACTATAAAAAAAATAAAAAAAAAAATTAACAGAAAAAGACTGCCTTAGTGAAAATGACCAATGGTGCAACAATGTTAAGTTCGAGGACTAAATAAACTAATATAAGATTTCATGAACTAAAATTAAACTGAGTGAAGTTCAAAGAATATTGCTACAATTAAGCCTTAATAATATCATTCTGAAACCTAAGATTATTCTTCCTCTCACAACTTCATTTCATAGTTAAAAGCAATCAAAGCATTTTTTTTGAAGAAAACAAAATTATATTTTACCTCCTCAGGTTTCGGTGCAATTACAACCTCATACAATATCTTTAAAATATTTCAATCTCATACATTTAGTATTATTTTTTTTTCAATTTCATACAACCGTTAAAAAATTTGTTGATGACATGGCAAATAAGGGATCCCCATTATACTGACGTGGCTGCCACATTTGTGCCACGTAGCTAAACACTTAATAAAAATTTTAAAATTTTAAAATAATTAATTAATGAAAAGTTAAAAAAAAAACGCAAAAACCCCCACCCGAGCCCACCCCTAAATCAGACATACTCCCTCTATCTCTCTAATCCTTAAACCCAGAAACCCCTTCGTCTTCCTCAAATCAGACACATGCCCTTCTCCCCACCCGAGCCCACCCCTAGATCCCCTCCTCATGCGACCAGCAAGGTACCTCCTCTTGCGCGCCGTCCATTACTCGACGTCATCAGCCATAGCAGCCACTGCGTCTCCCACACTCGCTACGACATCGGTGAGTGGAGAAATCACAGATAATTTCACCGGAAAGGGCGTCGTTAACCAAGGTCTATTAAGTGATTGGAGTTGTCGTCGACGTTAGGTTCGACGAGGGGTTGCCGCTGATCCTCATAGCTCTAGAGGTCCTAGATAGCTCGATCTGATTGGTGCTCAAGGTGGCTCAGCACCTTGGTGAGAACATGCTGAGAACCATTGCCATGGATGGTGATTCGAATCTGTCTAGATCTCCTATGAATTGACCATTAAATGACTAGGTTATGTCGAGTAAGGGTTTAAGGGTGGGCTCGAGTGGGGAGAAGAGGGTGGGGAAGATGAAGGGTTTTCTGGTTTTTTTCTATTTTTTTGTTTTACTTTTTTTATTAATTAATTTTTTAATTTTTTTTAATTTTTTTAATTAAATGTTTACCCATGTGGCACAAATATGGTAACCATGTCATCTTTTAATGGATTAATGGATGTAAAATGTAATGGAGGTATTATATTGAAATAAAATAGTAAGTGAGGTATGAAAGTGAAATTTTTTGAAGATATTATATGAGGTTGCAATGGACCTCGAATCTGAGGTGGTAAAGTGTAATTTACCCAAAATAGAAAGTCATGAACTGAACCCAACAATTATTGCACCTGATAATAATAACTTATAGGTGAGAGATGCTTTGTCTCCTTTTTTTTTTTTTTTTTTCCTCTAGTTTGATTCATGAAGTTTGTTCTCGCAAATATTAATGGTTGTTCAGACCATTTCCAACCCTTGGAGATAAAGCTTAAAAATTTAAGCCAAAATTTTTTTAAGTGTCACATCCCGTCTCCGCCGTAGCAAGATATTGTCCCTTTTGGGCCATGCTTTCATGGATTTGTTTTTGGGCAAGAAAACCTCACTACCCAAAATGCGTTTCACTAGGAAGAGATATGCATGTATATATAAGGCCAGGGACTAACCCTTACCCAGCCGATGTGGGATACTACAATCCACCCCCTTAGGGGGACTGACTTCCTCGTCGGCACATCCGAACAGACGGTGAGTCTACCTCTGATACTAAACTGTCACATCCCGCCTCTGCCGAAGCAAATTGTCCGCTTTGGGCCACGCCCTCATGGATTTGTTCTTGGGCAAGAGAACCTCACTACCCAAAATGCGTCTCGCTAGGAAGAGATGAGCATGTACATATAAGGCTAGGGACCAACCCTCACCCCGCTGATGTGGGATACTACATTAAGCCATAACCTAGAAACAACTTGTCTCCTTCAACTCTCATGGCTTAAAATTTTAGCCCAACATTATTAAATAATGATTTTAGCCTTTTTTTTCTCAGTAATTTTTTTTTTTTGAAAATAAAATTTATGTAGATTATACTAATTTATTTTTATGAAAATTTTAATCTAAAAAATTTAAATTCCAATAAGTAATTAAAAATCATGCAAATACATAGGTATTTATAAAATTTTAAGTGAAATTTGATTTAAATAATTTTCTTAAATTATTTTAGAAGTTAGATTTAATTTTGGGCCGTTAAATCTTTTTCTTTCTTTTTTTACCATTAGATTTGATCTCATTTGGTCATAGTCGTTAGATTATAAATAAAAATAGGTTTGAAATATGACAGTTTGGTGGGTTTAGAATAATTTAAGCAAGACTTAAAATCTTGTGGGGAATCTAGCCCAAAGATATATTTTCTCCCCTGAGCTTGTTTTAGCCCAATGGTTGGAGATGTTTTTTTTGGTGTTTTGGGGGGGGGGGGGGTGGGTTGGTTTTAAAGCTTATATTTTAAGCTTTATCCCATGGATTGGAGATGGTCTAAGGGGAGGGAGTGAGGTTTAGCCTCATAATGTCGTTCAAATTAACTTTTAGCGAGAATCGAACCTAAGACCATTCGCTTACAAGTGAAGATGGATACCACTATTGTAACAACCCGTCCCTAATTTTATGATTTTATTAGTTAAAAGAGTGAACTAACAAAAATGCCCTTAAAAGCGAGAATGTTGACTTTTATTGATAGTCATTTTGTGATGTGTATGAATTATCATTTTACCGTATTATCGTAGTACTAATCGCTACGAACGTGTGAGCACAAACGGAATCACATTTGATGTTACAATGAAGATTGTACGGAACTATGATGCAAGAGGGTAATTGGTAATTTTCTTTTGGATGATATTCTGTATTGTTTTGTGAGCCACATCCCTACACCCACTTCTGCCCAATCTTGTGTCTCCTCCTCCAGAAAACTTGATCTTTCTCTCTCTCTCTCTCTCTCTCTCTCTCTCTCTCACTCACTCAAACTCCTCAAACTATCTTAGTCATCTCTCTCTCATTCTCTGCAAACAGACCACGCCACATCACCACCACCACCACTCGCCGTTCCAAAGAGCACCACCTTCACGGACATTCTCCTTGGCGATCGTTGACTGACTCACGAACCCGAGCCTAGATTGAGACCCCAGCTTATGAACTCGAACCCTAACCTTAACCTCCATATTTTTCGACGAGGCTTCGTGATTTTCTGATTAAGGTAAGGGTAAGGAATCCACAAATCTCTTCCTTCTTATTGTTTAGATCTTATGCTAGAGTTTGAGTGTTAAATATTTGTTTACTTGGTGAAGGTTAATACTTGCAAGTGTTTTATGTACATTTTTAGGCCACGGCCGGTAATCGTAATGGTATACTTCGACTCCTTGTCCTTTGAGCTTCAATTTGGTAACTAGCTAGTTTTGTTAGTGATCTGGGGTTGATCGGAGGCGATGATTTTTCAGTTTTTTCTTTCTCAGAAAACGGTCAACCTGTGAGTTCATCGGATCAACCCGACCTGATATACAAAAAAAGGGCTTTAAGCCCAAACTCGACCCAAACCTTTGGGCCGTTGTTTCAGCTCGGCCCAATTCTGAAACGGGCTTAGAATATTCTAGAATATTCCTCGTGTTGACTTTTTCAAAATTTTCTCGAAAACCGTCCTAGACTAATTTTGATGCCTCAGTCTATTTTTGACATGGTTGACTTTTTAGGGTTGACTGTTGACTTTTTATGAAAATTGCCCGGGACCCTTCTTAGCATATCTTGACGCGTTGATTCTGAATCCGCTGTTTGTTTCTCTAAATTTAAACGTTTTAATTGAGTTTTACTAATAGGTCTCTATTATGCTTAGGCCTGATTAGCATCGTGATCCATATTTACTCATTCGAACGGCAGCGACCGCGCAAGTATCTGTGAGTGGGTCTTTTCCTTTATGTAGTGTCTATATATATATATATATATATATATATATATATATATATATATATATATATATATTAGTTTCCATTTATATATGTTATAAAGAATTTTCTACGACATGCCGAGATTAGCTTAACATTTATAAGATTTAGCGTATAGATAGGAATTATGAAATTATTCTACGTTTTACGGGATGCACATGTATGAGTATATTATTAATGCCTTAATGGGATTTACGGTCATGAATAGCATTGCATTGATTAGAATTATCTAATTATAAATTTACCATGGCATGATCATATTTATGTTATCTGCTCATCGTTGCTGCACCAGTGTTAGTAATCGCTCAGGGCCAAGGCCAATCTTTCACGTGTATGTTCACATCGCATTGTATGCTCACTTTGGATCCATTGTAGGTGCCAGTCCTGTCCTAGATTTCTATAGGCAATTAGGACTCGTATGTGATATGCATAGCGTCAGTCTTCACGTGATTGTAGTACTAGAGCGTAAATCATTATTACACCTAGTCTTGTTCACGTCAAAATAGCTCGACATGAACTCGTGTGTCAGCATATGTTGATAAGCATTTGATATGATGTGTTTGTGTTATTTGAGATATTGAGATTACCGGGTGATGTGTTTACTTACGAAGTATTATGAAGTATTGCATCCTCGATGATTTTACTGTCTATGGTAAGTATTTTCATACTATACCTAGTATGTTATATTTAGAAACTATACTTGTTTTACAGTGAGGGGTTATTACCAAGGTTTTAAAATATGCTAGGCGTTAGTCAGGTGGTGGGCTGGGGCCTAGCGCCTAGGCGGCTAGGCAGGGTCTAGACAGTCGAGGTGCCTACCTAGGTGGACTAGGCGCATTTAAGTAAATCCATTATATTTCGTGACACGCCCGCCCCTTAATTATATTTAATTCTATAGATTTACCCCCGAAACCCTTTTCAATTATACCAATTTAATCCCTAAACTTTTATAAACTCTCAATTTAGTCCCTAAACCCTTTTAATTTTATAATTGTTTTTGTTCTTGAATGGTGAGCCCAGTGGGCCCACCTGTCTCTGTCCCCTTCTCCCGAATCCTCTCCCTCTCTTCTGTCTCTCATCTCCCTCGAACTCCCTCTATCTCCCTCTGCTCTCTCCCGTGACCCTCTCTCCCTACCTCTCTCGCTCGACCTCGCCGTCGCACGAACGCACGCACGCATGCCAGCACACCACCGTCTTCATCCCTCTCTCTCGTTCTCTCCCTCGTTCCCTTTCTCTCTCGGATGGCAGTGAAGAACCCAGAAACTCTCCGGCGACTCTCTCTCTTTTCCGGCTAGGTAAGCTCTGGGTTCCCTCTCTTTCATTTTAGACGATTCGTGGATGAGTGTTAATGGGTTTTACCTCATCATTTCCAAGGCTTTGGAACTGGATTAGCACGGAGGAGAGGTGCACCCAGTCCGGCGCACCCGTGAGCTTCGTGGGACTCTCTGACCTTCTCCGGCCATCCCTCGCCGATTGGAAGGTACCAATCTACCCCTCTCGCCTCACTCGTCATTTTGGTAGCTAGATCGGGGGTTAGAACCGCCGTTTTCCGTCGGCCGGAGCTCTAGGAGCTCCGGTGTTCTTCCCCGGCGCACCCAGGCCTTCGGGCCGTTCCTGGAATCCTCCTCGGGCCTTAGGCCCGCAAGCCCAAACCCCAGCCCAGTTATATTTTAAATAATTTATTTTAATGTTTTATTTTCTGTTAATTAGTATTAGGGCCTTCGGGCCGTTTTAGGACTTCGGGCTTTAGGCCCGTTTAGAACCCAGCCCGTATATATATTTAATTATTTATATTTTAGTTTCTATTAGGGCCTTTGGGCCACTTTTACTAATTAGGCACTAGGCCCAATTCCTTCAAACCTAGTACGTTGACCCGTTGGGTTTTTGTTTTTAATTTTGTAAAAATCCAAAAGGCCTCGGGCCTTTTTGTGCGGGGCCTTGGGCCCGTTTATACCCAACCCAAAAGCCCTTAGGGCCTTGGACCCAGAAGCCCTACTGGGCTAACCCTAAAACCCAATAACCCTTTGTGGGTTAAACCCTAAAGCCCAAGACCCTTTTTGGGTCAGTTACCCAAGCCCAAACCCTATTGGGTCAGACCCCCAAACCCTAGCCAGACCCGGATCCAACCCTGACCCGTTGACCTTGACCCGTGGACCCAACCCGTTGACCGTTGACCGATGACCCGGTCAACGGTTGACTTTGACTCTGACCGTTGACCGTTGACTTTGACTTTGACCAGTCAACGGTCAACGTTGACTTTTTGGGTTGACTTTTTCGGGTTCCGTTCGGGACCCCTCCTAGGCTAATTTCGACGTCCTGGACCCGTTTTTGAGGTCCGTTTTCCCAAATAGAATGGTTAGAACAGAGTTTGACTAAGTTGTACCCTTTATGTGCTTAGGGGCAACTAGCGTGGCTTCCTATTTTCGCTAGCAGCGCAGCATTGGATGGCTCAGTACTGTGAGTGGACCCCTTCTAAAATACTTACTTTATTTTGAGAAACTATATGAGTGAAATGCTTGAGTATAGAATAGTGTGATACGATGTTTGAGTATTGAATGCTGAATTATAATGTTGAGATTAAATAAATATATGTGGCATTGATATGATACTACCTAGTGGTCCACTTCCGCTACGGGATGTAGGGATAGGGTTCCGGTCCATCCTGGGCGACGGTTATGGTGCTGGCATAGGGCCTGGAGTGTGTTACCTCTGACTTTCGAGTACAGGGACGGGAAGCTGGCATTGGGCCTGAAGTGTGGTTTCCTCTGACTGTATGCTCAGGGACGGGGAGCTGGCATGGGGCCTGAAGTGTTATACTGGACATTCACTAGCGATTATTCTGATATGTTTATGACTCTATACTTATAAGCTGTTATGTGTGTATTACCTCACGTGTTGGACTGAATCGAGATATTGTACGATAAGATATGAGTATGGTTATGAGTTGTGATTGTGATACTGTACTGTATGGTAGGTTTAGGAGAACTTACCTATATATCACGTTTTGGTTTTCTAACTTGGGGGTTAGTATCTTGATAACTATTTTCTTATACGTATATCAAATTGGTCCACTCACCTTTGTTTTGCGCCCCCTTCAGGGTTTAGATTCGAGGCATACAATCCCGGCGTCGAGGCACTTCCGCTCTGGCATCTTCGAGTCCTCTCGGTGTAGGAACTACTATTTTTGTGTATTCAATTTTATATTCTTTCTTGTAATAATTCAAATTAGATGTATGTTCTGAACACGTTCCTGAAATACTTATTAAATGTGCAATTTAAATTCTTAATTCTCGTTTTTATACCTTCTAAATGGCTTTCGTCACCCTTTGGGTGTCGGCCAGCACGTGACCACCCCGATGTCTACAGGACATCGGGGTTGGGGCGTGTCATTTCGAGTAAATAAGTGTCTGTTTATACTTAAAATATATATAATTTAATCATAACTACAAAATAGAATGACATATGTATTATGAAGTATTGGAACATAATGAAAACATGGGGAACAAGCATATGGTGTGTGCTCATTTAAGTATTCAACAAGTTTCTTACAATTTATTAAAAAAAAATAAATGCAAATTGAAAGTTATCTATTTTCTATCTAAGTGAGTCGCAACTTAGGCAAGTGCTTAAGCGAGTTTAGGCGGGTACCTAGGCGGTCTAGGTGGGTGCCTTAGCTGGTCTAGGCGCCCTCTCTTAATTTTCAAACGCCTAAGCATTAATCGGGGTGGTGGCCAGTTGCCTAGCGCCTAGGCGGGGATTTTTAGAACAATGGTTATTACATTTTCGAAAAGTTTTACAAACTTTATTTTTAGGCTCACTCACCCTTGTTTTTCACCCCTCCAGATTTTAGTAGCAGAGCTTTTGTGTCAACCAAGATTCTTGGAAAAAGTTGGTATAGAAGAGTACTCCTGACGGTATAAACCTTATCCTACTTTACTATACTTTACTATACTTTACTTATGCTCTGACATCACGTGTGAAATGGGTTCATTCCCCGCTCACATGTGCACTCTTACCTTTAGGCACTTTTAGGTTTAAATTTATTCACATTTCCACATCATTTTATGGCTTAGTTACCTTCTGATGTCAGCCAGTATAGCTCGATTCGGAGTTCAAGTGGATCATTCCGGGTCAGGGTGTGTTAACTATACCATAATACTAAGTGGTGTTAAGAACTACACTAATTAAGCATACACATAAATTCATGACACTAGAGTAGCGTTTCTCTATTAGTCTTCTTAGTTTGTAATCATTTCAAATATAAATCCATGCTATATGCACGAACTACATAACAAGATAATCTTTTTTTTTTTTTTGGAGAAAGGCTTGGACTATATTAACAACACAAAGACTATACAACATAGGAGGCTCAATTACAAGTCAAGCACAAAATAAAAATGAGCCCTCAAAGCAAAACAAAGCCCAACAAACTTGGGCCTAAACAGCAAAACAAGAAAGAAAACAAGCCCAAGTACCCAACACCATAACAGCTATCAATCGGAATCCACCTTCTTGCACCACTAGCCTCGACAAAAACCAGAGCTTCAGCTAATAGATGTCCCATAAGTGGTGGAACAAAAAGCTCCAATCTTTCCCCATCAAACACCAAAGAGATCTGAACCCCAGAATGTGGTCCAAGCCACAAATTTAATGAAACCATAGGGAACGAGATCCAGCCAGTAACAATGCCAATAAAGGCATACACATGGAAGGTGGTGGTGTTTCCACCGAAGACATAGCTGTACACACCTTCCGAGAGGTTCGCGACAAGTCACGTGAAGAAAAGTGGTGTGCAAATCTGAAATTGAGTAAGATAGAGGAACGACAGAGCAAGGTGTGATGGAAATGATGGTGAATGAGTAGAAAAAGGGAGGTGGGCAAGAAACATAGATTGGAAGAAGAGGGAATCAGAGCTAGGAGTGCAGGTAGAGTGGGAAGAAACAACGGCAACAAAACGCAAGCTAAAGAACACATAGAAAATAAAAGAAGAGAAAGAGAAACGGAAGACAACCACCGACCCTAGACTCAGCCAGGGCCGACGACGGAAGAGGGAGGAAGAAAGAAACAGTAAACTCGCACAAGGGGAGAAAAAACTCTCACAAAGGGAGAGAAGGAACTCTCACGAAGAGGAGAGAAATGGAGTCGGCACATAACAAGATAATCCTTCATATACAAAATAGGCCAACAAATATCAATACATGTACTAGGATCTTTTAAGGAAAACTAATGAAAAGGGCTTAGAAACTTTGAGTGTTAACGATAAGGACAAAATAAAGGGTAAAGTGAATAGAATCACGACTGACTTTTTAGTGTAAAAATGTGGTTTTTCATTAAAGTGAACAGTACTAGGAGTTTTTCGTTAAAGTTTCCATAAGTTTATGCTTGTTGGTACATACTTTTCAACATTCTCCACTAATGGTTGCAAGGCTTATCTGGGCTTGGAACAAGTAGATATTCCATTATGCAATAAAAAAAACAAGGGTTTTTTTTATCGCTAATGGTCATTGAGATTGACCAAACTCATCAGTTTAGTCCCTCACTTTCAAAATCAATCAATGTCGTCCCTGACATTCACCACCGCACATCAATTTGGTCTTTCCGTTTAGATTCCATCAACTATTTCTATTAGTTTGCATGTGGGACCCACAAATCCAATAAAATAGTGACATGTGGATTACACAAAAGAAGGGTTTTTATCACAAATGGTCTCTGACATTGATCAAATTCCTCATTTTGGTCTCTGAGTTTAAAAAATTAATAAATTTGGTCCCTGACTTTCACTATCGCATATCAATAGATTCTTTCCATTAAAATTTTGTCAATATTTTTTGTTAGTGTGCTGATGTGGTCCCACAAGTCCAATTATATGGCGCCAAGTGGATTAACTAAAGAAACTTTTTATTTTTAATTTTTTTTATAGTGAACCAATTGGCGAGTATTCCACACTGACATTTCTCTCGCATCCCACAATCCCGATTGAAAAATAAGATTCAATCTAAATTCAATAAAATCAAATCCAAATTCAATTCAAATTTGATAGGATTATAACCAACTAGAGAGAATGAGAAGTGAGTTCACGAAGGACAAGAGCTTTAGAGGTGTCATGGTGCGTTCCTTTTCTTTTTTAGCATACCTAGATGAAGATGATGATGTCTATTTAATTTTTTTATTTTGTTTTTTGTTTTTAATTTCTTATAGTACTTTTAGTTTTAAATCTTAAAAAAATACTTTTTTTAATAATTAATCCATGTGGCGCCATATGATTGGACCAATAGGACCACATTATCACACTAACAAGAAATATTAACAGAATGACTAAATTGATGTGCAGTAGTGAAAGTCAGGGACCAAATTTATTGATTTTTGAAACTTAGGGACCAAAATGAGGAGTTTGATCAATGTCAGGGACCATTTGTGATAAAAACCCCTCTTTTGTGTAATCCACGTGTCACCACTTTATTGGATTTGTGAGTCCCATAAGCAAACTAACAGAAATAGTTGACAGAATCTAAACGGAAAGACCAAATTGATGTGCGGTGGTAAATGTCAGGGACAACATTGATTGATTTTGAAAGTGAGGGATCAAAATGATGAGTTTGGTCAATCTCAGAGATCATTGGTGATAAAAACCCAAAAAACAATGTTCCAACTATTACCTATCAATGGCATGAATTATATAATTTATATAAATATGTTGTGCTATCTACTAAAGCTTCTGGCCTTATTTTAAGATTAATACTTGCATCTCCCATGATGGAGATGCACATATTTCGCTACTTGCGAGTATTGTATCTTAACTGAATAAAATTAATGATCGGAACTGTTCAATTTATTAATCATCATTTGAAGATAAATCCTACAAAAAAATTAATTCGAATTAGAGATCGTTTAATCATCTGAACGTATCAAATAAATGGACGCTTTATTATGAATACATTACTTTGAACCAACACCGTCAATTTGTTCTATACATGAGAATGACTAAATAATCTCCGATTGAAATAAATTTTTTTGTAGGAGTGATCTTCAAATGAAGATTAAGAAAACGAATGGTTTCAATTATGAAATTTGTACGGTCAAAATATATTATTTGCAAAAGGAAAATGAGCTCATTTCCCAAAGAGGGAATGCAAGCATTATCTTATCTTTAATTTAATATTTTTCCGTTGATTATTTCTCTTTGATTTTTCCGTTAAAATGTTCTTGATTTGGATTGGCTTCCTTCTTCAAAAACAAAAATTCTGAATTTTTATCTCTGAGTGAGAGTTTTTCTCACTGTCATGTGAGTGATTTCCTTTTTGTTAAAATTTGTAGTCGCCAACCTTAGTTGTGGCCATGGTCGACCCTCCCATATTTTTTATCTTCTCGTTCTTTTCTGTTTTCGGTTTCTTCTGCTTCTTTTTCCCCTTCCCTGCCATCTCCATCGCCCTTGCTCTTCAAACCCAAATTCATTTTCGATCTGCATGTCTCTCATTCTAAACCCTCAACCCCGATTTCTTCTTTCCTCAAATCCTTGATGTCCGTCCATTTCCATATCTCTGATTGATCCTCCTCAATTTGAATCTTCCATTTCCTTCACTCCCTTTCTATGTTAGCTCCGTCCTTCATCATTTCAACCTTAATTGTGATATGCAATCACTCTTCTACACTGCATTTGGTTGCAGTTTTTTCAGAAGGTGAATAGAGCTTGGCTTGGGTATACACACCACCACCTTTCATTTGTATGCATTTATTGGCACTGTCGCTAGTTAGTTGTCCACTAACTTCTTTCGATCTGTGGTTGCCTTCGGTGTGGGGTGCGATGCAGGATGCTGAAGTCTCCATTTTCCTCTTATTTGGGATCTGGATTCTTGGCGGCAGTCGAAGGCATTGAATCGCACTGATGGGGATAGGCCTGGGCAAAAAATACCGAGAACCAAACTGAACCCGTACCGAACTCAGTCGGTTCGGTTCTTTTTTCCGATTGATTCGGTATCGATACAAAATCGGTTCGGTTAGGTTCTGAGTCGGTTCGATTTCGGTTTTATATTCGGTACCGAATCGTACCAAATTAGTTTTGGGCAAAAAACTAATTTGGGTTTTTTTTTACAAAAACTGAAAAATAGGTCTTGTTCCTTACCGAACCTATAAGGTTCGATATTAAATTAGTACAACTATTCATACCGAACCGAACCGTATCAAAATTTTACTATGGGTTCGGTTTCGGTACCACCCCAGTACTGAACCGGGCCCAGGCTTAGATGGGATGCTTTGTTCAGGCGGTGACGGAGTTTGCAGAAGGCTAGGTTTTTTGTTTGGTGTATTTCTGTTTTTGGGCTCCAACTTGTGTTTTCGACCATTTGTTATGCTGCTTTGGGTTTAGGGTCTATTTCTTTGGTTGTGCTTTGTATTTGAACCCCTTTTGTGTAGCTTGCTTACTTAGTGCTTGCCCTATGGATCGAAGAGCTTAGTGTGAAACACTAAGGAAGAAAGAAATTTTGTATCACTGCTTTTTTGTACTGGTTGAAATTTTGTTGCTGTGTCAGAAGAGAAGAATGACAGTTTTACTTTTTCGGTATACTCTAAAGACACTCTCGGTACCGCTAGTGAAGATTCCACTTAAATTCAATCTCAGGGATCCTATGTTTCGCAGAATCAACCTTAGTAATAAAATTTACCTTTGTCCAAAAAAAAAATCGGAAATATTGAAGTAATATATATATATATATATATATATATATATATATATATATATAATATATAATATAATTATCAACAAACCTCTTGGTTTTTTTTTGTTGGGGGGGGGGGAAGAACTGTTCATTAAATTAACACTCAGAATTATGTTTACGCATCCACTCAAAACTCTTGCAAGGGAAGCGTGTGGAGACCAGACCACCATTGCTATTGATCAGTCAGCCATAGCCAATCCTCAACTCATCAGCATCAAGAACTTGATTAATTATGCATATTTTATTCAAAATTGAGGCCATTACCAGAATTAATGGTCCAGCAAGGATGATTATGGCTTCTTTCGGATTAGTGCAAAAGACATCCCCTAATTGGCCGATTAGCTAGAGTTGACTTTTAAACCTCATAATTAAGCTCTAGATTGATAAAATAGTATATAATTATATATATGTGTGTGTGTGTGTGTGTGTGTGTGTATATATATATATGGAATGGACATGATCAAATGGTTTCGAGGAAACCTATGTTTTGCAATTAACTAGCCAATGGCCGCAGAACACAGCTTCCTGCATTCTCCATCAATCGCCATTGTTAGATAATACGTGTCCAGCCGACGTTCTGTCAGACATTGCTTGCACCAAAGTTTTTGGAGAAGAGATATAGTTAATAATTCGGGAAGGAATTAACTAAAGGTGAATGATTGTTAATCATATATATTAGCTTGGGTCTTGTTGTAAAATTTGGCTTATATAGCATGCTTTTCCACCATGAATACTCACACGAACTAAAGGTAAATGATTGTTAATCAAACATATTAGCTTGGGTCTTATTATTTTATATATATAGGAATTGCTTAAGGGGAGGGATTCCTATTTTTTCAAAACAATGGTGACACGCTCCCCACCGTTGGATTTAGCTTAAATGAAATTGTGTGACTTGTGTTTTAATCTCAACCACACAATTTCATTAAAGTTAAATCTAACGGTACCGTTAGATTTAACTTTAATGAAATTGTGTGGTTGAGATTAAAACACATGCCACACAATCTCAATCACACAATTTCATTAAAGTTAAATCCAACAGTGACGAGCGTGTTCCCATTTTTTGAAAAAAATGGGGATCTCTTCCCTTAAGCAATTTATATATATATATATATATATATATATATATATATATATATATATATATATATATAAGTGGAAGAAGGTTTTATTTTTTTTAACACAAATATCATTTGTTAGTAACATGTTGTGGATGCAAATTTCTTCCTTTTTGTTATTGGACGAAAATGCACTTGTAAAAACAATTAGCACGTTAGGTCAAGGTCAAAAGCCTCACGCACCCACAATGAATGGGGGGCTTTGGCCAAAGAACCTTCGATGCCAAAGTTAGAATTTTGAGGGAAAAGTGTTTGGAGAATTTAGAGAATTTTGCAAGAGGATTCAACTTAGGTTTTTGGAGAAAATGGGATGGTATTTATAGAGGTGTGGCCGGCCCCTTTGGGAGAGTTGGGAATCGGCGTGTTAATCACCATCAATTAGCTAATTAATCAATATAATTTAAAAGAAATAATTTGGGAGTTACCTTGTGGGGAAGATTTGATGAGGATGGATGAAATAGATTTTGAATAAATACCTATTTTGATCACTTTTGACCTTAATTGGGTGATGATTGTCTACTTCTTGCGCGTTGGAGTTCTGATGTGCCTTGAGGGTAATCTTGTCTTTTTCACCCAAAAAACCACGTGTCGCCTCCATATTTTTTTTAATTATTTTTGGCTTCACAAATGCCCCCAAACCTGTTGGGCTGCTCCGAGGAAAAGGCAGCAAGTGTAGTGATCTTCTTGCTTTAGGAAACGTAAGATTGTTTCCTATTTTGTTGTAGATTCCCTCTTTAATTAGAAATTAGATTCTTCTAAGAAAGGGAAATAAATCACTTCTAACGTCTATTTAAGCCTACCTTAAGTAGATGATTAAATCAACTTTAGAGAGAAATTTATTCTACCCTACAAGAGAGAGAAAACTAGATGATATTTGGTCCTCTTCCTTAGCAATCTTCTACACTTGCATGTGCAAAGAATCGTCTTTCGTTGCTTTTTCATCTTCTCCGCGCCGTACTGAGGTAAGAAAAAAAATTAATTTTCCTTGTCTTCTTCTTGGATAATGCTGTCGCAGGGCAGCCGTCGGGGTGGTGCAACACGTTGGCTGGTAGGGGCCAAGAGTCGGCTTAGCATATGCCGTGAGGTGTTGTGGAAAAAATCACTGCTTGCCTGCTCGGCTTGGCTAGAGCTAAGGTTAGCTTGTGCAGCTGGGGCCGTGGATTGAGATGTTAGGGCCTAGTGATAGGTGAGATGTATGGCTCATGTCATTTGGGCTATTGGACCTGAAACGGGCCAAGTCGGCAATTGAGAGAAATGAGGAGGTCGCAGGCCTCATGAGCTGTTGGAATGTTGGGCATGTAGACCTCCTGCCTGCTGGTCTAAGAGAAAAAAAATGAGGGAAAAACCAGTATGGGTTGAGTTTCCCTGCTTACCGTAAATGATGTTGGCTGTTTAGTCTTCTTCGCTGAGAGAATGGTGGGCTGTTCCCAAGAGAGGAGGTAAAAAGGATCAAGGTGGATGCATTAGCTTGTCTGATCGCTGTCATGGAGCCTATTATGAATGAAGGTGGAAATAAAAGATCTTTCCCGCCTGCTCAAGAGATGTCGGTTGAGAAAAAATTGAAGATTTTCTCCGCTGCTCGTAAGGGTCCGCCTGCTGCCGAGAGGCCTGTGATTGACATGACTTCTTCCAATGGGATGAAAAATTAGGCTACTAGATCTGAGCCTGTGTCGTCTGCCATGTCAAGAATGGCTAGTACGATTGTTGATAGGATTGCTCGGCGTAGAGGTCCTGTCATGCCTCTAATGCCGAAGTCTGTACCAAGACGTCCATTGGGAACTAAGTCTGTTTCACCTTTGTAGAGGCTTGCTATTATGAAGAGCGATAAGGTGGACTCTACTACTAAAGTGGCGCCAATGCCCACTCATTCTATTGCTAAGACTGATTCGTCTGCTGGGAAAGAGGAGACTGCTTACGTGGACAGCATGAGAAAACTACTAAGCCTATTTCTGGGGAGGCTGCTGAGATCTGTGCATTTTTTAAACCAGATTTACTTGAAGACATGGACACTTATGCCAAGTTTGTCGATAACGTTAGAGGGGTTGTTTACCCAAGTTCCTTTGAGAAGCATACGATTGAGTATATGAAGATTGTTCTACTTGCCATGATGTAGAAGAAAACTATTCTGGCAGCCGAGCCTATGCTCCTTGACCAAAAGGATACCAAGGCTACCAAGGAAGTGGCAAAGGTTGTAGCAGCCGAAGTTTATTCTTCTGCCGAGAAGATCAAGAGGTTGGAATCTGAGCTCATCATTTTGAAAGGGTCTAATATCTTTGCCCCCACTTCTCTGTAGCTTGAGACCGTTTGCCAAGAGATCATTAATTAAAGACTAGGCTTGACACGATCCTGGTTAAGTATGAAAATGTAGAGAAAAAGATCGGGTGTTACATACCTCAGATTTAAGATCTTGAGCGTACCATTTTTGAGCTTTGTTCTGCTACTTATGCAAAAGATGAAGAGTTGATTGCTGTTTATAACCAAGTGATCCACTTCAAGAAGGTCGTTGATAGGCTTGAACCCCAAGTGTTGGAACTCCAAGGTGCGCTGAAGATCAAAGAAAGTTTGAAGAAATAAGTGGATGAGCTGCAGTGCGTCCATGTTGGTCTGCTCGAGGAGAAGGAGAATCTGAAGGGTGAGAAGGCTAGGCTCGAGGCTTTGCTTTTTCAAAGTCATGCCGATTTCTACAAGCTAGGTTATGTAGATCATCTCTTTGGTAGGCCGTTTGACTTCGAGTTTACTGAGAATGACTTCGAAACCTCTGAAATACTTGCTTGCCTGTACTTTTGAGACTTTCATTAGTGAAGTAGTCGAAAAAGTTGGTGCCTAGGTTGAGGCAGCCGGGGATGAAACGCTGGATGATGTTGCTACTGAGGGTGCCGCGGCTGCTGAAGGTGTGGCAACCGTGTAGTTGTGGAGTGTTCAAGCTGCTAAGGAGTAGTCTTCTATGTAGTCTTTAGGATTTTTGTTTTTTGTTTTTCTTGTTGCTTTTGCTTGAACTTCTTTGGTCTTTGCTAGTCGTTTATCAATTTTGCTAGAAAATTTAATAAACTTGCTTCATTCTTTTTTCTCCATCTTCGCTTCTTTTGTACATATCCTAACCTTTAAACTTTATAAACTAGAGGCAGGCATGTTACTTTTCTATAAGCAGATAGGCTGCGTAGCCGATGCAACCGTAGGTGTTGATATAGAACTTTGCAAAGTTGTTAGCCATAGGGTCGACAGCCGGATGCCTTACTTGCAGAAGCAAACAAGTTTGCATGACCACTAGGCTGTTAACCTTGGCTTTCTCTAATTTCGTAGGTTGCGTAGCAAGTATCACAATACTTTAGGACTTGGTGTAGGTCGTTTCGCGATTGGCAGAGGTGAAGCTTATCAACTACATAGCATGTCGGCAGTGGATAAAGCATCGTATATGCATGCTAGCTTGTTTAACCTTTCACAAGAATGTGCGGTTGTATAAGTTTAGCGCGGCTTTACTGCTCGAATGACAATCCATAGGCAGTCTTCTAGAAATCGTACGCTACCTTACTACGCTCGGTAGTAGGGATGGGCAACGGTTATGGCGGGCGGGTAACCGCGGTTATTTACCCATAACCGTTTATGCTCATACCCACATAACCGTTTACCCGTTGGGTAATTGCCTAAACGGTTATACCCATACCCATAACCGTTTATAAATGGTTAACCATACCCATAACCGCATACCCATTTAACGATAACCGTTTAATACCCGTTTACCCATTTACCATTTTTAACCCGTTTATCTTCTTTTTTTCTTACCATTTCCCCTTTTTAACAACTTGAAAATTTTAAAAAAAAATTGTCATAATTTTCTTTTCTTTTTTTGACAATTAAACACCGTTATAATCACATTCATCATACATTTCCGTATTTTAATTTTTTTTAAGTCCTTATACCATTCCAGTAATTGAAATAATAGTTTACGGACGATATTTCTAACTGTTACCAATGAAGGTAATATAATATTTGTTAAGTATTATTGGGTTACGAAAACTCTTTAGAAGACAATATTCTTTGGTTATTTAACCCATAATGTAAAGTATTAACATAATATATATATATATATATATATATATATAATGAGCTACATTATATTATAATTAGCTATATAAACCATGCACTATAGTCAATAGCATTGATCTAAGTTTTGTCAAATAGAGAACATGGTTTGTGTTAATTTTACATATATAAAATAAGTGGATAAACGGTTACTTGTTTATAACCGCGGTTAATACCCATAACCACTCATTTAAATTTCACAAGTAAACGGTTATATACATAACCGTTTATTTATCTAAACGGTTATTCATAACCGTAACCATGAAGTTTAAATGGGCGGGTAACCGCTGTTATCCATAACTGCGGGTATTTTGCCTATCCCTAGTAGTATGCTTCAAAATAAAATTATATGACTAATAATTTGTACATATAAATATATCATGTAAAACAATGATGGCTATGTATCAGCACATAAGCATATATATGTTACCGACATAATCAATATGCACTTATAATTAGCATAGTGTAAAAAATAAAACGATGCATGTTGGCTAGTGCCAAATAGTGTGTGGCTTGCCGAAAAGGTTTTATGCTTCGTATGTAGGCTTGTATTAAAAAGTGGAGTAATAGAAATATAAGTTATTGAGCACATCATATAGGTTTTATGCTACAAAAATTATGTACTATAGTCAATAGCATTGATCTAAATTTTGTCCGATAAGGAACATAGTTTGTGTTAATTTTACATATATAAAATAAATGGGTAAACAGTTACCCGTTTATAATCGCGGTTAATACCCATAACCGCCCATTTAAATTTCACGGGTAAACGGTTATACCCATAACCGTTTATTTATCTAAACGGTTAACCATAACCATAACCGTTTAATTTAAATGGGCGAGTAACCGTGGTTACCCATAACCAATGGGTATTTGCGCATTCCTACTCGGTAGTAACTTTAGGGTTCCAGGGTAGCCGTCCATAGGGCGTACTGCGTAATATGCCTCCTTCGTTTATGAGCCCCGGGTCCTTACGGATTAGGCTAAGAAACCCAAAATCCTTCAATTAGCTAAGCATTAAAAAGGACCAGGGTAGCCATCGTGCACCTAGTTATACCAAGGTAGCCCTACTCATCCACGTCTAGATATTCAGAGTGTAAGTTTATCCTCCCGCCTTGGAAAGCATACCTATGTGGGTGTCGGGGAATTGGATTACCCTTTTACACTGGAGAACAATTAGTTTATCATCTCACACTAGAAAGCAGACCCAAATGGGTGTCGGGTAATTGGTTTACCCTTTCACACTAGAGAGCATGGTTGGTCCCTCGGGGGGCACAATTCCTGCGATAAGTCCCTAAGAAGGGACGAAGTCTTCTTTTAATGTGCATGAGTGATCAGTTATTGTAAGTATGCAGCCGAGCCAAGTTGTAGATTACTTGTGAATTCATCATTGAAAAATGAGTGAAACAAACGAGAACTTAGTTGTAAGGTAGGAATTGCATAACAACTGCATAGTCCTCAGCTTGCAAGGTGGTGCCCATCGAGCTGGTTGAGTCTTCGGGCATTGATGTGGCGGGAGGTCACACATGGTACTTCCTCAGATTGTAGGCGTTCCACTACTTTTCGATCTCTTTGTCCTTCTTGGTGGTGAAGGTGTAACTACCCTTGCCGCTTACTTTGCTGATATTGTACGGATCTTCTTAAATGGGATCCATCTTTTTGGAGCCTTTCTATGGGCAGTGATGAAGGCTTTTCTTAGGACTAAATCTTTGAGTTGGAACTACCAGATCTTAGCCTTTTTGTTATAGCTGGAGATGAGCTGTTGCTGATAGGTTGCGATGCGGGTAATGGTCTACTCGTGCTTCTCCTCTACCATATCTAAGCTTGTGGCCATCTCCTTACTGTTCTACTCAATGCTTGGCAATAGAATGATGATACTTGGCACGATGACATTTGGGAGGAATGATTTATTCTGAACCAAATGCCAAAGAGAAAAAAGTCTTATCAGTGGCTCGTCATTTGGTCGTGCGATATACCCATAGACATCCGGAGAGTTCATCTGACCACTTTCCCTTCTTGTCAAAGAGGGATTTCTTGAGTTAGTCAAGAATCGTCTTGTTGGATGCTTCGACCTGCCTATTGCCTTAAGGATATCTCGGTGTGGACATGTGCTGCTTGATGTCATACTTTTGGAAGAACTTTGCCAAATTTTTTCCTATGATTTACGAGCCCTTGTCAGTGACAATGGATTGGGGATGCCAAATCGGCAAATAATGTTCCTCTATAAGAAGTGCTCTATGTCCGCATGAGTCGTGGTTGTCATGGGCTATACTTTTACCCATTTGGTGAAGTAATCGGTTGCCACGATCATCATGCCTCTGCCCCTAGTAGCGGCTTGTATTGGCCCTTCCAAGCTGATTTTCCACTACATGAACGGCCAATGACTCGTCTGTGGGTGTAACTCGTTGGCAGGCAGTGCTGATACCGGCTTGTAGTGTTGGCAGCGGTCGCACTTTTGCACTAAATCCTTAGCGCCTTGATGCATGATAGGCTAATAGTAGCATTCGTTGCGAGCCCTCTGGTCGAAAGCGGAGCCTAGGCTAGCTAGTGCGTCCGAGTGGGCATTATCTGCCCACAAAAATTGAGTGAGGGTGTAAGTTCGAAATGCCTTAAGTTGCTTGAATACTTTCTCTAAGTATGCACCATCCTTGGATGTTTTGCCATGTATTTCCCAGTAGTCTGGCTGATGATTAACTGGGAATCAGAATGAATTGTGAGCTTTTTCACCACCAAGTCTTTTGTCATTCGAAGGCTTGCTAGTAGGGCTTCGTACTCTACTTCGTTATTGGATGCCTTGAAGTGTAGATTAATCGCTTGCTCGAGCATCAAACCATCTAGAGTGACAAGGACCATGCCTACTTATGAGTCTTTGTAGTTGGATACGTTGTCGACGTGCAAATGTTAGAAGTCTCCATCGGGCAAAGTATGAGTGGCTAAAGAATGGTCGGTTGTCTCTAGAGTGTCGTTAGGTCGCTCTGTTGCGTCGCCTAGGCTAGGCGAGTAGGGAGTCGTGGAGCTGGGGCCATGTTACATGTAGCAGGAGATACTCAACTACTGATATCGGACTGCTCTAGAGATGAATTATAGAGCAAGGGTTTGTTGGGGCCATGTGACACGCAGCAGGAAGTGGTGCTCAAATTGCAGGTACATGTTGCTCATATGTAGAATCTTCTGGGGCGACTAGGATAGTGCGTTATGAGGATGACTGCGTGCGTCTGAATGTATAACTTGACCTTCCGGGTTGCAACAATCGTCGCCAAAGTTAGATTTTGAATTTCTAGTAGCTGGTTTCTGCATCGATGAGAGCTTTTGAATTATGGAATACAAGTAGTTAGGCCTAGCTCTTCTCGTATGAAAGTAGAGCATATTGCTGCTTCAGATGCAGCTGTTCGTCTAGTCAGACCTTGAATCTTCTTCAGAGTAGTGGGGGACTTCATATTTAAGATTGCTTATATTATCCTTGAATGTGCATCAGCGAACCTCGTCCCAAAGTGTATGCTTCTCTGCCAGAGCGAAAGAGTCTCCCAGAGTTAAATCTTCTTTCACGATCAATTCTCCGAACAATGGGTGGTCTACTGAGAGCCCTTTTTGGATGGTTGCTCTAGCTATTGAGTCTTTGCATCTGACTATCTTTGTCTTCTCTGCTTTGAACCTCTTCATATAGTCGTGAAGTGACTCCCTTGAGTTCTTCTTGACTTTGAACAAGTGGTAGGACTTTTTCTTGATAGAGCGATAGGAGGAATATTCTTCGGTGAAAACCAAAGAAAATTTGTCGAAACTCTGGATGGATTGTGGTGGCAGGGTGTAGAACTAATCTTGCGCCTCACCTTGTAGAGTGATGCTGAATATCTTGCATATGAGATCATCGTTGTTTCGATAAAGGATCATTGCAATTTGGTAGTGCTTTAGGTGTCTCTCCGAGTTATTCACCCATTTGTAAGGATGTGAAGTGTGACATGCTGAACTTGCATGGAGGCTCTGCCTGCTCGATTTCATCCCTGAATGGGGACTTATTTATGTTGGTCATGTCCCATCATAGTGCCTCGTTAGCGACCTTGTTGCGTTGGAAATCGCGCAATCGCTTGGTTATAAACATTTCTACTTCTTCATGAATTTGCCTTTGTTGTGGGTAACAGAGATCTCAGCTGCCTCTGGTTGTGACCTACTGGTCTAGGCTGCAATGTATTTGGTTCGTTCCTAGCAAGCAAGGGAATTCTTCGCAGGTTGCTAGTTGAGCTCAAGCCTAACTGAGTGACTGCGTTTCTCTATCCTTCGTGCTGCCTACTACGATGTGAGGTGGATGATGCTCTTTGCGGGCCTAGCCACGAATAAATATTTTGCCTGGAATGTTGATCATGTTGACTATTAGAGTGTGGCGCCAACCATGAATATATGCTCGTCTGTGGGCCTAGTTGAGAGTGCACACTACTCCACGCGCCAAGACGAGATTATATGCAATCTCGAGGGCCCATTTGGGAGTGTACACTACCTGAACGCTCGGTTCGTGGCTAGTCGAGTGGCTACTTGCCAAGACGCTGTTGGAGTGTTCTTCGTCTGCCATTGTCCACCTTCAGGACACCTCGTTGCATTTTGGTACGCTACAAGAGCTAATTCACCAAGGTCGTCTGCTGTGTTAGAGCGCTCGTCAATTCTATGACTTGTTGAGACAAGTGTTGTTCTCCATTTAGGTTGGAAAAGCTTGGAAGGAATGCGTTTCCTTAAGCAGTGGAAGTGTGGTAGACTCCGGGCGCAAAATTTGAGTTGGAAAATGTCAAATTCGCGAAGAAATGTGGTAACAATGTCCCCGGTTCAATTGTAGGCCCAAAACTTTGAAGTTGGGACGGTTCAACTAATCTTAGGCCGATTTAGGCTGCATAGAAGGCCACGGGAGTGGGTTGCTCGGCATGTGGGTGTAAGGCAAGGACTCGACTTAGCAACACGTTGGGCTCGCGTAGGGCTTGAGTGGCTCGAGCCGTCTCATCTTGGGCTTGGTTCCATGTGGGTTTTAATGGTACAGCTTAGGCCGTGGTTGTGGTTCTGTGGACCTTGCTGAGGGTGGCTGCCACGGTGGTGCCTCGTGGGGGTGGTATCGCTCCACTCATCATTTTGTTGAGCTTTGTAGATCGTCGCGATCATAATCCTTGAACGTTGGAATTTATGTTCGTCGAGGTTTCAAATCTCTTGGCATTGTACTTTTCTTTTGTTTTATCAAAGAATTTTTAAAAATAAAAATTTCAAGAATAAGAATGTACGAAAAATCTTTAAGTGAACAAGAGAATGAAAAACCTTGAATGCGAGAGTCTTTTATAAGCGTTTAATCAAGACTCTCAATGAAAGCACCAATTTATGGATGCAAATTTCTTCCTTCTTGTTCTTGGACGAAAATACACCGGCAAAAACAATTAACACCTTAGGTCAAGGCTAAGAGCCTCACGTGCCCACGATGAAAGGGGGACTTTGGCCGAAGAACCTCCGATGCCAAAGTTAGAATTTTGAGAGAAAAGTGTTTGGAGAATTTAGAGAATTTTGTAAGAGGATTCAACTTAGGTTTTTGGAGAAAATGGGGTGGTATTTATAGGGGTGTAGCCGACCCCTTTGGGAGAGATGAAAACTGGCCACTTGAGTGGTTTTTTGGGTGTTAATCACCATCAATTAGCTAATTAATGAATTAATTGAGTAATAAATCAATTAATTAGCTAATCAATATAATTTGAAAGAAATAATTTAGGAGTTACCTTGTGGGGAAGATTTGATGAGGATGGATGAAATATGTTTTGAATAAATACCTATTTTGATCACTTTTGACCTTGATTGAGTGATGATTGTCCGCTGCTCACACGTATAAGTTCTGATGTGCCTCGAGGATAATCTTGTCATTTTGACCCAAAAATTCAGGTGTCACCTCCATATTTTTCTTGATTATTTTTGGCTCTACACACATGATATGCTAACTCGTGTTCTGACACACTGAAAAATCTCTCATTTGTGTGAACAATTTCCATGCGCTCAGCACTCATGAGTATTATATTGATTGACTATAATAATTAATTAAATTTTTTTTTACTCGGATTGCAAACTATAATATGCATCAATCAAATATATAACCATCATATTGAGAATATCCCATATCAAATAAAGTCTAACATAAGTATTTATTAAGTGATCATAACTATCATGTTGAGGAATACTAATAACCTTCTCATTTCAATCTTTTTAGTTTGCTTTCTTGACTCTCTTTCTCACCCTGCTATGCTACTTGATTATCGAAACTGTTTATGTTTTAGATTACCCTTTGGAGATCATTTATGAAAAAAATTAATTCGTGTCACATTTGCAACTCTTCTCTGATTTACTGGTATTTGTCATACTACTTAACTTTATTCTTACTCCGTTTAGGTTTTAATAAATTAAAATATGAATAGTGAAAGAAAAAAATAGCGCAAAGGCAGTCACCAAAGTCCCGCTGCCACTCAACCATGCTATCCGTGTAATTTTTTTATGCTATTGCTATAAGAGCAAACAAATGATATCCACATCTACCATTATGGACATTATTCACGTTTTTGGCTCGTGATGAAATTGTGTGCTGAAATATAGGGCATTCATGCCAAATGGTTTTACATTTTATATTCTCTTGACCAAAAAAAAAAAAAAAAAAAAAATAATGGATGATCTATCATAGCTCAAGTAAATATGTAGCTGCTCTTTCATTTGCTGTTTGGATTTCTTCTATACACCTTCACTAAGGATGATATAATCTTGTCTGCTGATAAATCAAAGGAAAAACGTGTTCTATCTCACATCTGTAGACGATAACACTACCTTAATTTGAATATTATTCAACCATCAGTAGTTGCAGAATACTCTCTCTTCTTTCGTATTGACTTGCATGAGTTTCTAAGGCTGTTGGGTTTTCACTTTGCATGCTTTTAACTTTCATTACAGATAAGTAATGTAACCTTATCTCGGGGGCCTTTCTGCTACGTTTTTCTCACCTCATTTTCTCTACTAAAATCAGTACAAAAAAATAAACAGAGAAATTCAATATTTCCATCCTTCTTTCTTTTTTTTTAAATAATAAAAATAGATTTCTAGTAAAAATTTTCACTCATTTTGTCTAATGAATAGTTCCATATATAGTTTAAAAATATATAAAACTTCATTTTTAATCCTTGGCAAAGATGACTTTTAGATTAAAACCATGAGTAAGATCAAAATCTAATTTTAGTCCCTTGATACATTAATAACCTCATATATTAATTATATTTTTATTTTTTAATTATTTCTCTTTTTCTTCCTAATTTTTAATATATTAATTTTATTTCATTATAATTATAATTTTCATTTCATTTATCGTTATATATTTTGTTGTAAACATTTAGATAAACTAATTTTTGGTATACAATATATTTTGATGTACTTTGTCTTCTTCATTTAGGTACATTAAATTCATTATAATACATTAAATTCATTATAATACATTTTGGTGCATACATTTAGGTACACACATTTCGGTACATACATTTCGATACAAGCATTTAGGTACATTAATTCAATATAATATATTTCGGTGCATACATTTCGGTACACACATTTAGGTAGATAAATTTAATATAATACATTTCGGTGCATATATTTTGGTACATACATTTCGGTACTAACATTTAAATAAATTAGTTCAATATAATACATTTTGGTACACAAATTTAGGTACATTAATTGAGCCTTTCAAGTTTGAAGAATGTTAAATAAAATTATAAATTAAAAAACTCTTTTTTTGTCAAAATATAAATTAAAATTTGTATATTAATAAATTTAAATATTTAATGGGGAGACAAGGGGGTGTAGTCAAATTAAGATTTTAAAAGTGATAGATTTGATAGGATTTATGAGGATTTAAGACTCCTACAAAATTCATATGTATTTTAAAGAATTTGAATGGATTTGGTTTGTAGATTTTGGTAGATTGTGGTGAATTTCAAATAATTTTTTTATTGAAAAAAACAAATCTTTTCCCCTTGCCCTACTATACTCAATGGCAGCGGGTTTGTTGTCCCGAAATGCATGTCTCGTTTGTGTCTCTTTATCTAATTTTTTAATATGTGTTCTTAGACTTAATAGACCATTAACACTGTTAATTCTTATTAAAACATAATTAAAAAATACAATAAATACTCTTTCATCTTCTAACCTATATCGCCAACAACCGCCTTCTCCATACCACTAAAAACCATCTTCGTCTTTGTACCCTTTCCTCAACATCTCATCACATGGCCTGGAAAGACGACATCATCAATCTAATTGATATCGTCAAACATTACTGAACCTACAACCTCTATCTTAAAATTCAAAGGCGAAATAGTTGAATGAAAATTTTGGGTATGAAATTACAATTCCAGATTATGCAATGATGATTCAGAAGGATTGGATAGCATTTGAATGGGTTTGAAATGCAATTGATCATATTGCATAATCTGGGTTTATACGGATTGCAAATTTGAGGACTGCCAAGATGGAAAAAGATTTAAAATCCTAAGGGGTAAGGTTGGATTCTTTTTAGTCTTGGTTATATGTACTTCTTGCTCTCAAATCCCACAAAATCCACAATTTATTGAAATCCTCTAAAATTTTAATTTTTTTAATACACTTAGATTTGGACATATTTTAAAATCCTTTAAAATCTTTTAATTGACTACACTAGGATTTTAAAATCTTTTAAAATCCTCTCAAATTCGGGTTCGACTACACCCCCAAACAAAAAAAATAAAATGCACATTAATTATTTTAAATTAAGGACACAACAATAGATTATAATTAATATATAATCTAACACTAGATTTATTTTAAATTTTAATCTTCTTGAAAGTTAAAGTTAAAAAATCATGTGATTTCTTTGTATGCCAAACAAGGAATAATAATGCTTTTGAATCACATATATGGAAATAGTCCATAGCATATATATATATATATATATATAGAGAGAGAGAGAGAGAGAGAGAGAGAGAGAGAGAGAGAGACGCGCGGTTTTTGCTTACTCCATGACAATGCGCATGCAATGCATGTCTAATGCTTTACGATTGCTAAACACTCAATTATTTGAGAGGTACGCAGTCAAAGAAAAAGACTGGCCTTTTTATTGGACCCTAAATCATTAATGGTGGTTTTGAGGGGGAGGAGAAGAAGAAGAGATCTGAAAGCAACCACAACGCATGCTCGAACGAACGCCACGTTTCATACCCAAGTTCTTTCCTTTCCTTTGCTTTAGGTCTGATATCATTCCCAAATTTGACCTTCTTTTGGTTATGCTTATGCATATACGTGTAATAATCAAGGTATATAATATCGATGATATCGGAAATATCGGTAGTCCGAAAACACGGAAATATCGACGAAAATATCGGGATAATATCGATATCGATAAAAATCCAATGGAAACCACGGAAATTGTAAGAAAAAGTTGAAAATTTTTATTGAAACTTTGCAAGATGTTTATTTAGTCAATTATCTATTAGTTTATCACAAAAAATTGGAAGGAAATGCATTGCATGATGGATTTAACTTATTTAAATTGATTATATAGCGAGCTGGCAAACATTGTGAGTGTAGAAAATATGTAAATATTTTAGCATATTTTCACAAAAACATAAGTGATATGGTGGTCAAGTTGTTGAAGGAGTAAAATGGGAGGGGTTTGAATCCCTTTGGTGTTTTTTTAAATATAGAAATTTAAAAAACATGGAAATTTCGATGGAAATATCGATAACATCGGAAATATCGATAGTCCAAAAACACGGAAATTTCGATGAAAATATCGGGATATTATGGATATTTTATACCATGGTAATAATTAAGTTGGATAGTTTCAGTTTTATTTTGAGCTATGTTTTGGTGAGATTTTTGAAGAGATTGAGGCCAAATTAATGAGAACTCTACTGTAAAATGTTGTATATTGGAAGTTAGAAGTGCAAGTCATGAATAATGCAAAGATATGCGAGAAAACTTGTAAATAACTATTTGAAAGTAGACATTTGTAAGTTTTTAATATATGTTGCAACATTCATACACTATGTTTCTAATCACAAACTTAACTAATTTGGCTTGATTAGAAATTGTTCATCCAAATATTACTTTAACAATCGCATTACTGATATATCAGAATACGAAAACATAATGTTAATTAAAGAAACGGAATAACATTTTTGTTTTTCTTTTTTGGACGGAACGTCATTGTTATCCTTCCCTCTTCCATAATATGCTGCCTCTTTTATTATTGTTTTTTCCTATTTGACTCTACAAAAATAAATATCTTTGAGGAACATGAATTGTATAAAAAGATGAACAACTTTGTTTGGTGGACTTGGACAAATATTCATAGAAAAAGGAAAGAGAGAGGAGTGGACCATCGACACGTGCCGATTCTCCACCGACCCTCGGAGGAAACTGTTTTGTGGTTGTTGACCTGTGCAAAGACAAACGGGCTATTTTCTAATGCTTCCACCGAAAGTGAGAGACCCTAACGGGAGTCGTGGATCACTTGTATTGCATGCACAAGCACAACTTCCCCATAAATATGCTTACTACTAAACCTCATTACCTCTCAGTCTGTAGTTCAGTTAACTAAGAATGTTTTATTATTAGGGTGTAATATCTACACACTTTATTTTACTTCTCACGCATTTTTTTAATTTTCGGTCGTTGGATCGAATGAATTAAAGAAGATCAAATAATAGAAATTCACAAAAGTTTTGTGAGAAGTAAAATGAGATGTGTGACTAATACACTCCTTATTATTTTACTAAAAATTTCAAGTTCGAATCTTCTTCATTGTCTCTTGTATAAGAAAAAAGAACAACGTCCTTGCATTGCAAATACAAACTTTTAGTTATGCAAGTGTAAATATTTGACTATATGCAACAGAAAATAATTCCTCATTGTATTTAGACATTTTGAAGATTAAAAAGGAAACCAGTTGTGACTTTGTCATGTAAATACGGGCTTGAATTCGTCCCAACTATTAGACCTCGCCATGGTAATTCTATCCAGACAATTTTTTTTTTCAACAAACAATATTATTCACACTAACTGGAGGGGGTAAGCTTAGCTTCACAATAGATTCGCAATAATGTGGTTCAAATTCTCTTTTGGCGAGAATTAAACTTAAGATCTCTCATTCACAAGTGAAGAGGAATACTATTAGATCATATTATTAAGTGGTTGTATCTAAACAATTAAGATGGTGAAATTTTGTAAACGTTTAACGGTAAGAACTTGTGTGACGATTGGACGAAATTACAAGTGAGCATTTCATGTAATTTAACCTGAATACTTCAATTTCGACAAAAAAAAATCCTGAGTACTTTAATCATTGCACATAATTAACAGTGACCTTGATAGGTTTAGTGTTGAGGCTGACTTTCTTGTATTGGATCTGTTCCACGGATAAATCATAAAATGCTGACTAAATCTTCTTTTAATAAATCATGCATGGCCGGCTGGGGTTGGAATATTGGTAACTTACCTTAGTTCGAAATAGTTGCTTGTTTGACCTTTTTGCCACCCCAAAAATTTGCTTTACTCCTTCAGGGGTTTCTTATGCACATCCGATAAACATCCAATGAAGGTGCTGTAGTTTTGAAGGTGTTGTAGTTTTCTTAACTGAGAATAAACGATAGCGAGTTCTATTAATAGTTGAAAAGAATAATAGTAATAGGGTATCGTGGATAATATTCGGGAGAACTTCAAACCCAAACGACTTGTGATCAGAGAATAAGGAACAACTGATGTAAGAAATATTTATTCACTCAATACAAATACCAAATTATAAACGAAATGTTGTGGATGTTGATGATTAGATTATTACTTAAGTATTTATTAACGTGTTTATTTTATATTTGTGACACATCATGTAAGGATGGTAATCTCTCTTAAGCCAGGAGAATCCTTGAGGGAATCAAGGAAATAATTTTGTTCCTTTTAGGATTATGAGTATTTGCGGTGCAAACCAATTCCTTGATTACAGATATTCCCAGGATACTATCCTAATTGGAATACAATTAGGAGTCGATTTCTTAAGGGATAAGTAGGTCTTTCTCGATGGAACAGATTCCACCTTCTAATCCAAGAGATTCAGAATCTCCAATCCCAAGGTATAATCTGAGAACCCTGGCCTGATCTGAGCCACTAGGTTGGGTGCCCCATATCTACTTTGGCCACTACGCGTTTGTTTGGGCTCTACCCAGTATATAGGACATCAAATATCTTAGAATATTCTCAAGAAAAGCCCAGCCCAATGAGGTTCGACCGAATTCTATCATAACACGATCTTATCTGAATAGAAGGGTCAATCGAGTCCTAGAATAACAAGGAGTCCTCAAAGGCCAGTTATGCTTCGAACAAGAAAAGATGCCAAGAATCGAAGGTTGAATCTAAAGGATAATAAGGTTGAATTTAGAATCCTACATGAACTAGGGTTGATTGAAACCTATTTGGATTTTATCAAGGAATTATAGTCCGAATGGGACTCTACTTCGGCCATGCGCAACTGCTACTATAAATAGAGAGGGGAGGGCATCATTCAAGGCTCTTCAAATCAACACACAAATTTGCCCTATGCAAATTCTCGCCCTACGCAAAACCTCTCAAACACATTGAGATATTTTTATTTGCCTTTTTTTCTGCCAACACATTTTTTCGTTTGGATAAACAACACTGTATTGGCAACCGACAACATCTTCAGATTTGGATAAACAGCACTAGAGCCGTAAAATCAGCCAACTAAGGAGTACCTTCAGTTTGGATAAACAACACTACTTTGAGACCGACTGGTTATCTATCAAAGTCTCAGTCAACAAGAAACAAGGAATCTTTGAGTCCTTGTTGGAAGAGGTCATCTCATTAGTCTTCTCGGCGAAGTGCGGTGTTACCAGGTTACGTAACATTTGGCATATTGAAAGCCAAATTTGATATTTTATGATTGGATACTCACAAGTGCATTTCAGAGTTCGCCATTTAGACGACCGAACCATATTTACAATCAAGACACACATCTCTTTCACATACTTGTGTCTCTACAGTCTGGTACTAATTTGGCGCACTTATATTCTCACGAATATAATTAGAGCCACTAAACCCGGCGCCGATGATTCGTCAACTTCGCAGAACTAGCATCCTTGTCATTAGGCTATAGAATTCGAAGGCCGAGACGTGTTCATTCCTTAGCCACAATCGCAAGATCAAGAAATCAGTAGTGCGCCCAACGCCACATCAACATTCATTCACTCCCCGGCTGAGCTCAGCCGATGAGTTGGCACACCCTACATTCAACCGAATGACGCAATAAACTTATTAGTTATTTTGCTTGCGTCCCATGTAGACTAGGTAGTTTTTAAGGTCAATAGCAGCCAAGGCCCAAAACTCATGGTCCCACAGCTTTTCGCATCGATCTTTTGTCTATACAAATTGGTTGGCGCTGTTGATAGATCTAAACCAATGCATTCTCAATTTTCTTGCGTCCCATGTAGACTAGGTAGTTTTTAAGGTCAATAGCAGCCAAGGCCCAAAACTCATGGTCCCATAGCTTTTCGCATCGATCTTTTGTCTATACAAATTGGTTGGCGCTGTTGATAGATCTAAACCAATGCATTCTCAATTTATTTTTATTTCTTTCGAAAGATTGACCACTATTCCAAATCCGGCTTTCGATGTTTTGTACGAGAAGGATTAGAACATAATAATCTAGATCAATTAAATTTTCTCCTATGACCTAATTCTTTTCACCGTTGGTGTTTTTCTAGATCATTTCAATTTTCTCCGAGGACCTAATTCTTTTCACTGTTGGTGTTCAATCTTCATGCAAATTATGACTTAAATCTTTAAAAATGATTTCTTCAATTACCCACTGCTCTTTTTTACAATTTGTGTAGAAAGGAAATTTCCTCAATTTCATTTTATCATCAACAAATTAAGCAGTATTTTAATGCTCCAACTGCTACTGATGTGATGATTGATGATCCAAATTACTTCGTCAATATAAGAATATATTTTCAAGGTGAAGAATATGAAATTTTAGGGTTGAGTTAAATAAAAGAAGAATTTTGTGCATACTTGCGAGTAACTATTTTGATCCATTAATTTTCTAGTTGACTAATTATCTTCAATACGAGTTTAGCCAAAGTAGCAATTATTTTAGCAATATTTGTATCCTAAAAGAATATGTCACTCAACCGTACATAAGCTAATACAATAAAATATGTTTCTTGATTAATTTAATTAGAGTGACATATTTCACACTCGCATCGCAATTTTTACTTTTGTGATCATTTTTTGTTTTTGTTCATTATTTTTTTTTAATTTATTAAGAATAACCACAATTTGATGGTTTAAAAAATTTAAAATGTAAAATAAAAATTTAAAATGTCAATAACAATTTCCGCCTTTAATGCAGTTCAAAAGAGAGGGAAAGATGTAGCTGTGCCTTCCGTTTGGGGGAAGGTGGGAGTGAGAAATTGGAGTGGAAGCAAGGAAACCCAGAAATACCAAGCCGTGTGGGTCCCAAACAAAGACAACCAATCCCGAGCCTTGTACAAATTCTCTCTCTTTCCTCAAAAAGTCCCGATTCAAATCTTTTATCCCGAGCCTTATAAACCCTCCTTCCTCCTCTGCGTCTCCTCACAAAAGTCCTCTGTTCTAGCTCCCCTGCTTCTTCTTCTTCTTCTGCCACCCAAGAACTTCATATCCGCACCCAAACAATACACCCTACACTCCATCGGCGCGGATATTCGCTACTTGCCGTCTCCTGCTCGCTCTCTTTGTTGTTTTCAAGTTTCTGCATTCAGATAATTCAGATGGGTTCTTCAAGAATCTGCGCTTTCGGCATCCGATTCTGTTTTTTGTTCGACCGGATCAGCTATTGAAATCGAAACCCAGATTCCAAAATTCAATCTTTTATTATTATTTTTGGTTTACTTACTCCTTAGGCCAAAATTTTCATCTCTTCTGTTTTTCTGATTTGAATTCTCGAATCATCGGATTCGATTTTCCCTTTTTCTTGCGTGACCCTTCTCAATTTGTTTCTTGAATTTCCTATATTTGAGAGTTTCAAAGAGAAAGCGAGCAGGTAAAGCAAGCAAGCGAGCAACAATGTCTTCACCAAAAAAGAGTGGTAAGTCTAAGATGGAAACAAGCGGTGAATGGGAGGCGAACAAAGACAAGGAGCTTGATTTTTCCTTCGAGAGGCTGCCATGGATGCCCGGTTTTAGTGAGGCTTCAACGGCGTCGAATAGGCCTCTCAAGAAAGTCAAGAGCCCTGAAAGGCAAGACCCAATTCAAGCTTCACCTTCTTTAGCTCATCATCAAACACCTTCGCCAATCATCACTCCCCATCCATCTTCTTCCTCTTCAAAAATAGTTTTTCCTTTTTCTTTCGACGGGTCTCAACAGCCTATGATGCAATTCCCCCACCAGTTCAACCCCACAAATTTGCCTATGTTTCCCTCACCAATTCAACAGCAACAGCAACAAAATCCGCAGCAAATGATTTCTTTTGAATCCCAGCAGCAGCAGCAGGGGATGAGTTATCTACCGCCTTTTGTTAGGGAGTCGGTGAGTTGGCAGCAGCACCAGAAAATGCTTCAGCATTGGAGTGATGCTTTGAATTTGAGTCCAAGAGGGAAGGTGATGATGATGAACAGGTTGGGACCAGATGGCAGGCCAATGTTTCGACCTCCGGCAATGCCTTATAATACTACAAAGCTTTACAGGGGAGTGAGGCAACGGCATTGGGGCAAATGGGTAGCTGAAATTCGCCTTCCTCGAAACAGGACTCGCCTCTGGCTTGGCACCTTTGACACAGCTGAAGATGCCGCCATGGCTTACGACCGCGAGGCCTTCAAGTTGAGAGGAGAGAATGCCAGACTCAATTTCCCTGAACTTTTTCTCAACAAAGACAAATCAGATGTTTCAGTTTCATCAGCTCCAAGTTCAACCGCTACTTCGCCTCCAGCGCATGAGGGTTCAAAACCAACCAGGCACCGCAGGCAACCTCAAAAAATCAAAAGAAGCGCTTCAAATATAGAGGCAATGCCGCCGCCACCAATTCCACATACCCAAGAAGAGAATAGTACTGACAATGATTCGGGACTGGAGTCGAGCGAGGCTAAAGTGATTGACGAAGTTGAGGCGAATACGGATGGTGCTGGAGGAGGGAGTTCACAGCAAAAGGAAGTTGTTTGGGGGGATATGGCCGAAGATTGGCTTAGTGCAATTCCTGCTGGTTGGGGTCCAGGTAGTCCTGTGTGGGATGATTTGGACACCAACAACAATCTTTTGCTGCAATCACATCTCCCTTTTACCAATCCAAACCAGCAGGACTATAACATTAACATTAATCCTCAACAAGCGATTCAGAATTCAGGTTCGGGTTCGGGATCTGGTTCGTCTTCTTCCTCTTCATATCCCATGAAGAACCTCCTTTGGAAGGACCAGGATTGAAAAGTTCATTTATTTTAAATTTGAGCTTTGCACTTCACACTCACACGGTCACACCTCTAGGTTGTAGAACTAGTTTTAGCCCATTTCCCTCATCATTTCTCACTCGTTCCATTTTTCCGGAACCCTGTCAGAAATTGCATATCAAACTCCTCCCTTAGACATCAGTTTAGTCATCATCCCCGCTCCTATTTTGTCATCACAGCTGGTTGCCGATTTTTGAAAAGCAACCTATGATCCTAGAAGCCTTGTGACTTTTTATTACAAGGGATCTTTGAAGCTTCAAGTTTCATACCAATCTGCTGTCAATTAGTTTTAATTTTGTCTGTGTCGATGTCGTAGATTAGTAAAGGTTGGACCACAGTAGAGGGAGACGGTTTTGTGATCTCCTTCTCAATCAGTCTGAGCATCACGAGCTCTCGTTTTTCAGCTCCTGGGATGGAAAAGCCAAAATATATATAGGATTTGTACATTTTGGATGTGATCATCCGTTGTCATATTATGTATTTGTAGCTGTATTTATACAAAGACTACTACTCTCTTTTATGCATTATTATCGTGTGTAAGCCTTCAGTTTCTACTGCTTCTCTTGATTTATCTTGTTCTTTCTCAGTTTATTTTTAGTAATAAGTTTCTTGCCATTGAAAATGCATGTGTGTGCAGGCTTCAAATAGAATTGTGTGGATGAGGGGTGGTAATCTTTTAACTTTACAACGTCAACACGCTACAAATATTAGTTTAAAATTCGAGGTGGAGTTTCCTCAACAAAATATAAATAAACCAAATTATTATTATTTTTTTAAATTCAAATTATAGTGAATTAAGACTATGAATGATAGGTTTGTATGGTAAATATGACAACTGATGTAGTGATATTAAATGATTAAAAATATGTTTTTGAATTTCAAATATACTTCATGCAAGAAGCACCTGTTTTTATCAATTACCAACTGGACAAGATATTGTAGCACTAGCTTGCATCTCCCTTTTTCTAGCCAAAACAAGCAGCTACTTTTGGATTTTCTCCTCCATTTCAAATTCATTTCACCCAAATTCAACACTTTAGTCATATTTCTTCATCCAACTTCCCTCCTCAATTTATTGACGCCACTATCACTAAGACCCACTTACCAACAAGGAAACTTAGGTAAGAACTAAGAACGCCTCACTGAGCTTATATACCTCACACACCTAAATTAAAATTATGAATTCGCCACTGCTAATGACACAACTAGCAAGGATTTGACACAAAATTTCCTTAAAACTCCTCCTTTGCAATGACTGACCAATTCTTCCTTTCAAAAAAGAATATGGCCTACTCTAAACCAACAACATTTTTCAGTTATACGACAATATTTTTTTTTTGAAAATCCGCAAAAGGGCAAGAGGACCACATAATTGCCAGGACTTTTTTGAGTACTCTGGAGTACCCGACACTCTGCATATATTAACTGTTAGTTTTTGGTTTAACAAAAATATACAAACCAAAATCTGATGGTTAAAAATCAAAACAATACTTCTGAGCATCCAAAAATTTTGCATAATTGCAGATGCACTTGATATTTTGGGAATTCGTCTAACATTTAACTTTAAACACAATGAACAAAAGGACCTAGTCAGCACCCGCACCTGCACGACGGTCGTCCAATCACCTACCTAATTTATTTCGAATACATTTGTAACTTTCAGCTTTTAGGTATAAATGTTTTTTAATATGTTTTAGAATATCTTTATATATTAGGATTTTAAGTCGTATCCTTATTGAAAAGAGATGTGTTATCCACACACTTCTTTTTACTTCTCACACGCCCATGTTAATTTATGTCTATTAGATCTTCTTCAATTTATCGGATCCGACGGCCGAAATACAAAAAAGTGTGGAAAAAATAAAAAGGGGTGTGTGGATATATCACACTCCTATCGAAAATTGGAGGACAAAATGTATATCTCATAGCATTTCATTGACGTTTTTTTATTAATTTGTAATTAGAATGAGATAAATTAAATTGAAGAATATTGAAATGAGAAAGAGTGAGAATCAATTCTTTATTAAAGTTATTTACTAAAGTGCGATAATAAATGACATTAATTTTATATAAGTTGTTTACTAATTTTTTTTTCTCTTTTTAACAAACGATAGCGTAGAGAAAGTGATGGAGTGAGATAAGCCTTACAATGAGTTTGTCACACTAATGTGGTTCAACTTTACATTTAATGAGAATCAAACCTAAAATCTTTCACTTACAAATAAAAAATATAACAAGACTGTAATTCTAAATGACTAATGATTAACTTGAATGAGAACAGAAATAATACAATTGATAAAAATGTTAGAGAATTTCATAAATAAATATGTTAGAAGAGCACTTTCGACATTAATTGTTTTGATCTAATGAGAGGTGACTGTGGGGAATGATGGTGAGAGGTGGGGCCGGTCGTCGCCGTCCCATGAGATAAATCAAAATTTCTTATTTGTGACGGCACGATAACGATCAAGTAGTGACAAAAACATGATTTAATTACAAATCATATGGATATTTCTCTATTTAAATCAATGATTTAGGTTCAAGCTACCTTAAATTAAGGGGTGTGTTGTCCACACATTTTTTTTATTTCTTATACACTTCTTGTTATATTTTGTCTGTTGATCTTCTTCATTTCATTCGATTCAAAGACAACAAATTAGAAAATTATGTAAAAAATAAAAAGTGATGTGTGGATATCACACTCTTAAATTAATACGAAGAATTCAAAATATCTAAAATAGTAATGAGCCAGAGCCAGAGCCAGCCATTGTTTGATAAACAAACCCTTTCATTCAACCATAACCTAAATATTTTAATTTAATTATTCACAGGGACTGTTACAAGATAATGATGATTATGTTGCCCATGAGTGTGTAGCTTACATATGTCTTTGAACCTTTTTTTATTCCGAAATAATGTACTTCACCAAATGTTTTTGGAAGATCGACAATGATAGAGAACTGAATTAAAATTTTAGAAAACTTTTTGAAAATAAAAATAAGAGTTGACACTTAAAAAATGTCTTTGTGCTTTTCTCACAAATGTAATTTTTAAAACTAAATATAATATGTTTGAAGTGCTAATAATAAATTTCTTACACCGTCTTTCTCCCCTGCATCCCAAAAGAAAACTCTACAACTTTTTCTCCTCCAGCCGTTGGCTCCTTGCTATGGCTTCTGGTCAGCGGTACGCCCTTTTTCTACGTTTTTTATTTCTCTCTTTCATGACTTATCCAGCGCCTCCCACTTCCCCGTCTCTTCACCTTATGTTTTGGAGCAACCTCCATAGTTTAATAGAGCTCCATCCCAAGTCCTCCTCTACATTCTCCTCCAAAGTTTATATCTTATGGTGGGTCAAAGCACCTTCTTTTGCTGTGTTAATGCTCAAAATTTGTAGGTTAAAAAACTAAAAAAATTAACCTCGATCAGCTCAGGAGTAGCTGATTGCTTCGCGGAGCGAATCTTTGAAGGTTTCGGGGGAATTCTTGGTCATATGGAAATAAAAATTGCCCCCGAAAAATCCTCCCATGAAGGTATTGTGACCCATTGCCTCATTGCATTCCTTACACCTTGCATACTCGTTGAAATGGGATATGCAATCCCTCGAGGATTCATTAGAGCCTTGTAAAGTATATTTAAACTAACATAAATAATAGATTAATTTAAACCAAATTAAACTCGCAAGCGTACGAATCAATGGTAGAAATGTATGCAAATATGAGATCGATCCCACAAGGGTTGCTCTTAATACCAATTCGACTAGCTAATTACAAGAAGCTAAACTCAACTAGGAAACAAATGATTGATCAATTGATTACGAAAAATAATTAAAACTCCAACTTATAATCAAACGAGGAATATGAATAACGAAAAAACACAACGAATGAAAATTTAACAGAAATTAATATGATGAAAGCCTAAGGTCATGAATCAACCAATAACAATCCTATTTCCTTTTCTTCAAGCCGATCACTCTCTAATTACCATGCCAATATTTAAGGTTGTTCTTACTAAAATATGAATTAATCTGTGGTCTGACATTAACTCATATGTCTATACGTGACAACTATATCCTATTGGTTAGGCATACAGTTAAACACATAAAAACCTATTAAGCACTAAAGAATTATGTCAACCAAGTAGGACTAGTTTGATATTGGTCATCCTCACTAGTTTGTCTACTCTTCTTAATCTTAGTTCCAATAAACCTAATTGATTGGTAATCCTCTTAGATTTATCTAATTATCTAGAAACAAGTTCACAATGATGGCCAGTCACAAGAACGTTCGAACCTAGAATAGATTAAGCACAAAGATTAAGAACTAAACATGGCATGTAATTAGATAATAATCAACAAGATACTTCGGAAATAACCATGTCATGGCTTCATCATGAACCTTAGAAAAGTAATTTAGTTACTCATAGTCATAATAAAAATCACAAAAGAAGTCATGGAAGAATATAAAACCCAGAAAAAAATGGTAAGAGCGCACTAAACTTTTCTCCTTCACTTTTGAAGAATCCTGTCTTCCGCTCCCCCCTTAGATAGCCTAGGGCCCTCTATTAATTCTAGTAAACCCTCAAAAGTCTGATAAAAACTATTCTAAAAGAAAACAAATTCCTAAAGAATCAATGAGAGTAACTAGGAAAGAATCCTTCTTGACTTGGGAAACACGGCATCTGAATTGCACGCCAGTTTTGAGATCGATTTCCTTTCTAGAAAATACTTAAAAAATATGGAAAACGTAGATTTGTCTCTTATCTTTCCAAGCATATATCGCATGTCACTAGGAAAAATCGGGAAAGCCTCCAAATCTTTATCCTCCCACAGCTGCGCAATTCTGACGGGAAAGTGACTTGTGCAAGATTGTCTTTGAAAACTCGAACATTCGGCTACATGAATATTATGAAATTTGGGTACAATGATCTTCCACCTCTTAGCTTCCTTCTCCAATTAGCCTTGCATCAAAACTCCTCCAGAAAGTCGAATTATCACCAAAAACGTCATGCATGAGCAGATTAGCTAAAATAGAGAAAAGGAAAGTAATAAGGCTCTTTTAAGATCAATTCCTTAACAAAACTTAGGGATAATTAACCTGAAAATGTGATAAATAATGCACCTATCACCTTGCTTCACCAATGCAAGGTCGGTCAGTGTGTACTGTCAAGGAAAATTATGGGTTATGGTTAAATTATGGGTTATGGTTGTTTGGGACAATGCTTTAAACTGTTAATATATGAACTAGAATATTTCTCTAAAATTATTCAGGACAATACTTTTAATTTTTAGAGTTCATTTCACGTCTTTGAACTTGCGAGTATTACACGTAATACCTTGTCAACATGGACTCCTCCTTGGTGAAGGAAAAAATGTTTGTAGCTTCTCAAGCATGTGTACAACTTAATGGCATGAAAATTTGATATCCAAATTGATTACCTTTACGTGATAGACTTTAGCATAAAATTAAGGGAGCTTTAATGAAAAGGGTTTCTCTAAACTTTTTATTAACAAAAAACTATCCACTAACTTTATTTAATAAAGAGAGCTTAAATAATAAAAATGACTTAAGTTTTAATAAAAAGGTACAAAAGTTTAACATAATAATTTAAAAATAAAAAACAAAATCTGATGCGCACATCACATCACTCAGTCACACATACTTTCCCTCCCTCTTTCTTTCTCCCTCCACAGTTATTAGCTTCTCTCTCTCTCTCTATCTCTCTCTCTCCTTTTTCACATATTCCCATTAAATTTCTCTTTCATCTCACCTCTCACCTCACCCATTCACATCAACTCTTTTTATTTTCTCTCATCTCTCATACCACTCTACTCTTACTTTATAAATATTACAATTTTTACTTTTTATTTTATGGTATTTTTATTTGACCATTGTTTCATAATTTTTTTTTTTTAACAAACTAAGTAATAATATTACAAGACAAAAATAAAGAAAATGTTTCATTTTTCAGTTTGATAAACAATGCTTATTTTAATTTCAATTTCGAAATATTGATTTTATCTTTAGTTTGGACAATTTTTTAAGTTTGTGTCATGTCATGTTAACACTAGTTATTTTTATAACTAAACATTGATTATTTCTATAATCGAACACTGATTATATTTAGAACTTAACACTAACTATTTCTCAAACCAAATAATGACTAACTCTTAAGCCGAACATTAGTACTATCACTATTTCTTAAACTGAACACTGACTATTTCGTAAACTGAATACTGACTATTTCTTAAACTGAACATTAATACTATCACTATTTCGTAAACTAAACATTGACTATTTCTTAAGTCGAACACTATTACTATCACTAATTCGTAAACTAGTACTGTAACATCCCACATTGCCCAGGGGGAGGATCCTGTAAGCCTTATATGTACATTCCCACCTCCAATTAGCACGAGGCCTTTTGGGAGCTCACTGGCTTCGGGTTTCGTAGGAACTCCAAAGTTAAGCGAGTTCGCGCGAGAGCAATCCCATGATGGGTGACCTACAGGAAAGTTATCGTGTGAGTTCTCAAAAATAAAATCGTGAGGGTGTGGTCCGGGCCCAAAGCGGACAATATCGTACTACGGCGGATGTTGGGCCCGGGATGTGGACCCCGGGCCGGGATGTGACAAGTACTATCACTATTTCGTCAATTAAACACTAACTGTTTTTTAAACCAAACACTTATAGTATCACTATTTCGTAAACAAAACACTAATTATTTCTTAAACCAAATACTAGTATTATCACTATTTCGTAAACTGAACATGGACTATTTCTTAAACTAAAATATAATATTATCACTATTTCGTAAACTAACCACTGACTATTTCTTAAACTGAACACTAATACTATCACTATTTCATTAACCATGGCAGAGAAAATAATGGACAATAGACGAAGCTCAACTGGAAAATGCACACTAGCATATATGGTTTTGGGGGCCAAGAAATTAGTGGCCAATGGTTTGAAAAATAAACTTGGAAAAGGCATGTCATCAACATTAACTAGATAAAAATGATAAATTGTGTTTTCTGATTAGTTGTTATATTGATTAATGGATGAGTCGTGAACATTCTAACAATGAACAACAAACCCAAATAATTATTCTATACATGAGAATGTCGTCAAAAGTATTATGATGGTCGAATCTCTTAAGGAATTGTCATCCAAAGCAATTAGTTATTTAAGTCTGAAGAGAGCAGGTCTTTCTCTAATTTTAGGAAAGATGAGAGCCTATTCCATTCTCACAAAAAGTTCAAATAGAAAATCATCAATTAAGATTATTATGGGAGATAGTTTATTACATTTTCATTGAAAATGGTGAGAGCGGGAACATGAGGGGAGCATTGAAAGTACTAACTATCATCATTAAAGCTCCTAAAAATGAAATAAAGAAATAGGAATGAGGCACATGGGGTTATGAGGCTCGGGTTTGAAGCTACTAAAGAAAATAATAACAAAAGATGTGGGCTGCTGCAATATATATGGTAAGTTTACATAATTTGCAATGCACGCACTTTTGTGAGCTTATTTTTTGTTTTTTTATTATTTTCTTTTTTGTCCTTATCATTAAATAAAATTATAAGGTGATTTTTGGTTAAAATATAAACTTTTGAAGCCATTTTCATTTATTTTTCTTAAAATTAAAGAGTAATGGTAGCAAGTGATTGAGTTCAGTAGTTGTTCACATAAAACTAGTGATTCAACGATATAATAATATAGAGAAGAAAAAATTGTTTCAAAGAGAGGGTCTAGATTAGGTGTATCTCATTTTCCAACGTAATATACTCAAAATTGGAATGCTCCACTACTATTATTGTTTTTCGTACCAGTATGTCTTTCATTAAGTTATATATATTTAACTGCAGATCTGTTTTGTAATAACCGCCTTATAGTGATAAAACTGTTTTGTAATAACTACACATCTGACTTTCATTAAGTTATGCATTTGCCTACACACTTTGTGTGTTTGAAAATATTTTTTAGAAAATGAGAAGGAGAGAGTGAGAGAGAGATAACGCGGAAGGAGAGTGAAATTTATTTTTTATTTTTTGTAATGTTAAATATATTTTAACATCACCTATAAGTGAGGGTTATTTAAAAAATTGTAAAATTTAGACATGTAAAATTACATTATTGCTCATCAATTTTTTTTGTGTGATAGAAGACTAATTTGTCTTTTCACCCTCTTTTGGTTAGGGGTGGGTTCAAAAAACCGAAAACCGAAAAAAACCGAAAACCAAACCCGACCGAGGCCGAAAAAAACCGAATCGAAACTGTCAAACTGAATCGAACCGAATCTGGCCAGTTCGGTTTCGGTTTTTGAGGTTCAGAAACCGAACCAAACCGATATATATATATATATATATATATATATAATTATTTTTTTAATATTATAAATAATTTAGTCATACAATCGTAACAAAACATAACATGTTGCCAAGTTGGTTTCAGTGACACTTTTCAAGTTACAGCGCATGGGTTCAAACCTCATGCCTCCAAAGTTTCAGAGAAGTTTTTTAATTTTTTTGAGAAATCAACAAAACCCTTTTAACCCTAGCCACTTAGTAGTAGGGGTGGGCATAAAAACCGCCGAACCGGAAAATTGAATCGAACTGTGACAAAAAAAATCATAAAAACCCGCGTTGACCAAAAAAGTCAAAACCGGAACAAAAACTGAACCGAACCGAACCGCTTTTAATATAAATTATTGTTTTATTATTATTTTTATATAAATAAGACATTTTTTTTCAAGAAGATCATGTGCATAAGCCTAATATTTTTCTTCACCTCTCTTCCCCTCCTTTGTTGTTTTATCACTTTTCTCCGCCTCCATTATTTTTCTTCATTCTTTTCCAGTATGTTATGCACTATGTACACTTTAGTTTTAGTTTAAAATCTATACTTTGGTCTTGATATGAGCCTTTTTATCTTTTGATTTATATTTATAAGCACACTTACTATCAACCAGTCACAAATCTTGTAGATTTAGTAGTGGAAAATTTGTGATTGAAATATGTGTTTGATATTAGAAGTAAAAAAAATTAGAAACAAAAAAAAAAAAAAATATATATATATATATATATATATAATTTTGGTTAGAACCGTAAACCGGCATGAACCAATCCGAAACCGTTATGAACCGAACCGTATGGTTTTAGTAAAAATTTAAGCGGAACCGGACCGAACCGAACCATTAAAATTTTTCGATTTCGGTTGAGGTGGAACCGGACCGAACCGGACCGTGCCCACCCCTACTTAGTAGTAGCAGCCACACTTTTTTTCTTTTTTCATTCCCCTCCTCTCTCTCGTTCCCTGCCTCCAGTCCAGTGTAACCCTAACCCAGTAACCCTCTCGCATAGCCGAGCCTCCTCTCTCTCTCTCTCGCTGGGTCTTCAACTTCAATCGCTCTGTCTCTCTCAATCTCTCAGGCGACCCACGATGGCGCGACCCTTCTCACTCTCAATCTCTCACACCTCGCCCTCGTCGTCAGTCTCTCATCTCGCCGTGAGCTTCTTCTTGCCGTTTCGAGTCTCGACTGCAAAAGGTTAGTCTCATACTCTCATTTCTCCGTGTTTAATTTTCTGTTCTATTTATCTATTGAAATTGGTTCTGATTAGAGAGGTCAGATCTTCTCGTGTCAAGTTTCTTTGTTCATCTTATTTCAAGTGATTTAGCGTGTGCGCGTACATGTCTTTAGTATGTATTCACATACCTGTGTTGTTGCTATCTTTTTAAGACTTTGCAAAATATGTAATGAATAGTTTGTTTGCAGACGTTTGCTGGAGCTTGACAGTAAAATTAGTTATGATGACTACCTGCTTACAGTATGTGGAGATGACACTCTAAGGGAGGTTTCTTTACCAGGACGGTATGGTAGGGTGTATATATTGCCTGGTGACAAACGATTAGTGATTAAAACTCCGCGGAAATCAGAAAAGCAGGTAATCAAATAAATCTCTAGTGTCATTTGCCATTAATGGATGAAAGGTTACTAGCAAATTTAGGAACCATATATACAAATCTGATTATATACACTTATTGCGAAACAATTCTTCTTCGTGTTTTTACATTCTGTCAAAGGATTATGTGTTTCTAAAGATTTCTTTATAAATTTGGAAGTTTTGATGCAAAGTTAATGGAACAAAGGAATTTCCTTTGCTTCTGTATCTATCTGTTTGTCAGTTGTCTCGGCATTTACTATGTTTACCTTTTCTGTAGGTGTACCTAGAAATGCTTCCAAACTATTACTGCCATGTCAAGAAGTACGGGGCCTCACTTTTGAAAAAATTGTATGGACTTCATGTTATCAGGCCACCGGGAGGCATCAAGGTACGATCTTCTCAGTAACGCAGAATTAAAGTTTACTTAATTAGATTAAATGCAATATATTGGGTAGAGATAGTGAGCATATGCTTTACACATAATATACATACATATATATATATATATATATATATACATATATATATATATACATATATATATATATATATGTATATATATATATATATATGAAATGAGAGCTACATATACAGTACTACAAATATCAGCATAGATGATGTGGAAACTGCGTCATCTTTTGGCTTCCATAATGCTGCGTCATGGAGGATGGTGTCATGGCACTTTTATATGCAAAGAGCTAACGTAGATGAACAAATTTTATCCTGCCAAATCTCCTTTAATTAGGATTTGACATGTTCAAGCTCCTTCTAATTAATAGTTACATTGTTTGCAATGAGCAGGTTTACTTTGCAGTTTGGGCAAGTGTAATGCCGTCAGAACTTTGCTTATTTAAGTGCTATGATCTCAGAGCTTATATTGAAATGGATCTTGTTATGCTGGCTTTCTGGGGAAATTTTGGTCCTGAGAGTTCTTTGTGTGGAGGGATTTTTATCCCTCTTAGTATATTTGCTTATCCTTTCTTGAATGCTGCCCCTTTTCTTGAATGGGTTTGATAATCTTTATCTGTATTCACCATGCTTCAATTCTTGACTTGTGAATTTTACAAACTTAAATACATGTACAATGTACGACTTCCCCGTTTATATTGACTTGTGAATTTTACAAACTTAAAGTATAGCTCTCTTTCTTAGCAATGGTTGCATTGTTAACCTCCCTCTTATATATATATGCTGATTAACCACGTAGTGAGATAACGGTTGCATTGTTAATTTGCTATGTTGCCTCCTAGGCCGCCTAAGCGTTGAGCTTGAGGAGTTGAAGAGAAGAAGTGCATGGAAGACATGAAATCTTGACGGTTTATTTGAGTTTATGATTTTAGTTAAATGGAATATTTCTGTAAAATTTAGACTTTGTTATGTTTATTTTAGGTGCGGAAGATTTGAATTGTAATGTTTATTTTAAATTTGGACTTTTTGAAGACTTAAACTTTGATGTTTTTTTATAAGTTTGGACTTTGGAAGTTTTGATTGATGATTCTAGTTGAACTTTAAATATTTATTTTATTTTCATTGTGTAGGAATGCTTATGTTATGATTGTATTGGAGATGTTAAAATTTTAGATTTTAATTGAAAAAAAAAAAAAAAAAAAAACCGAACCTAAAAAAACCAAAAAAAAATTGAACCGAACTAAAATTTTGGTTTGGTTTCAGTTTTGGCAAAAAATCGATCCGTTTCGAACTGAACCCAGCCCTATTTTTGGTTGACAAAGAGAGTTTTATTAATTAGTAGAGATATTTAACATTACACCACAATGCCTTCTCTCGTGCCTCAGTAAACACATCCACATATTCTCGTTAGTTTCCAATGCAGCAAGTTGAAGCCACAACTCAACGCGCAAGGGACAACACTCCATAACCCTATGAAGCAAAAGTCTCTTATCTTCCTCACTGGCAACCTCCACGACTTCCTTCCACAGCCTAACAGAATCGGGAATGTGTTCCAACCCTTTCCTCAACACCCTGCTCCTATTCAAATCATCATGCTCCAATTCCGCAGCCCGCCTCCACAGTTTGTCCGAATTGGGAATCGATTTCACTCCCTTCGAAATCAAGGCCTTAGTTTCATCAGGGCTCGCAAGCCTACACGCCTCTAGCCACACATCCTCACTCTTGGGACACTCCGCCACCTTTCCGAATCAATCACCTCGCTACCTGAATGTGACCAGCCACCACCTCCAGCCTGGCAGCAGCAAACCAACCACGTGGGTGCGTCGGATTCGTCTGTGCCAGAAACCTCGCATTTTCAATATCTGAAATCTCGGCATCACTAGTAGTATCATATTCTTAAGATCAGTAACGTACCCTTGCGACTCCGGTTCCTGTCTTGCCTTGTTTGAAAGCGCAGCGGCCACCACCAGAAAGCTCTTGAACGTCTTCTTCTGGTTCCTCAACCGTCAACCTACAGAACCTGTAAACTTTGAATGGTATTTGTTATTGAACGACTGGATATGAACATTACAACGATATGGGCTGCTAGCTATGTTACTTGAATTTAACGGAAAGACAATCTCCTACAATCATGGAGAATCCTAATAATCTAGGAATCCATTACAATAAAGGAAACAGTAGCGGGCGTGCGAAAGGCTTTTCTTTAATACTTTCTGTTTGCTTAAACCGCTTCTAACGGGTTAATGGATTCGGATCTTAAAAGGATAATCAGTTACACAAGGCGTTTCCCCGACAATGTTTAACATATCACCATCCAATTCCTTCAAGCCTTTCATACTCAAACAAATGCACATGTCGTCATTCATCAATCTTACAGGTCGATGGGACCTCTTTCGTTGTACATACTCCTACTCATTCCAGTCCTCTTCCATACCCCTAGTCTGATCGGATGAATTCTATTTGAAATCAGTCTCCTACTCCAAACGAAGACGATAATACAAGCCATCCAGATTTCACTAACTTCACAAAGTACCTACAACTATGTCAGAATGAGAAATTCGGTACGATATAGTTCACTTGGCACATATCGAACCATGAGAAAGGGAAAGGGAGGAGGGGTGAGCTGCAAAACACAATGGAGGGGCAAAACAGCAGTTTAACCTTTCAGAAAACCCCTATCAGAGGGAACTGGGAACCCCCTTCTATAAACTCAAACCAAAAACCAAACAATAAGACACGACATAATAGAAAATGCTTATAATATGATAGCAGACCTTAGTACGTCAAAGACAGTTATTTCCCGACAACGGAAGAAGCTCCTGTTAATTGGCATGGCAGTAATACAGAAAGAAAAGTAGCCGTAGGTATAGTCATTCATTTCAGTGCCAAATCCAGGGTTAAATAACGAGGTGATCCAATATGAGAAATACATTCTTACAAGCAACTGTTCAATTCGCATACAAAATTCAGGTACGGAATCTAAGAAGCACAGTACCAACTGAATCTTGGATTACAAGGTTTAAGTCAATCAATGCACAAAAAGATTCAAGATAAACTAGCAAATGAGCGGAAAATGACGATGATACAGAACACAGCGTGATACCATTGGATACAGCCACAGAGGGGAAACCATAAGAGCTGCTGTAGTCAGAAAAAGAAATGCAACAGAACCTACAACACTTGAATTGAAATTAGAAAAGTGATTTGAGAAAGCTAGAGCATCAAGCACACTCAGATTTCAAAAAAATCAACAAGGGAACCTGAACATGCAAAGGAAGAAAAGCGCAAGACCATTGTAATTCAAACAATACATAAAAATATGTTGCCACATACCATCGTAAATCAAACAATAAATATAGACATGCTACATCATTGTTGATACTGAGAATTTATGCAATGAACTATCAATAAAAGGAGCAAAACTAGAATTACAGCGATGCATGCTTCAACATCAAAATTTACAAAGTTTTACAGCAGAACCTGGAACAGAACAGCTTGAACTACTGTTTACTATTTTCAGTTGCACTCTCTTCCTTCCCAAGAGCAACCACCACTTTCTTCAAGATGGCTTCAGTTGGTTGGTGGGAGTTCTCCACGGCCTTTGAAATAGGTTGCCATTTCTCACCATGCTTTGGTTCTGCAGCTATGCACCTTTTAAGTACATCTTTCTGGTTCTCATCGGTCCCATGTTGAAGTTCAAATTTGTAGTATAAAGCCCAGAAATCCCCAACATCTGGCGCTAGTGTCACTGCCCTGTTAAGCCAAGTCCTAGCTTTGTCAACCTTCCTGTCATGCCAAAATAACTTAGACACAGCAGCAATGACATGGGGATCATGATCACATTTCTTGAGGGCATCCATACTCTTCGTCTTCCGTTGTGGACGGGGTACCATCTCAATGGACGCAGCCCACAATATACCACTATTGGGACACTCCTGCAAAGCCTTTGCCATCAAGATATCAGCTTCCTTCTTATTTCCATGCCTTAATTCAGCTCGAACAGCAGCAAGCCACAATTCAGGGTTCTGAGGATTCTTCTTCCGGGCCATAGTTAGAATTGCACGAGCTTTACTCAGACCAGTCATCTTCTCCTCAAGATTAGCAAGAGAAAGCCACAGTGGAATAGAACTGGAGCAGTACTTCAGACCTGAATCATAGGCCTCCTTGGCTTTCTCCAAATGACCAAGGCGTTCCTCTAGCTGTCCAAGCATCAACCATAATTTATAAAAGGAAGGGAAGCGCTTCAACCCATCATCAAGCAACTTTCTCTCCGCATTAATGTTCCCTAATTCTCTCTCAACAATTGCTGATTTCATCCACACTCTTTCAGTGCCTCCCTTTTCTCGGGCTTTGGCAAGAAGCATTCTAGCTCTCTCTGGTTCATGGTTCTCAAATTCAAGTTTAAATGCAGCAAGCCAAATTTCTTCAGAATTGGGAATGGCAGCATAAGCTTCTTGAAGGATGGCACGAGCAGCGGGCACATCCCCAGCAAGCCATTTCTCCTTAGCTCCCATAAGCCACAAGACTTCAGCCTGTGGTCGGTATGTCACCGCTTTACGAAGTAAAGCATCAAGAGATTCCCTAGTCCCATGGCTCTTTTCAAGCTGTGCGGCTTTGAGCCATATGCTCTTCTTGGTTAAAAAGACAGTAAGTGCGTGTGCATAAATAGCTCTGGCTGTTTCAATGGAACCCCTTTTCTTGCATTCCTCAGCATCAGCAACCCATGTCCTCTTCCTATCCTCTTCCTCCACACCAATCCCAATTGTGTTCCGAATGATTGCTTGGCAAGTTGCAACAGACCCTGCGCGCTCAGCAGCTTCAGCCTCCTTCATCCATGCCTCTCTATCAATCGCCAACCCTTCTCTTTGCAAAGCCCTTATACCCCTTTCAATAATCTTCCCAACCATGGCCGTGTTCCCATTAGCTTCCTCCAACTTCGCTGCTGTGATCCAAATGGCAGGCTCTTTTGATAACTTCTCTCTTGCCCTATTAAGGACCTTCCTCGCATTATCATAAGTTTCCAATCTTGCAAGTGCAAGCCATAACTCAATGTGCAAGGGACAACACTCTACAGCCCTATGAAGCAAAAGTCTCGCATCCTCCTCATTGGCAAGCTCCACCACTGCCTTCCATAGCCTAACAGAATCGGGAATGTGTTCCAAACCTTTCCTCAATACCCTGCTCCTATTCAAATCATCACGCTCCAATTTCGCAGCCTGCATCCACAACTTCACTGAATTGGGAATCGACTTCACTCCCTTAGAAATCACGGACTTAGCTTCATCAGGGCTTGAAAGCCTACACGCCTCTAACCACACATCCTCACTCTTAGGACATTCTTCACACCCTTTCTGAATCAATTGTCTAGCTGCCTGAATCTTCCCAGCCACCTCCTCCAGCCTTGCAGCCGCAATCCAACCAGGTGGGTGCTTTGGATTCGTCTGTATAACACTCTTAAGCAACAACCTAGCCTTTTTAATATCCGAAATCTCGGCATCACTAGTAATCTTCATACTCTTAAGATCAGTAAGGTACCCTTTCGGGTCCACAACCGTCAGTCCAGAAACAGAATCAGAAAGCCTATCCAATTTCAATGACAAAACAGTACCTCTACCCTCACCTACAGCAGTTAAATCCGTAACCGGAGTTTGAGACCACGGAGTCTCCGAACCACCAGCTCCCCTACTCTTGGGGTCCAATGCTGTAACATGCTCCTTTTCCTGTCTTGCTTTCTCTAAAAGTGTATCGGGCACGGGCACAAAGCTCTCGAATCTCTTCTTCTTGTTCCTTGACGAATAGTCTCCAATTTCTGGTATGCTCTCCCATTCCTGAGCAGACACAGTGTACAACTTCCTCTTCAGAGTAGCGAACTGCTCCGTGATCTTTGGGTTCGAAGCTCTGTACTTTTCGATCTCTTCTTTCAACCGTGCTTCTCTCCTGTCCTTCCTCCGCGAGTCCATTCTTTGCTCAATGGCTTCCCACACCGCATCAGCCTCCTTGTCCTCATCATCGTATTCCGCCGATGCAAACAACCCAACATCATTCCCTTCGAATTCATCAAACTTCTGATTCTCATCGTACCCTTTATCCTCCCCTTCATCCTCCTCCTCTTCGTCAGGCTTCCCGCGCCCTCGGCCGACCCCAGGGGGCGCAGCAGGAGCAGCAGCGCCTCCGATTGTGGTGGCCGATCTATCAGGCAGGTCGGGCGCGGCACGTGCGGGCCCGATATCAGACCTAGTGGTGAAGCCAGTGGCACCACGGCCGAGCCCGGCGACATAATTCGGGGGAGGCTTGGAGTTGAGGAACTCGAGGCGGGGTTTAGGGACGGCGGGAGGTTGGGTGCCGCCAAATAAGGGGATGTGAAGAGTTAGGGTAGAGAGGGGCCGGATTCCGAGGTCGGAGAGGAGGGCGGAGTCAGATTGGGTGAGTAATTGGAGGCTTTGGGAGATGAATAGGCGCTGCAGAGGAATGGGTATGTGGGAATTTTGCTCGATTTGGAGCTTTAGAGCTTGGAGGGTGGTGGAGTTAGGGTTTAGATTTAGGGTTAGGGTTTTGTGATTGGGGGATGCGATGAACACCATGGCGAGATCGAGAGAGACGATTACGATTTGGGAGAAGTCGGAAATAATATAAATACGGGGTCAAAAGTGATGCCGAGTCGGTTAAATATTGACAGGCTACAAAGCGGGTAAAGTTCGGTTGGGATGAGATTTTTAAGAAGACTATTTACCACGGTGATTTTCAATTTTTTTTTTTTTCATCTCAGAATCATACTAAAATTTTAATTTTAGAATAGTCTCATTCGTCTTTTTTACCAACCCATTTTCCTCCTCAACCCTAAAAATGAGCAAGTCGACGAAGTCCCAGCAGTTGACGTCCTCCAGAAGCTTGAAAGGCAGGACCTTGTTGTCCACCTCCACGTCGAACTCGCACCCTCAAATCGAACCCCGACACCTTCAAATTCTCCCCTTGAAACCCTAATCCCTTCACAATCGCCTCCTTCAAATCCTGCAAATCAACCAGCCAAGTCTCAATCAAACAATCAATCCAAAAATTCAAATTAGAGAGAGAGAGAGAGGAAAAAAAAAAAAAGGGCGTACAGAGATGGCTCTGGGGCGGCGTAGGGAAGGTGGAGCTTTAGCGCAGAAAGGAGAGAGAGAGAGGACGAGAGGAATTGCACCGTCAAGAGGATCAAAAACAGTTAATTTTTTTGGTAGTTGAGGATCTAGGTTGTTAGGGGTTGGGAGAAGGAGTGGTTGATGGGGGTGAGAGGGTGGGCACGGGTGGGGATTCCGAGGAATACGAAGGGGTTTGGGTTTTATTTTTTATTTTTTACTTTTCTTTAAATATATTTTTTTAATTTTTAATTTTCATGTGGCCTTAATGACATATGGTGCCTCAGTCATTGTTCACAACGCCACGTTATCAGTTAACGGAAGACTTAACAGTCAGACTAATGGATGTATGAGATTGTCCTAAAATTAACATTTTAGGTATGACTCTAGGACAAAAAAAAAACTTCATGTACCAAATGTTGAAAACCACGAAACTTTAGGGTAGTAAACTAAGATTTACCCATAATTTTTTATTTCAGTATAGGTGGTAAATAACAGATTACGAGGCTTCCTTAAAATAAAAAATTGAAGGTCTCGGGTTCGAAACATGTTACTGGTATGGAAGCCAGACTTCAGGCCGTGAGAGGTTGAAATGCCTCTATAGGTTTTATAGCCTTCAAAATGAGTGGATAATCATGACTTGCCACCAATTATCTCTATTTTAAAATAAAATAAATTTTAAAAAAAATATTTGTAACATGTCTACTCTTCAACTATGGTTAACAAAGAATTTAAATTTAACCTATGGCTAATCCTATAGATCAGATTGTTTCACTCTTTTTGGAGGGACTTGGCCGCCTAGTAGAATTTCTGGTCTTTCTTTTGTTTAGGTGCACAAGCGTGCCATCATTCGGCTTAGATTCGTAAAAAAGATGTGACTGTAATTTGTGTTTACGCCTTTCTTTTGTTTAGATGAGCAAGCATGCCACCATTCGGCTTTGATTCATAAAAAAATATGTGAGTGTGATATGTATTTACGCCCAAGTCTAGACCAGCTAATTGCCTATTTTTGTTTAAGTTGTCATACATCTTAAGTTCAATGGGCCTTATATATCGAAACCCATTTAGACCATGAAACACGAAACTAACTCAAAGTCCAATTCAATCATCTTGACTATGCCCAATTAAACTCTTTAATTTTTCTTAATCTCAATTATATTTTTTCATGCTTATCATTATTCTATGTAAAATCCATTAGGTTCTAGGTAGCGAGATAGTGGCCATGTAACTCTTACTAATTGATTGAGAATTAAAAAAATTAAAACTTACTTTTAATTCTCCCAATGAAGAAGATTAGTGATTGATGATCTTTATGGCTTCCACAAACCATGAGTAATACCAAACAGTATTTCATGGCTACCCAAGCTAAGTAAAAGTGGTTGGAGAACCTATTCAATTACGACTGCAATGCAGTAGAGTCCTTTTCTAATTCAATACTCTAAACCACATTGTTTCTTTGATAGTTTATTTCATGTCTACTATCCAATGCAATACTTCTCTATATGATTCTAGTGAATAAGATTTAGAGCATACTTCCTAAATCATATTGATATGCATAGGCCAAAGACTCCTGAATTATATCTTAGAGTATACTCTTTCCACTATGAAAATTAGAGATCTTTTGTTGTACACCCACATGTCTCTATGAATAAATTGACCCCAACAATGCTAGGAAAATGCCCAAGATAAGGCATGCACTTTGTTACATTATCAAATGATCAAAGACGTATCCACAAGGCAATTGTGGTGTCTCAAGTCAAAAGACTAATTTGCATTTTTGCAACTTGTGAGTTCTTACATAACATGTATGTGAGAGCTCTTTCTTGATTGTTGTTCAGAGTACTCAATAACCTTTTGAGCACATATATGTTTGTCTTAATATCTACCACATGCGTCCATCTACACGTCTAACATGTTCGTGTAGTTCATCTCTATTACATCTTCGAAAACACTGTTGTTTAGCTTGAAAATTGTATAGCCGAGTCTTGGGTACGATTCTGAAGCATGTATGAAATGATTAGAAATGGAGATTTGATTTGACAATAGAATTTGAGAATCAAAGTGACAATGACTTGGCTCGGTGGGTGCATGGTGGGGCTGAGTATACCCATAGATAAGGTGCTGAGATCTGAATGGTAGAGATATTAGAGACTTTAGCTCTAAGAACATATGTCGTGGCGACTCCCCAAAAGAGACAGAGGAAGAAAAGGGTGGGATTATAGTGATATTCGAAAAGTGCAGGCATGTCACATCCCGGCCCAGGGTCCACCACATCTAGGGCCCGACCTCTGTCGTAGCACAATATTGTCTGCTTTGGGCCCCGACCACGTCCTCACGGTTTTATTTCTGGGAACTTACACGAGAATTTCCCAGTGGGTCACCCATTATGGGAGTCCTCTCGCGTGCTACTCGCTTAACTTCAGAGTTTCGACGAACTCTAAAGCCAGTGAGCTCCCAAAAGACCTCGTGCTAGGTAGAGATGAGAATATACATATAAGGCTTTCATGATCCTCTCTCCTGGGCGATGTGGGATGTTACAATCCACCCCCCTTAGAGGCCCGACCACGCCCTCATGGTTTTATTTCTGGGAACTCACACGAGAACTTCCCAGTAGGTCACTCATCATGGGAGTGCTCTCGCGTGCTACTCGCTTAACTTCAGAGTTCCGACAAACTCCGAAGCCAGTGAGCTCCCAAAAGGCCTCGTGCTAGGTAGAGATGAGAATGCTCTGATACCAAATTGACACACCCCGACCCAAAATGTCCACTAGGACTCCGAATTCAAGCTGTGATGGCCGACACCTGGAAGTTGACGAAGCCATAAAGGGTAGTGATGTGAAAAAATGTGAATAAATTTAAATCTAATAATGCTTAAATATCAAAGTGCGCTGGTGAGCGGGAGTGAACCCATCTCACACGTGACGCCAGAGTATAAGTAAAGTACAGTAGAGTGGGTAAGAAATAAACCCTCAGAGGTAACCACCAATTATGACATTGATGCGATGTAAAACAACACACAAATTAAACCCTCTTTTTGACAATTGTAGTAAAGATGTAAGTAGGGTATCGTTCTAGACCGGGGATTAGGAGGGATTGCTAATGCACCTAACTGACTTAAAAATATTAAACAAGACTCAAAAACACAAAACAAAACTCTAAAACAGAAAGTTAAACTATAATAACTTAAAACACACTAGAATAGTCAAAACAACACAAAACTAGCAAATTGAATAATAACAGATACTAAGGATGGATTTAAACGAATTTGGGATTAGAAAGACTCAAAATACTCAAAAGACATCAAATTGTACAGATTATAACTAAAGAATACAACTTAACAATGGGGGGGGGTTTGGTTTTGGACGAATTTAAACAAAAACTAAGTAAACTTTGTAAAACAGATTTTAAGCCAGATTTGAGTAAATCAATGGATAAATGGATGGCTAGAGGGTTTTTCTCCACACATGACACACTTGCATACAAACCAATTTTCAGTTGTTCTTTCAATAAACCATGAATCTCAACACCCCAGATTAACCGTGAACAACACTTTTTTAACCTTCAAGTTTTCCTTAAGTTATTGAATTGGACGGAAAAGCGCATACAACAATTCAAAATATTCTTCAAAAGTCCCCTACGTGAACAGCACAATAGAGATACAATCAAAGATCATTAAGCTTTGTGAAAACTATAAGCATTGACGAGACATTCGTAACTATGAACAGCATGATACTCTTGCCAAAAATTCACTTAACGCGATTGTGACTAGCAACCTCCACTACTTGTGAATATAAGTTCATAACGATTAGGTGAAACTCCCTTATATTCTAGCATCAAATTCATGCATGCAAACTAAGTATGCATCCTTAATCGACATACAAGAATAAGTTATAAATCAAGCAGTTAAGCAAATTGAATTCACAACTCATGAAATCACAACTGAAGGTAATCAATTCATATTACAAATATGTTCATGGCTTTGAATCAAACTCTAGCCAAAATGAATTTAGTTCCACATATTTGCAATTAAACAACTATAATTGAATTTAAACATGATAAACAAAAGTAAAAGACACCTAGAACGCTCCAACAATCCAACGTCTTGAATGGTTAGCACAGCTCCAAGTCCTCCTCCTTTCTTGCAAATATGCGGCACCAAGGTGGGTGTGGTGTTTGGATGGTCTAGGGGATGTGGCAGAGATTGGATAGGTTGAGAGAGTATGGAAGGGTGGTAGGGGATGGATAGGAAAAGAGGTGGATGGAAATGGATGGAGGAAGAAGGAAACTTGCGGCAGAAATTGTGTTGTTTATGGAATGTGTTGTAGATGTGAATTGGTCTTGTGATGGAGAAGCCTATTTATAGATTTTGAAAATGAATCACCACCACAAAATTTCTTGGTGAAGTAAGTGGATGTTGTAGGTGAAGTGGGTGTGGATATTGTAGGTGAAGTGAGTGGATGTTGTAGGTGGAATAAGTGGATGTTGTAGGTGAAATAAGTGGATGTGATGTGTTTTTGGGTCAGAAAATAGGAAAGGAGAGGATCCCTTAATCTTCAATTTCATCCATCCACTTGGCTCCAAGCATAAGCTAACCATCCAATGCCCAAAAATGCTCCAAAATGCTCCAAATTGTACTTTCTTGCATACTTTGTCATTTGGACCTACAAAGACACGAAAATAGCTTAAAATACTAAAATAATTAAGGACTAACAATCTAAATGCAAGGAAACAAGCTAACTAAGTTGTATAAATATACTCCTATCAGACATTTGCCAAAAGTCCTCGTTGAGACGATCGTCCATAAACTAAAACCTGGAGGGGCATTTATAAAACGTAAAACCACAATTTCTCGTTTCCTCACACAATGATTTATAACCAACATTAAATCACCAAATCATAAGATTAAATCTCACATTTTTCATCAGATTCCTTCGCACTGCTCAATTTTCCAAACAAAGCTTTTACCTCGATTATTTAATCTCACTTATTGCATGGCTGCATCTAACGTCTCGTTAGATTGCCTACGTATCCTAAACAGGGATCAAGCCAATTGTAGTTCAAAATAATTATTTGTAGGTAATAGCGTAAGGATATATTGTGATATAATCTAAACTCAACCATCTCACAGTATTTAATTCCATTTAAAAACATTTATGGGATTATCAATCATATATATATATATATATATATATATATATATATAAAATAAGAAGGAAAAGATCCATTCACCTGGAGTCTGCTCTACAACTTCCTAGCACAAACGTTGAGCCGTCACGAACGATCGGTGCCTGTGAGCAATCATCAAATCACATCTCAGAATTCTTGTAGATAAAATATATAACTTACATAGAACATGTGTCTACGTAATTCAATTTAGAATATCCACATATCATATTTTTGATCCGTAACTTCCAAGGATCCACATAATGCTTCTAGAACAATACCCTAAAGTTTCATTACGATCCAACGGTTGGATCTCCGCCAATCGCCAAAACCAAGTGACGGTTAAGATTTTATTTACTACAAACTACGAAGCCAGTGAGCTCCCAAAAGGTCTCGTGCTAGACAGAGATGAGAATTTACATATAAGGATTACAAGATCCTCTCCCCTGGGCGATGTGGGATGTTACAAGGCATGTTATAAAATCGGTGGTATGTGTAGTGGAATCATAAATGAAACAAGACACAATTTTTTGAAGTTCCTCTACAGTCTGTTTGACTGGAGTACATCCTCAGGGCAACACGGGTGCTTTCATTTATAATCTGAAATAATAGGAGTACAAAGATTACTCTATCTCATCTCTTCTTCCTTTCTTTTCTATTTTCCTTCCGTTTCTCTTCTCTGCTGAGTCTTTTTTTCTCTTTCTTTCCTCTTTTCATTCTATAGGCAAAAGATTACTGTAGCAACACTATTCACTTTACAAACTTTCCTGACATGAATAGTGAAAATATTGTCCATGAACAGTAACTCATTCATATGATAGTGTTTCATCTTATTTTTCTTTTGATGAATAGTAATGCACTATTCATGTGCCCATCCACATATTATATTACAACATTCTCCTTTGAATGGCCACAAGTCTTCGACTGACTCGTTAAGATCTTGATTTGTTTTAGATATTCCTCCTGATTTCAAATCCTTTAGGTTGATGCATGTCAATGCAATACTTGAACTTTTGTGGGCTCATCGTTGATCCTTCTACGTCAGTCTCTTGCATAGCATAAGTGGTGTTCAATCTTTGCCTTTGAATGATCCCTCAAAGCATCACTTTTTGTTGACTCATCCATGCTTAGCAACTTCAGTGTAAAGAGCCAACATCGTATCAACCGTCCTGAGGTATTTGCTGAGGAAATCCAAGACATAACAACAGTTGAAGATAATTACTCTAGATCAATGCTAGGTAAGCAATTAGGCAAAGGTTCCAAGCAATCAGTTTTAGATCAGAAGTTTGATTTCAGGTTCCAATTGATTGCTCTCTTTCTCCTTGTCTTGCAGGTAAGAACAACAACAAATAAAAAGGACAAAGGAAAGCATGATACGAGATACTTTTGCTTTCGACCTTGATGATATGAGATATTTTTGCTTTTGAAGAAAACAGTATAAGGTTTTGATACTCATGCAAAACTTCTCGATCAAAACTATTTTCTTGCTGAGGAAATGAGTTGAGCATTTTGAGTGATTTGGTTGAAGAGGTACTCTCAAATAGGAAGAAAACTGAGTATCTGGAGATATTTTGTTGAAAATGCACTCTCAGAGATGAGGAAGAGTTAGACATTCTTGTAGGTTGCCTTACCTGTGGAGGACGGAGGTCGACATATATAGGGATTTTCCAATAACAAGTAGTGGTGCTGTTAGGATCATTTCCTTTAAGCTTGTTAGCAACAGTGATGTAATTGAAACTATAAAATTCACACATTTCAACTTTGTCAGAGATCTTTGACAAAGTTGCTCATGATATCTAAAAAGATGAGATTGCGTCTAAAAAGTGCCAACGACCTTTATTCAGGAAAATTTGGCTTTTGAAATTCGGAGAGCGGTTCTCTTCGATTTTTGAACAAGTGGCATAGCCTTTTCTTTTATAGAGGCATCGATTGTGTTCAAAAGCATGCTTAGAAAGTTGCTGCCTGTAGAAATTTTCCCTTTTTGCACTTCTAAGATTTCAATTTATCTGACCTCATTTTCCTTCATCATTTCTAAAAATGTCTTGCCTATCTGACTGCCGTTTTAATTTGAATGTTGTGGAAAATACAGACATATCTCCTCAAGACAATATATGGCACCTATCTTTCTTATCCTCTAATGGTCCTCTTATACTTGATGACTCTATAATGAAGAATGGTATAACCGCTACAGTGGTAGCTATGGATCTTCTCACTCCCAAGGATAACATGATACTTTCAAAATGATCTGATAAATTAACTGTTCAAGACTCTCTGGCTTTTAGTGTTCAGTGTCGGGGCTCTGTATCTAATATGGGCCAACGCCTACTTGCTCGAACTCGCCAAGTTGAATTATTTATGGTTGAGGTGGCAAGTATTAGACAAGAGATTAGAGGGCTCAAACACGAAAATAGAGAGTTGCACATACTTGCAAATAATTACTCAACGAGCATGAAAAGAAAGCTTGACAAGCTGCAAGAATCTGAAAGTCAGATTCAAGGTGATTACCAGATATTTGTGGCTAGATTTTGAAGACAATTAATGCCTTACCCTTATGGTGTTTTGCCAAGTACTGGGGCATCACATAATCAATCTCCAGTGCCTCTCCATTCTGGGGCACTGCCAAGTACTGAGGCCACATATGAGCAACCTTTGTGAAGGCTTCCATTTTTTGTTTGTTTTTGTAACTCAAGTGTATGCACATGTCTGTAATTTCTCGGAGATATCAATAGATAAGTTTTACAATATATTGTGTTAAATATAATAAAGTATATACTTCACTAAGATGTGGTACTTCTGGACTAAATATCAATTCATCTTTTCCCTCACGAAGATAAATGATCCTTCTTAGTGTCTAGATATTGGTTAATCATTTGAGTATTCAACTCATAATCTTCAATCCATTTGGTTCTCAAATATCTTGGATAAGATTCGTGTTGGCATATTGTTCGATCTGCAGTTTGAGACAACATTCCTTTCAACACTTTATAATCTTTATAGATTCTTCAGAAGTTCCAATCTAATATCATCAACTCTTGCAAGAGATTTAGTGTGATGCAACAATATCATAATAATTAGGGTAAACTACCAATTTAGTCCTTGAATTATCACCCAAGTGAAAATTAGGTTCTTAAACTATTTTTTTTTCAGAAAAATTAGTCCCTGAATTATAAAATATGCCAATTACATACCTAATGTTATATTCAAAGCTTCTATATTCAATTTTTCGTCAATTTAAATCACATTACTTGCATATGATACACATTGAAGGGTAGATTGGTAGTTTTTCATAAAGAAATAATGTATGAAGTTAACTTTGGAGGAGAAATTGGTAGTTTTTCATAAAGAAATAGTGTAAGTTACCTTTTGAGGGTAAATTAGACATTAAATTTGCAACATATATAAAATGTTAAGGGCTTATAGACGAGAAAATGATGATATTATACTCTAAATGTGCCAAGTGACTTAAGTTGACGAAAAATTAGATAAAATAACTTTAAATATAATTGTAGGGATGAAATTAGCAATTTCTAATGAATTTAGGGACTAATTTTACCGAAAAAATAATCCAGGGACCTAATTTTTACTGAGGTGAAAGTTCAGGGACTAAATCGGCACTTCACCCTAATAATAATACTTACTAAGGCAATTTATACCATCCATTAATATTGAGTACATAATTTATGCTTTACCATTTTATGGCTTACTTCAAGCAACTTGAATCCTTCATGGATTTTCTACACTTCATGACACATTACCCTTTTAGAATTTATACATTACCCTTTTAGAATTTATGTAGAGCAATTTGCTGCTATGAATACTTGAGGGATTTACTTATGGCGATATGATGTGGGCGACTCACAAACTCTTCGTATGTAATTCTCCATTCATATGAACTCGTTTATAGGAGTATAATTTTAGGTTTCAATTAGTAACTATGTGTCATATCATGTGAGTGTGTGACAGCCCGTCCCGAACTTCTAATTTTCGATAATGTGAATTGACATATATACCCTTGAGTGATGGGTGTATGTTTATGCATGGGTTTACAAATTTGGCCAATTACATAATTTCCTAAGGTTTTGGGGCCAATGAGAAACTAATAAGATATTTGTTTTGATTGGTGGCTTTTAGAACCCACAATCCATCACTCTCTCTCACCTCACTCCCGTGTCCATCTCTCTATCTCTCAAACTCTCATATTCGCGCACACACACTTTCTCTCTCTCTCTCTTCGAACTTACACTCTCTCTCTTTGTTTTGGTACGAACGATCCTAAAGACCCTCAAACCTTCACAGATCGAAGGTTTCAAGGCCTCCATTATAGTCCTAAGGTCCTCACGAGTACATCGACACCATTTTCAGGTAAGATTTCTCTCGAAATCACGTCGAACCACTTTTTCCCGAATTAGGTATTGTTCATGTAATAAGTATTGGGTGATTTTTAGGAGTTTTTAAGCTCGTATGGAGCTTGAGGATGTCCTAATGAGTCTCAGAGTACTTCGTTGGAAGGAATTGGACGTCGGAGGGCCGAGATCGACATGTTTCTAGGTAAGCCGAACTATCGAGCTTTCTCAGGGAAAATCTAGAGCATTTTAAACCTTGAAACTTATATAACGTGATTATACATGTTATTAGCTTCATTTTGGTACCAATTACGTGAAAAATGGTGTACAATCGAGTAAGAAATCAAGTTTGGAAAATTTTCCCAGTTTCCAGTGTCGGCGACGGTCGCCGGAGCTAGAGGTTGAAGATGACGACATATTCCGTCAGAGTTGATGGAATATGCTAATGCCCTCAGTTATTTTGGACGGTTTCCGTTAGAAGTTAACGGAATATTTCGAGGAATATTCCTGACGTTGTTTGCCATTCCGTCACACGTGCCAGGCGCGCGCGGGGTCCAAAATTTTTTCTAAAAATTGTACGGGTTTGTGACGTCGAGTAGGTCACGTTGGTATATTCAAATACCAAAATTGAGTTACGTATGAGAAGTTATTCCCGTAGTTCCGTATATGTGCTTAAATAATGTTATTTCAGTAAATTCTTATATAGGTGAGATGTATCCCGAGGACGATCGTAGCCAGGCTAGGCGTGGGGTTACGACCCGGCTACTTATCAGTGAATGGGCAGTTTGTTTTCCATATATACCTATATATATTGCTATTTTCCCAGAAAATGAAATTGAACGTTTAAAGGATTTGAAATGCCATGCAAAGTATCTATTTATTTATTTATGCATTAATGATTGCATATATGTATGTTGGTGCTGCGGACGCACAGGTAAGTGTCAGGTGAGTTTTATATTAGTTATGATGAGAACGATGTGATGTGATATGATGAGATGTGATTATAGCTCATATACATGCACCTTGATATTAGTGCTCCCGCCCAGAGTTAGGGGCATAGTTTTTCACGTGTTGTTCACCTCCTACACTGCATGCTCGCCTTGGATCCGAGTTAGGTGCATAGTCCTGTCGTATAGACCACTATAAGTGGGTTCGACTCGTAGGTGACCCGCGAATCCTTCGCACAGTCTTCACGTGATTGTAGCACTAAAGCATAATTATTCTATATTCAGTGATGATGTGTAGACCACTAGAGGTGGTATTGATTTGTGTGCAGGATTGATAGACATGATATGATGAGTTGATTATGAGCTATTTATACAGCCAAGGGCTGAGATTGATTATGAGATATATATATACGGCTGAGGGCCAAAATGATTACCTGACATTTAATCACATCCACAAAATTATGAGTCAGATTTCAGTAGTGATACTTTGGCATGGCATACATTCATATTTTTCCAGCATGATTTCGAGATTTACCTATATACGACTATATACTTTGATTCTGGGAAACTATACAGGTTTTACGGTGAGGGGTTATACTTTTGAGAAAGGGGTGATTTAGAAAAGATTTGTTTTGCTGACCCACTCAACTTTGTTTTTCGCCCCTCCAGGTTCTAGGTAGCTAGAGTATCGTTGGTGGCTAACGAGGACCGTTCGGCAGTTCTGACAGACTTCTCATTATGTAGGGCACCCTTTGGGGTTGTTCGAATATATTATTTCATGCTTGACTGCATTGACTTAGTATGCTCTGAATTTGTATAATCACTATAACTTCGCACTCTAGCGCGCTATCTTCGTAGGTTGCTAGTGGCCTGGTTTAAATTCGTTCATATTCTTATTATGAGTCTTGCTTTTGCACTGTGCACATGGTTACGTCACGCTCACATGACAGCCAGCATGCCCCACTTTCGGGTCGGGGTGTGTTAGAGTGTATTTCACTATATTACAAATGCCCATATGTAATCTCCTTTGTTCAACATCTTTTGGCTATTTGTATGATATACACATATATAGGTCCATTTTTCCCACGTTTTTACAAAATTGTAATGAAATTGCCTTTCTCCATTTTTAGCCAATAATTTTTCCTTTCGTCGACAAAAAAAAAGGGACTCAATATCAACACAACTCATTGATGAATTTAGTAGCTACTTGTAAAAACCACAATTACCATTGGTTATCATCAATCCGTGATCCCATATTCTCATGTGCATGCGCATGCATAAAATCCTTTCATTTATTTGGATATCCATTGCCTCTTCAAAGGCATTACACTATCTATTCCAGGATAGTCATAGTTTAGAGAATGCAGATCATAACCTTCTCTTGAGCATTATAGAGCTTGGATTTTAATCTCCACTTCCGGGAGTTGAGTCTGGAACGTATACGTCTATCATGGTTCATGCTGAGACATCAACATTCCCATGTCTGCGGATTCTTGTTTTTGAGGTATGTATCCATGTAGAGACTGTCATGCTTCCGGCATGCAACAATTATGCTTCGAGAATGCAATAATTTAGTAGTGCCATATTCTTCTTCTTTCGAAGTATGAAATCTTTTGAGTCTGAAGGTCTGCCACACTTCAGGAGTGCAACAGAGAAATCATTTGCTGCCACATTATTTTGTCCAATAGGGACATTAATTCTTGTAGGCACATTTGCAGGTAAGTATATATGATTTTATCACTTTCATTGCATCATTAAATGCATTTGCATTTGATTGGCACATCATTGCATCATTCAATTATTCTCACTTGGTTTTCACATTAATTGTTTTGTGAATCAAAATAAGACAAAATGGGTACATCCCACGACAATTATAGTAGTTCTTCTGGAACGGTATTTTTTTGTTGTTCTTCTAAAACGGTATTTTCTCCCTTTAATGGCAGGAAAATTGTCTTATTAGAATGACATTCTGCAAACCGCTCGGTAAACATATCCATAGTCAAGGTTCTAAATATTGAATGATAGATGGTGAGTCAAATCCAATACAAATTCCTAATCTGCGATGATGCCTCATTTTAGTACGTTGTGGTAGTGCAATAGGCACATAGGAAACACAACCAAAAACTCGTAAATGTGTAATGTTTGGCTAGTGCCTAAACACGAGTTATATTGAGAAGTATTGATGGTTGGCAACAGGTCTCAACCGAACAAATATTGCATTATGTAAAATGGCATGTCCCTATGTACAAAACTTGGCATTTTCGTTTTCATGAGCAGAGTGCGTGTAATCAATTTCATCCACTTAATAAATGCTTTTACTAAACCATTTTGAGTATGGACATGAGAAACATGGTGATCAACATCAATGCCCGGTGTGGATCAAGAAACTGCAAGTTCTAATCATTTTATATCAAGGAAATTCAGGTTTGATCTTTTTACATGATGGAACTTCGGGTCCAATCATTTTTTATGATGATGATCAAGAAACTGCAAGTTCTAATCTGATCAAGAAACTTCGGGTCTTGTATATACTCATCTTAACAAAAAAAGTACAATAAATGAATTAAAGCAATATGCGGTAATTCCAGCCATGGTAAATAAATTACTTTTAAGTAAATAAAACATGTGACAAGGGCTTTAATTCAAAACTATTCACATAAATAAATTAAAAAGTATCAGATCCCCCTTTTTTTAATTATTTATCTTCTTTTTTTCCAGAATGGTGGTGGTGCCATCAGCTTCCCACTATCAACTTTTTTTTTTCTTATGGTGCAACCAAAACCGTACCTTTCCAAACTTTTTTGACATGGTGCCTGAAGCACCATTCCATAATCCCTTTTTTAAAAAATTATTTTTCTTCTTCTCTGTCTCTGTTAGTCTCGAACCCAGGGCTACTTGGGTTGTTGTGGAGGTCACACAAATCCAATTCAATCCAATAGGATACCTAAGACTGGTGTTATTTGTGCATGGCTCAGAAAACACGGCATTGCAAAGCAAAAACCTCCCTACAGGGGCATAGATAACAGCAGAACGGAGGCACAAGAAAGGAAGGCTTGTGTGGAGTCAGTCCTGCCATCACCATCTCAGACAACTAAGTATTCATGAGAGTCATCGAGATCCATTGAAAATGACGTGATTTGAGTTTCCAAATATGATGAGATTCTTCTGGATCTTTGGAAACCAATTGTCAAACACGAGTTTTCTCATCTAGTGACGACTACAAGTCGTTGTAAATTTCAATTCTCATCGGAATTCGGTGAGGCATTTTTGGCGCAGTGGGCGAGAAGAAAAATAGATGAAAAAATGGACATACCTTTTATTTTGCAAATAATGGAAGTCATATAACAAGATATATAGTTGCCTCAAGAAAATCAAAAGTACAGAGATTTGAAGTTGGAATGAAAACAAATTCTTATCTGTGAGATTCTAGCTAACAGAGGTGATAGGTAGATAGTGCTTCACCGGATTTATGACGTTGTGCTTGCCACTGACACGAGAGTTTCTAGTGCTGATAACATGTTGTATAATCGGCGGTGTGTGCAGTGGAATCATAAATAAAATAAGACACAATATTTACAAGGTTCATCTACAATCAGTGTGACTAGAGTACGTCCTCGGGGCAACAGGGGTGTCACGCCTCGATTCCTCACCAAGTACCTGTATATATATATATATATATATATATATATATATATATATATATATATATATATATATATATATATATATATATACTCCTCCAGGATATGGACAAAGCGCAACTCAAGATTTGGATTATGTAGTAATTTTCGTGGACTTTATGGCTGCATCTAAGCTCTTCGTTAAACTACCTACGTACCCTACATGGGGATCAAGCCATTCGTAGTTCACCATTTGTTAAACTTTGATCTTTTCGTAAAATACTTTCTAGCAAAAAACATAGAATACCACACTACAAATCAATCATAAGCCAAACAAGAGTTGTCATCATGCCATCCACACACACCTATAATTTCCAACACCATTCAACAATCACATCAATTAATAACACATACAAAATCCAACAACATTGGATTCCGGACCACTCAAAGGAACCAAAATACCAAGCTAATTCTCGTAATCTGCTCAGACCTGTCATCTGTACAATTAGTGCCTACACTATGGGAATAGTGCACCGGGCAAACAACAATCCGAATAAGCTGCGAAGCTCGTGTGAGTGACAATAATACAACATATGTGATAATCAATAAAAATAGACAATCGATCACAACTTATAACATTAAGTATAAAATCAGTTTTTAATGAAATCATAGTCAAGTCACTGAAAACTCCGAAAGATTCACCCAAACATACAACGGTTTTTCTAATTCAAACCACAAAGATTCTCAAAAATTATCATTCATAAATATACTAAAAACTAGAGCTAGAGAGACACAGTTCGGCCAAAGCATACATAAGTAACCAAACAGGAAGTGGCCCTCATAACAGATTAACTAAGCAGAGCCACCCCTAAGCAGGTAACCAAGTAGGTAGTGACCCAATTGCGGATTAACCAAGCAGAGTCACACCTATGAAACTGTTAGACAGTGATCACACATCATGAGTTAACCAAGCATGATCATCCCTAAGTATGTATGGCCATACGGATCGCCCATCGCGGATTAACCAAGCCCGATCCATAAATAATATGGTCCCTTATCACAAATTAACCAAGTAGGACCATCTATGAGAAGGTAACCAAGTAGGTACTAACCCCCCACCACGGATTAACCAAATAGAACCATCCATGTACAACTGCTACATGGTGCAGACTTGGTGTCACCTAACCCCGCCAAGGGCAACGTTTCTCAAACATGTCAAATATATATTTTAAAACATAATTCGTAAACATTTCAAATAGGTACGTCACATAACATTTCATAAAGTAGATCGAAGGCAAACTTTATAAAAACTATTATTTAGCATAAAACATAATTTAGAAACCTATGCTATATCCACAAAGTATAATAGCACGGGAGGTTTTTAGGGTAACAACTACATCACATATATTAAAGTCACTCACCGAGATAAATCCGCAAGGCCTCACTGAGTCTTTAGTAATACTACTTTTAGTATTTCAAACGGTTCGAGACATGTTGACCAAAAGTCAACTCTCAGTCAAAGGTGGGGTCCACAACTCTATGTGATTCGATTCGGAATATCCACCCACAAATTTTTGATCCGTAATTTCCCAATAGTCTCTTTTATCCTTTAGAGCAATATCCTAGAATTTTAGAACAATCCAACAGTCGGATATCCGCCAATTGCTAGAATTAGGTTGCTATCAACGTTTGGTTTTATAAACTTAGAAATTCAATTCAGGAAGGTCCATACGTCGAATTTCTAATCCATAAATTCCTTAGGTTCTCGAATATTACGTACTACAATGCATTAAAATTTAGTAACGATCCAAAAGTCGGATCGTCGATTCATATAATGATCAAGTGTGGTACTATAATGAAAATAAGTTCAAATAATCAAACCACATCAAGCAGATATCTAATCTGGAATCAGGACATCTAATTTAACTTAAAATGCATCATCGGCCCACTGGCCACGCACCGTCGCAAGTAGCGGTTGGTCGTCCCGACTCACTAGAAAATTCACCAAACTCGAAAAATTACCAAATTTACAGGAATGTAGAGCACATACAGGGGAAAAACTTTCATACCTATGTCAAAGTCCAATTCAACCGAGAAACACTTGAAAACTACCTCGATCCATTGAAAACCCAAAAACTTGGGTTTTCTCCAATTCGTCAAATCTGTAACTCCGCTGCCCCCAAACTTGTTTGGACTTTGCTCCTAGTCTCAAGAGAAGTCTTTTTGTGCTGGTTATCAATGATGAAGATTGCCGGAACGACGAATACCCGTTATGGTGTTCTCGAAGCAGTCGGCTTCGTTATTTCCAAATCAGAGCCAAAATGACTCGGTTTTTTTTTATGAGAAAGAAAGGTGGGACGATGGTGATTCATTTCTAGGCGAGATTCCAATAAGATTTGCCAGAAAACAACGAAGAAAATGTTGGGTTTGCCTTGTGGGAATCGGGTCGGGTCGCAGGTCGAAGGAAGGGAACTGGGTCAACCGGTTCTCCCTTCCATCATTTCCCTCATTTCCCTTTTCTCTTCTTCATCCATCTTTCTCATTTCCCTCATTTCTCCCCTCATCCTTCCATCTTGCCACACATGTGGCACTATCTCACTGCTCCAGCAAATCTAGAGCTTTTTAGATAATGGTCAAATGACCATTTTGCCCCTAACTTTACTCGCTTATAACTTCTTCATTATAACTCCAAATTAGATTTTTTATGCTCACACGTCCGTATTGAGACGTACTATCTGAATTTCTAAAGAAATATAAAAAATAATAAAAGGATCAAATACATCTGCGAAGAATCTTGTTTAATATAATAGAGGCAATTTCGTCCTTTTACTTATTGAGAAAAAAAACTATACGTCGTAAATATAAAAGCATCAAAACTAACCAAACAGAGTCACACCTACGAAACTATTAGGCAGTGATCACCCATTATGGATTAACCAAGCATGATCAGCCTTAAGTATGTATAGCCATAATGATCACCTATCGCGGATTAACCAAACATGATCCATAAATAATATGGTCCCCTATCGCGGATTAACCAAGAAAACCCACCCATGAGAAGGTAACCAAGTAGGTAGTGACCGGCATCGCAGGTTAACCAATCAAAGTCATCCATGTACCACTGCTATATGGTGTAGACTCCATACTGTATAAAACTATTATTTAGCATAAAACATAATTTAGAAATCCATGCTGTATCCACAAAGTATGCTAGCACGAGAGGCTTTCAGGGTAACAACTATATCACATATATTAAAGTCACTCACCGAGATAAGCCCGCAAAGCCTCACTAAGTCTCTAGTAATACTAATTTTTATATTTCAAACGATTCGAGACATGCTGACCAAAAGTCAACTCACAGTCAACGGTAGGGTCCACAACTCTACATGATTCGATTCGGAATATCTGCCCACAGATTTCTTATCCGTAATTTCTAAAAATGTCTCATTTATCTTCTAGAATAATATCCTAAAATTTCAAAACGATTCAATAGTCGGATCTCCGCCAATTGCTAGAATTAGGTTGCTATCAACATTTAGTTTTTCAAACTTAGAAATTTAATTCGGGAAGATCCGTATGTTGGATTCACAATCCAAAAATTCCTAAGGTCCTCGAATATTACGTACTATAACACATTAAAGTTTGGTGACGATTCAATGGTCGAATCGTCGATTCATATAATGATCAAGTGGCGTACCATAATGAACATAGGTTCAGATAATCAAATCACATCAAGCGAATATCAAATCTGAAATCAGGACATCTAAGCACCTAACTCGGAAAATTACCAAATTTTACATGAATGTAAAGCACAACCAATCTGCAACTCCGCTACCCCCAAACTTGTTTGGGCTTTATTCCTAGTCTGGAGATAAGTCTTTTGGTGCTAGTTATCTATGATGAAGATTGCTAGAACGGTGGAACGCCATCGTGCCGTCAGCTTCGTTCTTTCCAAATCAAAGCCAAAATGACTTAGTTTTTGGATGAGAAAGAAAGGTGGGACGATGGTGATTCATTTTTAGGCAAGCTTCCAATGAGATTTGTCGAAAAAATGACGGAGAAAACACTGGGTTTGCCTTGCGGGAATCGAGTCGAGTAGTGGGTCGAAGGGAGGGAACCGGGTTAGTCGGTTTTCCCTTCCCCCCGGTTCCTCCTTCCCTCGTTTCCCTCATTTCCCTTTTTTCTCCTCCGTCCATCTCTCTCCTTTCCCTCATTTCTCCTCTCATCCTTCCATTTTGGCCACACACATGGCACCATCTCACTGCTTCAGCAAAGCTGAAGCCTTCCAGATAATGGTCAAATGCATTTTGCCCTTAACTTCTTCGTTATAACTCCAAATTACATTCTGTTTACGCTCACGCGTCCATATCAAGACGTACTATCCGAATATCTAAAAAAATGTGAAATATCATGAAAGGATCAAATACGCTCGTGAAGAATCCCGTTTAATATAATAGGGACAATTTCGTTCTTTTACTTATCCGAAAAAAACTATACACCGTAAATATAAAAGCTTTGAAACTAAGAATACGAAATACGTAATTTTAAATAGTGAAATTTGGGGACGGGATTTCACAAGGGATGCTTTCATTTATAATATGAAATAATAGGAGTACAAAGATAACTTTCTCTATTCTGTCATCTCTTATTCCTCTCTTTTTTGTCTTCCTTCTGTTTCTCTTCTCTACCGAGTCTTTTTTTCTTCTCTTTCTTTCCTCTTTCCATTTTATAAGCAAAAGATTACTATAACAATACTATTCATTTTACAAACTTTCCTCAAATAATTAGTGAAAATATTATGCATGAATAGTAATCCATCCATTTTTATTCATATGAATAGTAATCCATCTTATTTTTCTTTGGATGAATAGTAACAAACTATTCATGTGGGACATCCACATATTATATTACAACAAGGCAAAGATTTTTCAAATTTTAGGCTTTTTTATATATTTTTTTATTGCCAAACTTTTTTTTTAATGATTTTAAATTTTTTTTTTGGTGGCCCACATGCCTGCCACGTTATCATTTACCGAATAATTTAAAGGTTAGACGAACAAAAATATGATATTGGGTGTAAATCGTAATTTTAGGTATGAAATTGAGAAAAAAAAAACTAAGAGTAGGAAGGTGAAAATTTCACGATTCTTGAGTATAATAAAGTGAGAATTACCCAAGAAATAATTTAGATTCGGATACATTATGCTAGGACATGAATTGAAAATTATATAGAATACAAGTTATGTATTTGATCAGGGGTCCTTTCTCTTCTACAAAGCTTGTATTTATAGGTTATGATACATCCTAACACATTTGACTTACGCTAATTAATGAAAATCTTCTTCAATTAGTAATAGTTAATATTAGGTAGCTTTGATTGTGTAAATTATCTGAATTCTGACCTTTTCGAGCAACTTGCTAATATGGTGGCATATCAATATTCTCGATTTTTTATTTGGTTTTTATTTTTAAAACACCAACGGAGTTAGGTATTTTGTAATGTCTTATTTCAAATGAATAATGAAAGACATTTTGGAATCTTTACCATGCACTAACCCACATAATAATGAGTGCAAACTATGAATATTGCCTTGGCCTTTCTTTTCTTTGTATGAATATTGTCTTGTCGGTTATTGTGGTTCTTGTCTTGTAATTGGGATTTGGATCATCTCTTGGGTTAACAGAGAAGTCCCTTTAAAGTTATAATAATTATAACCGTTGGATAAAAATCTAACTGTTTACGATAATTGGTCAGGAGGATCCTCTCCATTAGCTTAGGAGAGGATCCAAATCCCTTGTAAATGTGTCACAAAGAAATTGCTCAGAGTGTACCAAAAAAATAAAAGGAAAAAAGAAATTGCTCAGAATAAAAATTCAAATTTCCAACTTACTTTTGACTAATTTTCCCTTTGTCTCCTCTCCCACAACCTTTTCTCCTCTCATTAGTCTTTTGACAACCTTAGCACTTTCTTAGGGCACAACTTTTCTTTCAACACAATCTTAATCTTACATGAAAAGCACATAACTATTCTTTCTCATAAGAAGGGAAATATTAATACCAAATTAATTAAATATATCAAACAAATATGTTTCATATGCTTGATGATCATCTGATCTAATAATATATGATCAAGTGATTGTAAATTTGTTTCATATGCGTTGTATTTATGTGAACCAACGAAAATCTAGTAATGGGTAGTGGCATAATGCTATTTACAAAACCCCTTCTAACTTTTTACACAATTTTTGTCCATTAATCTTTTTCAATTCAGTTGATTCGATGGTTGAGAATTAAAAAAAAAATGTAAGAAGTAAAAAAGAATATGTAATTAGCACGATCTTTTTTAATAATTTAGAACACAAAAGTACAAACAATCTCCACAGCTGTCACATAGAAAGCGCCGTTTGAGCCTAAGCAAGCAAGAGTTCGAGGTCCTGTGACGTTAAACCGGTCGACATGTAAAACTATCACAAGTGGGTTTTCTTTCTTGCATTGCATTGCAGAAAGGTCCCATCTTTGCCTGCATCTCAATTTGTATTTTTCTAATTATTTCTCTGCCTTTTTTTAATTAATTATTGTTTCAGATCTAAAACTCAAGCAAAACCCATGGTTCTCCTTCAATAGACTCCAAGTATTGGGCAGTCAAACAAAAACCAAACCAAACCCTCCAAAAAACCAACATCTGGGTGTTCTGCTCTGTTCGTCCAGTTTTATGATTGGAAACGAACAGAGAGATTCAGAAAGAAAATCGAGATGGGGTTGGCTGGTGTTCCTGAAATTGGAAATGGAGAAATGGGTTTGTCTGGAATTCCAATGGGGACCAAGAACAAGTACAAGAGGATGGATTCTGAGTCCGAGGTCGAGCTCACAGAGGAATGCGAGGATGCTGCTTCTCGCCACCATCTTCAACAAATTCGGAGCAAACAAACCAGGAAATATGTCCTCGCTTGCGCCATTTTTGCTTCTCTCAACCATGTTCTTCTTGGCTATGGTAAATAACTATTTGCTTTAACTTTTTACGTATGGATGTGTCTCTATATAGATGTATCTAGAAAAAATGTGTATACGTTTGTACGTAATCATGTATTTGTGTATGTACATCTGTTCGTGTGTACGATAATGTCTGCTCTGTGTTTTTCTATACGAGTGATATTCTAATTACTTAATCTAAACTATGGGGAGGGGAATTCAAACATGTCTTGAGAGGGGGTGAGTTCTGTTTGTTATTGTTATAGGAAGCTGCTGCTGCCGGCAGACATTATTAGTTGGCACGTATGTTCTCATATCATCTGCTTTGTTTGGTTAACTTGTTGTGCTTAATTGCTTTAAGAATCTTCTGTTCCATTTTATGGATAACTCCAAAACTTAGCATACATGACAGCAGAACGATTCGATCTTTTTCTTGGATTTTCTCATTCTTCGTGCTCGACTATAATTTGTCAAATTTAGTCCCTAAATTAATTTTTTGGGTCTAATAAGTACTGCATTAAAACTTTGTGGGAAAAATTTTCACGTCTTATTGGCAATTTTGTGTACATCTTCTCATTATTTATGTGGGAAAATATTACAGACTAGGATTCTCTCACCTCCTCTTTCCATCACCTTCTCTCACACTCTCTATTTTGTCTTTCTTTTTCTATAAAAAAAATTATTATAAGATGTTTACTTGGCTTAACCGGAGAGGAAAGGGAAGGAAAAAAAAAAGGAAAGAGAATCCTTCTCCAAATATTACAATCTACAAGTAACAGATATCTGTTTATTATTCGATAAAATTTGATTTGGTACTTATTAAGCACAACAAATTGATTTACGAACTAAATGGGGATGGATTAAAATTTAGGCGAGGTGTCCAAGAGATAGCCCAGCCTAGGCGTGAGGCTTCGCCCGAAACCTAAATTTTTTAATATATACACTGAGCGTACACATATATTATATTAAAAAAAGATTATTAATCAATAATCACCTTGAGCACACACATATATTATAAATATATACACACACACACACACACACACACACACATATATATATATATAATCGATGATGAAAATCACAATGAGCATACATATAACAATGCATGCAAACAGTACACACATCCATTATATAAAAAAAAAATCAGAAAAAAAAGAAAGTAAAGAGATGATAGTGAGGTATGAGGCAGTTAAAACCCTACCCAAAATTTGGGTTTGGGAGTAAAAAATAAAAATAAAAATAAAAATAAAAAAATAAAAAAAATCTCTTCAGGTGCACATAGACGGCTACGGCGACGCCTTCCGCTGCCTTCCTCCCACTCCCTCAAAACAGAGGCGGCAACCCTCAAGCCCAGTCTCATAGAGCGCCTAGGTGCGCCCTGAGGCAAGCCTTTTAAAACATTGGTTCCGAATGATTTTAGAAGAAAAAAGGGCATATGTATGCAAGAAGGATCTCTGGCTGCATAAACTTATACTGTTTGCAGCTAACTCCTTGCAACACATTAGTATACAAAGGAGATGATGGTCATACCTGTTCTCAACGTACCCCCTTTTTTTAAGTGTTTGAACAAGGTGACTCTGAAGATGTGTGTTTGAATATATATATATTTTTTTTGAATCGGCAGATGTAGGTGTCATGAGTGGAGCTATCATATTCATTCAGGAAGATTTAAAGATAACCGAGGTACAAGAAGAAGTTCTTGTTGGGATTTTGAGCATTGTTTCGCTTTTTGGTAGTTTAGGTGGTGGTAAAACATCAGATATCATTGGTAGGAAGTGGACCATGGCCTTGGGCGCTGTTGTCTTTCAAGCAGGTGCAGCTACAATGACCCTTGCGCCTTCATTTGAAATATTGATGGTCGGAAGACTCTTGGCGGGCATTGGAATTGGCTTCGGTGGCATGGTTGCCCCTGTTTATATTGCTGAGATATCACCCACTATTGACAGAGGTTCACTCACCTCATTCCCGGAAATATTTATAAATCTGGGAATTTTACTCGGCTACGTCTCAAACTATGCATTTTCTGGTCTCCCAGCACATATAAACTGGAGGATAATGCTTGCAGTAGGAATTACGCCTTCAATTTTCATTGGTTTTGCACTTTTCGTAATCCCCGAGTCTCCAAGGTGGTTGGTCCTTCAGAACCGTGTTGATGAGGCGAGATCAGTGTTGATGAAAACAAATGAGAATGAAAGTGAGGTGGAGGACAGACTGAATGAAATACTAGCAGCCGCTGACAATTCCAGTGCGGGGAAGTATGAGGAAAAAAGTGTGACGAGTGAACTAATGAGTCCATCTCCTTCACTTCGTTGGATGCTTATCACAGGTTTTGGAATTCAGTGTTTTCAACAGATAACAGGAATAGACGCGACTGTGTATTACAGCCCTGAAATCTTCCAAGAAGCAGGAGTTAAAGATAAACAAAATGTACTTGCTGCAACTGTTGCGGTGGGTGTTACAAAGACTGTTTTTATAATGGTCGCTATTCTCCTTATAGACAAGCTCGGAAGAAAGCCCTTGCTCTATATAAGCACGATTGGAATGACGATTTGTTTGTTCATTTTAGCATTTACTCTATCTGTTCTTGGGAAAGGACAGTTTGGTGTTGTGATGGCAATTCTATCAGTTTGCGGAAATGTAGCTTTCTTCTCTGTTGGAATTGGACCTGTTTGCTGGGTTTTGACATCCGAAATCTTCCCTCTAAGGCTGCGTGCACAAGCAGCAGCACTTGGAGCAGTGGGTAATAGGGTGTGCAGTGGCCTAGTTGCCATGTCTTTTCTCTCAGTTTCCAATGCAATTTCATTTGGTGGAACATTCTTTATCTTTTCTGCAGTTTCTGCTCTTTCTGTTGCATTCATCTACATCTTTGTTCCAGAAACCAAAGGAAAGTCATTGGAGCAGATTGAGTTGCTTTTTCAAACTGAACATGATCGGAAAGGAGGTCAAGTGGAACTAGGAGATGTCGAGCACCTTGTGCAGAAAGGATGATTGATCGGGAAAGCTCATTCGATGAACAGATATATCTTCCACGTCTTACCATCCTTCAAGTTCAACCGGTTTGAAAAAGGGTACAGCGTTCACACCCCTGACGGAACTCTTGTGAGTATGAAGTTGCAGGATGTGAATTTCGAAAGAGAACCTTGCACTTGTATAAACAGTTTTCTGCAACCAAATAAGATAGCTACCAGAGGGAGGCACATTACATGTTTGAGTTGTATTACGGTTTACAACTATTAGACTTTTCGGAATCAAATTCGTTCACGGTAGTATTCACTGTTCATGTTTATCTTTGTATGCAATTTTTTTACATCAATGAAAAATACTAACATTTGAAATTTTAGCAGATTTTATATGTTTTTAGTGCTTCCGAATTATGAACATCCTTGTTGACCGTAAACCAAATTACAAAACCTACATGGCGCTCATACTGAATAACTTTACGTTCTTCTATGGTTTGCTGATGCTGGCGTGCCAACTCGCGCGTTATTGAGCTCGGTTGGGCAAGTGAGATGGATGTGGTGGTGTGGTGATGAAACACGCTGCTGACTTTTACATAGAGCAACTTCGGCCTAGGAAGGAATACTCTTGGACTAATTATGCTAACCTGAAGACAAGGTTATGCCTTTGCTATTAAGTTTAATAATGATTCAGCTTTCAATGTTCAATGTGCCGAACACTAAGTAACTTGGGTAACATCTTGCTTCACCAAGAAAGCTAATCAATTGACCTTGTTCAACAAAAGGTCAAAGATCCGACTAATTCTACGACTTCAGTGATGTTTAATCAAATGGAATGTGTCGTCGGTTGTCAACACAAAGATGTATCCAAACTGAATATATGCTGACGAATATTAGAGTAGTTAATGTATTCTCAAAGATATAAGAAAGTTTCACGTAGAGTGTTGTACATAGCTTTGTATTTAGAGCAACTCCACTCCTGAAAAAATGCAGCAGCACCCAGCCTATTTAATCCACTCAGTGAACAGTAATAGACTCCAATGAACAGTAATAGGCCAAATGCATCTCCACCCCTAACAAAAAATAGCCTAGTCAATTTTATTAAAATATTATTATTATTTATTATAAAATAATAATAATAATAATTTATTTTAAATTTCTAATTTTATAAAAAATTATTAATTATTGATATTTTTATTTATTTTTTATTAAGTTTTTAGGCGAAAAAATATGGACCATTAATCTGAAAATCGAACGGTCCTCATTGTGCCATGTCAGTAGCCATTAATTTTAAATTTCAAAATTTTTTTACTGTCGGAAATCCAACTGCTCATAAAACTAACCGTTAAAAATCCAACGGCCCAGAACGAGCCACGTGGCCTCCCCATCAAATCCCTAGGTGTGCCTGCACTGGCGAGCCACCCCCACTTTTTCTTGTCGGGCGCACTGCCATGCGCACATGCTTCGCATGCACCTGGTGCAAAAAAGTAAAATTAAACCTGCCTATGACGTCATGCTGACATCAAGCAGGCCGTCCTATTACTCAGTACATTTTGGGTTGCCCTGGAGGAGATTGGCTGGGTGCCTGACCAAAAATGGTGCTGGGTGCCGGCCTAAAATGTCCCCGGTGGACTTGCTTTCCAATGCCATCTTGCTTTTTCAAATGCCATCTGTGGCGTGTGAACGTGCCCATCAGGCTTGCCTTTTCAAATATGAGGATAAACCATCCCCAAACTCATCAGTATGTCTATGCAATGCAATCCTTTGGGAATGATTAATTATCAAAAGGTCAAGATAAAATTCAACAAAATCTTGGAGATAACTACCGAGGCTATAAATAACGCAATAGTACCCACAAAAATTATCTTGAAAATTCAATCCAACAGCCTAAAACACATGAGCCGATGACGGAAAAGCTGTTCGAAACAATGCTTTAGATGCCTGTTGGGCCTCCTACTGTACCACCCACTGCCATCGCCGTTGCTACCTCCTGACAAGACGGAAATAAGGCCAACAGAGGGTAGATAAGAGCAAGTCCACCCGTAAAGACTTTGCGCCAGCACTCAGCGCATTTATCTACTCAAGTGAACAGTAATAGACTGGAGTGAACAGTAATAGACTTCTACATCTCCACCCCTAACAAAAAATAGCCTAGTCAATTTTATTAAAATATTATTATTTTTATTATAAAATAATTATTTTATTTTTAAAAGATTCTTCTTTCCTAACCTTTTCTTCTTTCACTTCCACACTCCCACACTCCGAAGAGCAGTGTGAAAACCTCCCCCCTTCTTCTCTCTCCCTCTCTCCCTCCCTCCCTCCCTCCCCCCTCCCTCCGAAAAGCCTTGGAAAAGCTCCCCCTTTCTCTCTCCCTTTGAAAAGCCTTGCGAAAAGCTACCCCCTTCCCCTCTCTCTCTCTCTCTCTCTCTCTCTCTCTCTCTCTCACTAGTTCGTTGGGCCTCAAGAGAAAATGGACGAGGAGGCGCAGGTGAATTTTCCAACTACCTTCCACCACTACTGGTGGCGCCACTACCATCGCCGCCACTCCTGCCGCCTCAATTTCAAATCTTTTGATTTTATTTTGTAAAATCCGGTGTTGATTTTTCCTTGTTTTGTTGGTGATGGTGCAGAAAATAGTGGCACAAAGGGATTGGACATGTAGACCTTGAGAGGCGGGGAGGTAGTGGCGCAGAGGGACCAGACAACCGGCGGCGGCGATGAGGGGATGAGCGGGAGTAAGTAGGATCAGATGTCGACGGTGCCGATGAAGATTGTGTAGGTGAGGAGGAGGAGGAAGGCGAAGATGAGGGTCGGGCAACTTGGCGCGGAAAAAAAAAAAAAAAAAGGACTGATGTCACGTTGGCGTCAGATGGGCCGGTCCCAAGGTCAGTAAAAAATGGGCTAGTCTGGAGACTGGCACGGGCTGGGTGCCAGGCAAGTTTGTGGGGTGGAGTGGATTGACAGACCCCCAACTTGATTTTTTGACTGGGTGCTAGGTTATTCCACCTCCGGTGGACTTGCTCTAAGAAAGGTGTAGCGTCTCTTCCTTCCCTCCTCCCACTTCCACTTTTCTTCCTTTTTTAATTTTTAATTTTGGGATGTTATTGAATCTAGTTCTATCCCGCATTTGAAGGAGCGCGATGCAATCTTCTCATCAATTTTGTTTGGTCATTGTTGTTAGATGCTTGTTTTGAGAGATGCCACACTCTAGATAAATAGACAATGAACCATCCCTTTTAAATTTAACACTTTGGTAGACAAAGAGCTAAGCCTTTACGAAGAGTCTCGTACCAAATAGTTTGTAGCTTTGTTTTATTTAGAGGTTTTTGAACTTTAATTCTTCAAGAAGATTAAAAAATATTTTAAAAATCCTGGTGTTAGATTAAATATTGATTTTAGTCCTTAATGTGTCCAAAATAATTAATGTGCATTTTATTTAATGTCTCCCATTAAATATTTAAATTTATTAATACACAAATTTTAATTTATTTTTTTGACCAAAAAAGAGTTTTTAAATTTATTAATTTTATTTAACATTCTTTGAAAGACTCAATTAATGTACCTAAATGTTAGTACCGAAATGTGTATACCGAAATATATTATATTGAACTAATATATTTAAATGTTAATACCGAAATGTATGTACCTAAATATATGCACCGAAATGTATTAATATTAAATTAGTGTACCTAAATGTGTGTACCGAAATATATGCACCGAAATGTTAGTACTGAAATGTATTATATTGAATTAATGTACCTAAATGTTTGTATCGAAATGTATATACCGAAATGTGTATACCTAAATGTATGCATTGAAATGTATTATAATGAATTTAATATACATAAATGAAGAAGATAAAGTACATCAAAATATATTGTATAACAAAAATTAGTTTATCTAAATGTTCACAACAAAATATATTACGATGAATGAAATGAAAATAAAAATTATAATGAAATAAAATTAATACATTGAAAATTAGAAAGAAAAAAGATAAATAATTAAAAAATCAAAATATAATTAATAAATGAAGTTATTAATGTATTAAGGAACTAAAATTAGATTTTGATTTTATTCATGGTTTTAATCTAAAAGTCATTTTTGCGAAGAATTAAAATGAAGTTTTTATTTTATTTATTATTATTTTTCTTAGTGTGATTACGTTAGGATAAAATGACAATCGTGTCACTCAACGTAAAGACAACACAACAAATGGTCAAAGCCCTGACATCATCTAACGACTTATTATCCCCTCTCCAAGTCTCTATCTTGTTCAATTTTCTCCTCACTCAGAGTCTCTTTCTCCATCTCTCTCAGTAATGGAAAATATCCAGCACAAACATGTGGAAGTAAGAGGACTCAAGCTTCACGTAGCCGAAATCGGAAGTGGTACGTATGATCCTCCAGAAGTTGTGATTTGATCTTAACATGACACCATACGCTTTTGCGAACTTAGGACATAAGTATCATTCTTGTATTTGGTTTTATAATTTTCCGGACGAGGTCATACCTAGGGTTAGTTTGGATTTGTACGGTTTAAAGATCCTTCGAGGATCTTCTTTGTAGTATTCATTCTGCTGTCAAAAGAAAAAAAAAAACAATGAAATGATGATGAATTTGTGCAGGTCCAAAGGCTGTGGTGTTCCTTCATGGATTTCCAGAAATATGGTACACGTGGAGGTATCAAATGGTTGCTATGGCGAAAAGAGGCTACCGGGCAATAGCCATTGATTTCAGGGGCTATGGACTTTCCGAGCAGCCGGCTGACCCTGAGAAGGACACCTTCATCGACCTTGTCCACGATATCGTTGCCCTTTTGGATTCTTTGGCAATTAACAAGGTAATACTATTAGCTGATTAATTAACACACTATTCAGCTACTTGTTTGATAGAATATATACAATTAACGAGGTAATACTATTACCAGTAATTATTTCTGTTGATCTAACTATAGTAAACACGAGTGTCCCATAATCGGAATCCAACTTAGTATTTTGATTCCGATTATGGATAAGTAAACAAGCCATCAGTACAGATCTGCTCTCATTTCTCTGCGGTATGCGTTGTTACACTTTATTTTAGACGATACTTGCATCCACTTCGTAAGCGCACCTGCAAAGTGTCATGTATATAGTAGATCTACCATACATAAGTCTTAACACATTTAAGTACATTTAGTCAAGAACTTGAAGTTAATTATATGCACACAGCCTAAAAGAATTTGATTATTGGTACGTACAGGCTTTTCTTGTTGGGAAAGATTTTGGGGCAATGCCTGCGTACTTAGTAGCTGCTCTCCACCCGGAGCGGGTATCTGGCGTCGTTACTCTTGGTGTTCCTTTCATGCTACCAGGTCCCTCTGCTATCCAAAATCATCTCCTCCCTGAAGGCTTCTACATATCAAGGTGGCAGGTACGTATATACATTCATTTTTCCATCAATACCTTCAGTTTTTGGCTGATAATTCACTGTCATGTTCCAATCATTCATAAGCTTAATTATTCGTCTATGACATTGTTGGCTACAAATGTCACCGAGCCCACGTGGCGCGCAGGCCGAGTGAATAGTAGACTAACTAAGTCCTTCAAATGTGTGCGGGGCGTGCCAACTCGTCGGCCGAGCTTGGCCGAGGAGTAAAATGTCTTGATGTGGTATGGATGCGCTCGGCTGACTTCTGTATCTTGCAATTGCGACCGAGGAAGGAACACCTCTCGGCCTTCGGGTTCTAGAGCCTGAAGACAAGGCTGCTATTTTTACAAAGTTCACGATCCAAATTCGGCCCTCAAATGTGCCGAATGTAGTAATCTGGTAACACCTCACTTCGCCGAGGAAGCTAATGAGATGACCTCTGTCGACGGGGATTTGAAAATCCTCACCGGCCGAGACTAGGATAAATAACCAATCGACCTTGTCGCAGTGCTGTCAATCCAAACTGAAGATGCTTCACGGACGGTTGGTTCTACGGCAACAGTGCTGTCTATCCAAACTGAAGATGTTTACCGGTTGCCTCCACAGTGCTGTTTATCCAAACTGAAGGTATGGGGGCGGAAAAAAGAAAGTAAAATTCTCAAGGGTGTTGAGAGGTTTTGCGCAGGGCAGATTTGTGTGTTGTGTTGTTGATCTTTTGCACGTTGCCACTGCTTCTGTATTTATAGGATCCGAATCCTCTCTTGTTGGAACCAAATCACGTGAAGAAGCCACTTGCTTTCTCTTTTCCTTGTTTTAGGGCATGTTTTCTCTTTTCCTTGTTTTAGGGCATGTTTTTCACCTTAAATCAAGGAAAAGTTGGTGTCCTAGGCTTACCTAGTTCCTAGGGTTCCAAGTAAATCTTCTTTTAGGCCGAGAAAATCTTCCCTCGGCCCAAACTGCTATTTTGGGTCCAAACATTATTTCATCCCTTAAACAATAATTAAAAATTATCGTCTCATCGGTGTACGATCTGGATCACTCGGACCGATGATGTAAATTTGGGTCCAAACAGACATAAATCACAATGGTACTACTTAAGTTCTTATTACCTAATTTCAGGAGCCAGGGCGGGCAGAAGCAGATTTTGGCCGCTTTGATGTGAAGGCGGTGATTAGGAACATCTACATTCTCTTCTCTAGAAGCGAGATCCCAATAGCTCCCCCTGATCAAGAAATCATGGACCTGTTTGACCCTGCAACTCCTCTGCCGCCAGGGTTTTCGGAAGAAGATCTTGATGTCTACGCATCTTTGTATGAGAAATCTGGATTCCGTTATCCATTGCGAGTTCCATACAGGTAGGTAACAAAAAATGATTCTATTCTCACAAGAAATGATTTCCTTTCTTTACTCTAGCAGTTAACTAAGATGTGAGTATGTGTTGTGAAGTACTATAGTCATACTCTTCTTTTCTAACATACGATGCTTATTGATCGAATGACATAGCAGTATCTGATTGATCCATTATCGCCCCACTTTAACCTTATTTATTAGTAACAAGATGCATGTTGACGCACCATTTGTTGATTAAGTTTGACGACTCTAGCGTTACGATGGAGGCATATATGATCTAGTTTTGTCTAAAAATGAATCTCTGGCGAAATATCATTTCACATAAAGATTGCCCTTATTGATGCAGAACCTTAGCCGTGGATTGCGGTATAACTGATCCCAAAGTCTCGGCTCCATCTCTGCTGATCGTGGGCGAGAAGGATTACGTCTTAAAGTTTCCAGGGATTGAGGACTACATCCGCACTGGGGCAGTGAAAAATTATGTGCCGGATCTGGAGATTACATTCATCGAAGAAGGGAGCCATTTTGTGCACGAACAACTTGTGGAGAAAGTGAACCAGCTGATCCTCACATTCCTTGACAAACATGCTATCTGATGAGTACATGCTTAATGTTGCCAATGTGCCTGAGGAGTGAGGACCAATTATCATATGATCTGGTGATACATGCTTCTTCAACCAGAAAATATATATGTTACACGAGTACTGTGTACTTTTTTTTGTACTTCTTTTTTGAAGAAGAATTAATTAGATTTAAAAAAATGTGCTTCACAATTTTTTTTTGTCAAAGCACAAATATTATTAGATACGAATTGAAATGTTTACATTAGAAGTCAGAGAATTAAACAACCACTTTGGTTCAAAGCAATCCCACATATGATCGCCCCCCACATGCGTGACATAAGATGCCACCTAATGCGCAGCCCATCTATCAGAGATTTTGGGTGTCAAACATTAGGTGGGTTTTGGAAAATACTTGGGTATTCAAGCAGATTTTGGGGTGTCGAAAAGGAAAGTGTTTGAAGATGTACGTAATAAATTGGACGAGAGAATTAACGGATGGGCGGAATAGTTTTTATCGATTGTTGGGAAGGAGTTACTAATTAAAAGTGTGGCTTCAGCTCTACCTAATTATACAATGTCATGTTTCCAATTACCAGTCCAATTGGCAAAAGAGATTGAACATGTGATTGCAAGGTTTTGGTGGAGGGACCAAAAAACAAAGAAGGGTATACACTGGGTAACTTGGAGTAAATCAATTGGAGGGCTTGGTTTCAAGGAAATAATCTCTTTTAACTTAGATATGCTTGCGAAGGTTGGGTGGTGCATTATTTGTAACCTGGTCTCTCTCCTAGCCAAAGTTCTTCGTGCTACGTATTTTCCCTCTTCGTCTTTTCTGGATGCTCCGGTGGGACGAGGTACTTTTTGGGGATGGAAAGGGATTCTGCAAGGGAGGAAAGTATTGAAGGCTGGAATTCGATGGAGGGTTGGGGAAGGGAGGAACATTCGGGTGGCGAAGGACCCATGGTTGCCTACTCTGCATACTTTTATTCCCATCTCGAGGCATGTGGAGATGCCGGGAAGGGTTGAGGATTTAATGGCACCTAGGTGTATATGGGAAAAGGATATAATTGAACGGTGTTTTAATGTGCTTCAAAATTTACTTGGCTATTTATTCTTGTTGATTATCAAATATAGAAGGTATTCGAATTTATTAATTACATTGAAGAATTTGAGAAATAAAGGGAAAAAAGTAAAGTGTTTATTTGTTAATATTCCCCTATAAAACAAATAAAGGAAAATTAAGTTGTTTATTTGTTAATATTCCTCTATTTCAGGAAACAAATAAAAGAAAAGAAAATTGTTCATTTGTGTTAATATGGTATTAGAGTCATAATCTCCATGTGAGAAGCATTAATAAGATATTTTCTAATCCAAGGACCATTTTTTAAACTTCAACTCCCCGTTCACAAAAGTAAAACTCCAGATTGAGCCGAAGACTTGAATGAGCTTCATCTGTCACTAATTTCTCCATTGGCAGTGGCGGGTGAAGAAGCTTGGTTGTTGAGTACATAGCCATAACTAATGGGGTTAACCGATAACTAACGAAAATTTTGTTTTGGGCATACATCCTAATTTACTTCACTACAAGAGTACAAATCCGAATTTTTCTATTTTCCAACCACTCTATTACCACATGGACCATTTATCCAATTAGGTCAATAAAAATATGTAACCGGCTAGTAATACAAATCACTTGTACTACATTTAAAATAAGTTAATACAAATCACTTGCTTGGAGTAACTCCGTAACATTTTTAAATCATCACTCGAATTGCACTGATGCAAAGAAAAAAAAAAAAAAAAACAAAGGGTCAACATTTAGTCGTCCAACTATAATCAAACAAGGTTTATTTATTTATTTATTTTTATGTTTTTTATATTTTTTTTTTCGGAGAAAGAGTAGGGCATTCATTTTTTGTTCTTCTGAACAAACGATATTACTACAAACAAGGTAAGGGGATCCTCACAATGAGCTAGCAATAATATGGTTCAAATTCGTTTTTGACGAGAATTGAACTTAAAACTTTTCACTTATAAGTGAAGAGAAATACCACTATAGTATTCTTTCTTAAGAGTACGATATTCATTGAAGATGAAAGAATACATACAAACAAGTAAGATGAAAGAATGCATACAAAAATAAATAAATAAAAAATAAAAAAATAAACCTAAAGTTTTAACTATTTAAACCAGGTTGTTCTTGTTGGGAAGGATTTTGGAGCTCTGCCTGCATACCTAATACCAGCTCCCCCCCAGAGCGCGTATCCGGCATGACAGCAGTATGTGTTCCTTTCCTCAACCCAGCAATATGTGAATATGAAAGGTACATTCATTTTTTCCATAAAACTCTTCATCTGTAAATTTGTAATGAATATTGAACAATACAAGGCTCATCACTTACTATGTGATGATATTGCTATTCTTACCTAATACAAGAAGCCGAGGCGGGCAGAAGCAGATATTAGCCGCTTTGATGTCAAGACAGTGATACGAAACATCTACATTCTCTTCTCCGGAAGTGAGCTCCAAGTAACTGCTCCTGGTCAAGAAATCATGGACTTGGTTGACCCTGCCACTAACCATGGTTTTCGGAGGATGATCTTGCAGTCTATGCATCCTTATATGAGAAATCTGGATTCCGCTATGCCATCCAAATTACATACCAGTAAGTAACAAGAACGAAAACTTTTGCTTTAACTTCTGTTCTCACAGGACACGAGTTCCTCATTTTCTCCATAGGTTTTAACCCATTGATATCCTAGTATTTTTCCTGCTCCTTTTTTCTGAGATACAACATCCAAGAATAGCATAATTTCATTGGAGTTTTCCTTCTGCAGATCCACAACTTCATTGGAGTATTTTTCCTGCTCCTTTTTTTTGGATTCCTCATGGACCATGCTCCATTCATTTTCCAGAGAAAATTGCTATATGCTTTCTTCTGATTCAGGTAAACGAAATTAATTAAAAGGACAAGAGAACATGCGAGCAAAGTCCCAATTTTCCAGATCAAACTGATAATATGGTATCAATGTTGTAAGAGTATTAATAACTGCATGTATAGAATCACATACATATATGAACATGCACACGTGAGAGGAGTGTACTTACCTGAGGAAGAACTCGACATATCTGCAGAAGGTTGAAGAGGAGATCTTCTGCACTCAACAGCCTAGAGTTCTAGCTAGAATAGGGTTCGCTCGTAATGGATGATTGCTGTGAGTGCAGGGACCTCGTAATATATAGCCAACCATCCTTGATATCAGCCCTATCAACTGATACCCAGATATTCCATAGGGATTAGGGTTTCATAATAGTCCTACTTGCTGTTGAACTCTTGTCAAAACCTGATAAGGTTTCCCCGAACATAGTTGCATGTTATTAGGACTCCTAATCTCGTCCAAGTAATAGCGTAACCTTCTCCATGTGATAACCCATAACCGAAACATGGGTTAGAGAGAAACAGAAGTCGTTCTCCTTGACACTCACAATCTTACATTCTCCCACTTGAGTGTCCAAGAAGAACGACATTACATTGGTCGAGATTAAGGTGATCACTAGTCCACAGAAACTGCAACTATAACCTTTAACAACCTGTCACTCATAGCTTTAAACACTGGACCATAAACACAATATGTAATTCCTTCTACACGTGCATTTTATCATCACAAGTATTCAAACTATGAGCACTGTGTTGTTTGGCAAAATTCAAATACTTCAGGTTAGATAAACAAAAATTCAACTCTTGAATTTGAGCCTCATGCTGGTGCATGACTCATATAATTTAATAAGATAGTTATGAGAACAAAACATCATGAAAACATCCAATTAGTAAGAACTCATAACATAATCAACAAGTGAGTAAATACTCCCACTTAATAACAGAAACAATAAGTGAGACATTACTCTCACTCATTAACAGAATCCAAATCTTCTCGCATACCCATATCGTGAACGTGTTTCTTAAGCCCTTAGTCATTGGATCAGCTATCATGGCGTCAGTCCCTATATGAAATATGTTGATCAGCCCTTTTCTGACTTCATCTCTTACACGCAAGTACTTAATATCCATTAGTCTGCAAGCAATGGATCTTTTGTTATTTCTGGAGAAGAAGACTGCAGCCTTGTTGTCACAAAAAATAGTGATAGGTCTTTCAATTGAGTCCACAACCTTTAGTCCCTTAATAAAATTCCTCAACAGATTGCTTGTTTGGTAGCAGTGTAGCAACCAATAAATTCTGCCTCCATAGTTGAGGAAAAACATATCCACTCGTAGACTTTTTATCATCAACACAGCCAGCTAAGTCTAAGTCCGAGTATGCAACCATTTCCAAATTTTCAACTTGTTGATAAACCAGTGCCAGATTCCTCGTTTTCTTTAAATACCTTAGTACTTTCTTAGCTGCAGTCCAGTGAGTGTTCCCAGGATTAGATTGAAAACGTCCTAGAACACTGACTGCAAATCCCAGATCAGGCCTTGTGCAAACTTGGGCATACATGATGCTGCCAACAAGTGAAGCGTAAGGTTTATCTCGCATACCATCCTTCTCAAGATCGTTTTTAGGGCATTGATCAGTGCTTAGTTTATCCCCTTTTGCAATGGGAAGCTCGCCACTTGCACATCTTTCCATATTAAATCTCTTCATGATTCTGTCAATATAAGTCTTCTGTTCTTAAAGAAGGTGTTGGCTAAGAAGAGACCATATGTCATCGCAAAATCCAAGATGGCCTCCCCCTCCTCGTTTCTCCCCAAAGCCATGGCCACCATGAAAACCCCCATAGTTACCTGTCTCCTTGCCCACGTGTCCATTTAAATCTCCTCTTATAAATAGCTTCTTTGTCTGAGCGATTCCTTGCACCAAATCTCCAAGATCTTCCCAAAATTTCTCCTTCAAACTCGTGTCCAACCCTACTTGGGGTGCGTACGCACTAATCACATTGATGAGTTCTTGTCCTATTACAATCTTGATTGCCATAGTTCTATCTCCTACCCTCTTGACATCTACAACATCTTGTGTCAACGTCTTGTCCACAATGATGCCAACACCATTTCTCGTCCTATTTGTGCCCAAATACCAAAGTTTAAAACCTGAGTTTTCTAGGTCCTTTGCTTTAAGACCAACCCACTTAGTTTCTTGTAGACACATAATATTTATCCTTCTCCTCACCATAGCTTCCACTACTTCCATAGATTTTCCCGTTAAGGTCCCTATATTCCACGTTGCTAAACGCATTCTACTCTCTTGAACTCCCCCCTCCTGTCCTAGCTTCTTCACCCTCCCCCGTCTCATACGATCAAAGTACTTCTTTTGCTTGTCCGGCATAAAGTTGATGGGAGCAGGTGCTTCCAAACAACTTTGAGTGGAGTCGTTCGAAAAGAAGTTTCTATGGCCCCCTTGCTCATTTAGCATTGTATCCGAGCGCCGATAGAGATATAGCGACCCTTGCTCATTTATCACTGTGTTCGGGCCACACAGCGTGCCACTTACGGGTGACGCCCTAGCTTTAGCACAATTTCATTTAGGATTCATTTTCATAGGGATTCGACGTAACTTAGGAGTGCCGGCTGTCGACTACCTGACGCTCTCCCTCTCCTCCTTTATTCGGGCTTGGGACCGGCAATGTAAGATAAACTTACACCGGCAGAGTTTTCCTCCACTTCACCTATATGGGAATAAAAAGAGACGGGGAAATAAAGAGTGGTAGGATTATGAACTACCGAATCCGTATTGTCCTAGTCTGACATATGATGCTTATTCACCTCAAAGTACCTAAGAAACCAAATAACACAATTCCATTTCAGACTTAAACATCTCCTAATAGATAATAATTTCATTAGAATTCCCTTACATTGATGCAAAACTATAGGCCTGGAGTATGGTTGACTGATCCAAAAGTGTCAGCTCCATCCCTGCTTATCATGGGTGAGAAGGACTACCTTTTAAATTTTCCAGGAATAGAGGACTACATCCGGACTGATGCAGTGAAGCAAATTGTGCCAAATTTGGACATTATATTTATTGCAGAAGGGAATCATTCTGTGCAGGAAGAACTTCCTGAACAAATTAATCAGCTAATTATCAGCTTCCTTGACAAACGTGGTATCTAATATAGATGCTCAATGTTCAAGAGAACAATATATTCCAGGAGAGGGAAATATTGTTCTGCATGTGGCATATGCTATAGAGGTTGGACGCTACGTTACTTGTTTGGGGAATAAACGAACTCTTGCTCCTGTTCTTCTATCTTTATTTCCATATGACTAACTTTTCCTTCTGGAAATATATTTTTATGACCTTTGATTTCCTGTACCCCAAGCATTTCGATGGCTCGATATGTATGCTCAGAATATGGATTCACTACTTATAGTTTGTGTTCAGATCCTATTAAAAAATAATCAGTTTGCAATATATAAGGTTTGACAACATTCGATATCAAGAAAAAAAACCAACTTATGAGCATTATTTATGGTTTGATACAGACTCCTAAAATGAGTTGTAACACAAAACAAGGCCGAGAAGAACTTATAGTGGCTCGTATCAAAAACGAGAATTAAGCCCTACCCCCTTATTAGCTGAATTACCAGTGGAAGAAATTTAAATCAGCAGTAGTAAATACTTACCAAAAGAGAAACCTTGAGCATGTCTGACACCAATTTCAGTTCATTCCTTTACTTGACAAACAATGCCCGACGCTTCAGGATTTTGGCATTATATTTCTATGCATGGGTTTCATGCTACCAAGATTCCATGTTATTCATCGTCATCTACTTTCAGAGGCTGCTATGTTTAAGAAGGCAGGTGCAAAGATTTAGTCATTATCACCGTCACGTCATTTTCATTTTTTTCACTAGGATGAAACCTTTTCCGCTAAATTTGATTGTCGAAGGCTCCAAGGATTGTGCATTATTTGTTATCTGTAGTTCATAGTACAACTTTATATCCAGTATTCACAAATACAAAGTCAATGTAGAAAAGAAACAGAAGGGATGTCCATAGGCATCACGTACCTGTGAACAATACTGCAACAAAAAAATTGCACCAACGATGGACCACCAATCTTTGAAGTGCTGACCTGTTTGTCCACAAGAACTAACATTATGGTGAATTTGCACGATCCTGGACATCCCAAGGGCAAAGTTTTTACATATATTTCATTTCTTCATAGGTAACTAAGGTCGGTCCTCCTTGAGAATTCCAGACACTTAAATAGTACGACTGCATGTGTATAGGTTGGTCATGTACAGTGCTTACATCAACGCGTGCATAATTAAAAAAGAAAAGAAAAGAAAAGAAGCGAAATTCATGTCACCGTCCTAGCAATGCAAGCACATTACACCAACCCATGCATTAAGAATATTTTCTAAAGTAGGCAATAAGAGAAAAAGGGGCCAACATGGTGCAATCATCCTGCTTTCATTTTGGTATAGATTGTCCTTTCAAGCTGATTAGTACTTAGCAATATAGACCTTCAACCAGGTTACAACATTGAACCTGAGGCCTTTAATCCTATATCTGGATTCTCTAGGATGCATAAACCAGTAAGCGATCGTATTCAAATTAGGCAGCACATTAGGTCATGCACAACAGGTCATGCACAACCATCAATTTAAAGAAATCTAGATAGAAGGATAGTAACAAATTAAGGGATTAAAAAGAACCTAGACCATAACCGATATATAATGTACATGACTTCATTGACATTTGGTGAAAGAGATTGAAAAAACCTCCAATTGATCAAGCTAATAAATTTTATTGCTAATGATGTAAAATTTAAACATACAGATTATTGAGAGCTGACTGAACTAAATGGAACCGTATCTTCGGGTTCCTGGTCAGAATGGTTTGCACATATTACATATACTCAGTAGTAAATTACAATGAGTGATGGTAATTTCTACACCTGATGCTTCCCCTTGTACAAACACCTTTTAGTGTTCGTAAGCAGGAAACTTTGCCTGAGAAGGTTCAACCATGTCCAATAAAAGGTAAGCCATACCTCCAACTCCTTCAAACAAGGAGTAGGGGCTATCGCCTCTATGCATCTCACCCTGCGATATAAGCTTGTGAGCTCTATCGAGTAGGAAACAAGCAAAAGCTTTGGCTCTGTATAAGAACACTACATTTCCTGTCAGTTGGTAGAGCGAGAGGAACACATACGCATTTCCACTAATGCCATGGCAAATCCCCACTCGCTTTAGTAGTCCACGTTTCCAGACAACCTCTGCCGCATCAGCAGCTGCTTCCAGAAATTCTTTATCTCCAAAAACCTGGGATTTACCATATCATTAATAGTAGACAGACTCAAAGATGAGACGCAATACAAGTGTGAGGTTTATAATGCCGCTTGCTCATGTCAGCGTGAGGTTTATAGTGCAACTTCTATGGAAGAATGACACAAATTATATACTTTCACCACACAATGTGTGCTTTAAGAAGTTTCTTTGGGAAAAAACTTCGAATATAGCTCATTAATGTTAATGAAATGTATTCACAGTCAATACTAATAAATGGTGTTCGATAAATGTGTAGAGAACAAATTATAAAATAATCTTAAACGTTTAAATCCAATACCAGTTTGGACAAGAAATCCACATGAAATTTATTAGCAAACAATTGAAAAGAAGCCCGTGAAATTCTATGCATGAAAAGAGCATTCAAATTCTTACCTTAGCAGCTTTGGCAAGTGTGAGGGCAATCCCAGGAGCCCCATGACACCAGTGTACCAGAACATCTCGATGTCTATCTTCTTCGCTAGCAGGGTAGTTACCACTAGGAAAACGATTGTTAATCATGTATTTGAGAGTGCCCTTGACATCTTCAACCTCATCAGGCTTCAATTCCATGTCCATCAAAACATGCATAATCCCTGCTAATCCATGTGCAGCCCCCCAATACTTCTCCCCATACCACTCAAACATCAATGGACATCTTCCTCCCTTACCCAATGCTCGACCGTTCTTGATAATTTCATCCACAACTACTCTCTGCATACACAAATCCAAAATACAAGCCGGCCATACACCCATTAATAAATTAATGCACTACATACATAAACACACAATTTGAACTTTTTTTTCTTCGTTTGAGCGATATTTTAATCTAATCCAAACTACGGGAGGGGATTTCCAACTTAGGTGCAAAGGGTGGTACACCACTCTAGCCAACTTCGACTCTTCTAATAGTGTACTTAACCAAAAGGACTAAAATTTAAACTCAATTGGGTTCAATAAAAGTTATAAAACTATTGCAATGATGAAAATCAAGTAGAACAAAACCCAAATTAATACAATAAATTGGAGCACCAATCTTACCATGTAAGCTGAAGAAATTGTACCATCCCCCAAATGTTTGTTCAGAAATAAGCAAGCCCACAAAAACCCAACTTTCCCATACAACAATTCATCAGGGAGATTTCTGGAAAGCTTAATCTCCCTGAATTGCGCCAAATAGTAACTCAGAGAAGCAGAGTCGCCGCAGTGCTTCGCCGCAACCGCGCCAAGAGCACAAACACCCGCCCTCCCGCACATAAATGTGACAACATCCCTCGAACCCAGAGAGGCGGAGTCGCAGGCCTTGACTATCTGAGCACAGAGAGTGACATCGCTCGCGTCGCCGGTGACTTGGTACGATTTGAAGAGGAGAAAGGCGGTGCCCAGAGCGCCGGAATAGAGAGTAAAGTCGTGAAGGCTTTGTGCGGCGGCGGCTCCGGCCCACGTCTCTGTAAGGATGGTTTGTTTGAGGTCCGAGGCCGTGCGTTTGAGAAGGTGTGAGAGAGATGGGCAGGGCGTGGAGAGGAGGTTCATGAGTGAGTCATTTCCGTGTTCTGCTTGTGGAGGTGATGGAGTTGGTGCTTCGGCTACCATGTCTGGCATTATATTTGCGAAGAATCGGTCTGCCATTATCGACTGCGATTGCTGAGTGCTGAGCTTGTTGGGTGGAAAGTTTACAGAGGAAGAGTAGCTCAGGAAGGTGAAGAAGCGTCTGAAAGCGCAAGCGGATACGTATAGCTGTGCTTATTACACGTGGAAAGCGGCCGGGTAAAATGTGTCATAATATAATGTAAAGACACTTGAAAAACTTATTTCCATTTATATTTTAGATCATCTCCAACCTTTGGCTAATATTTAAGTCGTAGAAAACAATAGTCCTCGAAAGAAGGGTTTATGTTAGGGTTTCTTGGTCAACTGGTATGACGGCGTTGTGAGACTTAGGGTTTCTGGTGTGTTTTTCTGTGGTCAACGTGGTGTTTTGTCTAGGTTGCAGTGCTGTTTCGCGGTGCGTCGGTGGCTACTCCAGCAAATTGAAGTAAGAAGGTGATACAGTATGGTGCGAGACTTGGTGCTTGCTGCGTTGCTTTTGGTTGGTCTGGTTATGGAGAGAAGCACAGAACAATGCTTGGAATCATTGACAAGGAGGTTTGGGTCTAGTGTCTCTCTATCTGATAAGGAGAGGGGTGGGGTTAAAATCGAGAAGAACGATACGGATGGGGCGCTGCTAGGGTTTCATCATAGCATTGTGACAGAGGTTGTTTCAACTAAGGTTATCAATGACAATGGTTTCATCGATCAGTTTACAAGTCTTTGGCACGGAAAAGAAGGTGTTTCGATTCGGGGTTTGGGATGGGCTAGATTCATGGCTCTGTTTGTCGGTCGTTGTGATATGCTTAGGGTGCTGGAGGCAGAGAACCTTGGGTATTCCATGATTATTTGGTTTTGGTTGTTGATGGTGCTCGGCATGCTAAGTGGGCGGAGCCTCTTTTCCTTACATCTATGTGTATGCAAATTCATAATGTAACCCCTTTGAATATGACAAAGGAAGTAGCTACTGCCATTGGTGGATTGATTGGTATGGTTCTAAAGGTGGACAAAGACGATGGGCGGGATTGCATAGGAAGGTTTTTCCGTATAAGGATTTCCTTTGACGTCCGTGAATCTCTCATGCGGGGTGCAAATGTGGAGTTTCCAGATGATGGGGAGATATGTGTTGATTTTCGTTATGAGGGGTTGCTACACTATTGTCTTATATGTGGTAAAATGGGACAGGCTACGCGATTGTGTAAGAAGAAAGCTATGGGTGAACATGGATCGGTGGAAGATGTGAAGGCTTTTTATGCTTTCAAAGGGCTGGATGCAGAGTTTGATCTCCGTGGGAATTGGCTTACGGGAAGAGGTCAAAACGTGAGGGTTGGATCAGGTGCAGTGTAGAGGGGAATGAGAGGGATGATTGGCTCGGCTTCTGCATCATCTTGGAAGAGGCAGGTCAGAAGTGAGGATTCAGGTCAGCAGATAGCTCGTGATAGGGAGGTAGAGGAGAGGGAACGACAACGGATTGAGTAGGATAGGGCATTTGATGCGAGGTGGATTAGCCCGGGGGGAGTTTTAACACCTGAGGCTGGTTCAATTGTGTTGGAAGAGCATCTTGATGAGGTCGTGGTTGTGGGATGAGGAACAGAGACTTTGGTGCCTCATCCTGTTATTGATTTTAACCTTCCGTTGTTGGTGGACTAGCTTGGTGTGGAGTAGCTTGGTCTGAATGTAATGAATTTTATGTGTGTTTTGGAGGGATGAATTGAATATTTCTAGCTTGGTGTGGAGTAGCTTTTTTATCGAGTTGGGTTTTGGTGGTGATCCATTACATTCAGATTAGAGGATGATTGCGGTTTATGTGAGTAAGGATGATAAACGGAGAAGAGGGCAATGGCGCGAGCTTAGTAGGAGAATTGGTAGTTCATAAGGATCATGTATTTTGATTGGTGACTCTAACGATATTGTGGACAATAAGGAAAAATAGGGGGAAATTACCGTTCGATGGCAAGCACGAGAGATTTTAGGGAGTTTCTAGCTGACAATGAGCTCCTGGATTTGGGATTTGACGGTTTTCCGTTTACATGGAGGAACAAGCGGGATGATGGTCTGATTCAACAACGATTGGATGGAGGTGTGGCGACTTCGAGTTGGATAAATTTATTTCCAATTAGTCATATGGTTTTGGAAGGATCAAATCATTCGATGTTAATCCTTGCCTCTGAAGGGACACTTACACAGGTACCGAGAAAGTTTATCTATGATTCTAGATGGGGAAAGAATCCAAAATGTAGGGAGCTTATTAAGGAGTCCTGGATGGTATCGGTGGAAGGTTCTAAAGCTTTTAAAGTTAATGAGAAGCTAAAAGGTACGCGTTACGGTCTTAGATGGTGGAAAAAGATGAGAAAACCAAATTCCTGCAAAAGAATTGAGGAGCTTAGGGGTGAGTTACGGACAGAGATGGTGGATCCTCAGGTGCGGCTTGATTTTGTGAAGGGGAAGGAGAAGGAGTTGGCAATAGCGCTCAAAGAAGAAGAATTGTATTGGAAGGTGAAATCAAGGAATAATTGGCTAAGAGAAGGGGATAAAAATACCAAATTTTTTTCATGCTCAAACGGTACAACGCCGGAAGACTAATCGGATTCAGAGGTTGGAAGATCTCTTCAGAGTTTAGCCTAAGGATGCGAAAGACATACAAGACATTGCAGTTAATTATTTCATTTCTTTATTTAAATCCGGTGTTAGTAGTCAGGGAGGGAAGGTGGCGGGTTGTGTGGAGATGAAAGTTACTAATCGGGATAATGAGGAGTTAATTCAGCCGTTCTCGAATGAGGAAATCCAGAAGGCAGTGTTTCAAATTTTGCCTACTAAATCTCCAGGACCTGATGGTTTTATAGCTAGATTTTTTCAAGATCATTGGGAGGTGGTGGGGGTGGATTTAATCAACATTGTGCAAGCTTTCCATCATTTGAGGTGGTTATTGCAGAAGATTAATCATACGCATATTGTCTTGATCCCGAAGGTAAAGGCTCCCGGTAAAATGGCAGAGTTGAGGCCTATTTCTTTATGTAATGTGGTATACAAGATTATTGCAAAGATCTTGACAATGAGGCTTAAATCGGTAATGGATAGGGTAACTTGTCATAATCAGTCGGCCTTTGTTCTGGGGAGACTGATTCATGATAATATACTTGTAGTACATGAAATTCTGCATTCTCTGAAGCAAGGAGTGGATGGGGAGGAGGGGAGAATGGCGATTAAGATGGATATGGCAAAAACGTATGATCAGGTGGAATGGGGTTTTTTGATTGAGGATATGGGTAATCTGGGGTTTCACCCTAGGTTTTGTGAATGGATCTGGGAGTGCATTTCGACGGTTTCTTATAGTGTTATGGTGAATGGTATTCCATCTGGTTACTTTTGTCCGGAACGGGGATTAAGACAAGGTGACCCATTGTCTCCTTTTTTATTTCTCTTTTGTGCGGAAGCACTTTCGTCATTTGTCCAAAAGAAAAGGGTGGAGGGCCATATTTGTGGGGTAAGAGTGGCACCGGCCGCTATTCTTATTACTCATTTATTTTTTGCAGATGATTCAATAGTCTTTTGTCGGGCAAATGAAACAGAGGCGGAAGAGGTGATCAAGATCTTGGAGGAATATGGGACGGTGTCTGGTTAGACTATTAACTTAGGGAAAAGTTCTTTATTTTTTGGTAAGGGTTGTCCGAAGAAGGTAAAAAAGCAAGTTGTGTTGCGAATGGGTATTCAGGCTAGAGATGGTTTCGGCAAATATTTGGGGATTCGGGCTGATTTTGGGTATTCTAAGAAAACGGTGTTTGAATCTGTTCGCCGAGAGATTGAGAGTCGTATTGATGGTTGGGCTGAGCAGTTTTTGTCACTGGTAGGGAAGGAAATTTTGATTAAATCTGTTGCCATGGCAACGCCAAATCATGTTATGGCGTGTTTTAAATTACCAGTGGGTACCTATAAGGAAATGGAGCTTGTCATCGCCCAATTTTGGTGGAGAGGACAAGCAAAGACTAAAGGGTGTCATTGGGTAGCATGGGAAAAATTGACTACAAGTAAGAAGTTGGGAGGGTTGGGGTTTCGTGATCTTATGGATTTTAATCTGGCTATGCTTGCTAAAATAAGTTGGCGGGTGATACATAATTCACAATCACTGCTTGGTGTGGTTCTTCGTGATAAGTACTTCCCTAATTCCTCCTTCTTGGCGGCATTCAAGCAGAATAAGTCATCATGGAGCTGGAAATGTGTGTTATTAGGATGACAAGTCCTTAACCGTGGTCTTCGGTGGAGGGTGGGCAATGAGGAATCTATTCGGATTGCTAGTGATCCATGGATCCCTAAGCCGCATTCGTTTAAACCCAGGGTGTGTAATGGACCTTTTAATTTGAAGGTGTGTGAATTGATGACTACTGATAGGAAGCAGTGAAAGATGGCTGAGGTTGCGGCTTTAGTGACTTTGGAGGATGTAGAACTGATTCAGACTATTCCGATTAGTAGAAATGGATGTCCGGATAAACGGATATAGCATTACTCGAAAAACGGGAGATATTCGATGCGTTCGGGATACTATGTTGCAATGGAAATGATGAAGAATGGAGAGTTTGGTCAAAAAGGTAGAGGTATGCCGAGTTCCTTGGCTGTCAAGGGAGGGACGTGGAAGAGTATTTAGGAGCTGGTGGTGCTGAATAAAATTCAAATTTTCATTTGGAAGACATGTCGCAAGGCATTAGCGGTTCGGAATAATTTGGAGAGAAGGCATATTCCAGTGGTGAATAAATGTGAGTTGTGTGGTTCACCTGATAAAACCGAGACTCACCTATTTTTTGGGTGTGAATTTAGTCATGTATTCTGGTTTGGAATGACGTTACAAATTAATATGGTGGCTATGGGGGCACGAGAATGCCTCAGTAGGCTGAAACAGTTAGGGAAGGGATATAGGTGATTATTAAGAGTGAGATTATGGAGGATGGCATTCGGTTGGTGGTGGAATCAGATTTGAATGGGTTGATTAAGTTGTTGAACAATGAGGCCATGGCTGATGTGTCTCTCGAGATTTTTCTCCATGATATTTGGAGAATGGTAAGTTTCTTCCAGTTGGTAAAGTTTTGCTTTACCCCTTGGCAATGCAATCGTGCGGCTCATTTAGTGGCGGCGTACGTTGTTAAGAATAACGGGAGTTTTGGCTGGGATGAGTTAAGTCCTGAGTTTCTTTTTAATGTTCTAGCAGAAGATGCAAATGTAGCTATTCATATTTAATTCAATAAACTTCTATCTTTCGACAAAAAAAAAAAAAAAAGAACCTTTGGCTAATATCTAAAATTTTTAGTTCAAAAATAGTTTTTTTACTCCAACCTTTCTGACTTAATATTTTAGTTTCAGATTATTAAAGAATAAATTTAGACTAATTTTTTTTATTAAATTAAATTTTAAAAAAAATTATGTAGACTATTGTAAATTAATTTTATGAACATTTTAATCTAAAAATATTTAAATTCCAATAAATATTATAAAAAAAACACATATAGAAGGCATTTGGATTAATAGAAACACTAATTAATAAGCCATAAACTTAATAGACACAACAATTAATAAACTACATAAACTTAATACAAACGACAATTGATAAACCACATTAACCACATAAACTTAATACAATCAATAATTCATAAACTACATAAACTTAATAATGATATCCACCATCTTGACTTGGTGGTGGATTTCGTGATGGACTTGGGATATAGCCTTGAGATCAATCATCATCTTGAAATATACTTCTTGTGGCAAACTTTCGCAAACTTTCCTTTTGCTTGCCACGTAAGAACTTTTTCGTCTAGAGTGTATTTGTTGAGGTCCTCCATCATAAAATTAATTTCTAACTTCTCTTGCTCCCTATCCCCCTACTCCTTATCACCTGGACAATCCTTGAGGACGTCCCGAGCATGATGCAACTTCAAAGGTTGATTTTTTGGTGTTACTCTTATCTTGTAAATTGCCATTGTTTTGTCACCCTATGCAAAAAATACATAAAAACAATTAGTTGCAAAATAATATTATGTACATGACAAATAAAATATCAACAAAAAAACTCAATTTCTGCCGTGCTTCTTCCACTAGCCATGCCAACCACGGCTCTCTCCAAACTTCCCTTCCATAAAGTGCATGCTTTGTTAATGACCTTCCATCGATCGTAAACACCACCACCTTCCTTCCTGCCGAACTTATCAATGATGTTATCCCACAAAACCTTTTTATTTTGACTCATGCCAATTGCACCATCTTCGCTAATTGAAACCCATGTCAAGCATAAAGCAACATTTTCCTCATAGGTCCAATTACGACCTCTAATATGCTCTCTTGCCATCTTGAAAAATTTAGAAATGTGAAGAAATGGTAGAAAGAAAAATTGGAAGAATTGTAGGAGAAAAGTGAGTTTTGTGTGGATGTTTGAACAAATACATAGGTATTTATAGAATTTTTTTGGTGAATTTTGAGTTAAATAATTTTTTTTTAAAATTATTTTAGCCATCGGATTTAAATTCGGGCCTTTAGATCTTTTTTTTACTGTTAAATTTGATTATATTTGATCTCAGCCGTTGGATTCAATATATTTTAAAATTATATTTTTTATATAACAAAATTTGAATCTGGACCGTTGGATCAACCAACGATCCAAATATATCAGTCATATAATGCAAATTAGAGTCGTTGGGTTCCTGCAAGTGGCCGACAATTGCCCTGACAATGGGCCCTCCATGTCGGGCGCTGAAGACTTAAGCTCGCGTGGGTGTTGCCAGGGCGCGTGTTTGGGCCGAGACTGGGCAAGGTTTGGACAAGTCCACGCGTATATGGGCTAAATCCTAGGTGGTATTTAGCTTTCTTTTGAGATTTCGCTTTTAACCCACACATTTAGCATGGGTTGGGTTTTTTTGGGGGGCAGGGGGAAAGGGGAATAAAACCTAAAAAATAGCATTTAGCCCAAGGTTGGGCTTGGTCTTAATACGTTTAACATTAAAAATTCTCTTTAGAGAGATTTTTCAATGTAATCAGAACACAAAGTGGTACACCACGTGTCATTATACAAATGGTGAGATATGTGTGTCAAAAAGTTAATAACTTAAAAGATAAAATTTTCCATCACTTATATAAAAACACGTGGTGTACCATCCTTGTTCCGGTTAAAATAAAAAATTTCTCCTCATGAGCGTAAAATATTTTTTTTTTGTCAAAAATAAAAAATTATTTACACCACCTTGAAGTGGTCGCAATGCTCATGCCAAATTAATTTTTATTAGATGAAATAAAACAATCTCATCTTACGAGTATTAGAAAAGTGATGAGCATTAATACTAGTTGAATGTGGTGAGCATCCGGAGACGCTAAAATTAGTAGTTTCTTAAACCAATAACGCGATGTCTTGTAGTAATATTGAAATATAGGATGACAAGTGACAACATATTATTAGCATTAGTAGTAGCAGTGATGGATGCATTAAGGGCTAGTATTGCTGTGCTTTGAAAAAAAAACTGCTGTGAGAATAAGCGGTTGTGCTGTGAGAATAAACGGCTGTGAAATAAAGCCAGTAAAGCGTTCGGTAAACTTTTTTGTAAAAGTGCTTTTGGAAAAAAAAGCAGTATGATAGTGTTTGGTAAACTTTTATGTAAAACAGCTGTGACTGTGTGAAATTACCAAAAAAGATATAAAATGAGTATAGTGTTAAATGAAAAATAATAAAAAAACCTAAAACTTCTAATTAGAAGAAGGAAAAAAAAATGCAACAACATCATCCCCGCAACCCCCAAACCCAGAAAACCCACAACCCATGGTCCTTTGCATCCTCTTCTCCGTCACCTTCTTGCAGATCTTCATCCTTTGCATCCTCTGCATCCTCCCCGCAACCCCCAAACCTGAAACCCCCAATCGGCTCCTGTCCCCATTCGATCGCTTGAGCTTCACGAACAGGGGATCCTCTTCGCTCTCGATGACAGCCGCCGCATCCGATTCCGCCAGTGCTCGCCTTTACAGTTGAAGATATCAGCGATGACGTTGTGGGTCCTCGAACCGAATTGGACTCCCTGGGTGTGGAACACCCCTTTGGCGAGCTCTGGCGAGGAGACGACGACGAGGTTGCGTTGCCCCATGTGGAGGAGACGACGACGCGTCCACGATGGTGGGTCTGGTGGAGGGTATGATGCTCCGTGGGTGTAGCTCCGTGGGTACGACGCGTCCACAAGTCCGGCCTATGAAAAAAAGCCGTTTTTCAAAGCAGCATTTTGCTGTTTCAGCTTTTCCTTTGATTTCAGCTTATTCTCACAGCAGCTTCCAAAATAAGCCTTTTTTTTTTAATTTACCAAACACCTAAAACCCTCCTAGCTTTTTTTCATGGGTGCTTTTTTTTTAAGCACCTCACTCCCAAACGCCCCCCCTAAGGGACTTGGGTGGTCCCAAGACCACTCAGAAGCCCAAATAAGTGATTGCGAGGACCTCCTAGGACCACCCAAGTTTGGGCATGTAGTGGAGGAGAAGAGTGTAGTGGTGGAGCGGTGATTGTAGGTTTTGCAAGTAATTAACAAAGGAGAAGAAGACTATTCTATTTTTATAAAAGACTTGGCTAAACAACTCCATTTTGAGCCAAGCCATTAAAACAAAATAATTAAAAGCACGTCTTCATATTAAGCCATGTGAGAGAGACCCTTTTTAATTAAAAAATAAAGAGAGTCTATTATATTTCCTCCTATTCAAGATCTCCACCCAATTTATTTGGCATTCACTTTCCCCAATTAGGTGATCCCCAAATTTTTCCTCTAACCTCACGTAACCGATTCCCAGGCCACCACCAGCTGCTTTACACCTCTACCTGTCTCCTCTTCACGACCACCACCTGGTTCACTTCTCTTTAGTCTCCACGGCCACTTAACCCCCTAATTTCTGAATTTAAGTAAGCTTTTATTACTTTAGTCTAAATTAATCATATAGAATGTTAATAATGATGTATATTGGATGAAGAATGTAAATTTATAATAGATTATAGTTCATGTTAATTTGTTTTAAATTCATAATTGATATGGTGGACAAATTTGTAGTTTGTAATGTTGTTGGTACAATAATTATAAATGAAAAATTGATAGTTTATTTTAAAATTTCCAATGTTATTTTCGTCTAATTTATTTTAAAACTTTTACATTACTATCACTCGATGTTAGAGCTTTTATACGATTAATGGACAAAAGGTAGCCTAAGCAATTTCAACTAGATTGTGTACGTAAGTTGGAGGTGGGTGTTGTTGCTCCATTAGACAACTTGATGGAGACTGCATACAGGCCTGTAAATTGGGTCGGCCCGGCCGGGGCATGAGGAGTAGCGACCCAAGCCAATTTCCACACCTTTTTTTATTTTTTATTTTTACTTCTCTCACACTTCTTATTTTTAATATTTGATTTTTTTCAATTCATTCAATCTGACGACCGAAAGTTAAAAAATGTGTAAAAAGTAAAAGCGGGGTGAATAGCACGAAAGCAGATTGTCTGCACTTCTATTCCCATGCCTTTCTCATTCTCTTCTATTTGTGTGATCACGTTTAAGCCACGTTAATATTTTATATTAATTTTTTAATAGAAATAATAAGACAAAAAACAATAAGAACATAAAATGTTGACATAATTAACCATGATCGCACAAATAAAAATGAATGAGAAGAGCATGAAAAAAAGGAGTGTAGACAATTTGCCTCTGAATAGCACACCCCTTCACATTATCATTGCCACATGGTAATTCCCTATTGGCCGAGTGATGAAAGTTCAGACACACACACACAAAAAAAAAAAAAAAAAAAAAAAAAAAAAGAAACTGAGAGAGATCCCTTGAACTACAGGCTTTTCTCTAATATCCTTCCCGTTCTCTCCCAAATCTGACGCCGACACTGCCAATCCGGGGCAGAAATCGACGCTGCCTCAACCTCCAGCCTCCCATCTCATCCGTCGTGACCCACCCAAGGCTTCCGTTCCTCTGTAGTCTCTTTCTCTCGGTCTAGCGTCGCCACCGCCTCAACCTCCAGATTCAGGTATTATACAAATCTTACCGAGCACGATGTATTTCCCGTAAGTCGTGTGAGTCAGAGTTAGTAACGCCGTCGAGTGGCTTCAATTAAATCTAATCATCTCCAATGAATTTTCATCCCCTCCCTTCTGTGTGTGTTTAACTGCAGAAATGTACAGTAATGCGGGAAGCCAGCCTGGGGCGGCAATGCCGACGGCATCTCCGCAGCCGAATCCGTTTGGGAATTCATTGTACGGTGCTAGTTCGGGACTAATCCGTGGTGGATTGGGTGCATATGGAGAAAAGATTTTAGGATCAAGCTCTGAGTATGTACAAAGCAATGTAAGTAGCCACCAACTATTCCATTATGGATTTATGATCTTGCTTAACTCTAAAAGATAAAGATTTTAGGATCAAATTGTAAATTTTTTGAATCAAGTGTTAATTTTTGTAAATTATAACAAAGTTTGGATGATTTTAATGTTAGCAAATAGCATGTTTAAGAGGCTTCATGAATCATTTTTCCCCTAAGGTTTATTAATTGTTATCAAATTAGCATGCTTTTAATTTTTTGTGATCTTTTTTGGAAAATTTGGTTTCAGTGATGCTTGATATAAAATGAAGTTTGACATTATTGTATGAAACATTTCTAAAGGGCTTAATTCTGGTTGTGCAACCTCTTTGTCTCTTTGTTTGTCCTCTGGTGCTCTTCATGGAGCGAAAGTTTGCGGATCCATTAATTAGATCGGTGTATTGTATTTGTACATATGGTCTGATGCACAAATTAGGATTATTTATTTTTATTTTTTTTTGGAGATTGTGCAATGTGTACTTCAATTCCATAGATGCCTTCATCTTATTATGCTACCTAAAACATTTTGCATTGATCTCTAACTCATCTCTAACTCAGTTAAACTATATAAGCTGCTTTGAACACCGTAATCGCCTTGTAAGATTGTCTTCAATTTCAAATGACTAGATTTTCCCTTTTAACTTCTAGTACTCTTTAGATGTTAGACGTGGCTATCAGTTTGTACTTAATTCAAGGTAATTGAGTTCTATTCTGATATTTTTTTTGGTTGAAATGAGCAGATCAGTAGGTATTTCTCTGATCCGCAATACTACTTCCAAGTGAATGACCAGTATGTGAGGAACAAATTGAAGGTCGTTCTATTTCCTTTTCTCCACAGGGTAAGCGCTAACATTTTGGTTTTTGCTTGTGGAATGAAATTATCCTGCTACAGAACTTACTCCTTGCCCTTCCCTCTCGTGTTTCAGGGCCATTGGACCAGAATAACTGAGCCAGTAGGTGGCAGGCTTTCTTATAAACCCCCAATCTATGACATCAATGCACCAGACCTATACATTCCATTTATGGCATTTGGTTCCTATGTGGTTCTGGCTGGCTTCTCATTAGGTCTTCAAGGAAAGTAAGTTGATGAAGTTTCTACATGTACTCTAAGCAGTTTTCTCTTTTGTTCGGGTTGTGCTGTATGGGAAATCATTTGATGTAAGAATGAAGATTGGGTTTTCTTATAACCATAGAAGCGAGCTATGCATACTTTTCTTTCGCAGTTATTTCCTCTTTTTCTAATTGTGTGTCCTACTATTAGTTTCCTACTTTCGTCTCCCAGTTGGGAAAAAAAAAGGTTCTATTTAGTACAGATATGTTTGGTCCTTTTGTTTGTATAGTCTAGCCATTTAGCTTTTCTCTTGTTGAGGATCTTCCTTCATCTCAGAATTATATCCATGCCAACTGGTACTATAAGTCTATGACGAGAATGATAGTACAATTGTTTTAACCTCTTAAATAGGTTCTGGGAGGCCATTGCCAAACAAAAAATGTAAAAGTAGATAACAATAAAATCTCTTAATTAAATGTTTCCTGGGGCTTGGTACAATACAACTCCTAAATAAGTTAGGTCAAGACTGAAATGTGAAGCTCTGAACACATTGTCTTTTAGTTTCTTGACCCTAAACCCTGATTTCTAGATTATGCCTGTGACTTTTAAGTTGGAGTATTACATATGACCAAAAAGTATGCTGCAGATGAGACCACTCTTTTAGCTGGCCATACTGTTCTTTTACTGGTTAATCTGTGGCCAACTTTAGCTGTTGTGTTAGAGAAAGCAGGACCCCGCTCGATGCTTTAGTTTCCTGTTTTCTTAGTCTTTCTTTTGTCATTTTCTTGTAGCAAATGTATATTGATTTGAAGGAGTATTCTAGGTGTTTTAACTCTCGAAGAAAAAGAAATGGGAGTTTTCCTTTCACTTGGACATCAATGTGAAACAATTAGCTGTTGGATCTTTTCTCAACCTCAAAAATAGTCGGTGTCTTTTTTTTTAATTGTTGACTGGTCGCTCCCTTAGCTCTTCATGAACTGCATCACAGTTCCATTTTGAGATTTTCTTTAAGGGGTGTGGTTTTTGTTTTGTATTTATTATTTATGATTTTGGTAATTCAGTCTGTTAACGTCAGAGACTCGTATATCTCTTGGCACTTGTGATATCTTAAAATTGTTTTTGTTAATTTCCTACCAGGTTTAGCCCTGAAGCTCTAAACTGGTTGTTTATCAAGGGCTTGCTTGGCTGGTTTATGCAAGTTGCACTACTGAAAGTATCATTGCTTTCATTGGGCGGTGGTGAGGCACCGTTGCTGGACATGGTGGCATATGCTGGGTATGCTTTCACGGGGTTATGCTTTGCTGTACTTGGACGGATTATGTTGAGCTACTCATACTACTTTTTGATGCCTTGGACGTGTTTATGCATGGGAGTCTTCTTGGTGAAGACAATGAAGAGAGTTCTATTTGCCGAGGTGAGGAGTTATGATTCAAGCAAGCACCATTATCTGTTGCTGTTTATTGCTTTGGCTCAGTTACCTCTGTTTACATGGCTTGGCAACGTTACTGTTAATTGGCTTATATAAGACAGCTTATTTTGTACTAGTTAGCACCACTTCTTGTTTATAGAATTTCCCGAAATCTTGTATACAGTTTCTTTGTATTAATTTCGGGCCACGACTTTTGCTCCTAGATTTAAGAATTGTCAGAAATTTCTGTTGAGTGCTTTTAGTGCTGGGATTATCAAGTAATTGTAATCAAAAGCAGCAATCTGACTTGAAAATTTGTCGCCGAAAAATTATTATTTAGTTTTGTTGGAAGTTAACCCTTGTCTGTCCTTGTTGGGCGGGGAAAGAAAAATGTCTGACTAGAAGGGAATGAAATTCGTGAACTTCACGAACTTCACGTGAAGGGTTAACCGAATGCTATGTTGAATCATTTTCGAGGGAAAGCCTGTTGTTGCTCATCGAGCAACTTCAGGTGTCTGAGCCTGTTCAATGGTTAAATCTTGCCTCAGTATTAGTGTTCGCAAACTTAAGTGGAACATTTGGTCAGCCACAGTAGTCCTGGTCGAGGACTCTGCCGGTGAATCCATTGCTGGACATGCTTTAGAAGGTCAAGCTTCGGAATCCACCGATGCTTGGAAGAATTCTGCCGAGAGTCATCCAATCCTCTGGCAATGTTGCCAAGAACTTCGAGCAACTGAACTCGTTTCTTTAGTTTGCCCGGAATACCGGCAAGCAATGCAACGTGCACACAACAGTTTCACCTTGCATAGAAATGGAGTAAAATAACAGGCATGTCCCGGTGGATTGTCTTATCGCCAAGTAGGCGAAATTACATGCCTTGATGTATCAAATAAAACGGATAATCCCGAAAATACTTAAATACGTACAGGTAGGTACTTAGTATGAACATGTATATAATTCAACCTATCAACTAATACCATGAAGTTGATACGTGTCTAAAATCAGCCAAGATCAGGGACGGTAAAGTGATCATCATCGTCCTCCAACATTTCGATCCTAGGCTTCTTGTACGGATAGTTCAATTTGGCGGGTGTATACGAGGTGAAATCGGTTGGCTGTGACACCGGAAGCTTAGGAACTTCAGCTACTGCTGCCATGGCTTTTTGAGGAAACTGCTCTTCGCCGAAAACACCCATGTCTGCTATCCATCCAAATTCACCCAACTCGAACGACTCTTTCTGATGAAAGAAAATGCAAATGACATCTCTATTAGAATGTGGGCATCCGTACACACGGGCGCTTTTTGCGCGTGTACAACTAGATAACAAGCAAATACACACAGGGATATTTCTAACCTTGTCGGAAGATTCAAAATCTGATAACTGCAACAAGTCATCAACACCCCAAGGGGATGAGATAGCAGAAGGCTGTGGTGTTGGAATTTTTGTTGAAATGATCTTGTGTGAGCAGTGACTACTGGGTGGCTCCAAGCTACTCGGTTCAGTGTCATTAGAACAGCCGGTGCTCAATGCCACCCGGATTCCAGTGGCGAGGAACCTCTGGTGGTTCGCAGAGCGGCTATTTGCCGAATGAATCGATTCATCGCAATCCTGACAAACGAGGGCTCTGTCTTCGACGCAGAAAATAAAAGCTGCCTTGTCCTGGGAATCACAAGATGTTTGTGAGAGAGAAACAAGGAAACAAAGCGAGACTGAAATTTGAGGCACTATAGGAGAACTTGTCAAACTTGTGAGATCATTTAGCGACGTTAATTAACACAGATATTGAAACCTCACTCGCATATCCGATGCTAGCTACAACTATAACATAGTATTAGAGCGGACAATTCGTTCACGCCAGACTCAACTTGGAATCATGCATTCAACAACGTCACTCAATAAAATTTATCTACACTGGACATCTCAGTATACTGATTAAATCTTGACACTGACACCCAGTACTTGTGCCTCTATTGATTTTTTTTTTCACTTGGTTTTGGATAAGATTTGCTTTTGAAGAACCTAATCTAAGAATACTAGCACTACTACAATTTTTTTAATTATTTTTTTTGTTACAAACCATGAGATAATTTACGGTAAACTTATATAAACTAGAAAAAAGGATTCGGACATGAATGCAGAGGATAAAGCATATTGTTCTAACCAATTTAACTCCGTCTATATTAGTGAAAATTATTACAATTGAGCACATGGAAATAATATATTTACTTGAATGAATGAATTTGGAAAGGTAAACAAAATCCAACAGAAAAGAAAAAATCAAAATTGGAAGTTGGAATATGCTTACTCTACATACATACATACATACATACGTGAGAAAAGAAAGTGGGGAAATTACTTGGCATATATCACACGTAGGGAGTTTATTTGACTTTGAGAGGCACTCAAGGAGAAGCCTCTGGTGCTTGCTTGCAAGCTTATTTGCTGCATGTACTTCCACGTCACATTTGGCGCACAGCGCCGCCTCGTCGGCACAACAAATCACCGTCGCCGGAGCCTTCTCGCACGCATCACACTGAATTTTCATCTCCAATATATTAATCCTCCTCCTCCTCCTTTTCTCCACTTGAATATTTCAGAAAACCTCCTAAAACCCTCACCAAAGATTAATGGAGAAGAAAAAAAGCCAAACTATTGGCTTGGAAGGGGGACCTCCAGATTATGTCTTGTGGCTGTAGACACACTGGAGTGTCTGCACGGTTAGCAATGCGTGCATGATATAGTGGCTACCAATATTTCTGGCTGTTTTAATTTTTTTTAATTAATTAATTAATTTTTATATAGCTTTGTAACGGTTTTAAAATGGCAATTGGCAACTGGCTACTGACTTGATTAATCTAAAGAGTATAATGTGTGTTTATTTAAATGTTTAATAAGTCTTTTTACAAATTTATTGAAAACAATAATTTCATCATAAACTATAAAATTGAATGACATATATAGTATGAAGTATTGGAACATAATGAAAATATGAGGAGTAAATATATAATGTGTGTTTATTTAAGTGTTCAATAAGTCTCTTACAATTTATTGAAAACAATAAAATGTAAAAAGAAAGTTATATATTTTCTATCGGAGTGAGTTGTAACCTAGACTGGTTTGGGCGAGCTAGACGGGTGCTTAGGCGGTCTAGGTGGGCGTCTCAACAAGTCTAGGTGTCATTTTTTAATTTTCAAACGTTTAGGCATTAATTGGGGCGGTGGCCAACCGCCTAGCACCTAGACGGGGATTGTTAGAACAATGGTTTTTATGTTTTTGTCTCTTTTTGACATGTTTAAAAACTAGTATAGTTCCTTGAAATATATAGTTAAAGTCTTGATCTCTATATATAAAGCTCCCAAATAATTACATAATATATTATTTAATAGTGGAGTGGGTAATTATTTTTATGGAACTTTTGACACACCCCGACCCGGGATGTCCACTAGGACTCTGAATTGAGCTGTGTTGGCCGACACCTGGAAGGTGACGAAGCCATAAAGTGTGATGATGTGGAAAAATGTGAATAACTTTAAACCTAAGAGTGCCTAAAAAACCAGAGTGCGCTGGTGAGCGGGAATGAACCTACTTCACACGTGACGTTAGAGCATAAGTAAGTACAGTAGAGTGGATTGAGAATCATACCATCGAAAGAAATCTCCAATACTAAGATTTGCCACGAATCCTTGTCGAAAGAAAGCTCAGCTAATAAAACCTGGAGGGTGAAAACAAAACAAGGTGAGTGGCCCTGGAAATAAATTTTTTAATAGAAACCTTCTAAAACCTTATAACCCCTCGATGCAACACCTATATAACTTCCAGAAAATCATATCACATATCAATGTCAAATCAAAATATATCAATAGTAAATTCCATAAATATACCACGATATAGCATCTCATCAACAATATAAATAATCGTGTGCTCAATAATCTATATTAGCACGCAAGTCAGAGTCACCTAATGTGACATGTACAACTGCACCCATATCTCATCAATCAATGCTAGCACATAAGCCAGAGTCACCTATAGTGATCTGTACAACTTATCCATATCTCATCAATCAATGCTAGCATATAAGCCGGAGTCACCTATAGTGACATGTACGACTTATCCATATCTCATCAATCAATGCTAGTACGACTTATCCATATCTCATCAATTAATGCTAACACATAAGCCAGAGTCACCTATAGTGACCTGTACGACTTATCTATATCTCATCAATCAATGCTAACACATAATCCGGAGTCACCTATAGTGACTTGTACGGATGAACCTATAACTCATCCAATATCCCTGCACACGAGTCAGAACCATCTCTAGTGGTCTGTACGACAGACTGAGTGTAAATAAATATGCTCATGTGAAGGCTGTGCGAAGTATCGCAAGTCACCTACTAGTCGGAACCACCTAATGTGGTCTGTACGATAGGTTGGCACCAATTTTGGATCCAAGGTGAACGTGTGGTGCGGGAGGTGAACGATCACATGAAGGCTAGGCCTTGTCCTCGGGCAAGAGCACTAACACCAGGGTGCAGGTTGATGAGCTCTAACTGCATCTATTGTAACATATATGACTCATGGGTAACCTATACGACTGTGTTGGAGTTGCCTATTACTGCAACCTATACGACAAGGTCAGAGTTGCCAAAAACATACGTGTAGTCATACCATAACTCCATCATTTCAACTAATACCATAACTCACCTGAACTTACATGGTTGTCTTGCGTTCACCTTTGCACTTCAAAGCGTTCACAATAATTATGTGCAGGTAATATACATATGGATATACCATGATGCAATCTAATACTCAACCATGTCATAGCATTTTCAATTATATATATATATATATATATATATATATATATATATATGGTACAAAATGCATAAGCTGTAATGTTCTACTCTCGAACTATTTATTTTCGGGAATAATTATCGGTGACAAGCCCAATTAGACACTAATTTAATTAACTATCATTACTTACGTTTCCTTACTTCAATTTCTTGATTCTTCAGACATTGATTTATGACCAACATTTAACCACCAATTCATAAGGTTAAATCTCACATTTTCCACCAATCTCCTTCACATTGCTCAATTCCCCAAACAAGGCTATTGTCTTAATTATTTAGTCTCATTTATTATATAGCTGCATCTAACGTCTTGTTAGATTGCCTACGTACCTTAAACAGAGATCAAGCCATTCGTAGTTCACACTAGTACTTCAAAGCATTCACAGTAATTATATGCAGGTAATATGCATAAATCAATTTAAAAACGTTTGTGGAATTATCAATCATATATATATATATATATATACACACACACACACACACACACACTCACACGATAGCAAGGAAAAGACCCACTTACCTGAGGTCCATGCTACGACTCCCTAGCACGCATATTGAGACATCACGAACCAATGTCGTCTGCCACGAAGTCCAAAAATGGATGGAAGATGGTCAATTTTGCCCACGAAGCTGGCGGGTGCCTAAAGCTTCCCGGTGTCAATTCGTCGTCTATGGTGGTCCAACGGGGTCAAGTTTGGTTGGGTTTCACTCCTGGGATGATGGGCTACAAAGCCCAAGTGGTGGCATCGGCCATCGTTTTGCCGATTTGCCGAAATATCAAAAAGGGTGGCTGGAGCACCGTGAGAACAGTAAACTTTCATGGCCTAAAACCGCCATATACAGAGGTTAATCAAGGTGGTTCTTGGGTGGATTTTGTAGAGGGGAATGAAAGCTTCAAGATGGCGGTGGTGGCGTCGAAAAATTCCACCTTAGTTGGCCAGAATCGGCCTTGGAAGTTGGGTGGTTACAGTGGTGGCGTGCACGGGAAAGCTGGGAGGCTTCTCCCCCCCCCCCCCCCTTTTTTTAATTTTTTTCTCTGATTTCTGATTGGGCTGCTGCCCTTTTTCTACCTTTCATCTAATTGGTCCTCCTTAACCAATTAACTGACTTTAAATAACCAACTTCAAACGTTTGTAACTATACTGTTATAATCCGGACTCGCAAACGGCTTTCGCCTATGTGTTCGTACCAAAGAGTAATACTTAAATACGCCAAAAGAATAAGTCATACTTTCCTCTAGACGATGGTCAATAGAAATCAAAATCCTTTTAGGGACAGGTCGTCACAACTTTAACGAAAATGTCCCGACAAAAACCCATATTTTTACACTAAAAAGTCAATCTTGGTACTATTCACTTTACCCTTTATTTTGTCCTTATCGTTAAAACTCAAAGTTTTCAAGTCATTTCATTAGTTTTTTATTATTATAATTTATAACTAATAAGTCCAAGTAGTTGAAATCAATCAGATAAGGGAAGTTGGTTTTGATGCCTTGGAAATCAAGAGGCTTTTATTTTGGGTGTCTCTGTTTCCTATTTCTCCTATTCTTCTTCAATTGCTCTGCCTAATTCTCTATCGTCTTCTTCGCATAATTCCCCATCTTCTAGCCTTGCAAAATTTCCCAAAACCTTGTCTAACGTAGCAAAAATCCTCGAAAATGTTGCCATCTCTGACGAAGAAATCCGTAGAGTCCAAGTTTTTTTTTTTCCAGCAATTGCATTGTTATTCTGATTCCTTTTACTAGTCTCTCTCTTGCTCTCGCTCTCTCTTCCCTTATGCTCTTTCTCTCTCTCTTTTTTAGATTTTATGTTATCGCCCTCCTCTTCTACATGGTGTAGTGAAATAGCGACGTATAACTTTAACAGAACAGCCTAGCCCACCCAGTCAGTCACCTAGACACTGCCTAATACTCTTGCTAATTTATTGAACGTTTTTGGAAAAATCATGGTTGCGGTCCGACTCCCAGTGCCTAGGCGCCGCTTAGGCGGCCGCCTTGATCGCATTTTAGAATATTGAGTTAGTGAGATACATGATTAATGTGTTTATTTGATAACCATCTAAACTAAATGATTTCAGATTAGATAATACTTGCATTCCTACGTTTAGGGATGAGCTCATTCTTCTTTGCGAATAACATATTTTGATCGTATAAATTTCATAATTTGAAGTGTTCAATTTCTTAATCTTCATTTAAAGATCATCTATACAAAAAATCATTTTAATCGGAATCATTTAATCATTAAAATGTATAGAACAAATCGACAGTATAGGTACCACGTAATATGTTCATAATGAACTGTCTATTTATTTGATACATTTAGATGACCAAACATGTCGCATCCCGACCCGGGCCACCACCACACCACGGACTCGACTACACCAGAAAACGATATTGTCCGCTTTGGGCCCTGATCACGCTTTCACGGTAATGTTTCTGGGAACTCACGAGCAACTTCCTAGGGGGTCACCCATCCTGGGATTGCTCTATCCCAAACTCGCTTAACTTCAGATTTCCTACGGAACCCGAAGCCAGTGAGCTCTCAAAAAGCCTTGTGTTAAGTAGAGATGAGAATATACATATAAGGCTTACATGATCCTCTCCCTTTGGCGATGTGGAATGTTACATTCCACCCCCTTAGGAGCCCGATGTCCTCGTCAACACACTTCTGGCCAGGGAGTGGCTCTGATACCAAATTGTCACATCCCGACTAGGGCCACCACCACATCCCGGGCTCGACTCCACCCTAGCACGATATTGTCCGCTTTAGGCCCCAACCACGCCCTCATGGTTTTTGTTTCTGGAAACTCACGAGCAACTTTCCAGGGGGTCACCCATCCTAGGATTGCTCTAGCCCAAACTCGCTTAACTTCAGAGTTCCTACGGAACCCGAAGCTAGTGAGCTCCCAAAAGGCCTCGTGCTAGGTAGAGATGGGAATATACATATAAGGCTTACATGATCCTCTCCCCTAGGCAATGTGGGATGTTACAAACAATCTCCAATTTGAATATTTAAACCAAATTTGCAAACCAAATGATGTGTCACCAAAATAAATAAGCACATTAATCAACATTTAAGTAATAATCCAATCATTAACAACCACATGATTTAGTTCATAAAATTTGGTTTAAAGTTTTGGTCTACCTAGCATTACCTATATATTTAGAAGTGATCTTCAACTAATGGTTAATAAATTAAATGATTTTGATAGTTGATTTTATTCAGTGAAAATACATTATCACAAATGGTGGTATGTGCATACATTGGATACTTTTCAGTTTAACTATCTTTTTACAGAAATAGTCTTTTATAGACTCGCTTAAAACTAGTGTCTGGTGCTCCCTCTTGCACGAGAGATTTTCCAGTGTGACAGGTGCATTGGGTGGTACACCACATGTCACTATACAAATAGTGAGTTATGTGTGTTAAAAAAAAATTAATAACTTAAAAAAAAAAATTTGCCACCACTTATATAAAAACATGTGAACCACTTGTGTTTGGGTCACAATGAAAAATTTCTCCTGTTGGACCAACAATTATGGTTACTTCCCTCGCACGTAGCAGTAATTCAAAGAGAGAGAGAGAGAGATAGATGATCAGTGGCGAAGCCACGTGAGGACGAGGAGTGGCGGTCGCCCCTCCCTTCGCCGGAAAACACAGCTGGAGCGGAGATTTTGCCTCTCCCTTCATCGAAAAATCTAGCCCCTCCATGTCCGTTCTGGCTCCGGTGAACACGCAGCACGGCAGTAGACTGGATTCTTTTTTTTCTTTTTAAATTCATGTTTGTTTTGGGACACGTCTATATCTAGTCTTGTTAAGAAAAAAATTAAAAAATTTAAAGTCAGGCCCACTTGTCCCAAAGTCAGGTCCCTCCATGTCTGTTTCAATGTTTAAAAAAATTTAAAAGCTAGGCCCGCGTGTCCCAAAGTCAGGCCCCTCACATGCTCTATGTCTATTTTGATGTTTAAAAAAACAAAAAAAATTATATGTATTAGGGTGACCGCATGACGTGTCCTCCGTTCCTTCACTCAATCAGCCCGCGTGTCGTGTTTTACCTTCACTCAATTTCTCCTTCGCCAATCAGAGATAGAGAAAGCAAAGCTGGTCCCAAAATCCCAGTAGCCTGAGGCTGCAGCCCCAACCCCAACCCTAACGGAATGGAAAATAATTCCCCATTGGTTGATTTCCGTTGGCTTTTTGTTGCCAACACCAGCCACTCTAGCCACCGAGCCGACTTTCTAGCCTTCAATTTCAAAGATAAATTTTTTAATTTCTAAATTTATAATCCTTAACCCTAATTAATTATTTAATACGAATTTTGTTTAATTAGTATAGAATCATATGGTAATACACTAATATGGTTATTGATTATTGATATGATTTTATGATTATTGATTGATATGAAATTATGAAATTATTTTTTAAGATAAAAATTAAAATTTGAATTTTTGATTAGTTGTTGATCGGACCATATTTATACATATTTTTATATCAAATTCACTCGTCTTTTCTTAGTTAGTTCGTTATATTTTGAGCTATTTGCGTTATTTTTATGTTTTATGAATTTATCTAGAAAAGAAAATAAAAATAGAATAAGTGTAGTATTAAGTAATAATTTCTTTTAAACTATCTTACTTGTTGAATAAAACTTATCATTTGGAAAATAATATATATATATACATATATATTTATATATATATATATTTATATTTATTTATATATATATGTTTTTATAAATTTATTTATATATATATGTGATGATTATGTTGTGTGTGTGATTACATGTGGTCAAAAGCAGAAAAAAATTATGAAAGTCACAAACACATGCTCGGTGGGCAGCTAAAGAAAGCATAAACAGAATAATTAGAAGCTGCTAGGCAGCTGTAAAGGGAGCTAAAATATAAAAAATTAGCAAGAGGAGGCTATTTGAGAAGGAGAAGACGAATTGGAAGAAAACCAGGGGCCATTAAGAGGCCTCACGAGCTGAGATTTGGAGAGGAGCTCCTCGGGGCAATCAAAGAAGGAGCCCAGAAAAGGAAAAACAGGTGAGCCTCGGGGCTGCCTGGAGAGGAATAAGCAGCGGGCAGCACGGAAGGGCTGACTAAAGCAGCACAGGTGCTGCGCCAATTGGCAGCAAGTCAGAAGGCGCCTCGGGAAGAAGTTGTTTTGGAGCGGAGGAGGTAGCAGGAAATAAGGGGAGCTACCTCTGGCAGCTGTGACGATAGGAAACCAGAGGCAGCGCACGGAATTGGAGGGATCTGCCAGTCAAGGCAGTCAAGTCACGGAGCAAGCACAGAAGCTGCCATGTGTGGCACGGTGCATCAAACTTGCACAGTGCACAAATCCTCACACCCTATTTTGGTTTAATCTCTCCAAACTTATGTTTTTAATTTCTGTTTTTAATTTATAAATAATGTGTAATTAATTTATATTGGCTAGAGGTTAATTCGAAACCATGATTATATTTGTAATTTGAATTGGTAACTTCAGTTGTGATTTCTGAGTTGTGATTTAATTTGCTTAACTGTTTGATTAATAACTTATTTATGTTTGTCGATTAAGAATGCAAACTTAATTTACATGCATGAATTTGATGCTAGAATATAAGTGAATTTCACCTAATCGTTATGAACTTATATTCATGAGTAGTGAAGGTTGCTAGTCACAATCGCGTTAAGTAAATTCCTGGCAAACGTATCATGCTGTTCATAGTTACGAATGCTTTGTCAACACTTATGATTTTCATAGAACTTAATGATTCTCGCTTGTATCTCTATTATGCAATTCATGTAGGGAACTTGTGGGGAATGTTTTGGGTTGTCGTATGCAATCATCCAATTCAATAACATAAGGAAAATCTGAAGGTTAATTTAAGCGTACCTAATTAATTTGGGGTGTTGAAATTTACAACTTATTGAAAGAACAACTGAAAATCAATTTAGGTTGCTTATGTGTCATGTGTGGAGAAAAACCCTCTAGCCAATCCGTCGTCCATCCGTTCACTTTTATTTTATGTTTTTGTCAATTTTATAATTTAGTTAAGTTTAATTTACGTTTCATCCAAACCAAACCCCCCCCCCCCCCCATTATTATAATATTATTATTTAGTTACTTTTTATTATTTTTAATCTTTTAATTTAATTTCCGTCCAATTAATTTCCTAGTTTTTATTTTAAATTGTTTTTATTATTTTGAGTCATTTTAAGTGTGTTTCGAGTTTTTAGCCTAGTTTTGTATTTTTGAGTCTTTTGATTTATTTTAGTTTATTTGTTAGTTTTATTTTAAGTTTTTCTAGTTAAGTGTTTTTATTTTAGTTTAGTGTTTTAAACTTTGTTTTTACGTTTTTAAATTATTTTAGAGGTTTTAGCAAGCCCTCCTAATCCCCGGCCTAGAACGATACCCTACTTACATCTTTACTACAACTGTCAAAAAGAGGGTTTAATTTGTGTCGAGTTAATTCTCGCATCAAATTTTGGCGCCGTTGCCGGGGATTAGTAAATTTGCTAATCCCTTTATTTTTTTTGTTTGTGTTTATTTTATTTTATTTTTGTTTTGTTTGTTTGTGTTTATTTATGTTTATATTTGTGTTTGTGTATTTTATTTTTGATATTTGATTTAGTTTTCGTTCTTTAATTTTAGGTAAAAATGGATGAAGATATGGCAACCATTCAAGCTCAATTGGCGCAGCTTACTTCTCAATTGTCGCATAATGCCGAACGGACCACAATGCCAAGTGTCCCTACACTTGATGTGCCCTATGGGCAAGGATATCAGACTCATCAGTATCCTCAATTTTCTGCATATGAAGATGATTGGGGATATCAAGGCTATGATCAATCAAGGGGCAATATGTATTCCAACGATTGCAATTCGGATTGGAGGGATTATTCAGATCAGACGTGGGATAAACCTCAGCAATTTCAACAGAGTGGATATTGGCAGCAAGATGAATTCTATTCAAGACCTATGCAGCCACCACTACATCCCCCACAACAATTCCAATCGAATCAAAGTATGCCCGTGGATTATAATCAAATCCTTAATGAATTAAACTCTTTGGTGCAGGGGTCACAAAATCAAGCTAAGAAAACTAACCAAGGAGAATATTGGCAGCCGTATGAGGAGTTCTGTCAATGGCCATATGAACCACCACAGCCTCCCCCTCAACCTTCACATCCAAATTCAGATAGATCAAATTATTATAAGGAAGTTAGTCAGCAACTAAATTCTTTGGAGCAGGGCAGGGAAGCTCAACCATTTCAACAAGACGCATTTTGGCAACCAATTGAGGATTTCTATCAAGCAAAGGAGTTCGCTGAGTGGAACAATCAATTTGGGCAGAATGCAGAATGCATGGAACAAATTCAAGAACAAATGGTTGAAGATAAGCCCGTGGATGAATTACTACTGCTCGAAGAGGAGGAGGATGCACAAGACACGGCAAGGGAAGAACAACCCTTGCCGCAACTTCTAAACGAGGAAAAAGTGGTTGAGGACCATCTTGAATTCATCAAGGAGGAAATTGGAGTGGATCACACGGCCACAATCATCACTTGCAATTTGGCCAAATTCAAAATCCCTGAAACGTTCAAAGACGTGATTTTTGTTATTGAGTTTGCGTCGGAGAATGAAAGTAAGCCATCTTCTCCATTTTTAATTTTGTTTTTTACTAACAATCTGATTTTTATGATTCAGGCACCCACTCGTGAATTCAGACCATTGCCGGATCATTTCAAGTACCACTGTCCGTTCAAGGATAAAGCCATGCACTTGAATAAAGAAGGGAAGCCTAGGAATCACCCACAATCAGATTTGCATTCCTAAACCCTTCTATTTACTGTTTTCATTTTTGTTTTGTTATTTTGTTATTTGGTTGATTTTTATTTAGTTTGAGTTTAAATAAATTAAGGGCAATGTTTATTTTTAGTGCGGATAAACAAAGTCTTGTTACTTCAATTTACGTATTTTACTTTACTTATTTTAATTTGCTTAAATTAACCCTAAAAAAAAAAAAAAGTTTATTTAAATTATAATAATAATATTTATATATATATATATTTATATATATATATATATTTATATATATATATATATATATATAAATATTTACATAAACTTAAAAAAAAAAAAAAAAAAAAAAATTTAAAAAAATTTACAATAATACGAAAAACTAATTACAATCATTGGTTTTGGTTAGGTGGTGCCCCAGAGGTCGATGGAGCTCCGGGAAGACGAAGAGCCAGAGTTGGAATCTCCGGAGCCGGAACACTTGGTGCTGCTCCAGAGGACGAAGGCAACATAAACCTCGGGAGTAGCGCCATGAACCTTTCATGATCGCTCTGGATCCGACCGTCCGACTCCTGCAGCTGATCCAGCTTCCTCTTCATGCTGGTCGAGTAACTAGTTGCAAGCATGTGCAACTCCTTGTTCTCGTGCCTGAGTCCTCTGACCTCCTGCCGAAGACTGGCCACCTCCGCCATCAGCGACTCCACCTGACGAGATCGGGCAAGCAGGCGCTGGCCCATGTTCGAAACTGAGCCTGCACTCTGGACGCTGAGGGCAAGGGAGTCCTGAACGGCCAACTCGTCCGACCGCATGGATAGCATCCTATTGTCTCTAGGAGTAAGCAAATTCCTAGCGACCACCGTTGCGGTTATATCGTTTCTCATCATTGTGTCCCCGACTGTAAGAGGACCATTGGGGGATATAAAGGACGGATTCCAAATGTTGTTCGGAGCAGACGAGTCATCGTCTTCTCCGACATTCAAGTTTAGGCGACGGTCGGAAGGGCAAGACATTTTTAGAGGAGGTTGAGGAAGAAAAGAGTTCGGAAAGTTTAAGAGTGCAGGAGTGCAAGAAAGGAGTAAGTTGCAGAAGTGTTTACAAGAGGGAAGTGTTTACAAGAGGAGAGAGTGTTTATGGCAATTCAGTGTGTCGTGAAACAAATTTCGTGCCCCTATAAGAAGAAGAAATTGAGAGGCGTTCCTCAGAGGTCGATGACGCGTTCGCTCGAAGATTGAAGACGCGTCCTCGCGCAAATCGAAAAAGTCGGGCGCCTTTCTCAAAAGCAGGAGCAGTCAGGAATCACGAGGCGGTCGATTTGGCTGGACGTGTCGTCACTCATGACGTGCAGCGTGGAGCGTTGCGAAAACCACGAGCCGCACCCGGTTTTGAACCCCGGTTTTCAAAAGATCATCATTCCGGTTTTGTCGTCACTCGTCTTTGCATCGTCAGCCTCGCGGAAATTACGGACGCTTTGTCAGAAAGCGCGTAACGGGCACTGTTCATCCATCACCGGCTGCCGACAAATAGTGCAAGAATAGTTCCGGTTGAGGAAGAAAAATTTCTATAAGTTTCGACATTTGCTTCCACAGCAAAGGCACACCTTCACAACCTCTCAACCTCTCAACCTCTCAACCTATCTTCATCTCCGATAATGTCTTCCCAAAGAAAGCTTTCGAGTTATTCAGTGTTCTTCATCCCTTGGATCACCCCAGAAAACAAACCTTCCAGAGCAAAAGTATTTCATATTAAAAAGGTTAAAAGCAAAAGTATCTCATATTACGCTTTCTCCTCACTTTCATCTGAAGAACATGGAGAAAGTGAGATCCTGATTGCTTACCTAGTCTTGCTCTCGAGTACTCATCTCAGACCCCTCCCACCCCACTTTAAAAATAAACCTGTGTTGAGGTACTTCTTCAAAAACAAAAGTACCTCACAGACGAAGCAGGAGGAGTCTGAGGTGCACCCAAGAGCAGATGAGTCTGGGTTGATCCAAGAGTTCAAGAAGATGCCACACCTGCGTGGAGACCGGACTACTTGAAGCATGTGGAGACACGTGCTGATTCATCCTCAACTAAGCTGAGGAGCACTTGCAAGAAGGAGGCCCATCCAGTTCAAGATGAAAGCTGTGGAAAATCAACAGTCATGACCAATAACCACCTATTAGTTCTTTTCGTTATCTTTTATTTTCATTTTCAATTTTCGGTTGCATTTTCTATATTTTCTTGCGTGCTTAATTGATTTATTTCTTTTCTTTGCAGGAACGTTTGGTTATTTCCTCCCTTGAAGTTGATTGCAAAATTTACGCTTGGGGGTCATCGCTTGGTTTTCTGCAAATTAGAGAAGTTTTCAGTCCCTTTGCTTTATTTTGTTTCGTTTTATTTATTCATTTTATTTTTATTTGAATATTTTTGTTTTCTGACATTGGGGACAATGTCTAGTTTAAGTGTGGGGGTATCAAGTATAAAAAATGACCAAATTGAAAATTTTTGTACCTTCGACTTTGAACTGGTTTCATTTGTTTCCATGTTATCGCTTTTTGTTTTCTTAATTAGTTGTGTTTTATTTAATTTTTCTCGAAAAATTTAAAAAATCCAAAAATATTGTCTTGTTTTCCTTATGGTTTTAAATTAGATTTTTATTAGTTTCCCGACCCAATGATATAACTGGATCGAATTTGAACCATGATTATCAAGAACTTAGTTAACATGTGTTATGTGAAATTCCTTATTCTCTTGTTAGTTTTGTACATGTTTAATCATCTTTGGAAATTCAAATGCACATAGCCTTGTTGATGTGAAACTAAAGCATGAATTAAAGCTTCATATGTGAATTTAGTGACCATATACATCCCATGTGAGTTTTTGAGCCTATTGAAAGTGTGTGCATTTTTCATACACTCCTATTCTTTCATGTGTGATGAACTTATGTGAGATGCATCTCTAGAACTTGCGTAACGATCTTTCGAAATATTTGTCATTGATTGCATGAACTTGAAAATGATAGAGGCATTAGGTTCACCACCATGGCCCAAATAACCATATTTCCCAAAGAAAAAAAAAATGATATCATTAGATTGCCTATTTGAGCCGTATTTGTTGAGCCTTTTATTTCTTATCACCAGATATGTCTACCCTTATACCTCAAAACATGTTTCCTTACCCTTTTCAAGCGAACAATTTGAGATTGTCTTTTGAGAAATGTTTGTGAAGTACTTGGAAGGTTTAGCAAAAGAATAAGTGTGGGGGTATTTCATATGTATATTTAAAAAAAAAAAAATGAGAAAAGAGTAGAAAAGAAAAGAAAAAGAAAGATTGTATTCGAAGAAAATAAAAAATAAAAAAAAAAAGTTTTTAAAGTTTCAGTTTGAGGGTGTGATTGGAGGTGTTAAAAGAATCGTTGGAGAGCTTAAGTTCTTATAAATCTCAACAAAAGAATCGCTTGCGATGTAGCTTGGAACTTGTGTTTTCCTATTCTTTCGTTTCAATAGCCCTATCCCTAAGCCCCGTTACATCCAATAAAAGTCCTCTTGATTTAAGTTTTGCAATTATGACTGTGGAGAAGTGATCTTTATGCAAGCTTATGGTAGATCTTTCACATTTGTTTCTTTGAGCGAAACACATTAAAACTAAACACATGTGTGATTGAGTGCATATCCCGTGAGAAGGTTGCTAGTTTGCATATGATGATTTTGAAAATAAAAACTTGAAATTGCATCAGCATGGCTATCTCACACACTACACTTCAAGGATGATTTAAAGATTACTACTAATATTTGAATAAGGAAAATGAACTTGGATTAGTTTGTTTGGTGCTAGTTATGGTTCTTGATGATTTGCGTTTTCGAATGAAATTCTATGAGGGTCAAATAAGGGGAAGCTAATGTTTTTCATGTTATTACTTGTTCTGTTTTCTTTGTTTTGCTCGAGGACTAGCAAAAGTTAAGTGTGGGGGTATTTGATCGGACCATATTTATACATATTTTTATATCAAATTCACTCGTCTTTTCTTAGTTAGTTCGTTATATTTTGAGCTATTTGCGTTATTTTTATGTTTTATGAATTTATCTAGAAAAGAAAATAAAAATAGAATAAGTGTAGTATTAAGTAATAATTTCTTTTAAACTATCTTACTTGTTGAATAAAACTTATCATTTGGAAAATAATATATATATATACATATATATTTATATATATATATATTTATATTTATTTATATATATATGTTTTTATAAATTTATTTATATATATATGTGATGATTATGTTGTGTGTGTGATTACATGTGGTCAAAAGCAGAAAAAATTATGAAAGTCACAAACACATGCTCGGTGGGCAGCTAAAGAAAGCATAAACAGAATAATTAGAAGCTGCTAGGCAGCTGTAAAGGGAGCTAAAATATAAAAAATTAGCAAGAGGAGGCTATTTGAGAAGGAGAAGACGAATTGGAAGAAAACCAGGGGCCATTAAGAGGCCTCACGAGCTGAGATTTGGAGAGGAGCTCCTCGGGGCAATCAAAGAAGGAGCCCAGAAAAGGAAAAACAGGTGAGCCTCGGGGCTGCCTGGAGAGGAATAAGCAGCGGGCAGCACGGAAGGGCTGACTAAAGCAGCACAGGTGCTGCGCCAATTGGCAGCAAGTCAGAAGGCGCCTCGGGAAGAAGTTGTTTTGGAGCGGAGGAGGTAGCAGGAAATAGGGGGAGCTACCTCTGGCAGCTGTGACGATAGGAAACCAGAGGCAGCGCACGGAATTGGAGGGATCTGCCAGTCAAGGCAGTCAAGTCACGGAGCAAGCACAGAAGCTGCCATGTGTGGCACGGTGCATCAAACTTGCACAGTGCACAAATCCTCACACCCTATTTTGGTTTAATCTCTCCAAACTTATGTTTTTAATTTCTGTTTTTAATTTATAAATAATGTGTAATTAATTTATATTGGCTAGAGGTTAATTCGAAACCATGATTATATTTGTAATTTGAATTGGTAACTTCAGTTGTGATTTCTGAGTTGTGATTTAATTTGCTTAACTGTTTGATTAATAACTTATTTATGTTTGTCGATTAAGAATGCAAACTTAATTTACATGCATGAATTTGATGCTAGAATATAAGTGAATTTCACCTAATCGTTATGAACTTATATTCATGAGTAGTGAAGGTTGCTAGTCACAATCGCGTTAAGTAAATTCCTGGCAAACGTATCATGCTGTTCATAGTTACGAATGCTTTGTCAACACTTATGATTTTCATAGAACTTAATGATTCTCGCTTGTATCTCTATTATGCAATTCATGTAGGGAACTTGTGGGGAATGTTTTGGGTTGTCGTATGCAATCATCCAATTCAATAACATAAGGAAAATCTGAAGGTTAATTTAAGCGTACCTAATTAATTTGGGGTGTTGAAATTTACAACTTATTGAAAGAACAACTGAAAATCAATTTAGGTTGCTTATGTGTCATGTGTGGAGAAAAACCCTCTAGCCAATCCGTCGTCCATCCGTTCACTTTTATTTTATGTTTTTGTCAATTTTATAATTTAGTTAAGTTTAATTTACGTTTCATCCAAACCAAACCCCCCCCCCATTATTATAATATTATTATTTAGTTACTTTTTATTATTTTTAATCTTTTAATTTAATTTCCGTCCAATTAATTTCCTAGTTTTTATTTTAAATTGTTTTTATTATTTTGAGTCATTTTAAGTGTGTTTCGAGTTTTTAGCCTAGTTTTGTATTTTTGAGTCTTTTGATTTATTTTAGTTTATTTGTTAGTTTTATTTTAAGTTTTTCTAGTTAAGTGTTTTTATTTTAGTTTAGTGTTTTAAACTTTGTTTTTACGTTTTTAAATTATTTTAGAGGTTTTAGCAAGCCCTCCTAATCCCCGGCCTAGAACGATACCCTACTTACATCTTTACTACAACTGTCAAAAAGAGGGTTTAATTTGTGTCGAGTTAATTCTCGCATCAGTTGTATTCATATGATTAGTTAAATGAATTTTTTATTTATTGAATAATTTATATGCTTATTGATATTGATTAATTGAATTGTTGGTTGGGTTATTATGCATATTAGTATAGTCTACTCTAGGATTAAGAGTCTTAAGATTTTTTTTTTCTTTCCATTTTACAGTTACGTAATGGAACGATATTATAAGAAATAATGCTTAAATCCTTCTTCAAACATTTCAGGTAGTCCTTCTCCTTCAAGTATTCCAAGTAGTCCTCCTCCTCCTCCTCCTTCAAATATTCCAAGAAGTTCTCCTTCGAATATTCCGAGTAGTTCACAACAAAGTGAGCCCACTGAGTTGGATGAAATATTGGCTAATCTTCATGCAGACCCTGGATATAGAAGTCGAATGCTTGATTATCCACCTAATTATCGTGAAGCAATTCGTAGACACTTTCTCCGATCCTTGTCAATCTAGAGACCACATTATGCCAAGAAAAGTTAGCAACAAAAGATGTTTTATCACCGGTTGGTTTGATAGGTTTAAGTGGTTGGAGTATAGTATATCAAAAGATGCTACATTTTGTCGTTATTGCTATCTTTTCAAATGTGATTTCGATCAAATGGGTAGCTATTCTCTTGAACCTTATACTCTTTTAACTTCGCCCCTCCCCTTGTCAATTCCTGACTTCGCCGCTACTGGAGATGATCATCCACGGCCACGCACAGTCTCTCAATCCGAACAGGCCGATCTCACTTAATCAAAACAAGATTAAGACCACAACTCCAATTAATTTACTCTTTAATCCTCATTTTTAATCTAGCTTGTTTCCCCTACCAACCATGTTGTCCTTCGACTCCTTTCCCAAAGCCGACGAATCCCACGACCCTCACCACCACTCCCCCACCGCCCAGCCATTCGACGACAATGCCTGCATGGGCTACGACCCCGGCCTCCCTTCCCAAAATCACGACTCCTCATTCAACACCGCTAACCACGACGACGACGACTTCTCCTCCTCCGTCATCGACCCTCCCCCTCCCCTCCACTCTGATTTCCAGGACGACGTCGTTCTCCCCAGTGGTGACAACAGCTCCAACGTTAATCAACAGCAGCAGTCCCCCAAGGTATACGGCTTCGGCATTTCCACCCGTAAGCCAGAATTCGTGTCACCTTTTGATTCGGAGGTGCCCAAGGACAATGGCGTAGGTGGTGGCGGCGATGATGATGACGGGGACATTTTCGCCTCCAGTGAGCCGGTGCTGCCTCCGCCGGAGGAGATGTGAGAGGAAGGCTTTGCTCGCCGTGAGTGGCGTCAGTGAGCTCAGATCCTAATTTGTTGGGTTGAAATCATATTATTATCGAAGTTTAAAATTTTTGAATTGAAGTTATTTGCTTGCAAAACATCGACTAATTATAACACGATTAAATTTACATTAACTATTTGATTAAGTTGGATATAAAATATGCTTAAAGATTAATAATGTTGTGCAATGTGCGTGCATGGGATTCAGGGGCTTAATAACAACTAGTTTAATTTGATTTCTGTATTTGTGAATCTGTGTTCATTACCTTTTGTTCTTAGTTTGGGGTCTGAATTAATGATGTTGGGATTTGACCTTGCATTTGATAATTGGGTTATGCCAGTAAACCGCATTTACTGTGTCTGAGTATTGTGTGTATGTGTGTAAATTTGAAATGGGGAAAATGAGCTTTGATCTTGACTGAATCCTTGCATAAGTTGTTGAATTTTTTCATTAGCTGATTCCGATCGTTGTTATGGGAATGAATGGCAAGTCACAGACCGCCATATAAGATGGATTGCAATGGCTCTTCTAGTCTTTAAAAGGAACCTAAGATTCACTTCTGGTTCACTGGATAGAAACTAGATGTGTCAAATTGCCAATGGATTCCATGTTAACTACTTGTATTGTTTCCCTCGGGAATATGGGGTTCGAAGCACTAGCTTTTCCCAAATTCCATTCCATTGTAGTACGGTAAGCAACGTACCTTTTTAGTTAACAAACATTGAGAGTTACTTGTATGGTTGGCCGAGAGCCTGAAACATAGTGAAATCCTAGGTCTCTGCATTATAGGTTTTAGTCGTTGGCTGGTTAACTAAAAGAAATGAGTCTAATAAAATTATGCTTTGCTTTCTTTTCAATTGTTTTCATCTGCAATGATTAACGCATTGAAATATTTTGATTTGACCTTTTTGCGTCAATGCTTGCAGTCTGAATGTCATCCATCTAGAGGAAAAGGAAAACAGAGAAAAGGAGATGCAGAACCAGATTATCGAGGAAGCTGACGAATTTAAGTGGGCTTTTTATGAGAAACAGAAGCTCAATTGTGAAGCTAACAAAGCTCACAACAGAGCAAGGGAGAGGGTAGTAATTCTAAAACCCATCATCTTCTACCTCTTCTGTAATCCTGATTCTCTCACCCTCTCCCTTGCTCTCTTGTACATGCATCTACGATCACCATCAGTGCTTCATAACTAAGATGTGAATTTGAATTTCTGTGCAGCTGTGCCTGGTCAACCAAGAGAAGTTCCACAAAGAAGCTGACAAACATTACTAGAAAACAATAGCAGAGTTGATTCCTCGTGAGGTTCCTAATATTGAGAAGAAGAGAGGGAAGAAGATCCTGACAAGAAGCTCTCAATCGTTGTCATCCAGGGCCCAAAACCTGGTAAACCGACTGATCTTTCAAGGATACGGCAGATTTTCCTGAAGTTGAAACAGAACCCTCCACCATATATGATGTCGCCCCCACCTGCCAAAGATGTCAAGGATGCAAAGGGAGGAAAAGATGGAAATGATACAAAGGATGTAAACGATGCAAATGGAGGAAATGATGCAAAGGATGCCAAGGAAGGAGGAAAGGACGCAAAGGAAGCAAAGGAAGTAGGGGTGGGCACTTAGAACCGAAAACCAAAATCAAAACACGAATCAAATCGAACCGCACCGAACGGTTTGGTTTTGCGGTTTTGAAACGCTTTTGGTTTTGAAATCGAACCGCAACATAGAAAACGGTTTGGTTTCGGTTTTGGCTTTTGAAAACCGCACCGAAACCGAACCGCACCGCAAATATTAATAAACATTTAATTAAATGTCGATATTAGATTTCATGTTTTAATTGGTCGTTTGTTAGAATTTATACACTTAGTATGGACTAGACCACACTAGAATATCATAATACATCACTTTCTTTCGTTCATTAACTTGAAGGACCTTTGTTATTTTATACCATCACACACACATATATATATATTACAAGGGTGGACTAATCTTGTTATCAAGAGTTGAACAATGATCCAATGAAGTCCACTCATTTGAAGCACGATATCACATATCCTAGTATGAAAGTTTCGCTCACGTTTAATGAATTCAAATTTGTTCAATTTGTTTTATGAAAAACATTGTAAGCGACACCCTTTTGTTGCATAAACATGTTTTAACATCACAACTGCATGTGACATACTAATTGTTTACATAACAAATGTCTTTTTCCTAATACTATTGAGAAATGCTTATTAATATGTTAAATTGCAAATTGTACATTTTTTCTTCAAAACCAAACCAAAACCGTTTGAAACTGCACCGAATCGAACCAAACGGTTTGGTTTCATTTCGGTTTTGGCTTCAAAACCGCATCGAACCAAACCGCAAAAACTTGTGGTTTTGGTTTTGGTTTCACTCAAAATCGCACCAAACCGAACCGCGTGCACCCCTAAAAGGAAGGACAGGATGCGAAGAATGGAAAAACTAATTTACCAACCGGAGCTGGAGTGGCAGGTGTAAGCACACTTGTTTGACCTACCAAAGATGATGTTGCGAATGGTACTCCCGACTTATCAAAACCAAAGGCTCCTGCTCAACTAGAGGGTGAGCAACATTCGAAAACCACGCCAGATCCTATCGAGTAATGACCCTTCATATTTTTTTGTTCTTTACATTATATTTGAGTCTGCTGCTTAGAAACTTCCTACGAAGAATAAACACAATCATTTGTTGACGATCCAAAGTCTGTAGCATGGAATGCAGAGATTTTCTTCGTAGTCTTAGTTTGTAAGTGTTTAGGCCCAAATTTACACCGTCGGCCCAAGCGATAGAGACCGATGAGTGAGCATGGTTCTCAACCGTCTAATGAGAAAGTGGAGATAATTTGGTTGTTAAAGGACAATATTATGATTTTTTTTATCATAATAATTATGTTTTGATGTGAATTATCTTGGTACCTTCTTAAATCAGATAAGTGGAATGCAATTCAAATCCCAAATAAACAGTATAGTTCGAATTAAATTGGTTTGTCTGACGACACTTAGAAGTAAAATGAATTTAAAATTTATTTGATCAGAATGATGATGGAAGACCTGATGCCATGTGGGAAACTACCAGCTAGATATATAATTGGCTGCCGTGTAGTTTGCATGCCTTTGGAAAGGCGCAAACTCATTGGAAATGTGCAAACTATGTTTATATATATATAATTGGTGAACATTATCCAAGCATGCAGGTTATCTTGGATTCGGTGAGATAAGATGAGTTTTGATAGTTTGGGAGTCTTTCTCGGCTTATCAACCAGTGCGTATTCGTCACTATAAATACGAGAGCACATGCAACATTCAGGGGACCTCCAACTCAACACACAAATCTGCCCTGCTCAATTTCTCGCTCTACGCGAAACCTCTCAACAACCTTGAGATTTTTATTTTATTTTTCGCTGACAGACCTTCAGTTTGGATAAACAGTACTGTGAAGGCAACCAGTGATATCTTCAGTTTGGATAAACAACATTATCGTCGTAGAATCAGCCGACCTCGGAGCACCTTCAGTTTGGATAAATAGCACTGCGTTGAGGCCGACTGATTATCTATCCAAGTCTTGGTCAATAAGGATTTTCGAATCTGTTTTGGCAGAGGTCATCTCATTAGCCTTCTCGGCAAAGTGAGGTGTTACCAGGTTACTACATTTGGCACATTGAAAGCCGAATTTGATATCGAACTTCATGAAAATAACAGCATTGTCTTCAGGCTTTAGAATCCAAAGGTCAAGACGTGTTCCGTCATCGGCCGCAATCGCAAGACGTAGAAGTCAGCAGCGCGCATCAACGCAACATCAACACATTTTACTCATCGGTCGAGCTCGACCGACGAGTTGGCACGCCCCACACACAACTAAAGGACATAGTTAGCTTATTAATTACTCGGCTTGCTCGTCGTGTAGGCTAGGTGATTTTTGTAGTCAACATTTTGGCATAAAGTCCTAGTGGGACCTTGTGCTAAAACTACGAAGTTCACATGATAGATCAAGATATCAATCCGGCTCCATTTAGCCGATTGCACGAGCTTTTTGTGCTAAAACTACGAAGTTCACATGATAAATCATTTCTGCCAGGTGTTGACACGTGTCTTGTTTGATGACTTTTCTGACTTTTTTTTTCAATTTTTCGTTGAGTCACATGCTACGTGTAAAATTTATGTGACACGAGAGCGTTGAAATTTTAATTATTGGTCAACATTTATTTTACTGAAATTTCGATGTCTACAAATGCCCCCACTTCAAGGCGCGTCGTATACATGTGCTTATCACATGTAGAAGATGCGTTTTGAAGTCCCTTAGTGTAGACGTTGATCCAAGGATCGTCGAGGCTTGATCTTGGATTGGGCTGGAAATTTCTTCAAAGGCCGTCAAGGCTTAATCTTGAATTGGGCTGGAAATTTCTTCAAAGGCCGTCAAGGCTTGATCTTGAATTGGGTTGAAAATTTCTTTAAGGGCCGTTGGTGGCTTGATCTTGAATGATTTGATTCAAGGGTGTTGGACACTTGATCTTGAATCCGGCTTTTGATTTCTTCAAAGGCCGTTGGTGGCTTGATCTTGAATAAAGCTGAAAGTTTCTTCAGCTTTGCTGGGGACGAATCGGCACGTGCATTTGTTGTACTTGTTGACTTTCCACAAGCTTAATCTTGAGCTGGATTTGATTCAAGGGTGGTGAACACTTAATCTTGAATCAAGCTTATGATTTCTTCAAGGGCTATTGGTGGCTTGATCCTGAAGGATTTAATTCAAGGGTGGTGGACACTTGAACTTGAATCGGATTTGTGATTTTTTCAAAGGCCGTTTGTGGGTTGATCTTGAAGGAAATAGGACCATGATTAGCTTCATATGGCAAGTGATCTTCAGCTTAGTTGGGGATGAATCAGTACATGCAGTTGTTGTGATTCCTTCAAGGGCCACTGGTGGCTTGATCTTTAAGGAACAAGATCACAAGCAGCTTCAACCTTGATGATATGAGGTATTTTTGCTTTTGAAGAAGTAGCGAATGAACCAGCACATGTTTTGCTGTGCTTGTCTCCACATGCTTCAATGTATCATTTTCCCTTGCCTTATCTGTTCCCCTTGCAGAAGTGGTATTTTCCCTAGTTTTCCCCCATGCATTGTGTAGCATCTTCTCTTGTTGTATTTGTCTACTGATGCAGGAGTGGAATGCAAACCTTGCTTTTGAATGGTCCTTCAGCACATCACTTTTCAGCGACTCATCATGCTTGGTAGCTCCAATCATCATATCAGCAGTTGAAAATGAATACTCAAAAGCAATGCAAGGTAAGCAATCAGGGAATGGGTTCCAGGCAGTCAATTCCAGATTGGAAAGTTGATTCCAAATACCAGCTGATTGCTCTCTTTCTCCTTGTCCTGCAGGTGAGAACAAGGACAAAGAAAAGGAAAATGAGAAATTATGACATGAGATACTCTTTCTTTTGAAGAAGTAGTGGCAATTTGACAGCATTGTACGACGAAGCTTCGCTCTTCGACGACGGTGCCAGCAAAAAGCCATTGAAGCTTTTCGAGCTCTTTGATTAAAGAAACGATGCTGAGCTTGGGTTTAACTTAGACTTCTTCATCTGTTTCAATTCATCGTTAGCCCTTCTACTTCAATCTTTTGCATAACAGAAGTGGTGCGCAACCTTTGTATTTGATGGTAAGTCACAACCGTATCAACTGCGTTGAGGTATTTGATGAAGGAATTCGTGAGCTTGACAATAGTTGAGGATGAGTACACGAGAGCAATGAAAGGTAAGCAACCAGGCAAAGGTTTCGGGCAATTAGTTCCATATCAGAAGTCTGATTTTAGGTTCCGACTGATTGCGTTCTTTTTCCTTGTCTTGCAGGTGAGAACAAAGACAAGGAAAATGATAGGGAGAAAGCATGATATGAGATACTTTTGCTTTCGACCCTGATGATATGAGATACTTTTCCTTTGGTGTGATTTATTTGCAGAGGTATTCCAGGGGATGAGGAAGGCTTCGTTGGAAATGCCTTTTCAGGTGTGAGGAAGGGTTAATCATTTTTTTTAGATCTACTTGGCCATGGAGGATAGAAGTCGACCTATATAGGAATTTCCTCAACAATAAGTGGTAATACTGTTCTTTTACCCTTCTCGGTCATAGCAATGCATTGGGAGCTGTAAGGTTCACGTGTATCAACTTTGTCGGATATATTTGACAAAGTGGTCCGTGGTATCTGGAAAGCTGATGTTGCGTGTGTAGAGCGTCGACACATTTCGTCCAGGAGAACCCGACTCTCGAAATTCGAAGAGTAGTCTCTTCTATTTTTTTAACGAGCGGGTCGACTTTTGAGGTTTGGAAAGAGATGACAAGCCCCTTCTGATTTTGTCTGTGACTTCGGCAAAGCTGAGATCACGCGTGAAAGGTGCTGACAAATTGATCCAAAAAATTCGACTTTCGAAAATGTGGTGCTTTTTTGGCTTTTGAACGAGCGCCTCTTCAATTTCTAAACGAGCGCCTTGTTGCTTCTTTTTTTTTATGGCGGCATTCATTGCGTTCCAAAGCACGATCGAGAGTCGCTGCCTGTCGAAACTCCCCTCTTACACTTCTGAGATCTTGATTTATCCGACCTCTTCTTTTCCTTCAATATCTTTGGAAATGGTTTGCCCGTCTGACCGTCGTCTTGCTTTGAATGTCGGGGAAGAAACTGACATGTCTTCTGTAGACAACATATGGCACCCATCCTTCTTATCCCCTAACAATCCTCTTACAATTGGGGATTCTGTGACGAAGAAAGACATAACCGCTACGGTGGTAGTGAAAAATTTTCTCACTCCCAAGGATAGCAAGATTCTTTTAAAGCGGTTTGACAAGTTAGTTGTTCAAGACTCTTTGGCTTTCAGTGTCTAGTGTCCAGGCTCTGTCAAATATGGGCCAACGCCTTATTGCTTGAACTCGTCAAGTTGAGTCACTGATGGCTGAGGTGGCAAGTCTTAAGTAGGAAATCAGAGGGCTTAAGCACGAAAATAGGGAGTTTCACATGCTTGTCAATAGTTATTCGACGAGCATGAAGAGAAAACTTGACCAGTTGCAGGAGTCTGAAAGTCGGATCTAGAGTGACCATAAGAGGTTTATGGCTTTGGTCCAGAGGCATCTTTTGCCTTTTCCGTCTGGAGCTTCACCAAGTGTTGAGGCTCTGGATAATCAACCTCCGGTGCTTCGTCTTTCTGCAGCTCCGCCAAGTACTGAGACTTCTCGTGACCGTCCTTGAAGATTCCCTCCTGTAAATTAATTTTTTTTGACATGCAAAATGCAAATTTATGTAATTTTTTTTTCAAAAAAATAAATGAAATGTGCTTTATTTCACTCAATGCTTTTTTTTTTGGCATGCAGAATGCAAATTTATATATATATTTTTTTAGAAAAATAAATAAAATGTGTTTTATTTAACTGAATGCTTTTTTTTTTGGCACCAAACACATCTTTTCAAAACTTTTTTTTTTCTATATATTTTTTTCTCTATATATTTATGCGCACACACACCACATTAAAAAAAATTATTATATTTTCTTCTTCGCTTTCGGTGGCTGGCCATCATTTGAAAACCTTTTTTTAAAAATTTTTATTTTCTTTCTTTCTTTTCCTCCTGGCATGCACCATTCCACACCTTTTAGTTTTTTAATTTTGCTCCACTACCCCTTTTTTTATTTTGTATAAATTTTGATGATGGCGTGAGGAATTTGGGCATCACAGGTTGCAGGGTTCCTCAACGGGCTTGAAGGGCATTTCACGGCGGAGAGCTGGAGGAGGAGATGGTGTGGAGGCCTTGTGGGCGATCCCCTGAAGCTGTTGCTCCATCAAGGCCAGTATTTTCTCCTGTTTGCCTGCTGCCGCTGCGGCGGCGCAGCTGGTTGTGGTTGTTGCTTCTGTTGAACCAAGCTGACCTTTTCGGAGCCGCCAAGATCAAACCCAAGCTCAATCAGAACCTTCCTCACCAAAGGCAACGATGGAGAGGACTGCCCATACCCGTGAGCCTGTCCCCCTTTTGCGACTACCAGAAGTCGAGATTCCGGTCCATTTAGACGAGCTTGCAGTACCAACCTGGATGCCCTATCAGACGAAGGATTCTCGGGAAAGATTCAAGGGCTTGTTCTCAGATTCCAGCTCTCCGACAATTTCAACGGCGAAGATGACCTTAACGACGCCATTAAACTAGTCGGATTTGGAACCAAAGATGGTGAATTCTGATGACAGTCATGGCGTTGGTAAGTATGCAAAGAGAATGGGTTTTGAACAGAACCAGAGCCTTTTTCGGTTGCCGCTCGATCTAGAGCTACCAAGAAGATCATCCCCACGTCCCGATCGCACCATGCACTCGGCATCCACCGTAAGTTTTATCGACCTCTCCATCGACGCTTGCGTAGAGCAACCAAGGTGGAAAGATCTTCCATGATTATGAGCGTTTGCGTGTCGATGCAGGAAGCCTTGCCAACGCCATGGTGATGCTCCTTGGACATGGATAATTTTAGGCCAGACACTGCAGAAAAGAGTGAAATTGCTGGAGTGGGCACTCCATCGTCAATTACCATACAAGTTCCCAGAAGAACAAGAATTAACAAGGTAGTGTGCAAGGTCTTGCACTTCCGGAGTACAATTTTCACCCTCAAACTTTTCACCTTCTCTGGTGGGTGATATAGCGAGAGTCCAAAACGCAGAGCTGAGGGTTCTGCTGGATCTTGATGAGGACTTGGAGGAGGGAAAAGAGGAAGATTCCAAGGCGGGAGGGATCGATGTTATTGAGCTTGGATATGAGGGTCTTAATTTTCGCGGCGATTGTAGAAACCAGGGCCGTTGGTGTAGTCCTTCCAGTGGTGGTGGCAAGGTTTCCATGGAAACTGTTCTGGCAGCCGCGGCTTGAATGACCCGGGGCGAGTTCGAATCGGGTTGGGGCAATGGATCGAATGACGGGTACTTCATCTTGAGGTAAGCTTGCTGGGTGGCGTCGCTGTGGTGGATGACTCGAGAGAGAAGCCATAGGAGCAGGGGGCGTCGCTGGTAATGGCTGGCGGTTTGGAGCTTTGTGCAGAGTGTGAACGATGAACACTGGGCCGAGCTTGAAGTGGACAAGGAAGGAGATGGGCCTGGATTTGGCCTTGAGCTTCCGGATGATAGGCTCGGGTGAGGAGGACAGAAACTAGCGTTAGGGGAGACCATGAGCTGCTGGGCCGCACTGTTGGCCGAGGAGAAACGGAGACGGGCCTATATATATATATATATATATATATTTGTTTTGTTTTTTTTATAAATACATAATAGCATATGTATTCATCAATTTTTTTTTTTGTAATAGAATTGACTTTCTTTAATAAAACATTTATTTATTTTTATTTTGTTGTGATTGAGCTCAAAGTTGAATGTTTGAGATGCCTACGTACCATTCAAAGGAAGAGATCAAGTCATAACGTAGTTCAATATATATATGTTTGGTATTTTCTTTTGGTGCTGTTTGCAATTTCAACTCGTGCAGACAAGGAGCGGTTTTGGTTGTTGCCTTTTAGGCTCGTGCGGACAATGAGCATGTTGGTGTCGCTTTTTAGACTCGTGCAAACAAGGAGCATTTTGTCGTGCAGTTTAGGCTCGTGCAGGCGAGCATCCTTGTGTTCGTGTGGTTTAGGTTCTTGCGAACAAGGAGCTTTGTGCCATGCAGTTTAGGCTCATCAGGCAAAGAGCTGTTGTGTCTTGCAGTTTAGGCTCTTACGGACAATTAGCTTTGTGCCGCTTCCTCAAGCGTTGTATTGATTCAAGCCATGAAACTTTATGCAAGCATGGAGTTGCCTTGATTTTTTAAGGACAACATTTGAGCTCCATCCTGAGTCCATGACATCTTGAATGAAATCAACTTCGACCATGTTGGCAATCCCTGCTTCATCTAGGCTTGAAAGTGCATTGACAATGGTTTCTTGCTCCCTTTCCGACTGGTGAATTTGTGGATGCGACGTAGGCTTCATGTGTAATTTTTCCAGAGCGACATGAGTCTATCCTTCGACTTCTTTTGACTTGGAGCATGCCCCCAACGGTCGAGATGAAGACTTTGAGTCGAATGAGCCTGAAGTGACAGTGGTATAGTTTGACTTCACTACATCATCAAGATCTAGCTTGATGATTCCTTTCTAGGCCAGCTTTATGATGAGATCTTTCAGCACGAAGCACTTTTTCGTCGGATGACTGATAAAGTGGTGGTACTTACTGTACCTTAGGTTATCGGTGTGATTTATTTCTTCCGGCCATCTGCATTCGGGTAAATCGATCACCTTCTTCTCCAACAGGTCCTTTAGCATTGCGGCCACGTCAAAGTCTAGAAAAGGATACGTCTTCTGCTATAGTTCCCTTAAGGTGTTTTTGTACCTGTCTTGAGTGCGAGAAGATTCACCTTTATTTATCTCCCTTATTTTGTTCTTGGAGGAGATCTTGACGGGGGTAGTGTTGATGGTAAAAGCTTCCTTGGTGGGCTTCTTTCCAGTCTCGTCCACCTTTGGAGCAAACATGTTGTCCACCTTTGGAGCAAACATCTTGTCCTTCTTGAAGTTGGTGATTGGCTTATTTTTTCCATGGTTGGCAATGCTCAACTCCATGTCGTGGACGCAGGTTGCAAACTCTTCGAAGGTCCGTGGTTTGATGCCTTGAAGGATGGAGTGTAATCCCTATTGCATGCCTTGGACGCATATCTCAATTGAGGAAATCTCCTAGAGTTTATCTTTGCAGTCAAGGCTTAGAGTGCACCATCGGTTGATGTAGTCAACGATTGGCTCATCCATCTACTGCTTTGTGCTCGTCAGCTCCAGCATGCTTACGGTGCAGTGAGTGCTATAAAAGTTGTTGAGGAATTCCCGCTCCAATTGCTCCCAGCTGTTGATGGATTCGGGCTTGAGGTCGGTGTATCAGTCGAAGGCGTTACCTTTCAGCGAGCGTACGAACTGCTTTGCAAGGTAGTCCCCTTCAGTCCCTGTGTTGTTGCAAGTTTCAACGAAATGGGCGACGTGCTGCTTTGGGTTTCCCTTTCCATCAAACTGCATGAACTTTGGTGGTTGATATCCCCTCGGCATTTTCAGGGCATTAATTTTCTTTGAGTAAGGCTTTGAGTACAATGCAGAGGTATGTGAGCTCCCTTCATACTGCGCCTTGACAGTGCTAGCGATTATCTCTTGTAACTGCTTGATAGAGAAAGATCATATGAGCGCCGCTGCTTGGTCTGGCTCCAGCTTTTCTTTAGCTTTTTTCTACCATATGCTATTCTTCTTTGTCAGCATCTTTTTTTGGGCCAGAGACGACTCCTTCATCATGTCATGCCCCCAATTTGCTCAAGAGCATAGCAATCTTCAAGTTTTTTTCTTCGATGGTTCTTGTCATCGTTGCAAACATTTCCTTCATCTGAACTAGCTGTTCTTCAATGGAGGTAGCACCGATGGTCATGGCTTGTTCCTTGTTTGAAGCCATGAAGCGTGCTTGAATTTCTTGAACGGAGAAAGATGTGAGAGGTAGAGATGGTCCCATGGGCGTGCCAAATTTGTAAACACGAAAATTTCCCGTGACAAGAAACATGTGTACAAAATAATATTTGTATTTAATGAATTTGGGTTACAATCTCTTTTAACTTAATCCTCTGATTCGATCTCCGTAAGATGTTAATTTGTGAATTTGTTGATCTAAGGGCCGTTGAGGCTTGATCTTGAAGGTGGAGCAAAGTTTCTTCAAGGGCCATCGAGGCTTGATTTCGAAGGTGGATGATTGTTTCTTCAAGGGCCGTTGGTGGCTTGATCTTGAAGGTTGTATGAACGACAAACAACGAACGATCTTCAAGGGCTTTGGGGCTTGTTCATGAAGAACGGATGAACGAAGAACAAAGAACGAACTTCAAGGGCTTTTGGGCTTGATTCTTGAAGAACGGATGTGTTGATCCAAGGGCCGTCGAGGCTTGATCTTGAAAAAAACGGATGAACGAAGAACGAAGAGAGCTTTCTTAATTCTTTAGAATTCTTGGGAACTTGGATGCTTGAGAGCTTTGGAGTTTCAAAGTTTCAAGGATTTTGCATAATGATTTTTTGGTTATTAATTGGTGAATTAAAAATGAATGAAATGGCCTTGTATTTATAGAATTTTCCAAGGTCTAATTTTGAATATAATATTAAGATGAAATAAATCATTTCTACCAAGTGTTGACACATGTCATGTTTGATGACTTTTCTGACTTTTTTTATATTTTTCGTTGAGTCACATGCTACGTGTAAAATTTATGTGATACGAAAGCATTGAAATTTTAATTATTGGTCAACATTTATTTTACTGAAATTTCAATGTCTACAGTAGGGTTGGTGGAAAAAACCTGAATCCAAAGCGCAAGCTAAAAATTAAAAATAAAATAAAGAGAAATTGTAGAAACTAAAATGAGGTGAGAAATACAATTACTCTTATAAAGAAACAAGAATTATTTACAAGGCTAAAAATAAACAAATACAAATTCTAGCCTCACATCTTATTCGATCTCATTTCTTCTACCCTTTTGACTTAGTTCGTATACTGCATAACAATAGAGAGATGAGCTTCAAAAGATCAGTAGGGACACAATCTTACCACAACAAATTGACAAATCTTAAATTAAGTGTTGTGGCATCGTATAATTAGGTGTCAATTCATCATTAATTACAAAGCATAGTGCAATGCAGAATCTTTGTCTATACATGTTAATTTGTATAACTAAACACATAGATCTCGTACGTCCATTCCGTACTTATACCACTTGGTCCCAAGCAACTAATTATATAAACTAACTTTCGTAACTTAACCATCCCAATTTTCCATTTTGTAAGTCGTCTTGCCAATACCCTTCGTCGCCAATCCTGAATTGCCAAAACCCTTCCAACCATATCTCACAACATGAGTGATGCACAAATAATGTCATTTCATCATTCACATGTATCACAGTATATTCTCAACGAATAGCATTTCATCAATAATTCTGTGGAGCCAAAAATAATCACAAGGCGACACGTGGATTTTTACAAAAGAAGACAAAATTGCCCTTGGGGCATACTAGGATTCCTACGCGCAAGCAGCAGACAATTATCCCTAAACCAAGTCAAAAGTGCCCAAAATAGGTATCAACTTAAAACCTAATTTATTCCATATATTTCCTATTTCATTATTTAGCTAATCAATTAGCTAAATAATATATTCATTCCATATTTCCTAAAACCTTCTTTTTAAAACCATAATAATTGACCAATTAAGAGATTAATTGCCTTATTAATCCCCTAATTGGCAAACAAATCATCCCAAAACCATCAAAGGGCCGGCTCACCATTCTCATCCACACCTTTCCCATTTACTCTATTTTATTACCCAAATTAAAATAGCCATTTATTTTTATAACCACCCATTTATGCCTTTCATATTTAATTAGCCAATAAATTGGCTAATTAAATCAAGAATTGAACCCAAAAAGCCATGGAGTGGCCGGCCATCACTTCTCAAATTAGGGCAAAACCTAGCCCTATAAATAGGCTCCTATTTTCACCAAAAACTGATTCCAACACTTTGGCAAAAATCCCAAAATTCTCTAAACACTCTTTCTCTCTAAATTCTAACTTTGGCATCGGAGGTTCTTCGGCCAAAGCCCCCCCCATTCATCGTGGGCGCGTGAGGCTCTTGGCCTTGACCTAAGGTGTTAATTGTTTTGTAGGTGCAATATTGTCCAAGATCAAGGAGGAGAAAATTTGCATCCACAAATTCCGTAACAAATAACAAGTAAACACTCAAGAGAAGCATTTATCCAATTAGCACATCACAGTAATCAACCAGTAAGATCAACAATAATATTATCACACTTCACGAAATTTAATAAAACTAATCTCTATAAACACCTACCGTACTTTCCCTAAAGCATAGCTCCAATCTATTATCACAAGAGTTCAACACCTTATTAAAATCCTGTTCACAAGTATAAGCAATTCACTAAATGCACAACCACAACTTTATAACATGATTGCATTAATTATTTAATTAAGTTGGATTTAAAATGTGTTTTTAATAATGTTGTTCAATGTGCATGCATGTAATTCATGGGATTCATAACATCTAGTTTAATTTGATTTTTGTATCTGTGATTCTGTGTCTATTTTCTTTTCTTCTTAGTGTGGGGTCTGAATTAATGATGTTGAGCTTTGCCCTTGTATTTGGTACCGAATTATGCTGGTAAATTGTGTAGATGCAAATTTTTGTCATCTTCTCCTTTGACGAAAATGCACTTGCAAAATAATAATACCTAAGATTAAAACCAAAAGCCTGACGTGCCCATGATGAATTAGAGGGCTTTGGTCAAAGAATATCCAAAGCCAAAGTTAAAATTATGAAAAGAATATATTTATGAAGTTTGTGGGTAGCAAATGGGCTAACTTTTTAGAGGGATAATAGGGTTATTTATAGGGGAGTGGCCGACCCTATTTGGAGAATAGTGGCCAGCCATATATGGTGTATTTGAAGAATAATTGCAAGATATTATATGACATAATATCTTGCAATCAACATGGTAATTAATCCCAAATTAAACAGGAAGTTTTGGGAGTTACCTTTTGAATAAGAATTTGATGAAGAGTGATAAGAGGGATTTGAATAAATAACATTTTGATCACCTTTGACTCTTCCTTGATTGAGTAATTATTGTCCGTTACATACGCGTGAGAATCCTAGTGTGCCTCGAAGGTAATTTTGCCTTTAAACTAAAAGTCCACATGTTACTTCCATAATTTTCTTGATTATTTTTTGCTTCACAAATGCCCCCACACCTGCTGGGCAGCTTGTAAGAAAGGGCAGCAGGTGTCGAGATCTCCAACTTTGATGCAGATTCCCACTTGGACTTGGAATTAGATTCTTTTAGGAAAGGGAAATAAATCGCCTCCAAAGCCTACTTAAGCCTACCTTAATTAGGGGATTAAATCAACTTTGAAGGGTAACTATTTATCCTTACAAGAAAGAGAGAAAGTTAGAGGATATTTGTTCTCCTTCCCTTAACATTCTTCTTCGCTTACATCTGCAAAGAACCGTCTTCCGTTGATTTCTTTGTCTTCTCCGTGCTGCACCAATGTAAGAAAAACTTAATTTTCTTTGTTTTCTTCTTGGGTGGTGCTACCACGGGGCAGCTGTCGGGGTGGTGCAGCATGTCAGCTGGCAGGGGCCAAGAGTTAGCTTGACATAGGCCGAGGAGGTGGTGTGGTAGGGGCCACGACTTGTGCTACTCGGCTTGACTAGAACCAAGAGTTAGGAAGTGGCATGGCATGGGCCACGACTTAGGCTGCCTTGTCTGTGCTACTTGTAAAGAATGAGGATACTGCTTGAGTTTGATTTCTTAGTTGTCATACATGGAGCAATCGAGGACAGAGTTGCCAAGATCAGAGCCACTGAAGATAAAGTGTGAGATAAGGCGAAGTGCTTGCTGCCCCCTGAATATTTGTTGCTTAACTAGTATTCGAGTATTCGATCTTTTGAGTCGTGTGGCTTGCATTACAACATGATAAAGATATGTGGAATATGAAATCGTTAACTGATCACATCAAAACGAGTAGTTGTGTGGAAATTCATTGGCAGTTTGTCCCATTTTGTTAAAGAGTAGATCTAGATAAACATTGGAGAATTTGTTTATCTTCTTGCAATGAAAAGCAGACCCAGATGGGTGTTAGGAAATTAGTTTACCCTATCGCACTATAGAACAATTAGTTTATCCTCTCGCACTAGAGAGTAGACCTAAATGGCTGTCGGGGAATTAGTTTACCTTTTCACACTGAAGAACAATTAGTTTATCCTTTCGCACTAGAAAGTAGACTCAGATAGGGGTTTGAGCACTTGTAGTAGACAGCAGTTGAGCCAGGCTTATGAATAACTTCTTGAATCTTAATTGAGAATAAAGAAATGGATCAAATATGCTAGAAGGTAGAAACTGCATAACAAACTGGATAATCTTTGGCTTGCAAGGTCTTGTTCGTCGACCTGCTTGAGACTTCAAACTTATTTGGAAAAGCTTGAAAGGGGTTCAAAGGGTGATGGAGATTCCTCCCAACATTCTATCATGTTACTACTTAATGAAAGTCATATGCTTCTTTCTTTTAGAGCTGCCCTGTAACTTGAAAGTGCTCAAATCTAGCAAGAATGCTATTAATTTGCATTTCCCTTGAGGAGGGTTCAGTGTTAGCTTTTGCTGCTTGTGTAGGATGTGTCGTTGACCTGTCAAGATACTCGTCGCACCGACCCTCATTTGTTAACTTCTCAAGGTACTACTTCCACTTTAGGCAACCGTTGGTAATGTGTCCTGGTTCTTGATGGAATGCGCAATACTTTTTCTGATCTAGCCTGCTAAGATTGTCTTTTATGGGTGGCGGGAGTTAATACCAAAGTTCGTTCTTGAGCTTACGGAGACTCTGGCCAATTGAAACTGTGAACTTGGTGAATATTTTGGGGCGCTGAGTTTTTTCTGGTCGAGGAACATTCCATGTGCTTCTTTTTCGATTCAGATTTGCTAGACTGTTTGGCCTCGTCCCATAATGCATGCTTTTTCCTCAAAGCATATGAAGCTGCTAGGGTTAGTTCTTTTCCCATGATTAAGTTTTTGAATAAAAAGTGTTTGGTGGGAAACCCATTTTTGAATGTTGTCGTTGATATGTCTTCGTTGCAGCTAACAATCTTGGCCTTCTCCACTTTGAACCTCTTGACATAGTTACGAATTGTCTTCCAATGGTCTTTTATGATTCTGAAAAGATGGTCAGACGTCCTTTTTATTAAGCAGTAAACGAATAATCCTTAGTGAAAACTAAGAAAGGTTCATTGAAACTTCGGATCGACCGTGGTAGTAGGGTATAGAACCAGTCTTACACCTCGTTTTGTAGAGTTGTGGCAAAATTGTTGCACATAAGTGCGTTGTTGTTCCTATAGAGGATTATGGAACTGCGGTATCGCTTGAGATGCTGATCCGAATCTTCGTCTTCTTTTTTAGAGTGAAGTGAGACACAATGAACATGTGAGATGGATCTGCCCATATAATATATCTCATTGAAACGTATCATTAGTAGTCTCATTGCATTGGAAATTGCTCAATCATTCGGTTAAAAGCCTCTCATATTCTTCTTAAATTTGCATCTGTTAAGGTAGTGGAACTTTTGGCTGCCCCTGATTGTGACCTGTTGGTCTAGGCCTCTTTTCCCTATGCTTGACTCATCTATGTTGCGGCTACAATGCATGTGGCATGTTCATGGTAAGCGAGTAAGCTACTCGCAGGCTGCCGGTTGAACTTGAGCCGATTAAGTGACTGTTTCTCTCCGTTTGTTGTGATGTCTACTCAGATGTGAGGTAGATAATGCTCATTGCGGGCCTAGATGTGACTGAAAACTTAGCCTGGAAGGTTGTCCACGTTGATAATCAAAGTATGGGCTCAACTGTGAACATATGCTTATTCGTGGGCTTGATCGAGAGTGCACGCACCTCTGCACGCTAAGACGAGAGTATACGCTATCCTGAAGACCCAAGCGGGAGTGTAAACTACCATAACGCTTGGTTAAGGGCTGGTTAAGGAGATGCTTTCTCGGACATGCTGGAAAGGTTCACTGTCTGCCCTTGTCTTGCTTCGAGACACCTCGTTTGAGGCACCCCATATCTCGGCACGCTGTAAAAGCTGATTCACCAAGGTCATCTGCTGTGCGAGGACGCTTGTCAACTCTATGACTTGTCGGGACAAGTTTTGTTTGCAATGCTGGATGGAAGGGCCTGGATGGTAGGTTTCTATATAAGAGGTAAAAGTGTAGTAGATTGCGGGTGCAAAATTTAAGCCGGGACCAGTCAAATCTGCATAAACTAGAGGTGAAAATGCCTCTGATTAAATCATCGGTCTAGAAATTTGAAGTTAAGATAGTTGAATTGGTCTTGGATCGGTCGGGATCTTTGAGTAGGCGACGAAAATAGGTTGGTGCATGTAGGTGCGGTGCAGTGCTGGTAGCATGTTGGATTTGCGCTGCTGGTGCAGCGACTTAGGTCAAGAGGATTGTTGGGGCACCTTGGGTCTGCGATGCACCTTGGGCCTGTACTGTTGGGGCAGTGGCTTGGGCGGCTCGTGATGGGCTTGGCTTGGTTGCCTTGAGGCATGGGTTGCTTGGGTCACATCTTGGGCTGCCATGGAGCTGACCCACTCCCCACTGCCACGGTGGTTTCCATGGTTGCCATAGTGGTGGTGCTCCGTGGTGGCAAAGTTGCTCATTTTGTCATCGTTTTGAGCTTCGTGGATCGTTGTGATAGAGCTACGTCTCATCCTCTATCATTCGATCCGGATCTTTGAACGTAGGAAGTTCCGTTCGTCATGGTTTCTAAATTTTCCGTCATTGTATTTTTTTTCCTTACCTCTATTCAAAGAATTAAAAAATTCTAGGAGTAAAAAAGTACAAAAAAATTACAGACGAATGAGAAATGAGAAACTTTGAATGCGAGAGTTTTCTTCGAGCGTGTGAATCAAACTCTCAATGAAAGCACCAATTTATGAATGCAAATTTCTGCCACCTGCTCATTTGACGAAAATGCAACTACAAAATAATAACACCTAAGATTAAGACCGAAAGCCTCATGTGCCCATGATTAAGTGGAGGGGGAGAGAGACTTCGACTAATGAATCTCCAATGCCAAAGTTAGAATTATGAAAAGAATGTATTTTTGGAGTTTGTAGGTAGCAAATGGTCTAGCTTTTTAGTGGTATATATGGCTATTTATAAGGGAATGGCCGGTCCTATTTGGAGAATGGTGGCTGGCTATATATGGTGTATTTGGAGAATAATTACAAGATATTATGCGAAATAATATCTTACAATTAACATGGTAATTAATCTCAAATTAAATAGGAAGTTTTGGGAGTTACCTTTCGATTAAGGATTTGAAGAGGAGTGATAAGATGGATTTGAATAAATACCATTTTGATCACCTTTGGCTCTTCCTTGATTGAGCCGTCATTGTCCGTTGCATGCGTGTGGGAATTCCAGTGTGGCTCGTGGGTAATTTTGGTTTTAACCCAAAAGTTCACGTATCACCTACATAATTTTCTTGATTATTTTTTGCTCCACAAATAGCATTTACTGTCTATGTAAATTTGAAATGGGGAAAATGAGCTTAGATCTTGACTGAATCATTGCATAAGAGGTTTCATCTTTCCCATTTGAACTTTTTCGTTAGCTAATTCTAGACATTGGAGTTCTTTGTATGGTTGGCTAAGAGCCTCAGAACACAGTGAATCCTAGGTCTCTGCATTATTGGTTTTAATCGTTAGCTGGTTAACTAAACGAAATGACTGAGTGTATAAAAATTATGCCTTATTTTCTTTTCAATTTTTCTCAAATGCACTGATTAAGGCATTGAAATATTTTGATTTGACCTTTTTGCATCAATGCATGCTCTCTAAATGTCATCCATTTAGAGGAGATGGAAAGTAGAGAGAGATGGAAAGTAGAGAAAGATAGATGCAGAACCAGATTATCGAGGAAGCTGAGGAATTTAAGCGGGCCTTCTATGAGAAACAGAAGCTCACTTGTGAAACTAACAAAGAAAACAACAGAGAAAGGGGGAAGGTAGTAATTCTAAAACCCATCATGTTCTGCCTTAGTTAACATGTCTTCGTCCATGACTACCATTGTTAACATCAAACTTGATAGGACTAACCATCTGTTATGGTTAGCCGAGATTCTTCCAATCCTCAAGAGTCGCGATCTTATGGGTTATGTTGATGGTTCCGTTGTCTGTCCATCCAAACATCTCGCTAGAAGCACCACTGTCAATCCTGCCTACATCACTTGGATGCAGCAAGGCCAAATGACCCTTAATTGGATCAATGGCTCCCTTACAGCCTCTGTCCTTGCCATTGTGGCAAGCAAACGATCAGCTCATGTAACATAGGAAACGCTGGAGCAAAGGTATACTTCCTCTTTGCAGAATCAAATTCTTTTCCTACGAAATGAAATACTCCAAAGTAAGAAAGGTGATTTATCTGTCATTGACTTTCTTGATAAGATGAATGCCATTGCTGACAATTTGGCTTTAGTTAGTAAGCCTGTGGACGATGATGAACTCGTCCAATTCATTTTGAATAATCTTGGTTACGAGTTTGAAATGACGGTTAATGCAACACAGACACGTGATACTCTGATCACGTACCCTACTTTTGAAGCTCTTCTCTTGACTACAGAGAGGAGAATGGTGGAACAAATTGTCCCACTAGTTGAATCAACCCTTGTGAACGCTTATGTAGTTGCAAGAGGACGTGGTGGACGTTCTCATGGTGGTGGACGAGCTGGCTTTCTGTCTAACTATGGTGGTATCAACTAGCATGACTTTGGTCGTTGCAACAACAATAATAATTATTAGCGTGTTCCTACCAATAATGGGGAACATTTTGTGACTGGAGGATGATGAATAACTTGCCAGATTTGTGAAAAAAGGCATTCTGCTCTTGACTGTTACTAGCGCATGAATGCTAATTCTGGTTCAAATCATTGCTGCTCTGCTAATCCTGCTCTGGACTCTCTATTGCTCACTCTGGTTCAAATCAAATTAATGCTAATTCTTGCTCATTTAACCTTAAGAATGTTTTACATTGTTTGTCAGCCTCTACCAATATTATCTATGCCCATAAATTTACCCTAGATAACCATTGCTATATTCTAATTTTTCCATATTATTTTGTTGTTAAGGACCTCAAGACTGGGGGGATGGTTTTTCAGGGGAGGTGTGAGAATGGGTTGTACCCATTTCCAAATGGCAGTGGATTATCTAATCGTCCTTTTTCAGCATTTGTAGGAGTGTCGTTGCACAGAAGTGGCATTCTCGTCTAAGGTGTCCTACTTCTTCAATAATAAAGTTTTTAATTTTGAATAATCAAGTGCCAATTCATCGCACAAGTGATGTAAAGTTTTGTCAGTCTTGTCTGTTAGCAAAAAGTTCCAAGTTGCCTTTCAGTTCATCCGAGTTTGTTTCCATGTTTCCTTTAGAACTTTTACATTCAGATGTTTGGTGTTCTCCAGTAATTTCAAATGAAGGTTACCATTATTATTTATTATTTGTGGATGATATTTCGCGACACTGTTGGATTTTTCCCATGAAAAATAAGTCAGAAGTGTTTGAGATTTTTGTTATATTCAAAACAAAAGTTGAAAATATGTTTAATTGTTCAATTAAAACTCTACAATGTGATAAATGTGGAGAATACAAGAGTCGTGCATTTAGTCAATTTATTGCTTTACATGGAATTTCTCAAAGGTTTTCATGTCCCAAACATCCTGAACAAAATGGCCTAGCTGAGAGAAAACATAGTCACATTGTTGAAACTAGTTTAGTAATGTTATCTCATGCTCATGTTCCTTCCAAATTATGGTTTAACGCTTTTTCAACAGCAACATATATAATTAATAGACTCCTTACTCGTGTATTGTCTAATACATCACCATATGAAAACTTATTTCACAAAAAGCCTAAATATGAGTCGTTCAAAGTGTTTGGGAGTCATTGTTTTCCTTGGTTGAAACCGTATACTAAGAACAAACTTGAGTCAAAATCAAAGTCTTGTGTATTTTTAGGGTATTCGCTAGCTCATCAACGATATAAATGTTTGGATTTATCCACGAGACGAGTTTTTTTTGTCTCGCTATGTCCTCTTTGATGAGGACTCTTTTCCTTTTTAGAAACTCCCACCTTCAGTGGAATGCGTTGATAAAGGTACTGTATCTTGCCAAGATTTATTTTTCAATTATCCAAATGCTTTCCCCCAAGCCGTGTCTCCCACCACTACTCAACCACCACATGAGTCAGCTTCTGTATTAAACCCACACACTAATCCTAACCAATCTCCATTGCCGCTACCATTTACTAGCCAACCTACAATAAATCCACCATCTCCAAATCATCTCAACGTGTTTCTCCAAAATTCTAGACAACCTAGTCCAGCCATAGGTGCCTCCAATGAGCAAGAAATAGCTTCATGTCTTCAAAATAATGAACTAGTGAGAACAATGCCAAGCTCATCCAATGACTACTCACTTCTAAACCGGTGTTTGGAAATGAAACCCTAAATATGCATTGCATGTTGTTACTAATGACAACCTTATTGAACCCACTTGCTTTAGTCAGGCTGTAAAACATTAGGATTGAAGAGATGCAATGGTAAAAGAGTTCAAAGCACTACAACATTGTGGGGCGTAGAGTTTGGTGCCCTATCATTCCCAGATGAACTTGCTTCCAAACAAATGGGTTTATAAAGCAAAACGGCATGCAGATGGTTCCATAAAACGTCATCAGGCAAGCAATGGCTTCCATAAAAAACAAGGGATTGACTACACTAAGACTTTTAGGCCAGTTGTCAAACATAGTACTATTCAGATGGTTCTCAATCTTGCAGTGTCGAATAAATGGCATGTTCGTCAACTGGACGTCCATAACACCTTTTTACATGGCTATCTAGCAGAAAAGGTGTATACGAGACAGCCAGCAGAGTTTGTTGATAAGCAATGCTCGACTTATGTTTGTAAACTGCAGAGAAGTTTGTATGGTTTAAAACAAGCACCTCATACTTGGTTTCAGAGGTTTTTTGAATTTTTACTTTAGTTGGGTTTTCAAAGTCAAAGTGTGACTATTCATTACTTGTGTTCAATCACCGTGGGGTTTATTTGATTCTTTTGATCTACGTAGATGATATTTTGCTGACAGGGAATAGCCCACTTCAAATGAATCATTTAATCAAGAAGCTTGGTATGTTGTTTTCGATAAAGGATTTGGGGCTTCTTCATTATTTTCTTGGTGTTAAAGTAACATATTTCAACAACAATATGCATCTAGATCAGTCCAAGTATGCTCTTGATCTCTTGAAACGCACTAAATTCATGGATGCTAAGCCTATCTCTACCCCAGTTCCTTGTGGAGAAAAGTTGAGTGCTTGGGATGGTGAGAAGCACAGTGATCCTCAAACTTACAGAAGTATTGTTGGTGCCTTGTAATATTTGACGATAACAAGGCCATATTTGTCTTATGCTATTAACTAGGTTTGTCAATTTATGCATTCCCCAAAAAATACTCATTGGATGGTTGTTAAAAGGATTTTGCGTTATGTGAAAGCAACGTATTAGCATGGACTGGTGTATAAACCAAGAGGAATGCAACTCAGTGTTTTCTCAGACGTGGATTATGCTAGTGATCTGAACACGAGACATTCTACTGGTGGTTTTTATATTTACTTGGATTCGAACTTAGTTTCATGAGTTCAAAGAAGTAGAAGATAGTGTCTCGTTCTAACACTAAGGCTAAATACGGACAGCTTGCATACACTGCCTCTGAATAATCTTGGTTGTGTTCGTTATTCAGGGACCTGCAACTCAATCTTTCTCATCCTACGATTTGGTGTGATAATATTTCATCAATTTTTCTGGCGTCTAATCCAATTTTTTACTCACGCACCAAGCACTTGGAAGTTGATTATCATTATGTAAGGGAGAATGTGGTTTGTAGAGAGCTGCAAGTGAATTTCATATGTTCCCAAGATCAAGTTGCAGACCTATTTATGAAAGGTTTGTCTGCTGCACGTTTCAAAATGTTGGTGTCCAAGCTTTCAGTCGTTTCTCGTTCTGTTAGCTTTCGGGGGGATGTTAGACAGAGTCAAGTTTCCACTTCAAACAGAAACTCTTTAGTTGGTTTACTCAGTCAACAACACTTATCAAGTGGAGCTTCTGTTAAAATCATTTGAATTTTGAATATTTGTTTTTATTAGAATTAGTTAAAGTATTTGAATTTCAAAATGTAAACTTGTAAATAGGGTTTTTGAAACCTGATGTAATCTAAAAAGTGATTATAAAATGGTTGCTCCCTACAACGATGATGGTATGCAATCACAATGAAAAACCTTGTGTAGTCTTATAGCTTTCCTGCGTGTTTTGCCTTGCCTGCAATCCTAGTTTTATAAAATTATCCTGACAAGAATCCCACAATTGTTGTCAACCAGGGCCTGAAACCTGGCAAACCGAATGATCTTTCAAGGATGCAGCCAATTTTTCTAAAGTTGAAACAGAACCCTTCGCCACACATGATGCCGCCCCCACCTGCCAAAGATGGCAAGGATGCAAATGGAGGAAAAGATGGAAATGATTCAAAGGGAGAAAGGGATGCAAAGGATGCCAAGGAAAAAGGAAGGAAGCAAAGGAAGCAAATGGATTGGAAGAATGGAAAAATTAATTCACCAATCACGGCTGGAGCTACAGCTACAAGCGCACCTGTTTCACCTGCGAAAGATGCTACTACGAATGGTACTCCTGACTTATCAAAACTAGAGGGTTTTGCTGAACTAGGAGGTGACCAAAATTTTGAAACCATGCCAACTCCTACTGAGTAATGATCCTTCATATTTTTTTTATGGGAAATTGTATTTGAACCCATCTAAATTTTTTTTACACCCAACTTACTCTTTTCACCCATATTTTTTTTTTATATTAAAGAATTAATCTCTTTAAACCCAAATTTATTACCTAAACTACCCTATCAAACCCAATTCAAAATGTAAAATTATATTTACACCCATTCCCTTTATAAAATAACTTCACTAATTGAATGTTTTTTTTCTTTCAAAGAGGCGTCCTTTGCCCCTCTATAATTGCATATGCCGTATAGGACTAGCATTTTCACGGTTGTTTTTTTATTTTTTACTATAGCAATCCATCCATGGACTTGGGATCCAAGAGATCATTCTGTAGAATTGAATTTGCCAAGACAATGTTATGCAAGCTCTAGTTTAGTCATTTTTAAATCGAGCATTTTCATGTACTTTTTAAGAAACTTTGAAGTGACATAGGATTGAGTGTTTTGCTGCTATGTTAATAAACAAATAAACAAATTGGATCTATTTTGAATAAATTTAAAAGGTGCAAGACATGCCAGCCGCTAGTTTGTGGTTAAGGTTGAGCAATCTTTATTTGCACCAAGAATCAAGTTTTATGTCTTTGCAGTACTAATCAAAAGTTCTTACCAAGAATTAAGTTTTTTGTCTTTACAGTACTAATCAAAGGTTCTTGCAATGGTGTTTTGGGGCGCATATAGACGGCAGAGAAAAACAAGTACAATATAATATAAAAGTATGAAATTTAATCAAAAGAAGAAGCAAACAAACAAAATATCCATAAATCGAGTCATACCTTAGTTGGAGGATTAAAAACTTCAAAATCACCATCCATCAATAAAAAAAGTTTGTTTTTCTCTATCAAAGCTATTAGGGTTTTAGTCGGATTGAATGTAGAATAAACAAAGGGTGATGCTAGAGTTTAATTATAGTATGTGGGTTTATTGATAAATTTGATTTTATTATTAATTTCATTTTGTACTTAATAGTAATTATGCAATATGGTAAAATAGATAATTAACATTTAAAATTTAAGTTGGGTGTAGAAAGAGATTAGATGGGTTTAAATAAAATTTCACCTGCGAAAGATACTACTGCGAATGGCACTCCTGACTCATCAAAACCGGAGGGTTCTACTGAACCAGGGGGTGAGCAAAATTTGGAAACCACACCAACTCCTACAGAGTAATGATTCTTCATATTTTTTTTATTCGTTACATTATCTTTGAATCTACTGCTTAGAAGTTTACTACAAAGAATAAACACAATCGTTTGTCGATGATCCATAGTGTGCAGAGATTTTCTTACTAACTTGCTCTAGGGTTTTGTAGTCTTAGCTTTGTAAGCAAAACCACCTCTATCGAATTCAATGTTTTCACATTTACTTTTTAGCCCTTTGAAATTACGCATGCTCTTTTATTTACCCCCAATTTATGGAGTAAGGACCAATTTTGTCCTCACAATATTACTAATTATCGAATTATCCAAAATTCCCAAAACATGAAGTGTTGAATGATACTAAGGAAGGAAATACCAAACAGTTTTACAAATTATCAAAAAGTTGAAAACAACAAATGGGATGATAGTTCCAAACTGTATATGACAGTTACACATAATCAATTACACCACTGCTGCTTTATTTTATATGGAAAGTAACCAAATAAATACAAACTCGGAGAGTTTTATTATTTTATTAACTCAGCCTGCAATCACGCAAGCCTTCTTTATTTTTGGGTCCTTGGGCGAACATTGACCAATTGGAAAGTTACTGGTTGCAGTAGGCGAGAACACCAAATACGTAATAACCATATAGTTATAACTGATTCATGTAATTGGTTAATCAATTGGTTTTTGAGTTTGTTAGGTTGTTAGAAAGGGTAATTGAGTCATTGTGTATTGAGATATTAGCTATTATAAATAGCTGTTGTAGCTGTCATTTGATGTAATTAGGTTTCTTATGCTTCTCAGAATATATAGAATTCTCTTCTTCTTCTTTCATCATTCTTTCTGCTATTGTTCTATAATCTTAGCATAGGTTAATATGGTATCATCGCTGGCGAAGGCTCGCTGCCATTTCCGGTCCTAAGGGTTTCTTCCGCTACTCTGGGTCAATTTCGTTGGAGACGGCTCGTTGCCATTTCTGAGAGTTCTTGTGGATTCTTGGTGTTTTTCTCTGACGATTCTTTGGTTGATTGGGCTCCTGAAGTTTACAATGGTGTTCGCCGAATTGATCGTGCGTCGTGTTTGAAGATTTGCTCCATTTCAGGTGATATTGTTCTTGTTTCTTCGTCTGGGTTTTTTGTCTTCCACATTGGATTTCTTTCTGAAGAATAATGGAGTTTTGAGAGTCTGTCATGATTCTTGTGAATTGGGGATTCTGTTATGTTTTCTCCTGTATTGGTGAATGCCTTCTGATTTAGTGGTTGTGGTTTTAATGGCATTTGAGATTCTGTTATGATTCTCGTACATTGGGGATTCTGTTATGATTTCTCCTGAATTGCTGCATGAATTTTGCTCTAGTGTTTGTGCGATAGTTATTTGAAGGGTTGATAGTGATATTGTGACTTCGTATATCAGTTTCAAGAATGTGTTAGTCTTTCTTTGTTTCCCGATCTGCTTGCAAGAAAGTTTCCCTCTTTCTTGTGTTGTTTAGAGAGTTAGTCTCTGCGGTTGGTTGTTTTGATCTGTGGAAGTCTTCATTTTTTCTCTCATGGCTGCGTCTTCGTTTAAAGTTGAAGGTGTTTTGGGAATGCTTACTATCAAGCTTCGGGATGATAATTTTGCCAAGTGGGCATTTCAGTTTCAGTCGGTGTTACGTGGATATAAGCTGTTTGGTCATTTTGATGGTACAAATCCTTGTCCATCGAAGTTTGTTTTTGATTCAACTAATGGGGTTACAAGGGAAGTCACAGAAGCATATACTGAATGGGAAACAATTGATATGGCTTTGTTGAGTCTCTTGCTTGCCACTCTTACTGATGAGGCTATGGAATATGTGATTGGGTGTCGAACGGCGTATGAAGCTTGGACTAATCTGGTTGATCGTTATGCCACTGTGTCTAAATCCAGAATTAATCATTTGAAAACTGAATTACACACAATTCAAAAAGGGTCGGATACCATTGATAAATATCTGTTGAGGCTTAAGCATATTCGAGAACAACTTAGTGCTGCAGGAGAATCCATCTCAGATAATGATGTTATGATTGCTGGTCTTGCGGGATTACCTAGGGAGTATGGTGTTATTCGTACTGTTATATTGGCCAGGGAGTCTACACTTACTTTGAAGGAGTTCCGAGCACTGTTACTTGGGACTGAGAGGGACATTGATGGTGAAATGAATACCCTTACTCAGAATCTGTCCGCACTCTATGTTCAAGGGTCCAGTTCTGGTTCAAGCACTGAGTCTGGTTCTTCTGCTTCATCTTCCAATTCTCATAGTCATGCTCATATTCCAGCCATCACTGCTGGTACTATCACTGCTGTACCTTATGTTTCACAACCATCCCTACAACCTCCTCAAGTTCCATATCCCTATTATTCTCTACCACCATTTCAGTTTCCGAATGATTCGTTTGGTTACGGATTTTCTGCACACTCCAGTGGTCAACATTCTTCTAGACCACAGTCTTTGAATGCACAGTCTAGATCTTTTGTGAATAACTATAGAGGTAACAACAACTATCGAGGTGGAAACAATTACAGAAATAATAATGGTTTCCGAGGAAAAGGATCTAATTCTGGTAATTCAGGGGGTTCAAGGCAATCTGGGAATGGAAATACTAATTGGTCAGGCATGGTTGATTCTAGACCTACGGTGCTGATTGAATGTCAGATTTGCAACAAACGTGGACACACTGCAGTTAATTGTTTTCATAGGAATTCTAATGTACCAACCACAGGTGTTGTCGTAGAGTGTCAAATATGTGGGAAGAGGGGTCACTCGGCCTTGGATTGCTATCAAAGGGGAAACTATGCTTATCAAGGCCAACCTCCACCTCCATCACTGTCTGCACTGACTGCACAACAGGCTTCACCATTTCCTCCTCAAGATGCTTGGATTGTTGATTCTGGTGCGTCACATCATATTACTTCTGATATTAGTGCTCTCTCTCAAGTAATGCCTTTTGAGGGATCTGAAAAGATCACAATTGGGAATGGTACAGGTCTCTCAATTAAAAATATTGGTTCTACTATGCTTCAAACTCCTACATGTTCTCTGGTTCTTAATAAAGTTTTACATGTGCCTCATATTGCTCGAAGTTTACTCTCTGTCAAGCAGTTATGTGCAGATAACAACAGTTGGTTTATCTGTGATGATTCTGAATTCTTTGTGCAGGACAAGAAGACAAAGGAGATAGTGTACCACGGAAAGAGTAGGCCTGAGGACTTGTTCCAGATCCCTGTGGTTACAAGTACAACGGGTTCTCAGTTCATCACCCCGTATCCAGCAGCGTATTTGGGCAAAGCAGTGAAGCATACTGTCTGGCATCAGAGATTGGGACATCCAGCTCATGATGTGCTGACTACAATGTTAAAACAGTCTAATATTTCAGTAGACACAGATGATAATACTAGTACTTGTATCTCTTGTATTCAAGGAAAAATGTCTAGGATTCCATTTCCTGTTAGAACTGATAGGTGTACATTTCCTTTTCAGAAAGTGCACACTGATGTCTGGGGTCCATCACCTGTAAGATCCATAGAGGGATATCGGTATTATGTAACATTTGTTGATGAATATACAAGATTCGTTTGGATATTTCCCATGAGCAATAAATCTGATGTGTTTACAATCTTTGTTAAGTTCTACAAGTTTATTCTTAATCAATTTGGTGTCACTATCAAGTCACTGCAATCCGATGGGGGAGGGGAGTATACAAGCAAGAGTTTTGCTTTATTTCTAGCTGCCAAAGGTATCCTGCATCTCATATCTTGTCCTTATACTCCTCAACAGAATGGCCTGGCAGAACGGAAACATAGACATATTTTGGATACTGCAATCACTCTTCTTAATGCTTCTGGTTTACCTTCTGAGCTATGGTACTTTGCTTGTGCTCATTCGGTTCTGTTAATTAATAACATGCCTTGTAAAAGTTTGTCTTTCAGTTCTCCATACCTGACTTTGTATAAGAAGGTCCCTGATTTACACTCTCTTAAGATTTTTGGCTCTGCTGTTTTCCCATGGCTCAGACCTTACAACAGTCATAAGTTACAACCAAGATCAGTGATGTGTGCATTCTTGGGTTATTCACAAGGGTACAAAGGAGTGATTTGTTATAACTTGCAGACCAAGAAGTTTATTCTTTCCAGGCATGTTTGTTTTGCTGAATCTTTATTTCCTGCGAAAATGGTTCAACACACAAGACCTGTATGGTTGGATAGACGTGAGGACCAGGCACAACCAAGGGATGTTCCTGTTATTGTATCTATACCAGTGTCACATCCAAGGCACCCTACGGATCATGGAGGGTTACAGCGCCCTTTGTCTTCCTCAAACACAGACATTTTTTTCTCCTCATATTTCTACATCAGATGATCATGTCTCAAGAAACTCAGAACATCAGGGGTCTGGACCATCTTCTGCTCATTCCTCTTCACCTACCACTCCTCATTTGCTTCCTGTTATTGATCCTGCTCAACTCCAGGTCGTTCTTCCTTTTACCTCACCTTCACATCATACTACTTCAGTCATCTCAGATGTTAATCAGAATTGTATTAGTTATCACAAAACTCTGATCGTCAAAGGAAGATAGTCCGGACTTGGACTAGCTCGAAAATCTGTCTCTTGCCTTACGCGCAATGGATTTTTCATGTCAAGCATATAAGTAAGCTGGTCTACTAGCTCCAGCTCGTGTCCACCTCATCATGATTAGCTCTTTCGCAACTGAAGCTTGTGAAGCACAACTATAGAGAGGTTCAAAATGGGACATTGACAAGAGAAACAGACAGTCTTCTCTTAGCATTTTTTATTCATTGGCATTGGCATAAGCTCTGTTGTTTCTTATGGAGAAATCTTACAATGAGTTTATGATAAGTTATTGTAAATTGTTAGAGGAGGTGAACAATGAGTGTGATTTGGGGCCTTCGGGGTTGGTTTCGGTTAGGAGGTTTTTTTATGATGCGTATTTGAGGTGTATTGATGGAGGCATTTTTGATGGCTTGAAGATGGATATGATTACCTTTTGGAATAGACTTATTGGGTTCAAATTCCCCCGATGAGAAACTCATTAGAGCAAGAATTCTTCAGCAGTTTTCAATGAACCTGCGATATTCAGATGATACATTGTAGAAGATTGGTATAAATATTGCAGTGATTGAAAGATTGGTTAAGATTTTGAATTGGACAGATCAAGAGAAAGAGAAGATCAGACGGTCAAAAGCACGAATTTTTTCAAAACTGGCTGGCAAAAATCAAAACTCTATTTGGGTAGCTAAAGTTCCCAGCACAATGGAATCAATGTCATCTCTGCTCTAAACCTACAGGAGCTTAAGTGGTGCAGCTAATGAGATTAGTGAGAAAAGGATCATTTCTGACCACCCAAACTATGGATTCTTGACATTTAACCACTTGGGATTACTTATTTTGAAGAAATTTACGCGTATTCATGACAACTGTGGGAAGATTGGAAACATAAGAGGCCATCTTCCATTCACTTAGTCAGCCACCAATTTTCTCCCTTTGGACTTCTGTGGACACATCGTCGATCATTCTGCTTCAATCTCTTGCATAGTAGAAGTGGTTCATAACCTTTGCCCTTGGATGGTCCATTACTTCTTGGTGACTCATCCATGCATGGCAGCTTCAGTGTAAAGAGCCAACAATGTACCAATTATTCTATAGTGTTAGTGACTTAAGGCCAAGCTCTAACAACAGTTGAAGATGACTACTCGAGAGCAATGCAAGGTAAGCAATCAGGGAAAAGTTCCAGGCACTCGGTTCCTGACTAGAGGTTTGATTTCCAATTCCGACTGATTGCTTTCTTTATCCTTGTCTTGTAGGCAAGAGCAAAGGCATATGAAAAGACAAGGAAAAAGCATGATATAAGATACTCTTACTCTCGACCCTGATGATATGAGATACTTTTGCTCTTAAAGGAAAAAGTATAAAATTTTAATACTGATGTAAACCTTTTCGATCGAAAGGGGTTTCTAAGAAAATGAGTTTGGCATTTTGAGGGACTTGGTTGAAGAGGTATTCTTAGAGATAATGAAGACTAAATATGTTGATAGGCTTTGTTGCAGATGCATTATTGGCAAGGAAGATGAGTTAGGTGTTTTGGAGGTGTGCCTTGTCATAGAGGACTAAGGTCGACATATATAAGGATTTCCAATAGCAGGTAATGGTGCGGATGTGGCCTTGTCACCCACGCTTGTCGGCAACAGTGGTGTAGTTGGAATAGTGAACTTTATTCATTTTAACTTTGATAGAGATATTTTGACAGAGTTGTTCTTGATATCCAGAAAGCTGAGATTGCGTCTGAGAAATGTTGACAAACTTTATTCAGAAAAATCTGGCTTTTGAAATTCGAAGAGCGGTGTCTTTTCAATTTTTGAACAGGTGGCTGTGTTGCCTCTCTTTTTATAGAGGTATCAATTGTATTCAAAATGCACGCTTTGAAAGTTGCCCGAATGTGAAAATTGTCTCTGTTATATTTCTAAGGTTTCACTCTATCCAACCTTTTTCTTTCATCATTTCTGAAAATGGCTTGCCCATCTAACCTTTACTGTCACATCTCGACCCAGGCCCCCACCACAACTCGGGCTCGACTCTACCGTAGCACGATATTATCTGTTTTGGGCCCCAAGCACGCTCTCATGGTTTTGTTTTTGGGAACTCACACGAGAACTTCCTAGTCGATCACCCATCATGGGAGTGCTCTCATGCGCTACTCGCTTAACTTTGAAGTTCTGATGAACTCCAAAATCAATGAGTTCTCAAAGGCCTCGAGCTAGATAGAGATGGGAATATACATATAAGGCTTACATGATCTTCTCCCCTAGGCGATGTGGGATGTTACAATCCACCCCATTAGGGGCCCAACGTCCTCGTCGGAACACTTCCGGCCAAGAAGTGGCTATGATACCAAATTGTCATATCCCGACCCGGGCCCCCACCACAACCCGGGATCAACTCCACTGTAGCACGATATTGTCCTTTTTGGGCCCCGAGCACGCCCTCACTGTTTTGTTTCTGGGAACTCACACGAGAACTTCCCAGTGGGTCATCCATCATGAAAGTGCTCTCGCGTGCTACTCGATTAACTTCGGAGTTCCGACGAACTCCGAAGCCAGCGAGCTCCCAAAAGGCCTCGTGCTAGGTAGAGATGGGAATATACATATAAGGCTTACAGGATCCTCTCCCCTGGGCGATGTGGGATGTTACATTTACTTAGATTTGAGTCTCGGATAAGATACACACGAGTTGGGTCAAGATAATCTATGGCATCCGTCCTTTTTATCTTCTAATGGCCCTCTTACGGTTGGAGACTCTGTGATAAGGGATGATATAACGGCCATAGTAATAGATAGGAATCTTCTCACTCCTATAGATAAAATAATACTTTTAAAGAAGTCTGATGAATTGAATGTTCAAGACTCTTTAGTTTTCAGTGTTCAGTGTGCAGGTTTTGTATCCAACATAAGTCAACGCTTACTTGCTCAAACTCACCAAGTTGAAGCATTAATGGCTAAGGTGTCAAGTTTTAGACAAAAGATTAGAGGGCTCAAGCACGAGAATAAAGAGTTGCACAAACTTGCAAATATTTACTCAACGAGCATGAAAAGAAAGCTCGACCAGCTGCAGGAATCTGAAGGTCAGATTCAAAGTGATTACTAGAGATTCGTGACTAAATTTCGAAGGCAACTGGTGTCTTCCCCGTCTGGTCTTTTGCCAAGTACTGGGGCATCACATGGTTAATCTCCAATGCCTTGTAACTCATGTGTATGTAAAAAAAAAATTCCCATTTGATTTTATACATGTCTAAAAGCTTCAACTTTAGTTTGTTATATATGGGAACCCATGGAAACTTTTGGTTCCATAATTAATGAATTAATGAAGAGACGATGGAAACTTCTAGTTCCATGAACATGATTCAATGAGCCTTTAAGTATAGATGTTTTCTAATATCATATGCTTCCACATGAATTCTTGGGCATTATGAATTCATGAAAGTATCTTTTGTATAAGATGTCGATGGTCACACAATCAGGTTTTGCTAAGTTCACAATTTTCTCACTCCCAAAAGGAAGAAAATCAGATATGACATAAATTGCAATAATTAACTCATACCACATATAACACATGTCTACACAAAATGTTAGAACTTCAAGTTCTTAACATTATTCATATTTTGAACTTCAGGTCAACATTATTCATATGTACTAGAAATTTATTATCAAAATCGACATCATTAGAACCTTTAGGTTCATATTTTGGAATTCATGCCCATACTTAATCTGTACATGGATTAAGGAACTTATGATCCTCATTTACACGAATCAAGGAACTTCTAGCCTTTATTTAATAGTTTGTGGACTGAGGTACTTGTGGCCGTCATTTTAATTTAGTTGAGGAACTGCCACTTTCTCAGTTGATTCAAAAACTTTAGGTTTTAATTTGATCAAGGAACTTTGGGTCCGATCCTTTTTATATGATAATGATCAAGGAACTTCAGGTCCAATCATTTTATATGATGATGATCAAGAAATTTCAGGTTCTAATCTGATCAAGGAACTTCGAGTCCTTTTATATACTCATCATAAAATATAGTACACTAAATAAATTAAAGCAATAGACGGTAATTCCAGCTATGGTAAATAAATTGCTTTCAAGTAAATAAAACTTGTGACAGTGGTTTTGATTCAGCACAATTCACATAAATATCAAAGCTTTAAAGCAAAGGGTAATAATTTCACCCACTGTAAATAAATAAAACTTGTGATAGGGCTTTAAATCAGCACCATTCACATAAATATGCCGAAACAGAAAAGACAATGATTAAGTCTCCTTTTTTTTTCTTTTTTTTCCTTTGTTTGCCACTTTCTTTTGTTTCATCCTTTTTATTTTATTTTCATTTCACAGTTCTGAGTCCTTTTAGTTACCCAGGAAGTAACAGTAACAATAAGTCCCCATTAGTATTCCTCATTTGGTGAGTTTCAAAAAAATTGAAACGGTTCCCATAAATTTTGGAGTCAAAAGTAGTGCCTGTAACCTATGAGAAGATCAGACTGTTAGATTTGGCTCAAATTTTAGTATGATATGGATAGGAAGATATCGAACAACTTTCGTGACGAAACAATTTCGATCTAAGCTACTAAGAAAGGAGTTTCAGTACTCATAAGATGACTGTCCAGTTTTCTGCGGAATTAGAAACTAGGTTGGTGTTTCAAACATCTGCGACGATCGTACTGTTGGAATTTTCTGAAAACTTGATATGCTATAAGTACTGGGCGGACGAATGACTTTTAAGAAGGAAGTATCTCAATCCGAGGTCAGCAAGTTGGAGTTCATAGGCTGTCTACATGGCTGTCAGATTTTCTGCCAATAATAATTATATAATCAAATGTATATTTACTTTAAGAAAATTAGTCATACAGAGACATGATGATGAAATGAAAATATTTTCTTATCTGTGAGATTCCAGCCGACAGAGGTGAGAGGTAGGTAGTGCTTCACTGGATTTATGACTTTGTGCTTTCCACTGACACAAGAGTTGCTCGTGCTGATAACGTGTTGTAAAATCGACGATATGTGTGCAGTGGAATAAAGTAAATAAGACACGATATTTACGAGGTTTGACAAGTGTGCCTACGTCCTTGGGGCAGCAGTAGTACTTTCTTTCATTATCTAAAATAATAGCAGTACAAAATAACTGTCACTATTTTTTTTCTCTAGCCTGGCTCACTAATAATTTCTTCCGCATCTCTCTTCTTTCATGTTCTCTTCCTTTTCCTCCATAACTCCTCTTTCTTTTCTTTGTATGCTTTCCTCTCTTCTCTTTCTTCTTCTTCTCACTTTTTCCTTCCTTTGTATGCTCTCATCTTATAAGCAAAAGATTACAAGAGCAACACTATTCACTTTACAAATTTTCCTCAAATGAATAGTGAAATACTGTACCTGAATAGTAATCAATCAATTTTTCTTCATATGAATCATAATCAATCTGATTTTTCTTTGAATAAATAGTAATAAACTATTCAAATGGGTCATTCACGTATTATAGCACAACAGCAATATTATTGATATTTTGTAAAAATAATTTTTACGGAATCAGCTATAATATTAACAGTTTTGATAATGAACTCAAAATTTTATAAATCCACCACGTGTATTGAAGAAGAAATCAAGTTTTAACGTTTAATTCCTTTTTCGTATGAATGCTCTCTTGCCTTGGGCGTGTAAACCTTTTACACTTTGCAATTCACACCAAAAGGAGCGCGTCTACACGCTCTCCTCACACGGCATCAATGATTGCATAGAAGTTAATTCCACGCTCTTCGAGTGCGAGTATCAATTGTCAATCCGCTTTCTCACCCCATCATCTACGTTTTTCCATCAACTCTCCGATTGACTGAGAGACAACAAAATCCCCAAAACCAACCCACCCCAAAACTCACAGGGTTTTTCAGAATAATACCAAACCTCTTTCAATGGCGGACACCACCGCAGAAGTAGAGCAAGAAACACCGCCACCGCCATCATCATGCTACTCGGTGATTCTGAGAATTATGAGCAAAAGGAGAACATGGGTATCTATGTTCGTGCTAGTATACGCCATCCTCCTGACTTCTTCATGGAACTTCCTCAAATCCTTGCTCTCCTGGTACAAATTGCAACCCCAGTCGTCTTCGTCGTCGTACGGATGGCCTGCCCTTTATGCCTCGGTGCTTCTGGGGGTGGTATTCGGGCTGCTTTCGATGTTCGCGGCGCTTGCAGTGATGGTTCCGGCCACTCTGGTGACGTGGATCACCATCGTGGTTCTGCTGGCCTTCTTCGGGAAGCCGAGGAGGGCGTTGGTGGTGGAAGGGAGGAAGATTACGAGAGAGATCGTTGGGATTGTGGTGAGGATTTTGTTGAAGGAAGGGAACTTGGTGGCTGCCGGTTGTGCTGTTTTGGGGTACTTTGCACTTTTTAGGAGGAATGGGAGTGAGGTGATTGACTGAGTTGGTTGTTGGGGTTTTGGATTTTGGTAAAGTTTTCTGCTTTCCCCATCTCCTACCCAAATTTGAAGGCATTGTTTTGTAACTTTGTATGCTATTTTTACTGTTTTACTTTCAACATCTCAGATTAGAAAGGGTAAAAATCTCTTACTCCCTCCCTGTGTTGTAACATTTACTTGTTTTGATTTTAGTTTGGTATCTGACTGTTATTTGGTGTGTTGTGTGTGTGTGTGTGTGTGTGTGTGTGTGTGTGTGTGTGTGTGTGTGTATCATATATCATATGTCCTTCCCAAATTTAGCGATTTTATGGCCAAATATATAACACATAATTGGAGGTGTTGGTGTTATTGTGCGTGATGATGATGTGCAGAAATTTCAAGATGTATTCTCTCCATTGCAGGGGGCAGCCATGGCGATTAGAGAAGGTGCGGTTTGGGCGATAGAATTGAAAGGGGATTTCAAAATCTTTTCGATTGAATGTGATTCGCTTCAGATTGTTTTGGCGTTAGGGGACCCTTTGGTTAACCTGTATCCGATGGGGCAGATTATCGAAAGACACAAAGGCCTTGCTCCCAACATTCACTGAAGTTGCATGTACCCATATCCCTCGCCAAGCCAACAATTTAGTGCATCCTTTTGCTCGTCATGGTCTAAGTGTAGATTACATTTGTGTATGTTCTGGTAATCCTCCTACTTTTGTTGTAGACACTTGATGAGGAGAATATATCCCAGTAATATGGCAGTCATCTCTCCCTTTTTGTAAACCACTTTTGATCTAATGAAACTTGTATCCATCTTTCATCCAAAAAAATTAAAAGAAGTTTCAATACTTATGCTGAAAAATTGATTGTGGAAGGAAGCAAATGTATGAAGGCACAAATACAAGTTCGAATCTCTCGCTCTCGAGTTTTAGATTGGATTTGAATGTTGTTTGAATCAAAAAATATTTCGAAAGCAGGAGGCATGTAATGATGCATTGTGTTTAACTCTAGTGTCCGGAGTGTGTGAACTTGGAACGCAGTGAGTTGAAGAAGAAGATCTTAAGCTACACTAAAGCGGTATTCCTTTTTCTTTTATTTAAGAATTTTAGACGATGGAAGTTTGTTGTTTTTGTTGTTTCTTTCTTCCCTTTAAAGGTTTATAACTTACAAGCTTCTCCAAACTTAACCAAGCCAGTCGTATAAAACTGGTTTTAGGAGGAGGTGGAGTTGAATACAGGCTACACGGTAACCAGCAGTCTCTGCTTGTTTGCTGTTTGGTTCCGGTAAAACTGAACCGACCGATTATACAAGGTATAAACTCTTATCACTTGGTGAAACGTAGTTGAACAGTTTTCCAGTAAAAAAAACAATTCACTGTAATCATACGAGTACAAACTTCACCCCTTGTGTTTGTAGAGACAGTCCAGAGGCAAGGCGAACAAGGGATGTGCCTTGAGCCTCACCTTATTATATATCTTAAAATTTGAATGTTGTTATTGATACTCCGAAAGTCTCACTGTTTTTCTAAGTGTATTCGAAAGGCCTCATTTCGTTTTTGTCTTATGCCTAAGATTGCATTAGGATGACTTTGTGTACTTGAGTCCTTAGAAGATTGATCTTCTGCTCTTCATCTCCTCGAGATGGCATAACTAAGACTAAAGGACATGATTTTCTTTATGGAAGATGTTATAATTGACGTGGCAGCTGAGTAATTTGACTTCTTATTTTCTAATAATCTCTTTTTACAGCAAATAAAATTGAATAAAACTGTAAATTTGAGTTCAGCAAAGTTAATTAGAACAGTGTACTCTTTCATCTACGGTGGGTGGCGAGGTTTTAGGTATGGTTAAATCGTTCTTTCAATCAGGACGGTTGTTTCGGGAGTTAAACCATACAAATATTGTTCTTATTCCAAAAGTGGACAATCCAAGGAAAATTACACAGTTTCGGCCTATATCTTTGTGTAATGTGGTGTATAAAATTATTTCCAAGGTTCTGACAAATCGGTTAAAGAAAGTTGTTTCTAAAGTTATTAGCCAAAACCAGTTGGCGGTTGTTGCGAGGTGTCAAATTTCAGATAATATTTTGGTGGTTCATGAATTGTTACATTCTATGAAGCAAGGGAATGATGAAGGTATTAATTTTATGACATTAAAATTAGATATGGCTAAAGCTTATGATTGTGTTGAATGGTCTTTTTTGAATGCTATGATGCATAAATTGGGGTTTGATGATATTTTATGTCAGTGGATAATGGAGTGTGTGCAGACTGTTTCATATAGTGTGATTATCAATGGGGAGGCCACGGGTAATATCCAGCCTTGTAGGGGACTTCGGCAGGGAGACCTTTTATTGCCGTTTTTATTTCTAATGTGTGCCGAAGGGTTGTCTGCTTTAATTCAAAATGAGGAGAGGGTTGGGTGTATTCGGGGGATGACAGTGACTCTTAGTGTTGCTCCTCTCTCTCATGTTTTCTTTGCGAATGATTCGGTTTTATTTTGTCAAGCCACGGAGAGGGAAGCTTTACATGTGCCCGAGTTACTTCAAAAATATGCTGATGGTTATGGTCAATGTGTTAATTTAGAGAAGAGTTCGGCATTTTTTAGTTCTAGTTGTCTGCAAGCAATGCAGGTTCGTTTATCGACATTGTTGAGGATTAAGTATCAAGTATCAAGATAACTTTGGGAAGTATTTAGGTATTCAAGCAGATTTTGGGGGTTCGAAGAAGAAAGTGTTCGAAGACATACAGAATAAGCTTGAAGAAAGAATTAATGGATGGGCGGAATAGTTTCTATCGGTGGCTGGGAAAGAGATCATTCTTAAAAGTGTAGCTACTGCTTTACCTAATTACACAATGTCTTGTTTCCAGCTTCCCATTCAATTGGCTAAGGAGATTGAGCAAGTAATAACTAGATTTTGGTGGAGGGATCTGAAAACACAGAAGGGAGTTCATTGGTTGGCTTGGAATAAACTGGGGAAAAGAAAGGCTTCTGGAGGTCTTGGGTTTAAAGAAATCATTTCATTCAACTTAGCTATGCTAGCGAAGGTAGGTTGGAGGATTATATGTAATCTGGACTCTTTTCTGGCTAAAATTCTTCGAGCAAAATATTATCCCACTTTGTCTTTCTTGGAGGCTCCAATAGGTAGAGGCACTTCATGGGGATGTAAAAGGTATCTTGCAGGGCCGAAAAGTCTTGAAAGGGGGCATCCGATGGAGGGTTGGGGATGGAAGGAGTATTCGTATTATGAAGGATCCATGGCTACCTACACCACGCACGTTTTTACCCATCTCACGGTCTGGGGATATGCCATTGGTGGTGGGGGGATTTGGTGGGTGTTAGTGGGTTGTGGGATCAGACCATAGTTGAACATTGTTTTAATGAGGAGGAAGCCCAAGGTTATTATGAGCATGCCACTTAGGAAGTTTGGGTGTCCTGATCGGATTATTTGGCATTATACACGGAATGAATTTATTCTGTTAAATCTAGTTATATGGTTGCTTAGGAAATGAATAAAAATGGAGAGCTTGGGAGGAAAGGTTGGGGACAAACAAGTACGGACCATGCTATAGATTCAATTCAATTTGGGGGGATATATGGCGGTTGAAGGTTCCCTCAAAGCTTCGTCGCTTTATTTGGAAGGGATGTAAAAATGTTTTTGCTATGAGCTCTAATTTACAACGAATAGGTGTTCGTTTGAAGACTAAGTGCCCTCACTACGGGGAGGATATTGAGACACTGATTCATTTATTTTTTAAATGTCCCTTTTCCCGCGTGTTTTGGTTTAGGTCTCTGTTGCAGCTGGATGTGATGTCGGTGGAGGGGGAAGATTTCTTGGCATGCTGGAAATGGTTGTCGGCAAAATATGGTGTGGTGGAGGAAGGCGATAGGTTGATGAGGTGGGTGGTATGTGGTTTGTGGAGGATTTGGAAGCGTATGAATAACATGGTTTTTGAGAAAACTCTGGTGGAGCCTAGGATATCGTTGGAGCTTTTGAAACATCAATTGGGGGGGGGGGGGGATTGATGGGTATGATTGGGATATGGTGCTGCCTCTTTGCAGCAGACGACAAGGGGGTTGAGGGAGATTGTGATAGGTGGAGGAAGCCTCTTTTTCAAACCATTAAAATTAATTGTGATGGAGCTTGGATTAAGCAAACGCGTATGGGTGGTTTTGGTTGCGTGGCTAGAGATTTTGCGGGAGTGTTTAAAGCAGCGGAAAGGGTGGGGAATGTTTCTTGTGAATCGAGTTTGATGGCGAAAGCGGTGCGAGCTGCCCTAGTTGCATGCGTAGATAGGGGACTTGGGTGTGTTCAAATTGAAATAGATTCGAAGATTTTGGTGGATATGCTTACCGGTGCTATACAAATGGAGGCTACTGTGGAGGGTATTCTATGGGACATTAACCATCTCAAGCATCAATTAAGTCAAGTTGAGTTTTTATTTACCTCGCGTTCTTGTAATGGGGCGACGCATTTGGTTGCAACCCATGGTGCACTTGTGGGGGATGTCATTTGTGGGATTATTATGAACCAGAGTGGTTGTTTAACGCTTTGGCATGTGATGTAAACATTTCAATTCGTATCTAATAAAATTTTAAAAACTTGAAAAAAAAATTAGGAGGAAACAAATATATTTTTTTTAAAATTTAAATACAAGTGGTATTCCTACTTTAAATTGCATTAGCAATAAATTTGAATCCAAACTAAAATGGGCCCACCCGAGTAATCCAGCATTTAACAAATATAATTTTATGTGAATTGACAATGTAAGCACATAAATTAGGAAGAAGTAAGGAATCATTCTTCCTTTTATTTTTCCTCCTTTTGGTAAAGGAAAAGAACCTCCAACTACATGCTTGAACTCCAAAGACTTTTTCCAAGAGGGAACAAAGCATCTACCAACCCCATCATAAGAAACAAAGCATATAAAACATCTCTCTATTTGTCCTTCCTATAGGGCAGCCTTGATACAAATGTGATTACAAATAATGCCTTGATAATTAACAGTCTTCACTTTTGCCCCCAAAGTGGTTTATTGTATTCTATAGTTCTCCAACAACTTTCTTTAATGTCTCAATTTTGCCCTACTATCACTTTTTGGTTTAATTATTTCTTCGGTTTGTTCACAGTGTAAATATACTCACCTACTTGTTCTATTTTTTAACCCCCTTATTAGTGTAATTATTTATGACAAATGCATATAAGGTGAACGAAAAAATAGAATAGGCGAGTGTTGATGGTAACGCTCACTAACAATCTTAAACATTACATAAAGAGTGTTACAGAGTTAATATACGTTACCAAAGAATTGGAGATGTAAGGAGATTAAAAGAGAGCTAAACCAAACTATATTTGTGTTTAATCTCAATTTTCCCAAATTGTTTTCATGTTTTTAGTACCAAAAATAGAAGAGAAGGAACTAGCTTGTGCTGCTATGCTAAACCTCATTTCGGCATATCTAACCGGTATTCGAACCGTCGCAACTTGCTTAGTTGGTTATTTCCATTTCTTTAGATTTTGTTACCGCGAATTTCGGTGTTGTATTCAATTTGGATTTGAGAGATTTTATTTCTTTTAATGGATTTAAGGGTATTCAATTGAGATTTTAAGTGAATTTAATTTGTATTCAATTAAAATTTTAAGATAGTTTATTAAAATTCTCATAGATTTGGGTCTATTCAATTATGATTATAAAAAAGTTTATAATGTTTTAGGTGTATTCAATTAGGAATTTATTTTAAAAATTTTAAAAAGTTAAGGGCCTATTTGGTACTCTGCTTAAATCCAACTTTTTAAACTCAAAAACAATTTTCAAGTTTTAGGCCTTAAAAACTTGTTTGGTATGACTATTTTCAAAAACTAAATTCAAGACTAACTCAAAAATATAGTTTATTCTCTAAAAACACAAAAAGTGAGTTTTTAGGGGACGTTTGTTTGCCCTCACTAAAGGGTACTGTACTGGACTAAGGGTTAGTCCAGTCTCATGTTTGTTCCTGACAGGAACTAGGTTTAATGAGACTAAGTCTCACTAGCCTAGACTAAATCAGGGACTAGCTAGTCTTAGTGAGACCCCTCAAAAATCATGGGACTAGCTAAGACTATCCGCTTTCTCCTCTTTTCTCCTTCTCGCCTCGACCACTCACATTCGAAATCTATTGGACTACATGCTTTTCACAACTAATTTTCATATAAAATACCAAATTAAAGAAAAGATTGGAACGGACAAAGGAGAAAAAGATGGAGAAAAAGAGGGAGAGAATGAGGCGGTAAGGAAGGATTAGAGGGATAAAAATAAAATATTAATAATTATGGATTAAATAATATAATATTAGAGTTTGTTAATTATCCTGCTTGTTAGTCCGACACTGCACCAAACGCTTCACTAAGTTAGTCCAGCTTAGTCTAGTCTAAGTCAGTACAGCTTAGTTCCTAAAGCTAGTCCAGTTCGAGATAGTCTGATGCAACAAACGCACCCTTAGAGTTTTTAAAATTAAACTCATTCATTTCTTTTTTCTCTCTCCTCCTTTCTCACTCCAAATCTATCTCTCTTTTCTTCTTTCTCTCCTCTTTTTTTTTTACCTTTTTCGTCTCTCCTCCGATCCGCTTTCTTCATTCTCTCGATTATTTCTCTCACTCATCTTTGAATCTTTCTCTCTATCTCGTCTGATCCTCTCTCTTCTTTCTCTTTCCTTCAATCATCTCTTACTTTCTTTCCTCATCTCTCCTTTTTTTCTCTCTCCCGCGACCCCCTTATTTTAGATCTCTTTATTTAGTTTAAGTCGTGAGATTTAAAAATTTTAAATTGCAAACCAATCAAGTTTTTGAATCTTTAAGAAAATTGTTTTAAGAAATGTTTTGAGAAATGATAAAAAAATTTCAAATAGAATACCAAACATGCTCTAAGGAATTTAAGGGAATTGAAGAGATTTCCTAGTTTATTATAAGCATTCACAATCTCACATATTCCTTTAAGATTTCGAGAAAATTGAATCAAAATTTTACATAAAATTTCTACAAATCAATTAAATTTTATCAAAATTTAATGATTTATAAATCTATTAAAACCTTCAAAATCTCAATTAAATACACCAACATTTATGATATCAATTACTAAATTTCAACCAAATATAATGCAACTTGTACCTGACATTATATAATTAAGGGTGATGAGAAGACCGGGTTTGACATTCAGGAAAGCCGTGTCCCTGTTTATCGGAGGAATTGTGTCCAAAATTTGTTTATGCACTATTGCATTGGACTCTAAATATCTGGAGAGTTGACACCAACATTTTACAACTGCTTTGCTTATTATATTTTTTTCACTAGATTTTTTTTTTATCAAAACGATATATTTTGTTATATTAAATTCCGACAGAGTTTGAACTCATATCATCGTATAAAGATTCAATATATTTTTACCACTGTAGTAAAGACTACTCGCAAACTTTTTCACTAGATTACTGATTTCAAAAATTACCCATAATTGCGATTTTCCATAGGATGTATTTTTTAATCCCCTTTTGCTGCTTTGATTTGGGAAATAAATTAATATTATAGGAAGCTTTTGTTTGGTAATTTCTAAATAGTTTGGTGTAGTGGATTCTGCAAAATAATATAAAGAAAAAGTATTAATACAAAGAAATGCACCATAAAAATATAAAGAAGGCACATCACATGATTGGTCTTTGGGATCTGTCAATCTAAAAAGTCCAAAATCAACTCTCTCTTCTATTCAGTTTAAAGTTCAAAATCATTGCCACAATCTAAATCATCAAGGTTAAAATTTGATTTGTTTTTTAATTATAAGCCAGATTCTGTACTGATTTACTTAAAAAAAAAATGAGAGATGCCAAATATTTGAATACAAAAAGATAATTTAAACACATATTTAGTGAATTAAAGAAAAAAAAAACTAGTCACCAGATTGGATTCACCACTTGCTAAACTTTGATTAATGTGGCAATGAGGTGAGGTGTGAGCATGTAATATTACTTCCTTTTTACCCTTTTTATTTTTGTAAATTGGAGTTGTTTTCATATTTTTATGAGTGGGTGAGACTGAAATTGAACAAGACAAACTTGTTGAGGAGAAAAATTAAAATTCAAGAAAAGCAGTGAAATCAGGCATCTCAGATCTAAACACAACACAACCCAGGCAGCAAACAGCTTGATACCAACACTGCAACCACACCACACACCCACCACTCTCTCTCTCTCTCTCTCTCTCTCTCCCCCCCCCTCTTCCCCTTCCATTGATAATATTTCTCCATTTTTGACTGTTGTTTTCTTGGTTGAACATGTTAGCTCTGATTTCTCTGCCATATTCCCCACATGCCCTCAGACCTTCCTCCACCCTTGTTGCATAAACTTTCCTTTTTCTCCTTTTCCACTTATATATCAGGCCATCAGTATACATTTTTTACCTACAGAAAGATCTGGGTGTTCATATCTGGGGTCTGAGTATCATAATCTCATCTGGGTACCAATAATTTCAGGATTTTGTTGAAATTTAGCCAAAAGGGTGTCCAAAAATCCTTCAAATCTTTGGGGCTTTTTATGATCTTGAGGTCCTCTGCAAAGAAGAAGAAAATGGTAGTGGCAGGAAATGGTCTGTTCTACCCAATTCTCGGATTCGTGTCCTGTGTGGCCTTCATCTACATGTCTTTCGGTAACTTGGGTTCTAATGTTAGCGACGAAAAGAAGTTGACTTTTGTGGGGAGGAATGGGACTCAGTTCATGTTGGATGGCAAGGCATTTTACATTAATGGGTGGAATTCTTACTGGTTGATGGATCAAAGTGTGGATGAGTATAGAAAGCCGAGGGTCCGGCAAATTCTGCGAGCCGGTGCGAAAATGGGCCTTACTGTCTGCCGGACTTGGGCGTTTAACGACGGCGAGTACAATGCCCTCCAGATTTCCCCCGGTCACTTCAATGAGGAAGTGTTCAAGGTATTATTCATAATCCATGTATTTTCCATTTCTTTTGTTTTATATCGCAATTATTGATAGCTGTTATGTGGGAAACCTTTGGCTTAGGAGTTCATTGAACATAAATTTCGAGACTTTGTTTAATGCGATCGAGTTCTGACCTTTCTCTGTATACTTGTTTGGGTGCTTCAATTGGGGTTTACCTGAGTGGTGATCATGTTTTGCCATATCTATTCATGAATGTATTATCAGTGAAGGTTCGCAACTGAAGTAGTAAAATTACAGTTCTATACTAAGTCTGTAAATGATCATTTTTTGCCCAAACCAAATGCAGGTCAGGTCAGATGATCCCTTGTTAAGAGATTATATTGCTTTCTGAAAGTGGGATTAACACAAGAAGAGGGTTGAGACAAAGTTTTATATGTTTTGATACTGATTAATGCGTTCAGGAATGTAGCGCAATTGGAAGATTGTCAAGTCATGTTTAGGGGTTTCTTAACAATAGAGACATAACACAAATGTTTTGGACAATACATGTAAAATTTACGTATGCTTTCTGCCATATTTTTCAACTTCTTGGCTTGCACCTAACGAATAATATAGTGGAATTCTCTACATGTTCTATTATTGCTATTCATAATACATTTTAAGCCAGGTTAATTGAAGGTGCCCACGCTATGTGGCATGTACCGATTTGATGATCTTCTCCATATTTTTTTTTCATTGTTATAACAACTTAATTTGGTGACAGGCTTTGGATCATGTCATTGTAGAAGCTAGACAACAGGGCATCAGGCTGCTTCTTTGCTTAGTTAATAACTTGCAAGCATATGGCGGGAAGACTCAGTATGTAAAGTGGGCTTGGGAAGAAGGAGTTGGTTTGAGCGCTTCCAATGATTCCTTTTTCTTCGATCCATCTATTCGCAATTATTTCAAGAACTATGTCAAGGTAGTTTTGTTTGTTGCTTTACTTCCCAGGAACAAGATGTTGCACTGTTCTTTGATGATACTTTGACAGCTCAGAGCATCTCGAATGAGCTCCCTAAATGAGCTCCTAACTAGAATTTAGGGAGGATTTAAAAAAAATATACATCAACTCAAACATGCTCCCTATCCACCTCCTAAGATAGGGATTCATCTAGGAGCTCCTAAATATAGGGAGGGAGAAAGGAACTCCTAGTGGCTCTCTATAATTAATGCTAATTGTTTTAATATTGTTTTAAATAAATGATTAATTCCTATTGGCTAATTATTGACTCATAGTCATTATAACTCTCTAAACTAGGGAGTAAGGTTGGAGAACAACTTCTTTAGAGCTCCTAAAATAACCTTTTGATAGTTTAAGCTAAACGTTTGCTATAAAATAGAGAGCATGATTGGAGATGCTCTCATAATCTTCGATTTTCTTGTTGATGAGTAGAAAACTATTTATAGTATGCCATTGTTACATTTATTTATATTTTGAAAAGAAGAAACAAAATTTGGTATGAGGTTAAACTTTGGGAGCCCCAATATTTCATAGGATACTTCAGTTCACCCAGAAGTATTTATGTTGCCATGAAGGCAGGGTATGGGGACAAAGTTTTGCTACCAAGATGACCTACCAAACACTACTAGGTTTTAGTTGCTGAACATTTGGTGACACAGAATGTAACGTAAGCTTTTTGGTCGCAAAATGGTCACACAGCATAACAACTAAGACTGCAAAACCTCTGAATATCCCGATCAATTGGAAGGATTGTACTAAATCTCCATTTGGATCTCGTACAGAATCATGTGGATAGAAGTACTTGAAATATCTTTCATTCTTTGGCCTTTCTAACTTTCTTAACCTTCCCCTTCCCCTTCCCCTTCCCCTTCCCCTGTTCCTACTAAGACACAAATGGAAGGATCTAACTGAGTGCCAGATTTTTTTTACTCATGATCACATGAAGTTGAGGAAAATTATGAATTTTAAGGCACCGAGCAACCATTAATAGGGTTGTGGCATTTAAGATTTATGAGATACAGGCAATGTCTCTGGATTTGGTAGCCATTTGTAAATATAACATTATGGAGGGCATGTTTAACTGTTGTGGATTCTAATGTGTTTGATTGTTATGAGTTAAATGATTTTGTACCCTGCCGGTATCCTGAATAGGCCATTACTTCTCCTTCAGTGATTTGTTTCTCTGAAATAACAGAAACCGCAAGAATCTTTGTTTTAATCAATTTTGGTGCTGTGATGATTTATAAGTTTATAACCGATTCTAATTCATTTCCTTTTTTCCTCCAGACTATCCTAACAAGGAAGAATACTCTCAATGGAATTGAGTATAGAAATGATCCTACCATTTTCGCGTGGGAATTAATAAATGAACCTCGTTGCATAACTGATGCTTCAGGCGACACTCTCCAAGTATGTTTTCAACTATTGAGATTGCCTTTTTACAATTATGAATATATAAATGTAGTAATTCAAACTGCCATGAAATCTTTTCATTTGCCTATATACATTTTATATATCCTATTATCCTTCTACGAGAATTAAATTTAATTTAATTTAGCAATGGCGTTCTAGGATTCATATAGCCGACCCCACTTAGTGGGAAAAGGCTTTGTTGTTGTTGTTGTTTGTAATTTATTGTGGAACCAAATTTGGTATGCGTAAAATTTGATGTCTTGTAGGCAAAATAACACACTTTTTTTTCTTTCTAATTTTACTTGTCTTTGTTGCTGAGCCAGAGGGTTATGATAGGTCGCCTGCATTGGTTGTGCCTACCAGAGAAGGGAATGGTGTCCAGTCCAGTTTAGTAGGAATTTCTTTGTTTTGCATGATGTATTCTATGCTTTCCGAGAAATACTCTCATTTTCCCTGAAATTCAGTCAGAAATATATTAGATTTAAGACAAAAAAGACACACCGCTATTCTAATGGAACCATCCTTTGACTTGCTTGTGATTTACCCTATTAGGAAAATAATAGGAATTAGTAGAGATTAGAGAACTACTGCTACCAATTTTTCTTTCTCTTACTTTGGGCAAAGAACTTCGTATTCTAATAATTCAACGGTTCTTAATTATTATTTTTTCCTTCCAAGTTAAGGGGTTGTTATCTTTAATATTTCTAGGGGTGAGGTGGGGCCGGAGGTGGTGGGATGGGGTTGTTTGGGGGGGGGGGTCTCTGTAACCTGTCCCATTAGATCATAAGTTAATTGTCTGTTATACTGTTGCAGGATTGGATAGAAGAAATGTCAGCTTTTGTGAAAGCAATTGACAAGAACCACCTACTGACCGTGGGCCTCGAAGGATTTTATGGTCCTAAAAGCCCTAAAAGGTTGACTGCAAATCCAGAAATGTGGGCATCCAGACTTGGATCAGATTTTATTCGCAACTCCAAGATCCCCAATATTGATTTCGCCTGTGTTCATATCTACCCTGACCATTGGTAAGCGTTTGCATGTTGATTTACACTGCATGAAATTTCTCAAGTCGATATGAGGGAAATCAGATCTTACCAACAACTTATTAGAAATCTAATATATATTTGCATGGATGGACATTCTCTACATAATCAGATATGCATCTTACATAATTGATTATGATGGAGAGGCATGCCGCATATCCCTAACTTGGGTCTTACCAGATCAGCTCACCTGAGCAAACAATCCATGCTAACCCTTGGATCTAAGTCCACCTTTTTAAAATTCAAATCTTGAAAAAGGACCTTTATTGAATGAGTGCCATTCTCTAAGTCTTTAACTTAGATATGAACGAGTGAGATGTACAGTGATACAACTCGTCATTCATATTTTGGAACGGTTTTAAAAAATGAACTAATTTAATTACCTTTGAGGCTCTATTTGGTGGGCTGGTTGGGATAGGTTGTGACCAATTAAAATGGACTTGAGTCCAGTCCTTTGTTTCTTGTGTCAAAATGTGAGATGGACAAGATTGGACATGATTGGTTATAATCCACAACAGCGTGGGATATCTAACCTATCCTTATAGGCTTATACATGGGTTAACAAGTCCTTTCTTACAAGTCCCTGCCAGTCCAATTCTATCCCTAAGGCCCAATCCTATCCAGCCCACCAAACGGACCCTGAGAGAATAATTATAAGCATAGGAACATGTTCATTTTCTCCGTACTTTCAATTCAAATTATTGACCATGGGGATTCATGATTGAATGTGTGGTCAAAGTTAACATGATATCTCGAACTATTTAGTCATCTCATGTGCTCTATTTCATTTGTTTCATTCCAGAATGTAATTAGGTCTCTTCTATCCTTTAGTTCAGTGCGCCCCCAACCTCATGTCTGTTATAAATTAATTCTGTGAAAGCATGCTTGCCCTTGTACATTCCTTATGGTACATCTAACCAGTACTCACTTCATCCTCACCTTTTGGGTAGGTTTCATGATGAAGAATTTCATGAGAACCTCAAATTTGTCTCCAAGTGGATGCGTTCTCACATTGAAGACGGGGACAATGAACTGAATAAACCTGTCATGTTCACCGAATACGGATTGTCAAACCAGAACAAGGACTTTGAACCATCTCAGCGTGAGAGGTTTTATAAAACTATTTTAGACGTGATATACAAATCTGCCAAGAAAAACCAGTCTGGAGCAGGTGCTTTAGCGTGGCAGTTTCTCGTTGAAGGAATGGGCGAGTATAATGATGAATTTGGGATTGTTCCGTGGGAAAGACCGTCTGAGTATAAGATGATAGTAGAACAATCATGCAGGTTGGCTAGACTCAAGGGACCGACTCAACAACAGCGAAATTTGAAAGACTTGTGCTCGCAAAGGAAGTGAAATGCTTATTTTTTTGTCAGCAGAAAAATTCAATTCCTTGGGAGGGTTGGGGTTATATATTTACGGTTTGACGGTGCTTAAAGGAGAGATGCAGTTTCGACTGTGTACCATAATCTTCCCACAGCATAAGGAAGATGTAATTTCATCTTGAATGAAGTGTAAGTTATAGAAAATGTTGTAATTGTGATGTTATCGAAGCTTTTTGTGATGAAAGAGTACAGATTAACGGCCAAAAGAAGTCATTTGAACTGAACAGGTTGCTTTGCTTGTTAGAAATGGTATCTGCAGTCCTGAATCTGTCTCTATGATAACAATAGTTCTCTTGTAATGATATCTACAGACTACAGCCATCTTGATTTTTACACAATCGCTTTCGTTCTAGTGCGATTTCATCTTCTGAACTTCAATTGATGCAGCTATACAGCATTTTGGCTATGCAATCACACGAAAACGACTCGTCACCGTATATTATTTTCCCGTGCTCCTATCTCACTCCTGCTTGTCTGTGCATGTACAGATGAAACATTACCAGGGGAATGAAACTTCCCTCCCAAATGTTAAAATTGACCCATTTGAATATTTGATGCAATCCACTCGTGCGCACGACGCAATTGAATATTTGATGCAACCCAGTCTTATTTCTTCCCAACGAATGCAAGAAAAATGATGAAATTGTTGGCTTAGAACTTCAATCGAGTGCGAAGAAATTAACGATCTTCTTAATGTATGTCTTCCGACGCATAACCCCAATTTAATGAAATAGTAATAAGCGATCTCCTTTCCCATGCTGGTTTTACCCTTCAAATTCTTGTCCTTAACACCCAGTTTATTTACCTCATCTGCCACCTTCAGCACAGTCTCAGCAGCCTCATCGTCCCCCGGTCTCCGACTACGAGTCCTTTCCGATCCGCCACTCAAACCCTTTGAAGGGCTCGTGCTGTTAACTCTCCCAGCCTCCATAGTCACCTTATCAAACTCATCCGCCAGCTTCTTCACAATCCTCCTCTCCTTCACAACCTCCGCCTCGTATTCTTCCTCATCTTTCACTGATCAGATCCAAGAACCTCCGGCGTTTTCTCGCAATCGGAGCCGGAGGGGGCGAATCAGCGGAAGCCCTCTTGCCAGAGGCGCTTGAAGCTGAGGCCGCCCATGGACCAGTGGGCCTCGACGCAGTGGCCGTTGAACTTGACATCGGTGTAGATGCGGGGGCGGGGGAGGGTGTTTCCGAAGAACTTGGCGGGGCTAATTGTTTTGAGCTTCATCACCATGGCTGCTGAATGAATAAGCTGAAATGTTGGCTTGGGAATTTTCACAGACAGGTGGGGGGCAATATAATTAATGGATTTGCAGTTTTCAGATTTGATAAGGGGGTTATAAAGAAGGTGGTGTGGCGGGAATTTTTGGGCGGCATAATTTTCGCGCTAATTTTTTTGGAGTTTTTTGTTGTTGTAATGTTATGGAAGGGAGGGAGGCAGATTTAATCTATCATTTGGGCAAAATGCACGGTTACTTTTCACTTTCTAGTTTTCTCATTTGTGGATTCAACAATCTTTTTCTTCATCCAAAATCAATTTTTTCCCATTTGATTATGATCAAAAGAAAATTAGGTATTCAATCAATATATTAAAAGGGGTTAATCTCAATTTATTATCTTGAAATTTGTTGATTTTCAACAATTGGCACATGAAGTTTTTTAATTCCAAAGTGGTACATGAAGTTATAATTTTGAGACACTTTCTTACATCTGTTAAGGCTACTGTTAAATCAGTCGTTAACTGGTAATGGTAATGGTAATGTGACGTCCACGTAAACAATGACTAGGTGCTACATGTTAATATGGTCCCATATGGATATTAAAAAATAAAAAATAAAATAAAAAAACAAATTAAATATTTTTTTTGGGCCGTCTCCTACTTCCCCCAACCTTCTCCCACCCACTCTCCCCACACACCAACCCTCTTAGGCCCATATTAACATGTGACGCCTAATCATTGTCCACGTGAACGCTACGTCACCAGTTAACGGTTGATTTAACAATAACGGGTGTACGAAAGTGTCCCAAAATTATGATTTTAGGTACCATTTTGGGATAAAAAAAACTTCACAGAAATTTGGGTGTATTTATTTTGGATTTTAAAGTTGTTTACAAAACTCTATGTGTATTCAATTAGTATTTAAATCCAAGCCTATTTTGCGGATGTATTGAACTAATTCTACAAAAACGGTTGAGGACGGGTTGAACTGATTCTGCAAAAATAGTCAAGGACGGGTTGAACTGCAGGAGGACGGGTTGAACCGATTATGCAAAAATGGTTAATTACAGGTTGAACTGATTCTGCAAAAACGGTCGAAGAGGGGAGTGGTCGATGACATATTGAACTGATTTTGCAAAGATGGTGAGGACATGTTGAATTGATGTAAAAATGGTTGAGGATAGGTTAAACTGATTCTAGTAATAAAGGAAATAAACTGATTTTGGCATATAGTTTCAAAACTAATTCTCCATAAATAGTCGAGGATGGGTTGAGCTTATGGCATATTAGTTTTGTTGAAGTTGTGAGGGCTGAGTTCTATTAACAGCCCTAATGCCTTAGGGGTATGGCAGGTATTTTAAAACATTGTTTCCATATTTTTGGGTTGGGCTTTAGTTGTTTTTATGTTTTTGTTTGTATTTGACATGTTTAAAAACTAGTGGAGTTCCTTGGAATATAATAAATTTTTTTGTCTATATATATAAAGCTCCATTCGTAAAACTCTATATGTAGTCAATTAAAATTTAATTTTAAAATAGTTTAAAAGATTAAGGATTTTAATAAATTTGGAGAGATTTTATAATATTTTTTAAGCTTGAGGAAATTAGGCCTCTCCCCTAATAATTTCACCCAAAATTCACATGTAATCTATGAAACTCAATTAAAGTCCATAAATTTATAACTATTTCAAAATCCTTTAAACTACTAATTTAATACATCCCCTTAAGTGAATGCAAATAATAAATATATTATCTATCTCGATCACAAAACAAATATACACTATCCATCTCTACTATTATAAAGTCAAGTGTCACGAAACATGCCTTGACAAAAAATAACTAGACACAAATGCCCTTGAATAAAAAAAAAAGGCAATCTACAAGAAAGTAAGGATAATAATTCCTAAGGGCATATATGTAAAACCAAAATAAAAATAATCAAATTAAAAATAAAATTGTAAATAATTAAAGAAAAAAATTGGTGTTGCACACTGCAAAGTTGTGGCCCCCAGAGGAAGATGATCCACGTAAATTCCCTCATGTGTCTGAAATACGAGACGGTACAAAATATGTCATAATATAAATGGAGATAAAGTTTTTTTTTTAAGTGTCTCTCCACTTGTATCATAATATAAGTGGAGATACGTTTTTCTTTTCAAGTGTCCCTCCACTTGTATTATGACATGTAGTGTACCAGCCGTATTTTGAATACACTGAAAAATTTCTCCTATATATGCGTCACTTCCTCCCTAAACTTCCTCTCTATACTGTACACAAACTACTTCCTCTATACTATACTCAAACTACTCCCTCTATCCATAAACAAGATCATGAATTAGTTGAAAAAATAATGCCTATTTGATATATTTAGCATATACAATAGGATAAATTGTACTAAAGGTCCCTGAACAATACAGCGAGTTTAATTTTGGTCACTGATCTCTAATAATAAGTTTCCTCCTCGCTCTATTAAGAGTTCAAGGACTAAAACTAAACTCGTAGTATAGTTCAGGGACCTTTGTGTTATGGTTTGCTCATCAAAATACCAAGATCAAATAGGTTTAGGTTTACAATAGGTGTTGGCAAGCCCAACCAAGTCTCGAGGCTCAATTGTCATGCGAGCCTTAAGTCAACCCCAATACATGCAAAGGTGAGCGATCAAGAAGGGAAGATATTCACAATCATGCCACATTACGATAATTAAGCCATAAATTTACATAAATCACGCCATACCCATGCATATTCGTCACGCTAAGTTTTATCTTGCTAATTGCTATTCACACTAAAAATAAGCCAAGTCATATGCTCGGGGCTTGTCAAGTGAATTGTGGTGTGGCTGGTTTACAGAAGTTTATTGGGCCTATGTGGAGTCAAGATTATGGAAGACTTTGGGCTGCTTCGGGCCCAAAGATCTAAGCCCATATTTTGAAATCCACATAGGTAAATTTATACTCTTATGAAAATAAATTTGTAAAAATTAGAAAGTCGTGTTTTTTACTCAAGACCTTTCATTAATTTCAAACAACAAAAACCACTGGTTGTAGTTAAACTTCTTGATCAAATAAACCAAATTTTATAAATTTATACTTTTATGAAAACATACATACATATAGCACCCTAATAATTTTGGTGGCCCCAATTTTTTTTGGGTTCTAGCCGATCGCCCAGCTCGTACTAGGCCAGGTCCGCCCCTAATATTACTCCATAAATTTGTGATTGAAGATCTTAAGGTCGTGGGTTGAAGACCCAGAGAAAATTTGAGCCGAATGCTTAAGAAAGAAAGTCGAAGACCCAAAAATCATGGTCAAAGACCAATATGACCGTGACCGAAGACCAAAATTAGGGTTCAAGACCGTATTATAGTGGTTGAAGGCTAAACTTATGATGATATCTCAAGTGGAATGAATTTTTGTAAAGAAACATTTTTCTTCTACAAACCCTAAATGATATGTGCTTGTAGAGAAAAAAGGCGGCAATGTGGGAGCCAAAAATTACTCCTCTAATAAACAAGTCGCTAGCACACCAAACATGAGAAGTGGAGCTACAATCAAGCAACATAATAACCAATCCATGGAACATAGAGAAATATAATGAGAGTGGAACTTAAAGCCTAACACTTAAATGCCTATAAAACCCAATAATTCCACCAGTGGAAAAGGGAAAACAGAGAAGCCTTCGTTTTATATTTTATATGCATCTTGAACTGATGCTAACTTGAGCGTCATAGTGTTTTCTTGCATCTCCCATCACTCTCATTGATGACAAGCAAATATGGTGTCATGAGCTTCTCAATATGTTACAAGATTGACTTGTTGGAAGATTGGACGATCCAAATTTTTCCACTCTTATAGAAATATTGCTTCTTTTGTGCTGTTTTCAACCACTAGAAACAAAATTGCAAAATATGAAAAAAGAAGAAAGCAAGGCAATGACAGAGAAATCAAATACAGCTAGTGTGGTTACTTGAGAGGAAAGTGATGGCAAACTCCTTGAAGTAACATAGAGCCCAACACTATCAAGTTTTGAGTTTTGGATACGGGCTGTTCATTTTAAATGTGTCAACGTTAGAGGCCAATCACAACATGACACGTGTCAATGTCAGAACAAAGCTAGAAACTCTCTTCTATAAATAGGGACCATTCTCCCACAATAATCCTTAATATCATTTAGTACTAAACTATTCACTAGAACTTACAAAAGGAGAGCTTGAACCTATGTACTTGTGTAAACTCTTCACAATTAATGAGAACTCATCTACTCCGTGGACGTAGTCAATATGGGTGAACCACGTACATCTTATGTTTGCTTCCTTGCCTCTATCTCTTTACATACTTATCCACGCTAATGACCGGAGCAATCAAGTGAATGTCACAAACTTGAAACTTTCTGTTGTACCAAAGTCCTCACTGATTTTGTGCATAAACATTTGGCATCATCTGTGGGAATGACACTTATTCCTACTCTCTTCAGCTTTGTCAAGCTGGTTTTCACAATTTGGACACTCTCTTTTAGCCAGGCATCCCTCTCCAACATGGGAAGCGAAGGAAGCCACAGCACACAGAACGACACCTCTTTTGCACCTAGTGTGAAACAACGAAAGAAAGAAGGAAAGAATGTTGCTCTTCAAGCTAATGTCGATGAGCTAGAAGCTCAGAACAACAAGATAGCAATGAAGAATGAGGTCCTTCAGGAACAATATGAGAAGAACTTCGAGATGCTTCACGAGGCTAGACATGCTCAAACATACGAGCCCGTCGCCCATGTTGAAGTTAATAATCATCAAAATGCCCCCCAACACGGAGGGTTACCGATATTCAACATGGATATCCCTGATAGGGAGTGAGCTACCCATCAATGTGATAATCAGCATGAGACTTTTCTCAACCCAGTTGCTTCAACCCGAAGCAGGAGAAGTGGAGAAAGGCACCTCATTGCAGAAAGGGCGAAATGATCGAAAGCTATTTATCGCGACTTCGGGACTTCCTGAAGCAACGTCGAGAGAACCCCATCCATATAAACTCAAAGATCAATGACCCAAGGGTTTCTGAGAGACTCGCTCCCCTACCATGGCCCAGGTCGGCTACCAATTTGGGGAAAGGGCAACAAGTCTTAGAGAAACATGAGGGTATCGGGGACTCAGAGGTGTTCCGACAAGCATACCTTAGAAGTCAGTACGGCGAGTCCAAAGAAAAATCACATGCTCTTGATCAAACTTTCCTACTTCTAAGAGGCGATGGAGATTTAAGAAAGAAAGCTCCAGTGATACATGACTCCACCCAGGACCCTATTTTTCTACAGCTCTTTGAAGAAGTAAACAAGTTGAAGGCCGAACGACAAACTGATATAGCTTATTGGAACCAACCTAGGCTTAGCCCTCTTACAAGGAGGATCATCGACACCCCCTCCAAGCGAAGACAAAATAGAAGCTCGGTTTACAACTCTATACCGGGATGGAAGACTTGATTGAACACCTTAACCTCTTTGAGTCCACCATGGCATACTGGATGCATACTGATGAAGAACGATGTCTTCTCTTCCCCTCCACCCTCTTTGGCAGAGCTCTAAATTGGTATTGCCGTCTTCTACCTAAGACAGTAGACTCATTTGAGGAGTTGACGAAACTGTTTGTTTCTCAACACATTTTCAAGACTGATTGCTTGCACTCTGCAGATGCCTTGTACACTATTCGCCAGAAGCCAGACGAGTCATTACGTAAGTATGTCGGCCGCTTCAGCCATGAGTATCCTCGTCATTCCGAGGTAGATGATAAGACTGCCCTCAAAGCCTTCACGGCAGGCCTACAAGACTGTTTCTTCAAGTACATGATCAATGCCAACACTTGGAAGACTTACTCTGAGGTGATGGCGCATGCTTACAACCATGCCCATACTGAGGCAAGGGCCTATCAAGAGAAACCCCCTACAACCATTCTTTATCAGCAAGTGGGGAGTGGAAGCCAGACCTACCCAAATGAGAAGACCTCAACCTTCCAAACAACAGTGGTGCCTCCCCATGCCTTGCGTAATGCTTCGCCAAATCGGCAGACGTATCAATCTCAGGGCAAGAAGAATTATTTCAATCCCCACTATTCTCATTTTAGTAAAAAGAGTAAGGGGCACTATCCTGATAACTAGGGCATCGCCACGATAGTTGTGAAATAAAGGAATTTAAGTAAAGAGTCGTAAATTTTTGGCACTTAAATTAACAAGAATTAAATTTGGGCCTATCAACAAACTTAATCCTTGAAAATAAATATTTCGGGGCTGGGGCATTACAAAATGGTATAAGAGTAAATGATCATACTCTGCAATATGCAATATTCTTGAATTCTTATGGGTGTGAATTATGATATGTATTTTGGTGGCATGATTTCACAATTTCTGTGAATAAAGTGGTATGCATGTGACAAATATATATGTGTGAGATAAATATATGATTGGCCTTGTGTTTGTGCTGAAATTCCCATGGTGATTATGAAATTCTGTTAGTGTGGATTATGAATCTCATTGATATTGCATTATTTTATAAATTTTATGAAGTGAGGGAATTTATGTGAAATGCCTATATTGTCAATCCCTATGAAATGAATTGAATTACTTGAATGTGAAGGAATTTACTTGAATATGAGCATTTTATTAAAGTTTTGGATTAATCTTGAATTGAATTGATATTATGTTATGCACTATGAAAATTTGAATCTAAAAATGATGGTGGAATGGTGACAAGTAGATGGAAAAATTGCATTATAGTTGAGCCAGTGAGAAATATTGTTATGCGCGGAAAAGGCCCGTGGATATGCGAATTGGGCGAGAAAGGCCTGTTAATATGTGAATTGGGCGAAAAAGGCCTATGGATATGTGAATTTGGCGAGAAAGGCCTGTGGATATGTGAATTGGGTGAAATGGGCCCATGGATGTGAGAAATGAATGGGCACAAAGATCTAGTGTTCCGGAGGGAAAGAAAGGCCCGTGAATATGTGAATTGGGCGAAAAGGGCCCATGGATGTGAGAAATGAATGGGCACAAAGACCCAGTGCTCCGGAGGGAAAGCTCCTTGTATGGGCTGCGAGAATGGAAAAAAAAATGTGTGATGTGTATTAGCCAAGTATATTACAATTTTTTCTAGTTTACTAGCCACTGTTTGGGGAAAAAGGAAAAGGGTGATGAAAAATGATAAGAAGGTTGCTCAAGCTGAAGCCAAGAATTTATTTGAAACGGCTTGCGGTGGGGTTACTCGTTAGAGGCTTTTTGGGGATCATGTGCATTCAACTCTATAGCTTTTGTTGAATTTGAAATGGTGAGCTTACAACTTTAAGGTTAATGAAGATTAGGGTCAAAGTTTTGTTAAGATATGCTCATTATGTTTAGGTTGAATCTGCATACGGCTGCACTATATTTGATCTTTTCCGTTTGGTTTCGATTTTGATTGCAAATCGTGTGGAAAAGTGATATCTGATCCTTACTTCTTATTATGGTGCCTAGTATATACCTACAGACATAAGATATGCTCATTATTTTTTGGTCCGGTCTAGTTTTGCGGTTGGCTGACGGTTTTTTTTTATTTTATATTTTTTTAATATTTTTTTTATGTCACTATGTTTTTGTATGCTAAATGTATCAAAAAAAAATAAAATGAAATGGCATGTGTTGATTGAATTCCAAAGGTAACTTCATGAACTATTCAGTCCACCTCTTGTTGTTAAGGGTTTTCTTATTAATTTTATATTGCTTTAAAAAAAATTTGGGCTGTGCTGCATATTCTTTGGCAAACAGTTTTGAAATTTAGGATCTAAGTTGTATCTCGGAGAAAGGTTCCTATTCCATTTATTGAACTTTTTGTTCTTATGTAAGAGAAGTGGGACGAAGATTTTGTTGGGAATAATTTAGGATCCATGCTATAGAAATCTATGTCATTTTCTCAAATGTCAGCTAAAGTCCAATTTCTGGTAAAGAGTCAGGTATGCAGATTCATTGTCTGTCTTTAAATCCGTGCATTGTTTCCTCTCTTTTCCATCCCGTTCAGCAGGAGGATAAAATGTCTTCTATGTTTGCAAGTGTAAGGCGAACTTATGTAGAAAAAGATATAGAAATGAGAAAAAAAAAAAAAAAAAAAAAACACTTTGCTTGATTGTTCAAGCATTTGTTGTAATGCAACTCACAGGATGTAATATGGGGAACTTGAGTTTTTCTTCCAAGTAAAATGGAATTAAGTCTTCCATGATGGAGATGAGCTTGTGTATTATCGTCGCAATGTGTTTTTATGTGCTGGACTTAACAGCACCTCTGTTGTACTTCTTTTGGGTTGGACACTCGTGTGCCATCTTATATTCTTTTGTTAATGCGATTTTCTTTTATGAATATTGGCTTACTTGTGATTTGACATAACGAAAAAGAGAGCTTGGTTCATCAAATTTTTCTTTTGTGCCTTCTTGATCTTTCCATTATAAGGCTAGTATTTCCATCTTCTATTATGCTGTAAATGTGTGGAAGTGTGCAGGTATGTGGTGATATAGAACCTTGGTATAGGGCGTGAGTTTTTGCGTTTGATGAAGATAATTGACGGGAAAAGTTTATAAATTACAAATTTGATTGGTTTGGTTTGCCATTAACGAATTATAGCGTTGAATTCTGATATTTTGTTAGCCACGATAGTCATGGCTTGGAATTTTGATATTTGAATTTGTCAATGGTGTTCATGACCAGAATCTTTGCCATTGGAGTTGCCAAAAGTAATGGTAAATGGTATTACCAATAATTATGATTTAAAATTTTCATTAGTATGATTGTGGTTTCGGATATTTATTTTGTCAATGTATGTGACAAAAAGTTATGGTATTTTTACTTACCATGGTTGAAAAATTTAAGAAATATATGAGAGTTACGATAAATTCTTCGTTGATTATTTGTTTTCAACTTGAATAAGATCGTAGAAGAAGGTTATAATTGTATTCACTATAAAAGAAATGGTGGAAATAGTTCTTGTTCCTTCTCGTAACTAGACGGTTAAAATCTTGGGGAAGAGATATATTTTATCGTGGGGGGGGGGGGGGGGTGAATGTAATACCCTGAAAATTGAAATCATAAGAATTAGATATTCATAATTATGAATGTGTGAAGAAAATCGAAAAATAAATCGATTTATGGTTATGAAGAATTTAATTGAGAACTTTTAAAGTTTTGTTTCCAGAAATGATCATAATTTACGGGTTGTATTATTGAGATTTTATATTACTCTTCGAGAAATTATATTAATTCATTTGAGTGTAATTTTTAAATTAAATTGTTTATGAAGTTTGAAATTTGGAAATTAAATATTTAAAATCTGTAGACCATTCAAGGTCGCAATTTATATTTTTGAATAGAGCTCAATCCCACGAACGCGTAGGCGCAAACCGTTTGTGAAACGGAGTTATAACGAAGAAGTTATAAACGAGCAAACTTAGGGGTGAAATTGTCATTTGACCATAATCTGGATCTCTCCAGATTTTTTAGGTGAAGCCAAGTGGCTGGCTGTGAGAGGAAGGAATGGGCACTACCCAATCAAAAAGGAAGGAAGGGAGGGCAAGGAGAACGGAGAGAAGGGGAAAAAATAGGGAAGGAACCGGGTCTTCTAAACCCCGTGTAACCTGACCCGTTTCCCCCATCTTCTCCGGTGAATTTCGTTGGTTTTCCGACAAATCATGCCCCTTAAATCATGGAAAATCATCCTACAACCTTCCCTTTACCCTCTCTACCCTAAAAATTAAGAGAAAAGGGCCTAGAAACCGTGATATTTCACACGGGGGTGCGGGTGCGCCGGAACTATTTGGTGGCAATACGCCGTTTCCTGAAGCTAATTATGACCTTTACTACTACCCATGGACTCCTAGAGATCCCAGGAACATGTCCCAAGCATTGGATGAGGCGGCGGAGCACCGAAGTACACGGATCAAGGTCACCCAAATTTCTAGGGTTCTGGTGGGTTTTGGTGAAATTGAAGCTTTTCCTGGCCAAATTGGACTTGGCCACAGGTATAAAGTTTGCTCGACTCTTTAAGATCTTCATTTCTGTCAATTTTGAGAATTTTTTTAAATACTTGAGTTTTCCGGCGAAAGGGGCGGCCGACCGCCACCTGCCAGTGCACGGCCATAAAGCCAACATTGTGTTTTAATGTGAATTTGGTTATTCTAATTATGTTTTTGAGATCTAATTGTTGTGTTTTGAATTTTAGTACGATTGTGGTATATGTGGGATTAAAGGAATATTTTCGGTCTGGGTTTGAATCTTGGAATCATGCGAACTACGAATGGCTTGATCCCTGTCTAGGGTACGCAGGTGGTCTAATAAGAAGTTAGATGCATCCATAAAACAAGTAAGGTTAAATAAACAGGAATTATATTTTAGTCGAGAACTATTCTTAGATAGGAAAAATTTGTCTAAGAGAAGTAAAAGAGTAGTAATTTGAGTATATAATAATTGTGTTTTGGTTAAAGAATTAAGGTGGTAGAACTTGTGAAATAAAGGAATTTAAGTAAAGAGTCGTAAATTTTTGGCACTTAAATTAACAAGAATTAAATTTGGGCCTATCAACAAACTTAATCCCCGAAAATAAATATTTCAGGGTTGGGGCGTTCTAATAATGTCCGCCTCGAGGCAGTTAATGTAGTGGGCCAAACACATGTCAAGACAGGCCTTACCATGAGGTATGAGACATACATGCCCTTGAACACCACATGCGCGACTATTTACCCAAGTATAGCTCACCTGATACCGAAGCCAAACCCGAGACAGCCGGATTACAAGTCCACGAAAAACACGGGCATGTTTTGCTGCTACCACGAATATAATAGTCATGACGGTGAGAAGTGTATCATCCTCTGCGACCATATCGAAACTTTGGCACGTGAAGGAAAAATTGAAGCATTTAATCTACTAGAGAAGACTACCAACTTGAAGATGATGCCAAGCATTTCCGGAATCACTCTTAACTAGAGAGCATTCTGTCTTCAAAAATCTCTACAAAATGAGCAAATGAAGGCAACGTAAAGAGTGGAAACTTATCATTCTTATATAGATAGTTCAACATAGCCAAAGAAATTTGAAATTCAAATTCAAACCATGAATGAGCCTCATATGGAAAGTCTTCAAACTTCCATACAAGCTAGGGAGTTTCAAATTTCAAGTTTTCACCACCCCCCATCGCCACCAAAAAAAAAAGGGGGGGGGGAGAGGGTGAACACAGATTCATCAATGGAGTTCAAGAAATGTCAAAAGCTTCACACATTCTTGATCAAGATAGTGTGAAGCAAAATCAATTTATGATGCCAACAAAAGCTTCATCAATGGAGTTTAACACAAATGTCAAAAGCTTCACACACTCTTGATCAAAATAGTGTGAAGCAAAATCAATTTATGGTGCCAACAAAAGCTTCATCAATGGAGTTCAACCACAAATGCCAAAAGCTTCACACACTCTTGATCAAGATAGTGTGAAGCAAAATCAATTTATGGTGCCAGAAAGCTTCATTAATGGAGTGCAACTACAATTCTCAAAAGCTTCACACTCTTGATCAAGATAGTGTAAAGCAAAACCAATTTATGGTGACCAAAACAAAGTTTCACCTTCAAAGCTTCACCTACAAAGCTTCACCTACAAAGCTTCACCACAAAGCTTCACCCTACAAAAGCTTCACCTTCAAAGCTTCACCTTCAAAGCTTCACCCATAAAGCTTCACCCTACAAAGCTCAAAGCCTCACCTACAAAACTTCACCATACAAAAGCTTCCCTTTCAAAGCTTCACATACCAAGCTTCACTACAACATTTCAACACTAAAACATGCAACAACTTCACACACTCTTGATCAAGATAGTGTGAAGCTAAACCAAGTTTTATATTCTAAAAATAGCTCCAACCATTCAAGCTATATACCCAAACAAAAACCCACAACAAAAACCTACATTCAACAAACCTTACCTATTGAACTACACACACTCCGATCTTGAGAAAATTTCTACAACTTCTGTTCTTCTTCAATGGAGCTGAGTTTTGGATATCTTATAGTTCTTGAGCAAATGAACAACTTTTGAGAAGGAACTATTTCTATTTAAGCGATGGAAGTTAGATTGTTAAAGCTCCAAACATGACGGTCGGATTTCTGCAGATTTTAAAGTTGCTGCAGTGTTTCAAAGATCTGGAAATATTTAACAGTTAGTTTGTTCTAAATTTTTGAAATATTATGGAAGAGAGGATGAGGAACAACTTTGATGAAGTATATTGATCTGAGTAAGAGAAGATAGAGTTTCGAAGCTCACAACAGGTCTGATGAGAGGGAGTGGGCACGGGCTTCCTCTCCTCTTTGGGCTTGACAACCTAACAAAAAAAATGTAAAGGGCTAGGGCTCTCATTTTTCTTTGGGCCTAAGAACCTTCAGAAAAAAAACATATATATATATATATATGAATGAATAGTTTTGGGCTACCACTTAGAAAAGAATATATATATATATATATATATATATATATATATATATATATATATATGAAGGAAGAGTTTTGGGCTACCACTTAGAAAAGAAAAGGGTGAAGTTTTGGTAGCTTGGAAACTTGACTACTAGCAAGACACCTCATTTATCAATTCTTACCCCGAAGACTTGGAGGACTCCTACCATATGCTACTATGCCTCAGTAATCAAAAGTTTCGCAGCTACTCAATACCTTGGAGCTTTCAAGTCCCCAAATGAGAAGTTTTCCTCACTCGGAAAACTAGGGGAGCATTATTTCAACCTACAGGATCTACTTACGAAGTTTCAACATGCAAATTTCAACAAAACAAAAAATTCAAAGAACTTAGCGAAGAATACCTTAGTGTATTTAACACAATATGCTGAACGAAGTAAAGCTTGTTTATTGATATCTGTAAAAGATGAAGGCAGTAGATGCCTTTGGAACAAATCCACAAACCTCTGATAATCACTTAGAATCTGACTCTCAGATTCCTGAAGCTGGTCAAGATTTCTCTTCATGCCCGTGGAGTAGTTATGTGTAAGCATGTATAACTGTCTATTTTCATAAGCCCTTTGATCTCTTGTTTGAGACTTACAACTTCCGCCATCAATAACTCAACTTGGCGGGTTCGAGCAAGCAAGCGTTGGCCCATATTAGACACAGAACCCACACACTGAACACTGAAAGCCAGAGAATCTTGAATAGCCAACTCATCGGACCGTTTGGAGAGTATTCTGTTATCTTTGGGGGTGAGAAGATTCATGGCCCCCATAGTAGCGGTCATGTTATTCTTCATTATAGAGTCTCCAATGGTAAGAGGACAAGTATGGGATAAGAAGAATGGATGCCTCTTCCACAACATTCAAGTCAAAATGGTGGGCGGATGGGCAAACCATTTTCAGAAATGACGAAGGAAAAATGAGGTCCAATAAATCTCAGAAGTACGAAAATAAGGGGGAATTTCTACAAGTAGTAGCTCTCTGAATGTACTCCTTGAACACAATTGGGACCCCTATAAAAGGAAGGGCAATAGGACCACGTGTTCAAAAGTCGAAGAAGCACCATACTCCGAATTTCGAGAGCCAGGTTTCCCTGGATAAATTTTTTTTGGCAATCCTCACACACAAAATCAACTCATCGGATACCACGGATAACTTGGGCAAAGATCTTTGACAAAGCTAAGGCACGCGAATTTTGAAGTGCCAGCTACTCTAGTATTACCCACAAGGGCAAAAGAAGGACACCGCTACTTGCTAAGTGGGAAATCCCTGTATGTGTCGACTTCCGTCCTCCATGACAAAGCACGCTTGGGAAAAGGCTTATTTTTTCATCCTCCCTAAGAATGCATCTTCAACAAAGATCTACATGTTCAAAAATCGAAGAGGCACCGCTATCTGAATTTCGAGAGCCAGACCTTCAACAGATCTGCTTGTTCAAAAATCGAAAAGACACCACTCTCTAAATTTCAAGAGTCGAGTTTTCCTGGACAAAATGTGTCGACGTTCTTCACACGCAATATCAGCTTTCCAGATACCATAGACCACTTTGTCAAAGATATCCGATAAAGTTAAAATACGTGAACCTTGCAGCTTCCAATGTATTGCTATGATCGAGAAGGGTAAAAGAACAATATTACAACTTGTTGTTGGGGAAATTCCTATATATATTGACCTCCATCTTCCACAGCTAAGCAAACCTGCAAAAAATGGTCAACCCTTCCTTACATCTAAGAGGGCACTCCCAACAAAGCCTTTAGAAATACTCAGCTTCCCCCCCCCCCGATAATACCTCAGCAAACAAGCCACACTAGAGCAAGAGTATCTCATATCATCAGGGTCGAAAGTAAGAGTATTTTATATGATGCTTTCTCCATGTCCTTGTCTTTGCCCTTGTCCTCACCTACATGACAAGGAGAAAGAGAGCAATCAGTCGAAACCTGAAGTCAGAATTTCGATCTACAACTGACTGCCCGGAACATTTGCATGATTGCTTCCCTAACATTGCTCTTGAGTACTCATCTTCAACTGTTTTCAAGGTCATGAATTCATCTAGCAAATACCCTATGACAGTTGATCAGATATTGGGTCTTTACACTGAAGCTGCCAAGCATGGATGAGTAGCTAAGAAGTAGTGTCTTGAATGACCATTCAAATGCAAAGGGTACACACCACTTTGATTGTGTAAAAGATTGCAGCAGAAGGGTCAACGATGAGCTGGAACAGGTCACTACTATACGATACCCTTTCTATAGAACCGCATAATCCAGACTGAAGAGTCTAAGTCAAAACCAAGCTCGGCAATACTGCCCCATCCGAAGAATTCGAGAAGTTTCAACAACCTTTCGCTGGCACCGCCGTCGAAGAGCAAGAATATCCCATATCATTAGGGTCGAACATACTCTAGATTTGATGGACTTATTTTGACCCTCAAATTCTCAAGTCGGCTTGCTCATTTAGAGGAAACCAGAAAACCTCCAACCCAGTTCAAGAATAAACCTGTGAAAAGTCAACAAGTACAACAAAATATGTGCCAATTCATCCAGTACCTCTTCAAAAGCAAAAGTATCTCATATCATATTTTCTCTCTTTGCTTCTCATTATCCTTCATGCAGTCTGCAAGACAAGAAGAAAGAGAACGAGCAGCCGAAGTCTAAAATCAAACCTCTGATTTGGGACTGCTTACTTAGAGCTCTGATTGCTTAACTTGTCTTTCACCTCATTCGGCAAATCTTCTCACTCAGAGACTTAGGGGACTCCCACGACATGGTTTGTATCGCATTTGAGCAAGCCTAAAACTACAAGTAAGCTTCAAGTGAAAATGATACATTAACTTGTGCGTCAACATATGTTCAATATACCACTCTTACCTATGGGACAAAGGCAACTAAAAATGATACCACACTTCGGCACTTTGAAGTTTCGTGTTTACTCAGTGGCTTGGATCTTGCAAGTCCCTAACTAAGAAGTTTCCCTTACTCAGGAACTTAGGGGAGCACTGTTTGTACCATACTTGACCAACTCCGAAACTACTAAGCACCGGTCAACATTATCGTTAAAGACCCACAAGAGTTTCCCTCTAACTAGGAGGCTAATCACAACGCGACACATGTCAACGTCAGCCGCCAATCACAACACGACATGTGTTAACATCAGAGGCCAATCACAACATGACACGTGTCAATGTCAGAACAAAGCTAGAAACTCTCTTCTATAAATAAGGATCATTCTCCCACAATATCCCTAATATCATTTGGTACTAAACTATTCACTAGAACTCACAAAAAGAGAGCTTGAATCTATGTATTTGTGTAAACTCTTCACAATTAATGAGAACTTCTCTACTTCGTGGATGTAGCCAATCTGGGTGAACCATGTACATCTTGTGCTTGCTTCCTTGCCTCTATCTCTTTACATACTTATCCACACTAGTGACTGGAGCAATCTAACGAAGGTCACAAACTTGAAACTTTCTGTTGTACCAAAGTCCTCACTGATTTTGTGCATAAACAAAGATAAAGCAAAATGCAAAGCTGTATTAGAAGAAGCAAAAAAAAAGAAGAAAGAAAGAAACAAGCATTATGAAGAAGTAAGGGAAAAGGTTCAACTTCCCCATATTGAAGAAGAAGATAAAGACATTGAAGTGTTGGGTTAAGGAAAAGGTTGCTAACTCTTGGGCCTATTGATAGGTTTGCATCCTCCATCAATCTCGGTCCTTCAAAATCAAATAATGGAAGCAAGAGTAAGCGACAATAAAATCTCCATGATGCAATTTGGAAAGATATAATACAGCAGGTGGATCAATATATGGCTCGATGTTGGAAATGTGCCCTAAAACTAATCATATGATGATACTTTACGGACATTTCACATGTTAAACTAATCTGGTTTAATATAAAGGGTAAAGATTATTGTTTTAAGCTGTCTCATATAAATGTTATATGCTTGAACAATAAGTCCAAGGAATATGCAATTGGGAGAATGTGATCTAAAGAAGTTAGATTCATGAAATCATTCTCTTTCGTATACATATCCTAAAGGTTCCTGATCATAGGATTGCCAATTGGGCATTGACAGTCCGTTAAGATCAGTATGTGCTATGTCTTCTCTTAGGGAGAGTGATTAGTCTCGAGTCATTGGTGTGACTGACACCAAGACAAGCATGTAGGTGCTCAATAGAGAATGAGTCCACTGAACACGATCAACGAGGAGTTCTCATACTCATGTCACATGAGAACTCATAGTTGGGATAATGCAAAGTAGTCCTTTGACCTGAGGCATCATAGTTGTCTTGTGGTTATGTCCTTGATCTTTGACTATGTCAATGTCACTCTATCAGAGGGTGTCCACGACATAGTTGGGGTTAAGTCACTTAGCCATGGAGGCAAGTGAATGCGCAATAAGGGATCTCTAACCTCTAAACAGTTTGAGGGAGAATACTCTATGATATGATTAAGAATTTCTGGCCAGAGTATGAATGAGATTTAGGAAGTCGTTCCAAATCACATTCAAATTAATCATGTAAGTAAATGAATCACATTGGATAGTAGACATGAATAAACTATCAAACCAAACAATGTGGTCAAGAGTGTCGTATTAGAGAAGGACCGTATTGCATTGTAATCCTAAACTGAATAGGTTCTCCACCTCTTCTGATTAGCTTGGGTAGCCATGACATACTGCTAGGTGTCACTCATGGTTTGTGGAAGCTCTAATAGTGAGTAATCACTAAAGGGAGAATTGAAAGTAAGTTTTAATTCACAATCGATTTGAAAGAGTTCTAATCGCCCACTGCCTCGCTAAAAGGAACCTAATGGATCGTACACCGTGTAAGGTAGAGATTGAAGAAATAATAGAGATGAGTAAGAATAATTAAATGGTTTAATTATTTATGGCTAGGATTAATTAATATGTTAATTAATCAAACGAATAAGTTCGTTATAGACCTCGGGTTAGTTTTGGGCCTCAAGGCCTAATGGGATTTGAATGTCAAGCCCAATAACTCAAGTTGTATGACAACTTGAATGACAAAGGGCCTCAAAGCCCAAAGAACCCAATCATGGCCGGCCATATAAGAGAAGGGTAGTGAACTTGGCTTAATTGCAAGTTTGCCACTCCATTGTGAAGTGGTATAAAGGCAAATTTATAGCCATTTCATCCTTAGGGTTTCTTTTGGAGAAAAGATGAGAACACTTCTCTCCCTTTTCTCTCTAAGTGGCCGGCCCCCTTGGAGGGGATTAACTAGCATCTAATCCTTCTCCAAGGTTACTCATCTCTTCTAAATGCTCTCATTGGTGTGGAGACTTAGAGGTTCCCTTTCTTGGGAACTTGGAGAATCCATTCTACCATCCTCCTCCAAGAAATCCATGGAGCTAAGAAGCAAGGAATGAAGGCCCTCTCCTTGGGTGATTAGCCTTTGCTTATGCAAAGAGGAATCAACAAAGGTATAAGATTTCTCAACTCACTTTATTTTGAGTTGAGTCTTGGTTCACCTATCTACTAGGCTTTGAATTACATGGGTTAAGTTTTGTTTTTGAGTGCATATAAACATGATTCCACCTTTAAATGTTAATTGCATGTTATGTATTGAAAAGGCAAAGGCTTTTACTATCTTCATTTATGCTCATCATAAAACATTAGCATTAATGGGAAAGTATACAAATAAAAGAGACATAGTGCGGCTCGGAGTCACGAAATTTGCAACTTCTTTCTTAACTTTGCAAAGTTTGATTGATAAGGACTTGAGGATTATGGTTGCTAGTGATGAATGAGAACAATGCAAACATTCCAAGAGTACAAAGGGAAAAGCGACATATACTTCTATGGTGAGTGCACATTTTTGGAATAGGGTCTCACTTTGCTTGAAGTGTTTGAACCATTGTTTAAGGTTCTTCGATTTGTAAATGGTGATAAAAAGCCATCAATGGGATTTTTGTATGAAGAGCTACAAAAAGCAAGGAATGAGTTCAAAGAGGTGTTGAAAAATAATGAGGCCTATTATAGACCAATCATACCAATTATTGATGAAAAAGCTCATGATCAGCTTGATGGTCCATTACATTTGGCAGCCTACTTGAATCCTTATTACTTCTTCAAAGATCAAAGCATTCAACATGATTTAGCTGTCATGGACGCTATGTTTACTTGTATTGAGAAGTTCTTCCCCGACAACTTTGAAGTCCAAAACCGAGTGATTAATATAGAGATGCTGAAGTATAAGAAAAAAAGAGGATGGATTTGGAAGACATTAGGCGGAGATTGGATGCGTTGAGAATAATGACAACTATGATCTGGGTATGATTCTAATTGAGTAATTCTAATTGTTTTTATTTACTAGTCTAATTGAAATTATTTTTCTTTACTAGTCTAATTCTAATTGTTTTTCTTTACTAGTCTAATTGAAATTGTTTTTCTTTACTAGTCTAATACTTTTTTAGCTTCATGGTGGTCTACTTATGGAAATGATGTGCCTAATTTGCAAAGAATTGCTATCAAAATTCTCTTATTGACTACAAGTTCATCTAGGTGTGAGAGAAATTTGAGCACTTTTGAGGGGATACATACAAAGAAAAGGAATAGACTAGATACCTCAAGGTTGAATAATTTAGTCTATGTCCAATTCAATGCAAGGATTATAAACAAGAAGAAAAGAGAGAAATAGAAGAAAGTGGATATACTACTTACTAGTGAAGCTAGTATGGCGCAATGATGGATTGTGGAAGGTGTTGATGAAGAAGTTGAGCTTGGTTCAGGAATGGATGGAGAGACATTGGAGGTGGATAGTTCCCTAGAGCCTAGGAGGAGTTCTAGAAATGTTGAAGAAAGAGAACTAAATGAAGAAGATTTTGTATCAGATGAGAACATGGAAGAAGAAGGAGATAATGAAGGAGACATTGAGTTTGAGTCCGACACAGAGATGTTGGAAGTATGCCCACAAAGCCACTCATTTGATGTAATAGCTTTTTGGAATACTAATTGTGTTAAACTATTATATGTTTAATAGAGGGCAAAGCTTATTGTTAATCACTATTTATTGTATTATGTGTTTAAGCAATAAGGGAATCCAAGGAATGTATTTAATCTAAGAAAGAAGTGATCTAAGTGAATTGGATTAACGAGACATTTCTTTTATGTTCATTCCTAAAACGTTCCTAGCCATAGGATTGCCAATTGGGCATTGACAATCCGCTAAGGTTAGTATGTGTTATGTTAACTCAAGCGTGAGTATGACTAGTCTCAAGTCATTTAGTGTTGGACACTGAGGCAAACACATAGGTGCTCAAAAGGTAATTGAGTACACTGAACTACGATAAAAAAGAGTTCGAACATACATGTCATGTAAGAACTCATAAGTTGCAATATGCAAAGTAGTCCTTTGACCTGAGGCATCATAGATGTCTAATGGTTAGGTCCTTGATCTTTGATCATGTCAAAGGCATTCCATCGAGAGTGTCCACGACATTTTTGGGGTCAAGCTATCTAGTCATGTAGGCATATGAATGCACAACAAGGGATCTCTAACCTTCCATGCTGGAGGGAGAATACTATGAGATATGATTCGGGAGTCTTTGGCCAAAACATACGAATATGACTTAGGAAGTTTGTTCCAAATCATATTCAAATGAATCATATAGAGAAGTATCACATTGGATAGTAGACATGAAACAAACTATCACTTAAACAATGTGATCAAGAGTATTGTATTAGAGAATGACCATATTGCGTTGTAGTTGTAATTAGATAGGTTCTCCAACCACTTCTACTTAGCTTGGGTAGCCATGACATACTGCTAGGTGTCACTCATGGTTTGTGGAAGCCCTGAGGATTAGCAAACACTAATCTTCATCAAAAGGAGAATTGAAATGTAGTTTCAATTCACAATCGATCGTTAAGAGTAACAATCGCTCACTGCCTCGCTAAATGGAACCTAATGGATCGTACACTGAGTAAGGATGAATGTGAAGATATAAAAGAGATGGATAAGCAATTAAATGGTTTAATTGAGAATGGTCAAGATTAATTAATTAGTTAATTAATTATACGAAAGGTTCGTATTGGGCTTTTAAGTTGGTTTTGGGTTTCGGGGCCCAAAAGGGTTTTTTGGTCCACAAGGCCCATTGAGTTTAGGTTGTGTGACAACTAAAACTAAATGGAAATTAACCCAAAAACAAAGCCAAAACCGGCCTAGGGTGAGTGGTAGCAAACTTGGGTTAATTGCAAGTTTGCCACTCACATGTGAGGTGGGATAAAGGCAACTTTATAGCCATTGTCTCACTAGGGTTTTCTTGAGGCAAAGAAGAGAAACATTTTTCTCTCTTTTTCTCCATATAGGCCGGCCACTTAGAGAGTTTTTCACTAGCATCAAAATCTCTCTAAGTCATCCATCTTCTCTTCACACTACATCTTTGGTGTGGAGACATAGAGGCACCAAACCTTTGGTACTTTTGGAGTTCCTTTCCTCACATCCTCAAGGAGCAAAGGAGCATCAACAAAGAAGAAAATCACAAGGAAGATCCAAGGAGCTATGAGGTGACTTGAAGGCCCTCCACTTGGGTGAATCCCTTGTGTAAACAAGGATGAGCTTCAAGGATAATGAATCTCAAATCCTTCATTCTCTTTAATTTTGTTAAAGAGTCTTATGGTTCACCATTCTCTAGGCTTTGAAAGTCATGGGTTTTAGAATTGTTTTTGAATGCATGCCTACTTTAAAGTGTTATTAGTTTGCATATGTGTTCAAATGTTCTCACATGTTCTTAGCTAGGACAAAAATTTTCCTTCAAGAGAGAGTCTTGGAAGCATATGGAGAATAAGAGATTGAGGCCTAGCTTTGAAACTTTTTAAGTATCTTATATCCTTATTCCCTTCATTTTGCATTTTATATGTGTTTAAATTGTGAACTTGTTGAATACATGTATTATCCAAGAACACTTATTTTGATTACATGCTTAATGTGCTTTTAATTTGTAAGTTTGTTGGATGCTTGTTGGATACATTTATTATCCAAGAACTCTCATTTTGATTATATTCTCAATGTGCTTTTAAATTGGAAGTTTGTTGGATGCTTATTGCATACAGGTATTATCCAAGAACATTCATTTTGATTATATGCTTAATGTGCTTTTAAATGGTAAGCTTGATGGATACTTGCTGGATACATGTATTATCCGAGAACACTCACATTGATTATATGGTTAATGTGTTTTCAAATTGTAAGCTTGTTGGATACATGTACTTTATGTAATCTCTACTTATTTACACGATACACAATAAGTTTACCTAAATCCGCCTAGGCCCTCGCCTAGCCGCCTAGGCGCTCGGCCCCAGCCCACCGCCCAACTAGCCCCTAGCGCTTTTTAGAACATTGTGCCTCGGCCACATGAAACATGCATCGGCCTTGTGAAGTAAAAGTTATCATAAGCTCAAAGTAACCTCACCTCAGTTGCACAAATAGGTTCTCAAATGTATCTACAAATCTTTATCATGTTGCGTTACAGGTTACGCAACTCAAAGGATCGATGACCTCTTATTACAAATGTAGTATGCTTTTTGGTAGCTTTTGACAAACTTCATCATGCCACAGGTTTCGCTTGTGAAGTACAAGATCTCGTAAGCTCAAAATACACCGCTCAGAAACCTCGCCTCAGTCGTATAAACATATTCACATACCTGGCGACTTTCGTTCAAGCAATAAAGTCAACGACCAGCTTGGCAGTGCCAACATCACTCGGTCATGGGCAACGATGCACGATGAATTCAACAGCTCAATGCCCTAGAAAGCTAAAACTCGCAACATAGACACACTTGTTGGGAGCACCTAATTTTATCAAAGCCGCACAAGTAGTTGCCATTTTTATGGCTAAAATTTTGTAAGACACTTCAAGCAAGCAAAGTTTCAAGCATATACAAGTTAACTGAATAACGAAGATAGAGTAAACCAAATAAAGTAGTTTATTAAACTTTTAGCAATTGATAAATTGGCACGAAAGACACCAAAATCTAACACAAGCTAAATAAAAGAAAACTACTAATTAACAGCTTGGATGATCTTTGGCTCTTTAGTAGCCACTTTGCATACAACAGCCTCTTCGCACTCAGTAGCTCGCACTTGCACCGTTTCATCTTCTACAGATCCAATCTCGTCAGTTTCACCCTCAACTGCTCCATCTATAACAAGTGAGAAATCAAACTCGAGCAGTTTCCTCCTTTTTGGCTGACAATGTAAATGCGACAGCAATAGAATAAGCAAGCTTTGACGTCTCATGAGCAGCTGAATCCACTTTTCCAAGTGACAAACTTTCTTTCCCACTTCTTATAGTGGTGAAATTTTAAGAAGCTAATTTAGACGTAGCCACAAATGGATGTTTCATTTTATCTATGAACCTGGCCCTAGGGGCAACACAGAGCTCTTGGTTGAACAACCAAGACTTTAGCTTCTTTCGGAGTGACATAAATCATAGGTTCAGTAGTTTCCTTTTTATCCTTTGAAGGAGATAACTCGATAACAAGCTTCCCAAAAGAATGAGAACTCCCATAAGCAACAGAGAAAATTCAGAATTTATTCTTAATTGAAGGTTCAAAAAGTAGGCCAACCTACCGACTACGCCCTACGCCACTCTCACGGCTCCATCTCGAGATTCTCCTGCGATTTTGCACTAGCTGTCTGCTCTACGACTCCCAGACGCACCAACTTCCATTATGCAGGTTCCCAGCCACATCAACTTTCGCTTTATGGCTTCCAGCAGCACTAACTCCTGCTCTGAGGCTCATCCGCGCAAATTCAGCTAAGCGACTTCTAACCGCGTTGACTCTAACTTCGCGGTTTTCATCAGCAACCCAACGCCCCACGCACTCAACTTAAGCAGTTGCAGTCGTAACCCATTTAGCAAGCCCAACTTGCAATGACACCAATAAATCCTCCAAATAGACCCTGCGACCCACTCAGATACGCATCCCTTGTAGTCTGCCAGACCTAATCCTTTATCACTTGCCAGTTAGGTCCAAGTCCAACGACCTAGCTAGTGCATAAATGTTGACTCTAAGAAATGTTTTTGCACCATACACATCTGCGAATATCTCGGCTTTCTGATTTCAAATAAAAGATTGGAGTTAAGTGATTTAAGTGTTTCATTGTTCATATAATCAGAAATCGAAATATTGTGGAGTTATCGACATTGAAGGGGTACCAGCGATATTTTTTTTTCTAAGTTCCTTTTGCTTGTTTGATTGAATTCTAAAGTCTTTGTTCATAAGACATTGAAGGGAAAATGAAGGGTACCTGCGATTAGATTGACATCGACGCAATTACCCTTTGTTGGAGTGTGGCAGTATGAACTGAGTCTAGATCATTGCCAATGATCACAACAACAAGAAGATATTGTTTTACTAGTTTTTTGTAAAATTACATTTATCTTCTCGTGCATCAATTTTAATGGTCTTTTAATAGATTGTATAGAATTTGTTAACGAAAATAAACATGAGGACTAATTTGGTTAGATTACAAATACAAGACCAAATTAAGTGGCAGGGTAAAACACATGAACATTTTTGACATTTGAGCCTATGTTTTTCCTTGAAACTTAACTATTAGTATGAAAAAATGCTATACACACAATAATATCTTCACGGGCAGGGGTACGCCAATGAGTCATCATAGCAGCGTATATTAGCCGAACGAGTATTCACACAGTCTGGTTCACCAAGAGGTCTCCACGTTTCGGTACATAGCGTGCAGCACACATAGGATTCCCCTAGTCTTAACCTTTATTTCCGCGTACGATAGCGGAACTTACCTAATAAGGCGCGAAACACACACACTCTCTCTCTCCCCTCTTCGTATTGGACGTCGCACTCTCACTTTACCACTCTCTCTCTCTCTCTAACTCTTTCTTCCTCTCTCCTTCTCTCTCTCTCTCTCTCTCTCTCTCTCCTCCTACAATTCAAGACGGAATTAGAGAATTCACAGCTTGCTTGGTAAGGTTTGATCAAGTTTTATCGACGACTTTCATTTCTGGTCGTGTTTTTTGATTTTTCTAGGAAAGAATATGCGTGAGTTGTATTTAGTTTGTTTTTTTACTGTCTTTCTCTCTGTCTCCGTCGTTTTAAAGTTGTTTGGTCCCATTGTTTTTCGAGGGATCGTCGTTGTCGTTCAGTTGTGGAATTCTGACATGGCCTCTTCCGCTTCCGGAGAAGCCCTCAATCCCTCCGTCTCCTTGAAACTCAAGCAGAAAGAGGTATTTTTTTGTTTGATTTAATTTGATTTATTTAATTTAACTAATTCGACTTTTGGGCTGCTTTTTTTTTTTTTTTGTTTATTTTGTTTTCTGGGTTGCTGTTTATACCTTCAATTGTGATGGGGTATTGCAATTTTGGATCGTCTATGATGATTTTTTTACTTGCGGATTTGATCGATTGCCTTGCAGTTATGGGTTTATCTGGAATTTACTTGGAGGCCCTGCAATTTATTTATTTTCTCCCTTCAATTTTGTTAAAAAAAAACATACTGATATGATTTTTCTTGGTTTTCTGGGTAATTTGATGGGTTAATTCTTGGTTACACTAGTGGTTTCTCTGTTTGTTTCAGTTAAAAGGTCGTTTTTTTTTGTTGGCATTGAACTTTTAACAACTTTCGAAATGTAAATATATTCACTTGTGGTTTGAAGAAAACTACTTCCGTATAGTCTCCAACCGTTTGTCGTCTGTGGAATTGTAGTATCGGACTTGTTATGATCACTGTTACTGTAAGTCACGATGACCATCTGCAAAGTTGTAAGCTTTCAGTATGTTGTTGCATGCTTGCTGCTATAGTCAACATTGTATGCCTCTGCGTTTTGTTCATTGGAAATGCTGTTGTTGGTTTGACCTTTTTTCGTTACCCTCACCATTCATATTATTGCAATGTACTGTATTGTTTTCAGTTTGCAGAACACCAAATATGCAACGGAAACTGCAAAGAAAAAGAATTTCTTATATGTATGTATTTTAATATTATAGTTGCAGTAGTTACCAAACAATTCCGCTACTAAGTACTTATTTCTCTCCTAGGGAGCTTGTTTCTCAACAAAGATCAATTAAGAATTTTTTTTATGACGGTATTGAAATTGACTTGGTTGGTAAGGGAAACAGTTAAGTTTTGAAGAATGAGATGGAAGAATAAATTAAGCTGTGTTATCTGTACTAATTTTACAGCCGATGATTATTTGTTCCCTATTCTTATGTCATATGTCATTGCATGGTTGTAAATTTATACTACTTTCTGTAGGGTGCTTTGGACAGTGATGCTGAGTACTCAGCTAGTGTAGTCGGAGCAGAAGATGACGCTGATCTCTTAAAGAGTTCAGCATCAGGATTAACCAATTCAAATGTTGTCAAAACTTCCAATTGTTTTTCATCTAATGATGATGATATGAGCATGGACGATGAAGACGACGACGACGACGACGACGATGATAATGACTATGATTGTGATGACAACGATGGTTTTCTGTATGATGACGGTGATGATTGCATGACTCTGCAATCTCAGTTTGATAATGTGGACTTGCCTCCTGGTGTCGAAGCAGCTCTTCCCTGGTTGAATGATCCTTCACCGAGTGAGAAACCATCCACTAAGACGCTAGCTATTTCAGATCTACCACCTTGTAGTTCAACTGTTCCTTCTGAAGCAAGTTCAACTGTTCCTTCTGAGGCAAGTTCTAGTAAGGAACCGGCTGACAGCAATGATAACAGTATCATGCAAAAGTCTCAACAGTTTAAGCAATTTGATATGGTGGAAGATTTCTCGGATCACCACTTTAGCCGCATGGGATTTTCAGATGAGCAGGTGAGTTGAATTAGTTGAACTTGTGCTTCACACCTGCCCCCTCCCGAACAGTTATGTGTGAGCATGTGCATGTGTCCACATCTCTCTTTATGGATGTGCCCTGGTCTGGCTGTGTGACACAGGCTTGAGTGCACGCATAAACTCTGCATGCGCAAAATGTGGAGCATGTATGTCTGTCTTTGTGAATATGGACTAATCTGTGTTTGTTTCTTGATAGCCACCCAACTATTGGGCAAAGCGAATTCAGGATGAATGGAAGATTTTGGAGAAGGGCTTACCAGGTGAGTTCTACCGCTGTGTATAGGGAGTCACTATGCTTGATTATACCAGCGTTAAAATATTCTTGTGTTTGTAAGTTCTCTTTTAGTGCTACTGTTGTTTTCCCCATTAGAAACTTCACCTATTTTTTGAAATCGGTTCATTTCCTTTTTGGTCATGTCTTGGCATTAGTTTAGTAGGTTGGCTCTATCCTCTCTCATTTCTGTTTTTTCTTGCGCAGACACTATATTTGTCAGGGTTTATGAAGCAAGAATGGAACTTCTGAGGGGTGTCATTATAGGACCTCCGGGCACTCCCTACCATGATGGTCTTTTTGTCTTTGATTTTCTTTTCCCAACTAACTATCCTAAATCACCACCGGTGTGTATATGGTGCTATTGCATTGGTGTTTTATTGTATATTTTGTCTTATTGTAGATAATTTTGATTTTCTTTTGTCAGATGGTGTACTACTATTCAGGTGGTCTTCGATTGAATCCAAATTTGTACGAGTGTGGGAAAGTTTGTCTGAGTCTCCTAGGCACTTGGAGTGGCAAACAAAATGAAAATTGGGTCCCAGGGAAATCAACAATGCTACAAGTTTTAGTCTCTATACAAGCTCTTATTTTGAATGCAGAGCCCTTCTTCAATGAGCCTGGGCACGAGTCATCGTATGTTGGAGCAGAAGGGCAAAGGCAATCCAGAAAGTACAATGAGGATACCTTTATTCTATCTCTAAAGACGATGATTTATACACTAAGGAGGCCGCCTAAGGTATGATTACAGCAACCATCTCCGGTACGGTACAGTGATCTTCTATTTATAATTAACATTTTACATTGTTCCTTGCTGGAGAGTTGATTTACTAGAATGAAGTAGATTGCCAGAACAGTAGGGAGTTTTCTTTCTCACATCTGTGCTTTGTGGGGTTGAAACAAGTAGCCTGGATGTATAAACACCAGTTCGGAGTCGAGTATTATTGTAGAATTTAGTTGTGCTAGGATGGTTTTTTCTGCTTGCTGTTGCTGTTATCTAACCCGCCAAGTTCCAGAATGAATCTAATGATTCAATTACTCTTTATAGTGGTTTTAGCAGCTTAGATAATGTGTCCTAATGATGGTTTTAGCAGCTTAGATAACATGTCCTAATTATGGTATTAGCAGCTTAGACGGAAAAAGTAAATAGGAAGTCAGTTTGTACGTTATGTTTTGTTTTGAAAGGCACCTTCTGTTTTGCATCTCAGGTTTGTAGCCTAGGTGGGTCACCTAATTAAGTGAGTTTTCTTGCAGTATTTTGAGGACTTTGTCTTGGGTCATTTTCGCGAACGTGCACACAATATTCTGGCAGCGTGTAAAGCATATAGCGAGGGCACTCTGGTGGGGTCTGATATCACATCCCAGAATGCAGAAAAAGGTGTCTCCGCACAATTCAAGGCAAGTGTAGCTAAGATGATCAATACGCTTGTAACACATTTCACCAGAAATGGATCAACCGACTGTGAGAAGTTTAGAGTTGGAGCCTGTATCACATTTGACTAGCAGCTGACTTGATGGGTTTGGGAAGGTAATAAGAAATATAGATTGGCTTAGGAGAAACGAAACCATTGGACGTGCGTATGGTATTTTCGTTTCCCGTCTGCTTTCCGAAACTGGTATTTTGGAATCGGTTGGTTCGTTTTTCGGTCTGTTATATCTTTCGGGATTCTTGCTAGTACATGTAAGTATAGTAGGAGGACGTGGATGATGAATTCATGTTGGAGTGGACTTGGCTTATTGCTACATTGATCTAATTGTGATTCACAATTAGTGACCTTGTTTATAGGCTTTTTTGCAATTCTAGCCAAAGCAATGTTTTATGTCAGTTGCCCTCTCCTGCTCGACTTGTTATATAGTAGGTTCCTAGGCAACATAACCTGATCTATTCAGTCGTTGTTTTGTACACCAACGAGGCACAAGGGATCCACAGATTCGATAAAAATTAAAAAAAAATAAAACTAAAAACCATATCAAATCTTGGGGAATGGATAACCATGAAATAAAAGATACTAAAACCCTAAACTATTTGACTGTTAGATTAAATGGTAGTCATATTAGTACTTTGAAAAATTGTGTTCGTCTATTTTTTTTCATTACAATTGATGTCTTAATAGTTTGTATTCTTTTATTTTTGTATAAGAAAGATCTATGAATGATTTATTAAAATATAAACAATTTAAATCGTTAAATAAAGTAATGAAATGAGCAACACAAAAATTATTCGATGGATTCCTTAATGGGTCCGTCTACGGTACCTATTAAAAAAGTATTAGTACCATTTAATTCTCCTCCCGTACCATTTGGGTTCTTCACTTCGATAATTTATAAAAATAACGAGGTTAGTCAGAAACCTAATTCATTTAAGATGTATTAATGAACCTTTGAACCAGTAATTACACAAATTTTACACAATTTCCTAGCAACCATGAGAGAGAGAGAGAGAGAGAGAGAGAGAGAGAGAGAGAGAAACCTTGTGAGTGCGTTTGTTACACCGGACTGTCTCAGACTGAATTAGCTTTAGAGATTAAGCTGGATTGGCTTAGACTAGACTAAGCTGGATTAATTTAGTGAAGCGTTTGGTGTAGTGTCTGACTAAAAATAAAATTGCAATATTATATTATTTTATATTAATTTAATATATATTAATTAATATTTTATTATTACTTTATCTTGTTTTTTTCTTCTTCTAGAATCATCCACTTCTCCATCTTCATTTTCCTTTTTCCCCTTCTCCAATCTCTATAAACTTATTTGTCCCTATGCCTCTCCACCCCCCTTTCCTCTTTACCCCATTTTTGTCCCTCCGCCTCTCCCTCCTATTTCCCTTTTCTCCATCCCCTTTCCCCTTTTCCCCTTCTCCAATCTCTGTACCCTTATTTGTCCACCCGCCTCTCCATCCCCCTTTCCCTTTTTCCCCATGTCCCTCCGCCTCTCCCTCCTATTTCCCTCTTATCCCCATGTTTGCCCTAATATTTTTTTTGTACCAGTGTCTTCCTCCCCTCCCTTTTTTTTCCTCTCTCTCGTTTCACCTCTGTATATTGTCCGCTTTCCCATCGCTCTCTTTGTATTTCTTTTTTCCTATTTTTTTTCTTCAGATTTGGGACCTGTATTTTTTGGGAAAATCAAAGTTGGTCAAGAAAAATCACTTAGAGTCACTGCACCCATGCTAAAGTTTTCAATCTTGCTGTCGGCGGAAAAATCTGGGTCACCATGAGACCCCTTTTTGTCATCGTTTGGGTCAACCCAGATGGCAAAAAATCTCAAATCACCGACCTAGATGCCGAAAGGGCGCTAGGTTTACGGGATGATGGAGATCAACGACAACCGTTTCTGGTTTGGTTAGTGGAGAAGGGAAAGCTGATGTTACTCATGCAGGTTCACGTGATGCTGCTTGCAGAAGAGGGAGACGGGACTAGCAATCCTGTAGTTTTTCGGGAGCCTCACTAAGACCTCGTAGTGAAGCCTTTAGTGTAGGCAAGTTCGGGCTAGTCTCATTAAGACTAGTCTCGCGTGATAACAAACACCGGACTGGACTAATAGTTAGTCCAGTCTAGTCCAGTGACAGCTAGGGAGGGCAAACAAATGCCCCTATGAGTGTGGTGGTGTCCCCTAGGTACCGTTTGGTACGTGGAATGGAACGGAACGCAGTGGGACACACTCACCCTATGTTTAGTGCGCTAATTTGCCTGGGACATGCTGTTTCGTGGAACGGATTTTAGTCAATTTTTTGTGTCACCCCCTAGAACGACTTGTTCCAACCCATGAAACACAAAATTATAACTTTTTGGACAACAATACCCTTAATCTTTTTCATTAATTTCACTATCTGCTCTTTCCCATAACCTTCCTCTCTTCTACCCTCCCTCTCTCTTGTAGCCTTCTCCTCCTCCTCCACCACAAACCCAGCAAACCAGGCTAACCTAGTAAACCCATATGAACCGAACCCCATCTTCCTCTCATCGCCTCCCTTCTCCTTACTAGTCCCACGACAAGACCATCGTTCTCTGTCACAAAAACCTCAAGACCACCCACTTGCAGGACGTGGCCAACGCCGTCGCTCGAGGGATGGGACGACAAGGATTAGGTGGAAGATGTGAGAGATGACATTGAACTCATCGGCGGTGGCTTAGGTAAGGTCGAACTCGTCGGAGTAGATGGGTACGATTGTCATTTAATCCTTCATTTCATTCTAGCCTGAGCATACACCAAACCTAGCATGGAACCTCCGTTCCGTTCAGTCTAGTTACGTCCTGTTTTGTCCCATCTATGTACGAAACTGTACCTCAAAGTCATCACTTTTAAAAAATTACTTTTTTCATATAGTTTTTTTATTAACTTTATTAATTATGATAAAAATTGAAAAAAAAATGAAATTATACTAATGCAACAATACTTAACACATGGCAAGTTATGAATGAATAGTGTGTTAGTGACACTCAATATGATCAAGTGGCAAGCTAAGCCCCACACAAGTTTTTCTCGCCTCTTAGACCCAAATCCACTAAATTGAGTGAAAATGCTCTAAATGAAGCTTGAATTTAAATCGAACTACCCTAATCAGATGCCAAATTTTCGAGTCTGATTTAGGAATTAAATTTATTTAAATTTGAATTGCATTGACGCATGTTATGTAATCAATACCAAAAAAAAAAATTGCAAAAGTCCTAACTGAAATCACACATTATCCTCAAAGTGTGGAAAATAAAATAAACGTGATAAAAATAAAATAAAATTATAAAACGAACTCAAATGACTAAGACTACCAAAGGAAACGAATAAAATTATAAAAAGAACTCAAATAGCTAGCCTCTCTCTCATCTTCTCTCTACCCTCCTTGCATTTATCTCGATTCTCTCATCAACAACACAAACAAACACCCTCTAGCTCCTCCACGAGTCCCATCTTCTTTATCTGTTCATTGCTCTGAAGGTAAAGGTGGAGATCCACCCCCAAACTATCCATCTTGGTGTCGACACACTCAATTTCAAGTCTAAAGCTTAGATTAAGGAGAATTAGAGGATGAGTGTCTGATGTATGTGTGCTCCCAGTGTAGGAGCTGCAGAATGCCGATCCATCTCTGAACGGCAAAGGTGGAGTCCCATCTTCTAATCTAGAAAGGAAAGGTATAGATTTGTATCCCTTCAACTCTTATTTGAAGATCAACATGTGCTTTTTCCTCCATTGGGTACGAGTAACTAGCAGATTGCTCTTCCTTTCTGGCGTCTTCCTGCATGTACTCATAACTCGCTGCAGATTGGGGTGTTTAAGTTGCACACTATTCCTTTTAATCGTGTAGGCTAGCAATTGGTTGGCTAGGAAACTCGTCTTCTTTGTGTTCCTTCCATTGATGCAAAATCTGCCCAATTTGATGCACCAAATTATTTAATGAAACATGAGTATCTTGAATCATCTGGTGGGTATCCTGCATCGCATGGTGGTTGCTTTCAAAGTATTTAGACAATTTTTCAATTGCAATCTCCCAATTAGCTTTTGATGACACATTAGGTTTCCCAAAACGCTGATGACTAGGCCTCGCAGGTGTTTCTTGTGGGAATCCAAACCAATTCCTTGGCGGTTCTTGTGAGAATCCAAACCAATCCATTGCTGCTGATGAATCCCATAAAAGTTGTGGTCCTGCTGGTGATGGCGGTTCCCACTCAATTGCTGCAGTGCTCTTAAAAATCAACAAACAATAACTTGCAAAATAAAATCATCAATTAAATAAAGAAAAATATATACAATAATAATTAACTAAGAATATGATAAACGGAAATTATTTAAAACAATATTCTCCGGCAACGGTAATTTATTGATAGGATTTTTACGACCTGCAAAAGTAGGGATAAAAACATTTAAAAATACTTGCAAGATTACAAGATTATTATAGTGTAGCAGCTCAAGCAAGGTCTTCTGTCATAGGGATTGAATGAATAATTTATGTTAAAACCAAATTTTAATTAATTATTTGAAAATAAAGTTTCGAAAAGGTTGATTTTATGACCTAAAATATTAAAATCGAATTTAATTAAAAATAATTAAATAAATTAGCAAAGTAAAGAAAAAAAAAGTAGTTTTGAAAATCAATTTGAGCACTAGGGTTCAGCCGTCACCTTAACAATCTTATGTAGTCCTTCCAATTACTTATGAATTACCCATACATATTTTGAAGATTAGGTTTTCCTAAAGTACGCCCTACTTAGAACCTCCAACATAGAATTTATATCTAACATGAAACTCGTTTGTGGTGTCCAGATGGAATGTGAACATTCAAGACTCATTAAGTTTGTGAAAACCTTTTAAAAAACCATATAACCCTTAAGACGTGTCGTCTATCCTAAGAAGTTATACATATTAACCCAAGAAACCTTAGTCAATTTTAGGGACAATCCTTCGCCAAAATTGCATCAAATTACTTTTCTAAATATGCTAATGATGACCAATCATCACGACAATTGGATAGTTTCAAACACGGTGATCAATAATTCAAAACCTACATGCATAATATCATAAGTAAATTGAAAAGAAACTACATATTCTTGCTAAGGCTCATGGCCTCGTCCTAGCAAATGAAATTAGTTACGAACAATCATAAAACAAAATATTATTAAGAATATGAATAGAAAACACCTTGAAAAAAAAACTTGAATTCTCCAAAGTAATGCGTTCTTCTCTCTCCTCTTGAGCAACCCTAATGGCTAAAAAGCCTTATTTATACTACTACGTAATAAAATCCTTACTAGAAAAAGTTTTCTAAAAACTAGGAAACATAATAACTTAACAGAAACTAGGAAACATAATCATAACCAAATATGGGAAATCTACCCAACTACAAATCAGCCACGTTTTTGGACTTCAAGGTTTCCAAAACAAGGCCAAAATGGCTAGAATTAAAGCTGGAGATGACCCGAACATAAGTGCAGAAAGCCTACTAGGTAATAAAATCATTACTAGAAAATGTTTTCTAAAAACTAGGAAACATAATAACTTAACAGAAACTAGGAAACATAATCATAATCAAATATGTGAAATCTACCCAACTACAAATCAGCCACGTTTTTGGACTTCCAAGTCTCCAAAACAGGGCCAAAATGGCTAGAATTAAAGCTTGAGATGACCCGATCAATTACCAGTTGGATGTCACTTCAAACCATCTAATAAAGAGCTTTTGCTTCACTTTCTTTACAACAAAGTGCATGGTCTACTGCTTTATTGCAATGCCTGATGAAGTCAAGGTTCTAAAAGACGCTAGGCGCTAGTCAGGCGACGGGTTGGGGCCTGATGTGAGAATTATATGCACACAAATTAAACCCTCTTTTTATCAATTGTAGTGAAGAATGTAAGTAGGGATCGTTCTAAACCGGGGATTAGGAGGGATTGCAAAATCACTTGGAATTGACTCAAAAACGTAAAAACAAAGTTTAAAACACTAAACTAGACTCAAACAATGCAAAACTATACTTTAAAACTCTAAAACAAACCAAAAGACTCAAAACAGCACAAAAACACTCAAAACTGCCTTAAAAACACTTTCTGGGCAGTTTTGGACACTAAACAAGATTTTGGACGAAAATAGGTTATAACTTGACCCAAAACACTTAAAAACACAAACTAAGACACTTTCTAACTAATTTGACACTTTAAAACAAAGGGGGATTTGGTTTTGACGAATTTGAAAACAAAACTTAAAACTTGTAAAACGAACAGATTTGAAAACGATTTTGGTTTTAAAATAGATGGATGGAAGGCTAGCTAAGGGGTTCATCTCCACACATGTTATACTTGCATACGAAACGATTTCCAATTGCTTTTCAATAAACCATGAATTCTCAACGCCCCAAGTTAATTAGGTCCGCTTAAATTAACCTTCAGATTTTCCTAAAGTTATTGAATTGGATGATTGCATACGACAACCCAAAGCATTCCCCACAAGTCCCCTACATGATTGCATAATAGAGACACAAGCAAGAATCATTAAGTTCTATGAAAACCATAAGCATTGACGAAGCACTTGTTACTATGATTGCATGAAACTTATGCCAAGAATTTACTTAACTCGATTGAGATCATCAACCTTTACTACTTGTGAATATAAGTCCATAACGATTAGGTGAAATTTCCTTATATCCTAGCATTCAATTTATGCATGATAATTAAGCGTGCACTCTCAACCAACACACACAAATCAATGTAATTCACATAGATAAGTAAATTGAATTCATAACTTATGAAACGCAATTAGAAGTAATCAAATCATATCGCAAGCATAAACATGTGTTTTGAATCCCCCCCTAGCCAAGGGGGGGTTTAGTTCCTCATACGCACAAAACAAAGAGAATTAAATTTAAACATTGAAATCAAAGGAAAAGAAACACCTAGAAATTCCAGCGATGTTGGCTTGAATTGCATGAACTTCCAAGACTCCTTCTCCTCCTCCTTGGTGCGGCAAAGGGTGTAGAGACAAGTTTAGGACCTTATGTGGATGGGTGGATGGGTATGGAAGGATATAATGGTGTTTAGGTATGGTGGTGGCTGCGGCAAGGACTTAGAACTAGGGAGGATGGTGTTTTGGCGAATTTCTGAATGTGGGAGAGTGAATGAATAATTGGTGCGGCCAAGGGGTGTATTTATAGTGTTTAGGGGCTGATTTAGGGTTAGGAATCAGAGAAGGATAATAAAATCTAAATCCTATAGGAATAGGCCTTCTAGAAGCTAGGAAACCTCAAGGAACAAGGGGAACTTGAGGCAGATTTGTAGGGATAGGCTAAGGCTTCTAGAAAGCCTTGCAAGGCAAGGGATTAGGTCCATCTAGAAGGCTAGGGTCGGCACTTTTGTAGGGATTAGGGATAGGGCTTCTAGAAAGCCCCAAAACTGATAGGAAATTGCTTAGAACTTGTGGCAAAGGGGAGGAACACTCTAGAACCTTCCAACTTGTGTCCTACAATACTTAGGAGTCCTTCTAGCATTAGGAAAACATGTCTTTCTCCTTCCTTGACTTGGAATTCTTCTCCTTCTTCACCTTGGAAACCTTTTCCCTCTTGGACTTGGAAAACTTCCTTGTAGCTGCAACTTGATGCCATTTGGGGTTTACATTTCCTACTCCAAGTAGGAAACCTTGTTCAAGTAGGGAACCTCAATCTTCTAGGTTTCCCAATTCAACTAGGAAACCCATTTCAACTAGGATTCCCAATTTAGCTAGGATTCCATCTTTCTAAGTACTTTCCTACTTCAACTAGGAAACCTTGCCCAAGTAGGAAACATCATCTTCAAGCCTTCAATTTCGTCCATCCTCATGGCTCCAAGTATATGATCTTCATTCCAAGCTCTAATTTGCTCCAAAAGGCTCCAAAATGCATCCTTTTGCATACTTTGCCCTTAAAACCTGAAAATACATAAAACTAGCTTAAAAAACTACTTTACTAAGGAAAAACACTATAAATGCACAAGAACAAGCTCAACTAAGGTGCATATATATGCTCCTATCAAATTCCCCCACACTTAGCTTTTGCTAGTCCTCGAGCAAAACAAAACGAAACAAAGTAATAAAACAAAACAAACCGAGTAAAACACAACCTAAACCTTCCAACAATCGCCTCAGGGATTTCCAATGCACATGACATGTTAAAAATCATCATTCCCACAGATTTTAGCCATCTTTACACTTAAGCACATACTTAATCATAGTCACTACTCATTAGTTCGCATTAAACCAATTAAAACGATGTTTGAATGTAGTAACATGCCTTAGAGAATTTCCTCAATTCCTTCCTAGATATGCACTCTATTTTTACTCAGATTTTCTAACTACACACCCTACACTAGTTATATGTGAGAAGATTGATGTAAATATGAAAACGAATGCTCACATACATGTATAACAAGAAAGCATTTTCTGGAGTTAAATAACATGTTTAGATATGATCTCATGAACGGAATGCTACTACTTAGATGCGAGAACCAGTGACACCTATATGCTCATACCAAAATCAAACTCCACAAATTGAAACACACAACACTCAAGATTAAAGTCAAGGGTTGTAACAGGCCTTGGGGAGTTGGCTAACAACGAAAGGATAGGGAAAACAAACGTTCTTTAAGCAATAGTAAGCAAAATAATGGAATCGAATGTAGAATTCCCTTTAGCATGCAGAAATCATCTTTTAACACAAAGGGGAGATTTAAGCAACAACTAGGGCCGAATTGAATGTTTTGGACCCTATCTTCAACAAACAACACTTAAGGACTCTTTTTCACATCTTTTCAACTTCTTTTTCATTCTTTTCACGACTTTTCTTTTTCTCTTTCTATTTTCCACGAATTTTTTTTCTTTTTTCTATTTCGTGCCTTATTTAAGACTTTGGCACACTCACACAAAAACTCACTTCCCCCACACTTGTTTTCTGCCATGCATTGGTTAAAAGGAATTCATATTGAGTCATGCGTTACTATGCTTCAAGAACAAGGGTATGGATAGTCCTAATCTAGGCTCGGTGAGGATAATGTGGTTTACAAAGAATATAGGCTAAACAAGGCTCAACGGGGTTAAAACCTACAAAACACAATGAAATATGGAGATATGGCCATTTGGCTATGGTGGTCACTACACAACTTTTATCTTGAGTATGTGTTATGCAAATCAATAACATGTTTTGAATGAATTGGGTATGAGTTCTAGTGTTTGGAACTAAATGATGAAACGCCTTCTAAGTAGCAACCAAGCAAAGAATAATGAGACCATGCAACGACTTTAGAAAACAACAATACACAGATTTATTAACTCTCCAAATAAACGTTTAGGCTCAAGTCTCACAAGGTTGTAGCGTTAGTTTGAGTTCCTTCCTTCAAGCATGTTACAAAAACTGATTTTTCTTTTATGCTTACATGTGAATTCATAAGTTATAACCACAACCAAGCATAAACCAAAGAGTAAATCAAACTTCCATCCATGTTTACAACTCTCTTTAACAGTCATGCAATTATAAACCGAATCCTCATCATTGTGTTGGAAGGTACCCTAAGACACAAACAAACACACAAAAACAACTCTTTTTGGGTTTTTTTAAAACAATTTTTCAAATTTTTATGGGATTTTCGGATTTTTGAAGCAAAACACACTAAAACAGCTTAAAAACACTTAAAAACACTTAAAAACAGCAAGGAACAACATTTAGAAGTTATGAGTGATAAACCCTACGAATTTGCATCAAAACACTTTGGTTACCCCCCCACACTTAAATCAAACATTGTCCTCAATGTTTCAAGCATAGACTCACACAAATAACAAACAAACAATCAAAACAGCAACTAAACAACCTAACATGGCAGAAACGAAATGGCAACAAAGAGAAGGGTTTAGGAACGCAAATCTGGAATTGGAGTGCTTTCTCGGTCTTCCTTTGTTGAATGCATGGGTTGCCTCCCAAGTAGCGCTTGCTTTAACATCGTACAGCCGGACGAAACCTCCGTTTAAACTCCCCCAGGGTCCACGGCATGGAAGGGTATTTCCTCCATGACATGCTCCTCGAAATACTCATGGATTGGGTCTATGTATGGCAGTGGATAATGATGCTCCCAGATTGTGGCATTAAGCTTCCCAAAGTCAATGTGAGCACTCCCACTATCACGGATTCGATTTGGTACCTGCACCACAAAAGGCAATAACCGATTAGTCGAAATAGGAATTGGAATTAGCGGAGGAGGCTTACCAATGTATTTCGAATAAGACTCAAAAGGAGCGGTGAGGGTAGTGCTCTCGGCCAGATTTGATATTTGGGGAGTATTGGCGTGCTTCCTATGCTCCACTCCAATCCCCTCTTCGATGGTGATTTTGGGTACATCCTTCTTGATTGGTGTGGATGAATGTTCCTGCCCCGAATCTTTAATCGCATCTATGGCAAAACAAGAACGAACATCCTTAGGATTCTTAACAGATTCAGGAACTTTGAATTTAACCATATCACCACCAAACTCTATTGTTAACGCTCCCTTAGCCACATCAATCTTGGTTTGGGCTGTTTTCATGAATGGTCGTCCAAGTAAGAGTGGCATTGGTGGAGAGTGGTCCGAGTCCTCCATCTCAAGTACGTAGAAATCAGCCGGGAATATTAGATGATCCACCTGCACCAAAACATCTTCCACAACTCCTTTTGGATAGGCATTAGAATGATCGGCTAATTGAATGATAACGCCATCATTTTTAAGATTTCCTAGATTCATAGATGCATAAACAGAATATGGCATGACATTGATGGATGCACCTAAGTCTAACATGGCATGTTCAAATCTTGTATTGCCAATAACACAAGGAATCGTAAAGCTACCCGGATCTTTGCATTTAGGGGGTAATTTCCTTTGTAAAACAGCTGAAACATTCTCACTTACCTGGACCACTTCTTTTTCCCGCATTCGCTTCCTTGATGTACAAAGCTTCTTCAGAAATTTCGCATACTTTGGAATTTGCTTTATTGCAGCAATGAGCGGGATATTGACTTGAACTTTCTTAAAGGTCTCTAGAATGTCACTGTCCTCTTCCTCCTTCCTTGATTGCATGAACCTGCTAGGAAAGGGCACATTCAATGGAATGGAACTAGATAAATTCGAATTTGGACTTACCTTGGTGGTTTGGGATAGTTGAGAAGCGTTGGATGGGTGCGGCAAGGGTGGAACATTATTGGCCGTGAGTTTTGGTTCTTGTGCTTCGTCTTGTAGCAGCTCTTCATCCTTGTCTTGACTTGATTTGGATGGGTCGGGGTTACTTCCGACTTGTTTACCACTTCGCAACATGATTGCCTTAGCGGTTTCGAAGCCTCCTTTAGGATTAACAACGGTTGAACTTGGCAACCTACCTTGCTCTCGAAATTGCCCCATGAACTCGGCAATCTGCCCTACTTGCTTCTCCAACTCATCCATTCTTTTGTCCCTAGTTTGCATACCCTGCGCCATAGACGTTAGTAATTGAAAAATCTTATCATTATCACTTGAAGAACCTGAATTGCTTTGGGCAGGTTGTGCTTGGGCTTGTGGTGGTGCCAACGGCTTTTGATAGAAACCCGGGGGTTGTTGCCTAAATCCATTTTGTTGTTGGCCTTGTTGGGGTTCTCGCCATTTGAAATTTGGATGATCACGCCAACCGGGATTGTAAGTATTGGAAAATGGATCACCACGTGGTTGGTATTGGTTGCCATAACCCACGGCATTGAGTGTCTCCCATCCACCATTCTCAATCAATTGTGGGCACTTGTCCGTATGGTGGCCTTGCATAGAGCATACGCCACAAGAAGCTACGGTTTTGACTTTTGGACCTTCTACCACCTGAGAAAGCAACGTAGTAAGGTTAGCCATTTGATTTTGAAGTTCGGTTATGGCACTTACCTCATTCACTTGTTGATGCCGTGTGGTAGTCCTTTGTCCAACTCCTTCATATTGTTGAGCGTTCAACGCTCGGTTGGCAATCAACATCTTTGCAGCCGTAGGGGTCTTGTCCACCAAAGCTCCTCCCGCTGAGGCATCTAGCATTTGACGTTCAATTGGTAGAAGTCCCTCGTAGAAGTATTGTAGAAGTAGTTCCTCCTTCATTTGATGCTGTGGACATGAAGCAACAAGAGATTTAAATCGTTCATAGTAAGTAGGAAAAGATTCACCTTCATCTTGTTGAATGCCACTTATCCTTTTGCGTAGGAGGATGACTCGAGAAGTTGGGAAAAACTTCTCCAAGAAGGCTCGTTTCATGCTCTCCCACGATGTGACGGTTCCGGGGGCCAATTCGTACAACCAATCTTTCGCCTTCTCTAGGAGAGAAAAGGGAAAAGCCTTCATCTTTAAGATGCTTTCATCCACGTTCACCGGGGTCATGCTCGAGCAAACGACTTCAAACTCCTTTAGATGCTTGTTCGGATCTTCCATGGATAGCCCATGGTACTTAGGAATGTGATGCAATAAACTTGACTTCAATTCGAACTCAGCAGTCTTGTCGGGGGCTGCCCTAGGATATTGGATGCATAGAGGTGCGGCATTGTCCAATCCCGAAGCGGAAAGCTCCTTGATTGTGCGGTTGTCCGCTGCCATCTCTTCAACTTCCTCTTCAAATTCAGAAACGGACTCGGAACTTGCACTTGATTCACTAGGTTCCGGATTCTTCCTCTTTCGTCTCAACTCGCGCTCAAAATTGTCGTCAAAGTCCAGAATATGTTCGTGAATCGGATTAGAACTCCGAGTCATAAACTAGTACCTAAACAAGAAACAAAAACAACTCAGAATCTGACCTTACTTAAACAAAACGAAAATACAATCCAAGGGATTAGCAAAGTTGCTAATCCCCGGCAACGGCGCCAAAATTTGATGTGAGAATTATATGCACACAAATTAAACCCTCTTTTTATCAATTGTAGTGAAGAATGTAAGTAGGGATCGTTCTAAACCGGGGATTAGGAGGGATTGCAAAATCACTTGGAATTGACTCAAAAACGTAAAAACAAAGTTTAAAACACTAAACTAGACTCAAACAATGCAAAACTATACTTTAAAACTCTAAAACAAACCAAAAGACTCAAAACAGCACAAAAACACTCAAAACTGCCTTAAAAACACTTTCTGGGCAGTTTTGGACACTAAACAAGATTTTGGACGAAAATAGGTTATAACTTGACCCAAAACACTTAAAAACACAAACTAAGACACTTTCTAACTAATTTGACACTTTAAAACAAAGGGGGATTTGGTTTTGACGAATTTGAAAACAAAACTTAAAACTTGTAAAACGAACAGATTTGAAAACGATTTTGGTTTTAAAATAGATGGATGGAAGGCTAGCTAAGGGGTTCATCTCCACACATGTTATACTTGCATACGAAACGATTTCCAATTGCTTTTCAATAAACCATGAATTCTCAACGCCCCAAGTTAATTAGGTCCGCTTAAATTAACCTTCAGATTTTCCTAAAGTTATTGAATTGGATGATTGCATACGACAACCCAAAGCATTCCCCACAAGTCCCCTACATGATTGCATAATAGAGACACAAGCAAGAATCATTAAGTTCTATGAAAACCATAAGCATTGACGAAGCACTTGTTACTATGATTGCATGAAACTTATGCCAAGAATTTACTTAACTCGATTGAGATCATCAACCTTTACTACTTGTGAATATAAGTCCATAACGATTAGGTGAAATTTCCTTATATCCTAGCATTCAATTTATGCATGATAATTAAGCGTGCACTCTCAACCAACACACACAAATCAATGTAATTCACATAGATAAGTAAATTGAATTCATAACTTATGAAACGCAATTAGAAGTAATCAAATCATATCGCAAGCATAAACATGTGTTTTGAATCCCCCCCTAGCCAAGGGGGGGTTTAGTTCCTCATACGCACAAAACAAAGAGAATTAAATTTAAACATTGAAATCAAAGGAAAAGAAACACCTAGAAATTCCAGCGATGTTGGCTTGAATTGCATGAACTTCCAAGACTCCTTCTCCTCCTCCTTGGTGCGGCAAAGGGTGTAGAGACAAGTTTAGGACCTTATGTGGATGGGTGGATGGGTATGGAAGGATATAATGGTGTTTAGGTATGGTGGTGGCTGCGGCAAGGACTTAGAACTAGGGAGGATGGTGTTTTGGCGAATTTCTGAATGTGGGAGAGTGAATGAATAATTGGTGCGGCCAAGGGGTGTATTTATAGTGTTTAGGGGCTGATTTAGGGTTAGGAATCAGAGAAGGATAATAAAATCTAAATCCTATAGGAATAGGCCTTCTAGAAGCTAGGAAACCTCAAGGAACAAGGGGAACTTGAGGCAGATTTGTAGGGATAGGCTAAGGCTTCTAGAAAGCCTTGCAAGGCAAGGGATTAGGTCCATCTAGAAGGCTAGGGTCGGCACTTTTGTAGGGATTAGGGATAGGGCTTCTAGAAAGCCCCAAAACTGATAGGAAATTGCTTAGAACTTGTGGCAAAGGGGAGGAACACTCTAGAACCTTCCAACTTGTGTCCTACAATACTTAGGAGTCCTTCTAGCATTAGGAAAACATGTCTTTCTCCTTCCTTGACTTGGAATTCTTCTCCTTCTTCACCTTGGAAACCTTTTCCCTCTTGGACTTGGAAAACTTCCTTGTAGCTGCAACTTGATGCCATTTGGGGTTTACATTTCCTACTCCAAGTAGGAAACCTTGTTCAAGTAGGGAACCTCAATCTTCTAGGTTTCCCAATTCAACTAGGAAACCCATTTCAACTAGGATTCCCAATTTAGCTAGGATTCCATCTTTCTAAGTACTTTCCTACTTCAACTAGGAAACCTTGCCCAAGTAGGAAACATCATCTTCAAGCCTTCAATTTCGTCCATCCTCATGGCTCCAAGTATATGATCTTCATTCCAAGCTCTAATTTGCTCCAAAAGGCTCCAAAATGCATCCTTTTGCATACTTTGCCCTTAAAACCTGAAAATACATAAAACTAGCTTAAAAGACTACTTTACTAAGGAAAAACACTATAAATGCACAAGAACAAGCTCAACTAAGGTGCATATATATGCTCCTATCAGGGCCTAGCGCCTAGGTGGATTTAAGTAAATCTATTGTATTTCATGTAAATAAGTGTATGTTTATACTTAAAATATATATAATTTCATCATAAACTAGAAAATAGAATGACATATATATTATGAAGTATTGGAACATAATGAAAACATAGGGAGCAAATGTATAATTTGTGTTTATTTAAGTGTTCAATGTCTCTTACAATTTATTGGAAACAATAAAATACAAAAAGAAAGTTATCTATTTTCTATTTAAGTGAGTTGCAACCTAGGCAGGTGTCTAGGCAGGTTTGGGCGGGCTAGGCGGGTGCCTAGGAAGTCTAGGCGAGCGCCTTAGTAGGTCTAGGCGCCCTTTCTTAATTTTCAAACACCTAGACATTAATCGGGGCGGTGGCCAACCGCCTAGCGCCTAGGAAGGGCCTTGGCGGGGCTTAGGTAGTGCTAGGCGAGGATTTTTAGAACAATGGATGAAGTGCGATCTTTATGGAAACGAAGAAACACGGAGGCAGTTGTTCGATCAAACTACAGAAAGACGTCTCTACTTTTTCACCATGTTAAAGAAGAAGACGGAGAAAGGTTCACGGATAGAGAGGACCTCATTTGGAGTATGCTTTACATGGAGAAGCCAGAGTGATGAGCCTAAGGTTAAACTTGATCCTCAAGCAGCGACTGAGACTCGTGTCGGGTTTAAGCAAAAGTTATATGTTCCGAAGGAGGGTTCGACATCTAAGATTAAAAGCTGAATGGACTTGAATTTTTCAACCCCCTTGAAGGAACTAGGAATAAAAAATAGGGAAATAGCCAGAAATAAGATTTTTTTTTTATAATTTTGGGATAGAAATATGATTTTTCAAATATGCATACGCACATGTGTTATGCACAACAATCTGACAAAAATAAGATTTTTCTTACATCTTAAAAAGACTTAATTTCCCTCGTATATAAATTGGTTATTTCCTCTCATTTTTTTATTTTTCTCTCTACTCTCTTTCCCTCCTCTATTCTCTTACTTTCTCCATCACGCACTCTCTCTCATGTTATCACTGTGCACACACGGTGCACAATCGTCCTGACCAACACCATCTAAAATAAAGCCACCACCAATTTCATCTTGTCCTCACCAGTCCAAAACACCTAACCTTATCATGAATCTCATTCTCGATCGTTGGGATCGAAACTCAAGCAGGCTGCGAGTTTTTCAACCATTTTTTTACAACACAGCAAACAATCGAGGCTCGAGACCATCACCACTAGACTCACAACGATGGTGGGAACAAAACCCAGTCATTAAATGCTGGTGCACACACAGTGCTTGCTGGAAACAAGGCCCACTCTCTCTCTCTCCACAAACATCCTGAATATGAGGGGTCAACACCACCCAAACAAGAAACCTCATTTGTCATTGACCAAAAATAAGAGAACCCACTTGTTATTGACCAAAAAAAAAAGGCCCCATTTGTTGTTTGCTCTCTTCCTTCCAATATTTGCAGATTAGTGGGATTAAAGAAGTGACCTTTTTCATATTTGGGGGAGGGAAGAATGAAACCAAGAGTTGTATGAAGTAATAGTGAAACAAAATTTAACCAATTTCTCCCTCTTCTATATCATGGGATTCCCTACCTTGTTTGAATGTTGTGATGGTGTTTACTAAAAATTGGCAAAAATTGGTGTTTTGTTGGATGAATTTTTCAAGATATGCTCACTGTATGTACATAATATGCACATGACATGCTCACAGATCTGAGCAGACCCAAAAGTTAGAACTCACAGCTCTCTTCGAAATCAGAAAAATGACGTCATCACATGTGACGTCACCACCATATACAATATACGCACACCACATGCACCTCATATATACACTACATGCACATGATATGCACAAAACTGGAGATTAAGCAACGAGCTGCTTTTCGCATTAATAAGAAACTTTGACAGCAATCTATTAGTACAGTGGATACATGTAAAACATAATTGTTGTGTATATAAGGTTACAATAGCAGTTTGAAAAGTCTTGTTACGTATTTCAATCACCGCTTAACTGTGCACATGAAAAACATGATACTCGTCGTTATTTTATGGGTACGCATGACCCTTAACGTCCTCTAAGCTTTTTCTTAATTTTGTTTTTTCGCCAAGGCCAACTAGGTTGTGGTCATACTCGCTAAATTCCGAGCACAACATACATGCACCATAACTAGTGAGTATTCCCACTTCTCTTATTAAGATGTAGCCATGCACACCACATGCACATTATGAAAAATATTTTGCAAATTTCTACAATTACACATTTGAACCAGAAATTGTTCCATCTCAGTTTTGTAGCACAACAAAACTTGAAATTTATTCCACTAACCCATAGGTCCCAACATGAAACACAAACCCTAATTTAACTTATAAGTATTAATTCATCTTACAAACAACCCATTTATTCCATGGATCATTGATGAAGGAACTTAGAGCTAAACACTCTACCTTACTATGCATACTGAAGCTTCAATCGTCGAAAAAATGGAACTTCCAAGTCAAAATAGAAAATATGGTACAAAACTCAGCTCATTCTTCTCGCATCTCTCGCGTATCCCTTTGTTCGAAATCAAAGACATAAGGTCAACCAAAAACCCAGCTCACTCCTCAACTCTCTTTGGACTTCCCTCTCTTTGAAATCAAAGCTCAGAAGAGCTCAACCTAGAAACCCAAAGTTCACAGAGCTATCTCGACATCCCTCTCTTCCAAATGAGAAAAGTGATACATTGGGCTGATGATTTTTTATGAGTATTTTAGTTTTCGGATTAACGCATAGTGTGCATGGCTAGTTTGTCCTATTTATGTCCCAAATTTAAGAAAATGTCCTATTTCTGGTTATTTTTCCAAAAAATATACGTATGTACATACAGGAGATGCCATTGTGGTTTTGTTTGTACAATCAACTAACAATACAAATACGATGAAAACGAGCCTCATCAGTAGCAAAAACTGTAATGAAAGAACAAAATTATTTACCAGAAACAGATACATGGTAAAATCACTGATTGATCGAACCACTACGGCCAAAACATAGTGCATGAGCAACAACTATGTAATCGAATCCAGGAATGTCTCACTTCCAAAATGATTTGAATTTAAGCACAGCTGGAGAATCTGAACAGAAAGGCAGCTCGCCTTGTTGAAATTTCCTTGCACCGTTTTCTAGCTCCACAAAGACAATCTGCCAAGAAGCACATAAATGTAAATGGTTAATTACCCCCTACCATCATATGCCACATTCCATCCAATTTTCCTTCCCTAAAAGTCACATACTGGTCATTTAACGTTAATTTTTACTATAGACGGAGTGCCTGCCAGACACAACGTCCAAAAAGTGCCGAGAGACATACAACAACAACAACAACAAAACCTTTTCCCACTAAGTGAGGTGCCGAGAGACATACATCATAAAAAAAATCTAACACAACTCAACCAGGGAAATTACTTTAGCAGAGGTCAAGGGTTGTAACAAGTCCTTTCAATACTCAATAGTCTATGAAAAACGAAAAGGGTTGTTCGTTAGATAGGCACCAAATACAGATAACATTCACAGCTCACAAGAATGACTCCCATCACTGAATAGGATGGTGTTTTCCACAAAGGCGAGAAAGGGAGAAGACTATTGAGGAACAGGAGAAGGGGGGACCTTGAGGGAAGATGAAGACTTGGTTGAACGACGTGAGAAGGAAGCTCAGCCACAATCAGAAAACCAACAAGGCATTCTGCAATGATTTAGTTACCAGGGGACGCACAGTCGAGAAAGCAAAGGACAGGTGAGAGCATAATGGCTGGATGCATGGCAGAGATGACAAGAACCAGTGGGTACACTGCCTAGAACACCATGAGCAGCAGAACCAGAACCAGTGGTTACAGTGGGTAGTCTCATCTGAAGACCTATAGGTAACAACTTGAGCAACCATTCATTCAAAACAACTTCCTTGCAGCAATGTGAATTATGAGTTATAAGGTGGCTTAGGGTTTACTGAGTGTGTTTGGGTGAAGAAAATGTGTGCCAATAGGGTTTAGGTATTGGGGAGGTGTATGAAGAGCGAGTGAAAATGTTTTTTCCTTTTCTATAACCTTTGTTATTATTACTCATTTGATCTACGAACAAATAAATTTGACAGTAACTCAAAGAAAAAGGGGAACAACCTTGACATCCAGAAAAGTTTTGGTGGAGTGTGAATAGAAGCGCAAAATGAAATTATTGATCCCGATATGGTGCATTCGTATTTAACAGTTCGATGCTTAGATGAAATTTTGAAGGAAACAAATATTTCAGCTGTTAACTAAGGTAAGAGAAAATAACAATAATAATATGCTAATAATAAAATAGTGATAATAATTTTTTTTTTTTTTTTACCATGATGAAGAGGAAAGAACCTCTATGCTGCATTGGAGGGTTGTGTCTGAGTTAGCTCTGAACTCAGCATATGGTGAAGAAGAACATCAATTCTCTGGCTCTGAGTTTTGGAGCTGCACAAAACCCAAGATATGAGTTTAGACTATCTAAACACTTTAAAAAGAGGGTACCAACTTGACGCATCCACAATTTTTTAGAAATACGTACCCCAAAGGTCGACGTCGATCTTTTGCTCCTTGCTCCTAAAGAAATAAAACAGGATACAACTTAATCATTCGATAACAATGAATTGTGTGGTCAGATGCCTATCTTACATGATCCATGGTAACTATAATTTTCAGGGTTGGCAAGAGATAAAATATTTTAATGCTCGGAATACATTAATGCAAAACTCCGCACAAAAACCAAAGTATGTAAAAAATTACTTTTGCTGGTACTTAGAAGAGTGCATCAAAATAAATTAACCAGCTGTCGAATCATCCATTTCATGCATGAACAATGTTGGGAAACATCAACATTTTAAACAACACAGTGGTGGTATTAATTGGATTTTATTTGAAAATGCACATTTGATATGTGTCCACAAGGAGTCCCCACAGCAGGAATTAAGGGCAGCCGGAATCATATGAATAATAACAGCAACCCCCACAACATTTTCAAAGTACCTTTAATCCTGCTTTTGTATACTAAAAAAAAAATTGATTTTCAAATTTCAGAGTTACATGAAGAAAAAGATACCAGTCTCTTACCTGTTAATTTGAATTCCTATAAAAAGTGTGAAATTTTTTCATGAATTGGTGCCAAAGTTAAAATTTTTCTTTTCAACTTGGAGATTAAATTTTCCCAAAAGATACTAACCTCGTCACATTTTTCTGATAACTCAAGATCCATTTCAGCAAAGAACGCCTCCAGGACAAAAGCCATGACCTGAAATTACATGGAAACAAAAACACAAAAACACAAACTTCCCAGTTTAAATTCTGTAATTTCTTTAGGGAAACTGAGAGATGTGCATAACGATATACAAAAGGCCCATGCTAAGCACAAGGAAGCCACAGTGTTTGAGACCACTTCATTCAATTGTCCAATTAAAGTTTCGTATAAACGCCAAGATCACATCATTTCCGATGATTGATTTGGCACATAGATGATGTAAGATCTCATATTTCTTTACTAAGAACATTTGCTAATCTATTCATAATTAAATAAAAAACATACCACTTCAACAATATTATACATATAGAAAGTTATTATATAGCGAAAATAAATGTAGTGGGAAAAACTACTACTCTTAAAAACATAATGCTGTTGGATGTGCACCTGTTTGAAATCCTTTAGTTATAATCTAGAAAAGAAACAAACTGAAAAAGAACTTGAAATTTCCTTTTGCTTGCTGATTGGGTTTATGTTATATAGGACTTTATCCATCGTTTGAGTTTATCACAAACCATTTTCTTTTATGGCGAGCTTATATGAGCTTCAATTTACAGTCCTCTACTTTGCCAGTGCTAGGGTATTAGCTGGTCTAAAAAGCCCTGCTCAGTTAAATTTTGGGTTGACTCAGGTGATAGCAACCTGTTCCCCTAATCATTCTAGAAAATAACTGACTATGATGGTTGTGCACTTCAAATAAGAAATGCAACTGGAGCAGTTTGTAAATCTATAGTTGCAATTTTCTAATGTAAGATGTTAAAAAGTTATTCACAAGAGGGTTAGTGCACAATGCGAAATTTGAGGCCTACATTCATATTGATTTATGTATGATTGCATGTATACCTGCATCCATAATTCCATATGCATATAAGGAGATATTTGCATGTGTGCATGTAATACAGTATTGTGCGTCACAATACATGAAACAGAAAACAGATAAAACATTTTAGTGGCATTTTTGGTAACTCACCAAGTTCAATAGCAGTACGACAGTTACAAGATAAAAGCTGACAAAATATACAACGCTCCACCAAGTTCCTGTTATTTCCTGATAACCCTGAAATGGTAAAACATATGATTAGGGTCATAATAGCAAGTATTTCATCTATACTTTGGTAAAAATATAATAAAAACTGATTTAATTTTTAAGACGCTCGTAAACCATATGGTCAAACAAATGAGCTCCATCAACAATATCTGCTTTGAAAAGTGGTTAGTATTGCTTAAAAGTGCTCCAATTGATTCCTTACAGAGCAGGAATGTACAATAACAATTGTATGCAAGAATTAGGCAAAAGTTAAAAACCTCAAGAAGCGAAAAGCTAAAAAAATAAAAAAAAATTAAAAAAATCCCTAGTGAAATATAAATGGATGAATGAGCACTACAAATTATATAGAAAAGCATCCTCAAAAGATATGCAAACAAGGGATTATTTGCATCATCAGCAACAAGAGATTATTTGCTCTTGATCTGTCACCAACAGATTTAAAGTCTTAAGTCAAGGTATTTAACAGAACCAGTCGAATCCACTATGGGTTATATAGAAAAGACTATTTGGATTTGGTTCACATGTATTATTTGTCTATGACAAATTCCAAAGATTTTCCATCTCTGTATTCAGGTCGGTCCTAAGTACCAAGTTATTAAAGGGCCTTTCCCTTTGCCCTAACCAGTGTGTGGGTAGAAGGGTCGTGCGTGTGTAAGAGGGGACATATATATGCAATATTACTAATAAAAAAGAGAAAGCTGGGACATTTACATACCTCCATCCACAAATGCCAGTTTCCCATGACTAGCAAATTGAAAAGTGTTACCATCCCATTGGGGTAGTCATTGAAGTTGAAAAGTAGATAGCTGATTTTGTCAAGAAAGTCAATAAATTTAACAAGGAATTTTCCCGACAGTTACCAGTAAATTATGCCAGCTTTTATCAATATTCTACTTAAGGGCATGAAGCTAAAGAAGATAAGAGCCATCCTGTTCAATATTCTACTAAATATCGCAGGTTTAGTGTCAACAGTTCCATCAAAGACAAAGGATACTCATTCTCATAAAGCTCAGATCCTTCCAGTGAGGCATTTCCATCATTAACAATTCCACCAAATACCTACAAATTAAGAAGGAAAGAAGTTCTTAGAGACAGATATAACATTAGCATAATGGTTGAAAGTTTGATATAGTTTCAGAAATGTAAGCATATCACAATGGGCTCAGAAGATGTCACGCCATATAATTTCTGATGCATTCATTAAGCACTGTTTGCCTCAGAAAGGTGTCCCTCAAATACGCATGGGGTCAAGTGATACTTTCATGATGGTTTAGGAGGAAATTTGATAATTAAACCTGTGTGCGTGTACTTCTAGTCATCAAACAATAACATAAGAAATGGACGAACACAATGTTCCTTTTAAAAGAAAAAAAAAGGCTAATGATGACAATCAAATGGTCAAATGACAAATTAAGAAGGAAAGAAGTCCTTAGAGACAGATATAACATTAGAATAATGGTTGAAAGTTTGATATAGTTTCAGAAATGTAAGCATATCACAATGGGCTCAGAAGATGTCACTACATATAATTTCTGATGCATTCATTAAGCACTGTCTGCCTCAGAAAGGTGTCCCTCAAATACGCATGGGGTCAAGTGATACTTTCATGATGGTTTAGGGGGAAATTTGATAATCAAACCTCTGTGCGTGTGTACTAGTAATCAAACAATAACATAAGAAATGGACGAACACAATGTTCCTTTTAAAAGAAAAAAAAGGCTAATGATGACAATCAAATGGACAAATGATTTTTTATTCAGGTGAAGTTTTTAAGGGTTGATTCTTTATTTTTTGTATTTTGATGAAGGTTTTCAAGGATGATTCTTGATGGGGATCTAAATACTAGACTGCATGGATTATTGAACCTCATTGCAAGGCGCCCCGAACAATGAAATGCTCCAGAGGAATCCCTAAGGGGTCCTATATATTTTTGTGTGTGTATGTGTGTACAGTAAAGTCATTAACACACCTCCCAAGACCCACCATAGGACATAAATGCTCATGAAGAGCAAGATATTATCATGTGGCTTACCTTTTAAGCGAGTTACTTGGCCTTATTTTGGTCCCATTGGCACAGTAAGGTTTTTATTTGCTAATCAAGACTCTCTGTTTTTGTCCTCTAAGGATTCCAATTCCTTAACTCTATGCTTGGATGAGGAACCTTAGACTACAAGTGAACTACTCAAACACTACAAAGCTAGTACTAAAACACTAGAATTGCACTACAACAACATTAAACAAAGAACGTTCAAAATGACACCTTGAAAGGTGTTTGTTTAAAGTTCTCTCAAAAGAAATGCATCTAGTCATTTTCAAGTCCCTCCATCTAATTTTTTAGTGCATACCTAACAAATTAATGCTCAAGAGTATTACATAATAAGCACATAGGTTTCTCTTCTTCTTCTTTTTTCCCAGTCTCTGTTCTTTGCTCTTTTGGGTTTGGATTTTTGTACTCTCCTTTTGATTTTAGTTGAATTTGCTAGCTGTTTCTGCCTGTGGACCTAGGCCTACAAGCCGAAGCACATTAATCCTTTTGTGCTTTTTGTGGGATCCTTGTTTTACATATTTTGCCCTAAATTTTGTTCTCTTTGTTTTGGACAATTCCACACAACACAAGACACCATGAGGTCTTATTTGGAATTGCGCCCATATGAAGCATATTTGTTCGTTGTACACATATTATACAATTAAAAAGAAAAATTACTTATACAGTTGTACTTTTTAGTTTTTGTACAGCTAAAAAAACAACGGTCTAACTGGAAATCTTAAGTGCCTTGGACTAATGTTGTGGTAGTCAGTGAGTTTATTCATCGAGTTTTGGTGCCTTAGATTAAGTTCTGTTTTTGTCACCTTTTTCTTTTAATAAGGTATTTTTCATCAAAAAGAAAAAAAAAAGTTTCAAACTCAAGTTTAGAGTATTACCTGTACACCGAGTGTACAATAGATACACATGACACAAAATATGGTTCCAAGGTACGGCATCAAACTTGGTATGAGAGTTAAAAATGTAGCAACAAATGCCCGGTAGCGCTGGACATACATCAGGAGCCTAATCAATCTTAACATTCTTGCAATTATAAGGTAGCGAATCCTGTTAACAAGAAAACGAGAAATTCATTTACCATATATTCTTACAAAGTGTTTACAAAAGATGATTGGATATCTTTCGAACCAAATACAAATCTCAAATGCTCATAAACTACAAATACATCTTACATTAATGCCTTGCTTTTCATGGAGAAGAAACCAAGTATATCAAAAGCAAAACCAATGTAGAATGTACAATAATGTTGATATCAAATGTATGTTGGGTTTTTTTCCAGCCCATCATAAGTTGTCCTAAGTCTATAAGGATTAAGGAATTATAGTCTTAGAGGATTAAATTGTTTTCCCAATTGGAGTTGTTTTCCCAATTGGAGTTGTTTACCCAAATGGAGTTAGATTCTCAATTGGAGAAGAATTCATAACTAGATTCCAATTAGGATTAGTAATCCTTATTGAAGAAGACCTTTATTATGTCTATATAAAGGGGCTATTGTACTAGTTTTGAGGGACAGAGCAAAACAATAAATTGTATACTACTCAAGGGATTAGAATGCGAGAATATTGTAAAGTGTGTGAGAGGGAGCACAACAATAAATTGTATACCACTCAAGGGATTAGAGTGAGAATATTGTAAAGTGTGTGCAAGAGAAAAGAAAAGAGATAAGTGTATTTCTTGTTCTTGTTCTTTCAGGTTTTTTGTCAAAGTCCTAGTTCTAGAGATTTGGCAAGATTATTGGTTGTACTCATTATTGATATAGTGAAAGATTGTTGTTGCTGTCCTGTGGACGTAGGCACACATTGCCGAACCACGTAAATTCTTGGTGTTATTTATCTTGGTTATTTATTTTTTATTTTCGGAGTTCTATTTTTCCCATTCTTAAATGCGATATTCTCAAAAAGTGGTATCAAAGCCAAGTTTGGCTGATATCCGTTTAGAACGGAGGGTGCAACCCACTTTAATTGGGTTACGTGGAAATCAAGAGGAGGACATGCTTTACTGAAGGTGTTAAGAGCAAGCCAGCAAGCATGTCTGATGTTGATTGGACCAAGATGAAGATAAGCGATGTTTTCTGGCAAAGAAGTCTATAATTGCCTTTGCCAATGACGATGGTAGTTCTGATCAGGGGGAGCCTGGTCAAGAGAAATCTAATCAAGAGGGTCTTGGTTAATGAGTAGTACGATCAATGGGAGTTTGGTCAAAGAGCAATCCTATTTTTTGTATACCTTCCTCATAGTCTGGAGGGGGAGATTGTTGGGTTTTTTTCCAGCCCATGATAAGTTGTCCTAAGTCTAAGAATTAAGGAATTATAGTCTTGAGGATTAAATTGTTTTCCCAATTAGAGTTGTTTTCTCAATTGGAGAAGGATTCATAACTAGATTCCAATTAGGATTAGTAATCCTTATTGAAGAAGACCTTTATTATGTCTATATAAAGGGGCTATTGTACTAGTTTTGAGGGACAAAGCAAAACAATAAATTGTATACCACTCAAAGGGTTAGAGTGAGAGAATATTGTAAAGTGTGTACGAGAGGGAGCACAACAATAAATTGTATACCACTCAAGGGATTAGAGTGAGAGAATATTGTAAAGTGTGTGCGAGAGAAAAGAAAAGAGATAGTGTATTTCTTGTTCTTGTTCTTGTTCTTTCAGGTTTTTCGTCAAGTCCTAGTTCTAGAAATTTGGCAAGATTATTGTTTGTACTCATTATTGATATAGTGAAAGATTGTTGTTGCTGTCCTGTGGACGTAGGCAAATATTGCCAAACCACGTAATTTCTTGGTGTTATTTATCTTGGTTATTTATTTTCGATTTCCGGAGTTCTATTTTTCCCATTCTTAAACGCGATATTCTCAAAAATGTATGCTTGGAGAGGTCTAAAGTAGAAGATATTCATTGAAAAACATTAGGACCAGTCCGCAGTAGAAATATAAGAAAGCTAACAGCAGAGTATGAGAATTTCATCCCTTACCATTCTCCATTTGAAAGAAAAGTTTGTCCTTCAGGAGCCACAAAAGTTATAGTTTCCCCAATAACTGCAAAAATATCATTCGTTACTGAAATACTGTATCTGATAGTGCTAAGAAAGATACATATCAAATCCAAATTCAATTCCAACTAGAAATAGCACAAACATAGCCTAAAGTGAATCGCATTAATGTGTAAGTGATCTATTACAGTCAATCAACTAATCAATCCTAGAATTAAGTAAATCGCACTAATCATAACAACAGTGAGGTATATGCAAAATAATTGCAAGGAAACAGAGTCAAACTGTATATTGACCATTACTTAGAAGAGCTTTATATGATTGAACTTATTTTAAAGAACAATATCATTAGAAAACATAATTGATGATAAGAACAGAAGTTTAATATCAGATCAGAAAATTGTGAACTTAGGCTGACCAGTCCTTTATTCCCAAATATAAAAGGGAGGATATGAAGATTCAGTTAGTAGTTTAAATTATCAAGTTACACAAAAGCAATTTGACAAAACCATTGCAAGTGAATGTGTGTATATCTGAACAGAGATTGTGGTGTCAGAAAAGGCCTGCTTGGCAAAGCTATATGCCCATGGACATGCAGTTGTAACAAGTGAGACACTTGACTGTGCTTCTCATGATCGTCTGCTTCCAAGAGCCTCATTGGGTCAAATATTGAGTAACAATAACCTCTTTTCTTCATTTTTTTTAATATTTGTTTTTATTGAAATGGTTAAAAAACTTCAGGCAATGGCCACATACATGAATTAACAGGAGGGCACACGTGCAAAGGACTACTGTGGTTTATAATTGAATAACATCATCCATCATTGAAGTTTTGTATGAAGTAGACAAAAAAAAATTACTAATGTTTCAAGAGTTTAAGAAAAAAAAATGAAGTACAATACAGAAGAAACAGGGATGTGACTGTCTGTACTGTTTACCTATTATCCATGTCACCAGAAAATCAAAGCGATTTTGACCATCCCTCCAATAGTTCTCAAATCCAAAAGAATAGACTTTCAAAGCCATTTCCAGTACATATACCCACCCTGTGAGGCACAAAGCAAACCATTTGAACAAGTTAAAGCTAAGGCCCACATAATAGCTCTCAATAACTGACATCACCCATTGGCTGAGAGAACCAAAAGAATATGCACCTGATCATCAACAATGACAAGATAATTTACACATTCTGTAGATTTGCAACCAGAAACTGGAAATTGAAGTACTTTATTGGTTGAAAATATGAATTTGCTTAACTTTAGATGTAAATGACCTCCAGCCACAAGTTCTAGAACATCCTAGAATTTAGCTGGCTATAAACATCTTCCAAACCAAAAGTAGATTATGTGTGGCAGCCATACAGATCATTATTCAACTACCATTCCAATAAAGACAGTACGAGAAGCAAATGTTGTAGCAAGTCCTTACCAAAAACAAACTCTGCCAATTGCCACATCTCTTGAGCAGTACTGTTTTCTATATCAAGCTGAAAGCACCAAATTCAAATTAGCATGCATCATAATAATCGACTTAAAGTAATCAGATCAATTGATAATGTGGCTTAACATTCCTATTGAACCCTTTGTAGATAATGAAGCATGGTGCAGATCACACACAAAACGTAAATGAGATAGTTTTCTTGTATTGATAAGCATATATCTGAATTATCAACACATAAGGAACAAATGCAGGCATGTCATTTGGGTTCTCTCAATATCCTTTTCAATACCAGAGAGCAACTACACAAGCATTAATGTTTCTCTCAAGCTTAACACCAGAAACTGTTCATTTTCTCTCCATGTATGTCAGTCAGCGCAAAGTTGCTGTAAATAAAAAATAGTCAAGTCCTTAGTGTATAGAATATTGATGATACTCCAATCATTATCAGATCCAATAATCTAAAGGGAAATCTGACAAAGACATGGTATACTACAACATTATTTAAAAGGAAAAACTGAAAACCAAATAACAAAAAATAAAGTTGAAGGAACAAATAAAAAAGTTGAACATTAAAAAAAGGTTCTCCAGCCACAATTAGGTTGGGGGAGATACGGGTTCTAACATCCCCTGAGATGGGGCATCCAAATGCCAACCAAGAGTATTGCCCAAAGCACAAATCATTAATGAGCTTCTTCTTTCTTATATACCCAAGTACATAGCGGATGTGGGACTCAACATACGAGCGCAAGATACACATAAACATCGGCCAGTTGAGATGGAGGCCTTGAGCCCCTTGAGATAAGGCCTTGTGCCCCTAAAGAAAAGTGGCTCTCAAGGTGCGGCCAGTTTTTATATGACAGAATAACACAGCTCCAACACAAGTAGTTAGCAGATTAGTAATGAGTATTACCGTGATCTGTTAAACCAGTTCAAGACTTTAATAAACAGTCTGTGTATTGGGTTAAACACCTAACTTGAATACAAGACAAAATGGCACGCTTAGTAATCATGTAACATTGACATGAATGTGAGATAATCATATCATGTTGACACGATTATAACCTATAGTCTATTATAACTTGACAATTTAAATTTATTATAGACTTAATAGTACACATGTATAATATGATTTCTGTAGAGCATTAATCCAAGTTATGTTGGATTTCAAGCCATACCGTTGTTTCGACAATAACAGTAGTCAGATTGACTATGAGCATGAAGGATATTATGTATCCAAATTTGGGACTCCGAACGAAGGCCTTCAACTTTTCAGATAACAATGAATGGTAGATTGAAGGGAACTTTTCAAGCAAAGAGGGCTGCACCAAAAATTTAAATCATCAAAATTGCAGTATAAGAGCACTTCACCATCATATATTAGATAATAACAAGCAAATTTCTTGTAACTTACAGAATCCTCCTTCTGGAATCTTAGGCCAATGGCATTGCAAAGATCAAAGAACTCTTCTAAGTTTATCTACCAGTGAAACAAATAAACGTCCAACAAATAAATCAGGGAGATGTAGAGTCCACAAATAATAATAACCACATGAATAACAAATCAGAAAGAGGCCATCAAAGCTATTTTAAACCCACTCATATAAAAAACTCAAATTTATCCTGCATAAAAGATACTAAAAAAAATAATCTAATTAAAGGCTTACAAGAAATTCAATCTACCTTGAAGTCTCCACTGTCATCCAGCTCTTCAAATATCAGCTCAAATTCTTCTCTTGTTATGTTTGGCAAAGTCCTAAAAAAATTTAAACAAAGGCATAGTTCAACATCTGCAAGATCTATATCACATAATATTAAAAAAAAACACACGTACACACACAATACGATTCACTCATGGAAACATTTGCAAGAGAATGAAACACTGACAGTGTAATAAGAAACTAGTCGGTATCTGAAGCAAATACAAAAGAGGCACAGGACCAAACTATTGCGACTGTTTAAAAATTGTTGTGTAACGGACCTGGGTGAGCCCACAACTAAAACTGATCCGACACAGATTTTGTAGAGCAGCTCAAAATTTGGCGAGCAAATAATTTAAAGTAATTAAAAAAGTGCAAATGCATGTTAAAACTCAATGACAGATCCCCAGGTCAGAAATAACCTTCAAGCCTCGTTTGGTGTCTAGGATTGGCTTGAATTGGATAGCTCCCTAGATTCAATGAATGTTGCATGAATAAATGGATATTAACTTGTATATGTTGTCCGAGTTGAAGATAGAAGATGGACTGTCATCAAGAAAACTTGTCCCTTCAAATCCCCACAGAAATGGTAGGACTGGGTGGGCTAATTTTTCTCCATGACAAATGCATATTCTACTTTTTACTTGGACAAACTATGCCAGTTGACATCTTCTCTTCGTTCAACTTCATGGAATCTAGGAGTTATCCAATTGAAGCCAATCCTAGACACTAATTGAGGGATCAAAGTAATATTTTCACTCAACTATTTCTCAATGTACCTGTTCTACTTAAAGCATCCGCTTTCACATTCGACCAAAATGACCTCAAGATTATACATGGAACATTGAAAGTATATAGATGAGATTGGACCGCAAATACCTGTAATTATTTAGTTCCTCAAATAGTTGAATACACTGATCCTTATTGAGATATCCTACATTCTGTCAAGGACAAATTGATGGAAGACTTAGACCACTTATCACATGGAAAACATAAAAATAGAAGTTATGTCAAACTCAAACATAACAACAACCACACTCAAACACAGAAAAAACTTCCATGTAAGTGTACTGTAATTGTGATGATTATATTTTACCTTCAATTCAAAGTAAAAGACTAAAAGTCAACTAAGTTGTCATAAATGAAATAAACACTGTTTTCTGACGAGCGAAAAAGAGAGAGACAAAACCAATAACAAGGATGGCACTTAACAGAGTTAAAGGAAATATAACCCAGAGAATAAGGATCATCAACATTTATTAATAGGGGTCATCTGTTCAATCCCATTCATAGTCCCATATTATCGTGAATCATTTATCATTCTGGCTGGTGAATAATTTCAAAAACCCACAAGCAGGAGCCCTACAAGTAAGTACACAGGAGAAACACCTAAAGGCTAAAGCAGAAGTACAACCTAAAGCTCAACAGATCTAAAACTCGTGGGGGGGGAGAGAGAGAGAGAGAATAAGAGAAAAGAAACAAGAATCATCAACTCAAAGAAAATCAAAAGAAAAATATCTGGAATGTTGAAAGATCAACAGCTGAGCGGTCACTAAGTAACAGTATACAGATGAGAAAGAGAAGAATAAATGTGCAAACTTACTCCTATCTCTTATTTTTCTGTAAGATCTAATCAATGAGGGGAAACAATTACTTACATCCTTGTCTAATAAATTGAAGGCTTTCTTTAGTATAGCTTTTCTTGTCTGGTCCGTCTCAGAAACTTGTTTCACAAGCTACAAAAAAAATTACAAATAAGCACGTACATTCATATTCTTCTTGAAAATGACAAAAAATAATCACATCAAAACTGTTAAGTGTAGTAAACTCAAGCAGTGGCTAAACAAGTGGATACTAGATATAATTAAATACAAAAGTCATCCCATGTGATCGTTAAGAGCAGACAGTAAATACATGAAATACACCTGATTTTTGAAGCTATCATACACAACAGCAAGAATCAAGTTCGTGACAAAGTAAACTCCCAACAGCACATAGATAACGAAAAACAAGGAAAACCAACGTGAAGCCCTGAATAAGAAGAAAATAGAATTTCATTAAATAATAGAACCAATGATTACATGTGAAGAATAAAAGCTCAAATCCTGTAATATGAAACTTTGAAAAGCTAGAATTGTTCTAATGCCAACTTTAAGAGGACGAATAATGTTTGCAAGCTAAAACAAAAGGAAAGGAAAATTCAAATGTTAAACTTGTAGAAATCCTAATATGAAAATTCCATGCCAAAAACAATAAAACTCTAACATTTGTTCAGCTGATCTATTGGTGCATTCCTTTCTTGACATGCCTTTTATAATTTCTCATTTTATTTTTTACTCCTTTGTTATTCTGCTCATTGGGTCCCCTGCATAAGGATGCTTTGAATATTTATTGCCAATATATTTCTCTCTATCCCCAAAGAGTGACATACCAGTCAAATAAACTCAAATTAAAATCCCCAAATTATGGGGAAAATGTGAAAAGTCTGTAAAAATATTCAGTTCAACAGTAGAAAAAAAAAGGAACCAGACTTTACTAGATGAAATTAAAAACCGAAAGGAAAAAAAAGAGCAATCTAATCCATTTGCATGGTCAAACTTACTTGTAGGCAGGTATCCAGACATCTGGATTGTTTGATGTGGTGAATAAAATAAACATCTGATACAATGTGATACCATATGAAGTAAATACTATTTTCCCCTGCTGGGTATCTTCAAACATGACATAGGCCAACCAACTGGCAAACAGAAGAAATAAGAGCCCTAGAGCCTGCAATGGAAAAAAAAATTTAACAATGAAAACAGGAAAAGTTTAAATGTTTTTATTCAATGAAACTGAACAAAGTGGAAGTGTGCCATCACAGAAGCCTTACAAACGGACTTTTTCTTTTTTGATAAAAGAACAGAAGAATTTAATTTAAAAAATTAAAAAAAAAAGCTGAACAAAAGTATAACATTAACCGACAAAAACTAGAATACATGAATAAAATCTTTCAGCAAATCAAAAATCAGAAGCAGCAAAAACATTTGAAGCAACAGTTTCCACAAAATACACTAACTCTAACACTCCCCCCCCCCCCCCCAAATCAAGAAAGATTTCACAATGGGAACGTCCTCTAAAATGTTTGGACAAAGAATCCCACAAAGAAACAAAAAATATAAATTCTACCCTGATTTGACCTCCGAACCATCCTCCTTGTCTTAAAAGATATTCTTGTCCCATGCCATTCTTAAACCCTTAACCCCTTCAGGCCTTCACCCATGAAAACCCCTGACAACCCAGCAGCTTCTAGATAAAACTCAGACCAAACAGAACACCTCCAGGAATCAGAGACAAATCTGACTAATGAACATGTAGTGCAGAAAAATATGCCCTGCATTCTCCTCATCCAGTTTACACCACACACCAATGTGGAGATAATCATGCAACAGATCTTCTCTAGAACACGTCACAGGTATTTAGAGCTTTCCAAATCAACTAACCAAGAGAATTTGCACCTAATTTGCACCTAATCTGGCACACTGGCCATCCAGATTATCTTAAATCGGTCAGAGGAGGTCCAGTTGTTCTGTAACCAATTTAAAGGAGAAGTTGACCGGACCATGGTCCTTGGTCAACTAGACACGAGCCCAAGGAGACATTACTTATAAGAAAGGACAAGTCTGCAATTACTTTGAGCTCCCTAGCTTTGAGGAATAACTACAAGTGCAGAGAACTGCCACTGAAGGGATAGAAGCATTCAATTCAAAGAGGATACAAGGTAGGAATTAAATGTTGGAAAGAGGTCTTAGCCAACCAAATACCTTCCCCAAATCTGACTCTCTTCCCATAATCAACCACAATAAGATTCAAAAGAGGGAAGAATAAAATAAATAAAGCTATCAGGTAAGACAATCAGAAACTAACAAAAGAAATAAGAGCGCAAAAATAGATAGTTAACAAACCACGACGTTTATGTACGTGCCCAGCATTCCAGCCACAATGAGCATGCACGACCGCAATTCCCTTAAATGGAACCAAGCAAGCTTGAGTTATTACAGGAAAAAGAACCAACACAATACATGCATAAAAAAATAATTAACATAATGAGTTTTGCTTCAACAAACTATTACCCATATGGCATCATCAATGATTTAAAAGAACCAATTGTCACTATGTAGGAATTTATGCCTGTAAACCTTAATTAAAAACTAGAAAATTTGTCTCCAGTTCTATATTATACGGAAAGGTAAAAATTGAAGGAAATGGACGTAGTTTCCCATGTGAACAGAATCAGAATATGCACACTGTACAAGCAGCACTCCTCAGCATCTGTGTTTTGACTCTTTGTGAGCAGGACAAGAGTCCATATGAGGATACACATATAAAATATTTAAGAAAAAGGACATAATAAAATACATAAATAAATGTCATTCGCATCTTATAACAACAACAACAACAACAAAGCCTTTTCCCACTTATGTGGCCCAAAAATCTTTAGATAAGCAAATTCATGTGCACAAAAAATAATAATAATAATAATAATAAAAGGAAAAATGTTTGCAATACCACATGAACTTTAACCCTTTGACACTTGACCACCTGAACTAAACTTCAGTGACAAAATACCGCCTACCGTCAAGACTGTTAAGATTTCCGTTTAAAAACAAAAAGTCACGTGCACGTCACCACCATTTTGTGACGGATTGCCACTTGAATTAATTTTTTCCGCAATATTGCATCCTTATTTTTTTGTTTTGGCCATATTGTCACCTGGAACCTTACAAATTACCACCCCCCCCCCCCCCCCCCCCCACTGTATTCAAGCAATCATTTTATAATTTATTTTATTTTAGTTTTATTATAATATCAGGCATTTGGAATAGCATCTTATGGGCGATCAAAAAATAATTTTGAAAGCCCATACAATGTCAAACCCCCGAGATATTTTTTTATCAAAACTAAGAAAATACGTAAAATGGGTTTTTAAATTTTATTTTCCCCAAAAGCTTGAATAAGATTGAGAGGGTAATTTGGAAGCAAAAGAAAAGTTTCAAGTGGCAATATGGCACATATAAGATGTTCAGGTGGCAGTTTGCCCTAGTTTGGGAGTGAGGTGCTTTAAAAAAAAGCACCCATGAAAAAAAGCTGTAAGAGTTTTAAGTGTTTGGTAAACTAAAAAAAAAGGGTTTATTTTGGAAGCTGCTGTGAGAATAAGCTGAAATCAAAGGAAAAAGCTGAAGCAGCTATTTGTAGCTTTGGAAAACTGGCTTTTTTTCAAAGCACACAGAGCTACAGTGCTCCCTTAATAAAAAGACCCACTATCAGACTTTTTTTTTTTTCCAAAAGCACTTTTACAAAAATGTTTACCAAGCACTCAGCTGATTTATTTCACAACCGCTTATTCTCACAGCACAGCCGCTTATTCTCACAGTAGCTTTTTTTCAAAGCACAGCAATACCAAACCAACCCTTTGTCACATGATTCACATGTGATAATTTTTAAACAGAGAACCTAATGGTCTTCAAGATAGATGTGTCTTGTAACAAATGTTTAGTTAGGTGGTAAATGTCACAAAAGAAAGTCCAAGCGGTCAAGTGTCACGTGAATTGGGTTTTACACACAATACCTGAAATTCATGATGAAAAAGATAACTCTGATGTATGGTGCAATCCTGAAAGGAAGGGAATCAAAGGGCACTGAAGACAAATAGAGAGCATAAACCAGCATATCGGCAACCAAAATCAGTAGGCACGCGACCTGAAAAAAAAAATACAAAGTTAAAAAAAAAAATTCCTAGAAAGAAAACAAGAACAGCATTTGGCGTTCATGGTCGGTGGACAAATCAAATATTAATTTCAACCTTGATTTTATTCATTTTTAAATCAAAAAATGCTTTTTTTCGAAGATGTTTATAATGCTCAAGATATCAATAGTTATGTGAGTCCAAATGCACAGAACACATAATATAATCTACACATCTAGAAAGGATTTAGCAGTTTGCATTGTTGTAGAGCACCAGAAAATATAATATATATACCAGAAAGGAACTAAAGCCCCAAATCAACTTCTCAAGGATTTTTGGGTGGAAGTTTATTTGCTTAGTTTCTTTTAGTTAGAAGATAACTGATTTCTATCTGTATAAAATCCAGAATCCTAAAATATATTTTTATTCCTTATAGACAGAATTTGAATATTAAATATGAAAGGCATGTCGAAGATATTGTACATGATAAAAATGAAAATACTCTTCTGATTTTTTAGTAAATTTCTGTATGGATTATATTGGATTCCCTGAAGCATCAAGCAGCCATCAGGGGAAGCAATAAAATTTCACAAGACTGCCTAAGGCCAATGATGCTGAGACAATACTCAAGAAACAATGATGCTGAATTTGTTGATGCTAATACAATAAGGACTGCATAACAGTTACATCTGCGGGGTTGAAGGTAGCACCAACCGTAGCCAGATTTGATCAACCCCTCCCCCAAGAAACAAAAAAGAAATCATGTAGATTTTTTGGATCTCTGCAACAACAAATCCACTGCACTTAGTGCTAGAAGACCAAGATGAATATGATTTATTGATATTATGGAGGGCGGGTAATGGAGGGAACCTTTCATATTACAGCCAATAATAAGGCCAAGAACAAGCACCTACCTTAAATAGGGTAAGAGGATTTTTCCAAAAGAGATGGAACCCTTCATATGAAATTGGAAAGAAAATGTGCACTATGAGTACAATGAGTGTTATGCCCTGCACAGAAAAGGGTAAAATTTTAAATCCCAAACATTAAAAATAAAAGCGGCTGTCCAATGCATTAACAACAGAAATTAGGCCAAAAAAATGAAACCTCAAAAATGCATCTTATAAGCTCAAGTGAACCCCACGGATATTCTAACATCTTTCTAGTAAACAACAAAAAACACAATAAGTGTGCATGCATCTCTATCGGATACAATTTGATTACACTAAGCGTGGGTAAACCCACGCACTGATTAATTTACTTATTCGGATTAATGTACTGAAAGCTTTATTTACAAAAGCAGAAGTGTGTGTATGTGTGCATAAGCACAGCACAGTGTGAGTGGTGGGCAAGTTTTCGCAGACTAACGGACACAATGACATAAAATTTTGGAGAACTCTGCCGTCCACATATAAATTGCTCATCTCAGAAGTTAGTGGAGTGCTAGAGTGGTAAACAAGAGGCAACTAATTGAAATCGTTAAAACAAGTACAGAAACTGCATCGAACATATATGATGAACTTGATGAGAATGTTGAGTGTGAAACAGAAATGAGACCAAATAAAATACCTCAAAAATAAGAGACTCCAGAGTATTCAAGTATGGCAATTGGCCAAGATAGAAGTAGTCTCTGTCACTACATGTATAGACAGCGTCGGTATACTTCGCACACCACAGAGGTTTCTGCACACATTTCACCAAACACCAAGCACGATATCATAAAATTGGGCCCAAACTAACCCAAAATTAAATTTTTGAAAAATTTAAAAAAAAATTGCAGAGACGAACCTCGAGGAAATTGAGTAGGATGAGGGCGAAATAGAGGAGAGCCCAAAGGAAGCTGAATCGAAAGAAAAGGAAGTAGTACTTTGCGGCACTGTGAAAACTTGATTGATCCAGTATCTGCTCAGGTAAGCCAACGCCATCTTCCGCCTGCAGATCATTGCAATTTCAACCATGCATAACTGCTGTTATAGAGTATGAGCAAGATGAACGGTGAGGATTTAGGGAAATGAGAGAGAGAGAGAGAGAGAGAGAGAGAGAGACCAAATCGACGAGTGCGGCAGCTTTCTGGTAATGAGTGCCGAAGGTGATGGCATCGGAGCGGCGTTTGAAGGCGGGGGGTGGATCGCCGCGTGGACGGACGCAGCTGCCTTCACCGTTGAGCAGAGGCTTGTCCATGTTATCCGGAGATGAGACGAGACGCGGTGACTGTTAATACGGCAGTCGGCACTGACTGGCTAAGAATATGAATGGCGGTAAGTTTTGGTTGCTTTTTGAGGAAGAAATGCAATGATGAAGTATTAATTACGTGTAACGTAATGGATGGAGTTGTGGAGTGAATGCTTGATGGGAAATTTCGTTTGTCCGACGTGTAGCTTTTTTAGCAGGAGAACGCGGGCGAAGCAGAAATTGAGAGGGAGGCACGTGGTAGTCGTCTAGGTGAAGAAATTTTTCGGTGTTCCCGTCACTCCACGTCATTATGGACACTTAGTGTACCCATCCAATCAGAAGATGTCACGTTTTTCATTAAAGAATAATTCTGATTTATTTTTTAAGAAAATCAATTAAACAAACAATTTAATAAAAAACGTGGCATCTTCTGATTAGATGAGTACACTAAGTGTGATGATGACGTGAGGTGACGGTAAGATCGAAAAATTTCTCGTCTAGGTGGTGGCGTGATGTCTGGTGGGTACGGGTTTCAACAGGTGGGCTGAAAACGTGTGTAGAAAGGATATTTGGATAAGTGAAAAATGGGAATATTTTATTTAGGATTCTCTTTTTTCTAAGTTTCTTATTTATTTTTATTTAAACAGTTACACGGTTAAGTTATTTTAATGTTTTATGTTAATATTTTAATAACAAAAAGCGGTTTATGAGAGGTGGAAAGAGAAGACGGCAAGAGAATCCGATAACTACTCATGCTTGATCGTGACTGCAAGCACATCGGTGATTTGGCTGTCCAAGTATTTATTATTTTGTTTTTAGTACGTCGGCAGGGCAGGATTATATTGATTGGTCAGGGATTCGAGGACAAACTACGCGATGTCGGCAACGCAAATGGCCCCATAGTATTTTTGCTTTTCAATTTTTTGTTTCTACAACAAAAATGAGTACTGGGCTCATGCTAAGTTGTGATTTGGGCAACTCAATTCTGAACTTGTCAAAGTAAACTACCAGTTTGCTCTTTTGAATTATTACTTTTTTTATTTTTATTTCTCGTTTAAATTTTTTAATTGAAAAATTAAGAACTTAGACCTTTTTTTTTTGCTGATTTTCTCCTACAATTAGTTTTTCATAAATTTTATCTAAATTAACGTTAACTCTTATCACGTGTACACCACATGACTCTCCTTTAAAGACCAAAGCGTCACGTCGCTAGCCCTTCAGACAAAAGTTGTAAAATCACACATATTTACATAGATTTACATTTTAGAAATTTAAAGTTTTCAATTATTTTAAAAAATAAAGCGACCGAACTATCCTCACATGTTGTACACATGCTTCTATTTAACAAAAATTTAGATTGAATGAATGAAAAATTAATAGCATCAGCAAATCAGCCAAAAAAAATAGTTTAAGTCCTTAATTTTTCAATTAAAAAGTTCAGGGGAGAAATCGAAAGTTAAGTAATATTTCAGGGGGCAATTCGACAGTTTACTCATGAAAGTATATAATAGTTAGAGATATGGTCGATTTTCTATCCGAAGTATAAGGAGCTATCAATTTTCTTCCTAAACTTTAATTTTAACTTTTATACTTGACCAATTTCTCATATATACTTGGTCAATTTTCCCTAATGAACTTTTATAATTAGCCAATTTTTTCCCTTAATTTTAATTTTAGCCGATTAGCCTTTGAACTTTTTGAATAAGCCAATTTTTCCCCAAACTTTAATCCCCTCTAATTTTAAATTCAAACAAAAAGTGTACAAAGTCAACTAGCGGAACACACACACAAAAAAACAATATATTGCCCACATTATGGATAGAATTATCTTTTTACAATTATTAAATTAAAGTTCAAAGGGAAATTTACTTATTTTAAAACTTCTGAGGGTCAGCTAAAATTAAAATTCAAATGAAAAATTGGCCTATTATAAAATTTCAAGAAATAATTAGCTAAAATTAAACCTCATGGGAACAGTGGCAACTCCTAAATTCAGAGAGCAATCGACAAATATCTCTATAATATTAAGGGTAATTTACTATTCATATTCAAAACTAACAAAATCCTTACCCATGAAAGGTCAACTTTAGCTCTTTCTTTCACAATTCATTAAATCATGCTATAAAAGCTTACTGTGCAAATTGCCGCGCCTCCCGGATGGGGGGCCATGTCCAACGAAACTTTATTAAAGTACTATTAAACGGATATGATTCTGCCTTCGTGAAGAAGGTCACCTCTTTGCATTGTGAGTCGTTTATTGATCTGATTCAGTCCATTGTACATGTATAAGAAACCGTTATTTTGGTATTGAACTCAAAAATAAATAAAAAATAAAAAAATCATCTAACGATTAAAAAATCCAAAGAATCCTATACCCTAAACACTATAGAGTTTTCGTTCAAGAAAACAAACAGAAGGCAGTACAATTCGGTGAGATTTTACAACTCATGAAGTGCCATAAATAAAAATATTTTATTTAAAGTACAAACAATAAAGTCAGCAAAATGTGCCGTGTGTAAAGGAGGGAGGAATGACTTCTTTTAGACACGAGTCCGAGGATTTTTCAAGCAAACATGTCAAGCAGAACCAGCCGATTGGAAAGATACGTCAAGCATAACGAGGGGTAAGGTATTGCCATGAAAAAAGCCCCCAAATGCTATAACAAATCTCACAAGCTGCTAAGACAATATGCAGTTTATATGTATGAGCAGTTCAACAGATGACATTACTCGCCATTAACAGAAAATTGCAAGCCAATTCACGTACCTCGCTTATTCAGCAGCCAGCTTACCAGACACATTTGCTTTTCCATAAAGTAGAGCAAGCCTGTTAATATTGAACTGCAAATCATGGCAACAGTCGATTCATTTTCAACGTTTTCACGCGCTTAAGTATGTCTCGATGCTAAAAGAAAACATAGAAGAGTGAGCACGTTGTACACCAAGATTCAAGACCAGAAGTACAGCAGGTGGGAGAAAATGAGAGAGGGTAACTCACAAAAGAATAAAAAAATGTTGTAACAATCTGGAGAAGCTACCACAGTAAGCAAACTATACTCAATATGATGTCGGGAGGGTAACTACATATCATACTAAAAGAAAAAGCTCCTCAGTTGGAGATTAATGGTATCTATGAGATAATTTACTAATTACACAAGTAAATTGGGAAGATGAAGCCAGCGTCAAAGAACACTCCTCCGTAAATGTGAAATACATCATACCTCCTTGAAACACACGTAAGAGCTCCCAACAAATCAAAACTATAAGGTAACCCATCAACTTCTCGAGATTTTCTACATGTCGTGCTAACATTAAATCTGCAAACAAACAAAAAAATGCAATCCTGTTAGTAACGTGGAAAACTGAAACATACAAACTCAGAAACCAGGCATCACAAATAAAGAAGGTTCAAGTAAATGACAAGTTCACCATTTATGAATAAATAGGGGCATCCCAAATAAATACAGTAGGTATAACTTCTAATACATTATAACAGCATCAGAACTCCATGCAAGTAGCTGAAACTCAACCGATTTGCGGAGATCAATGTCAAAAGAGATATATGGAGACCATAAAATAGAAAAAAATGGAGCTTAATTTCTTGTTTGGTAACTCTAAATGAGTAAGTGTAAACAATGGACAACAGCTCCAAATCACATAAAACAGGCTTGACAAGTTAATCAGTACATCAAATATTCAAAAAGCAAACCAATTCACCATGACAAAACAGAAATAAATGTGTGGGTCAAGTGAGACAGTATACGCAGAGACTAAGAGGAAATATGCAAATTACAAAGGTTGGAAACAGTTGCTGACTGTAAATGCTACTCAGAAAACATGCAATCAAAATCAACGGTTGAAAGTGACCTACATTAAAAGACATGTTAAAAATAGAACTTAGATTCATCAGATAAACTGAACACATATTTAATGTAATTACATAGTTATGCACTGTGCCATATTAAACAAAACAACAGTAGTTATTGTTTATTGTTGAACCGCATGATGTATTGAGCCTGACACAATCATAGGTTTGGACAGTCACTGAGAGTAAATTAGTGAACTGGCATAAATAGAAGATAGGAGATGGCAATACACTCCACAGGTTTCCCTAAAAGATCAATGATTAAATATTTACCTTATCTGATTTGGAATTTTTTCCCATAACAATCTGGAATATACGAAGGCCCCGGCTGAATGCTTCATTAAACAATATCCTAGTCTGCATAGACTGAAAACCAGGAAACCATGATAATACTGCCACAGGTGTCATTACAATCACCCCAAACAATATATCATATAGTCGAGCCACAGAAACAATCACCGCCCACAGTATAGTGCGCTGTAGACAGGGCCGAAATACTTGTGCTATCAATAACAACCCCCACCCAGTTGGAATGAATGCCAGAAGACTAGTGAAAATATCTATGAACTTGAACTCGGTGAATTCCAACAGGGCAATAATAACAAGTAATGCAATTTTAGTTACAAGAAATTGCACCATCCGATAGTAAATGTGATCTTTTGCGGCATATCTGTCCCGAGCATATGCTATCACCACAAAAATGGCAAAAGCCACCAACACATAGATCCAGGACAACAAGTAAACAGCAATACTGGTACTTCCAGCAGCAATACCAAGCTGGTATACAACCCCATATTGGAAAAAGAAGAAGCGGAGGTCTAAAATTATCTCTACAAACTTTCCCCAAAGGCCAGTAGTCCTTAGATGATCCTGCTCCTCATACCACCATCTTTCCCAACTCTGTTCAGCTTTTGCGAAGACACTGCCACGATACCAAATCCAGTTCATGAAATCATCAAAATCATCTACAGTCTTCAACCAATCGAAGCCAGAAGGATTGAAAACAAAGGGGGCCATAAACCATGACATGACCAGAAACCAACTCGTGATGGTCATGGCAATGTAAATAAAAGTGTCCTTAGCTACAGGACTATGTGATGCATAAACAATAAGTATTAACCCAAGTTCAATTGCTTTCACAAAATGACTACGAGCATAGAGCCTATAATTCTCTGCAAAACTCTTGTGCTGCACAACAAAGCCACGTCCAGTTGCACGATACTTTGCACCACCATGAAGAATAGTTCGCCCAAAAAAGTGGGTACGAGTTCCCATTGAGAATGTGTAGAAAACTGATGAAAGCTGGAGCTGCATTGTCAAGAAATCCCAAATAGCATTAAGGAATCCATGCTCAAGGGAATTCTCCACTATCATTGGAAGGGCAGTAAACACACCAAGTTGGATAATGAACTGCTGATTCAAGACTGTAGCTAGCGCTCTGTTACTAGAATCATTTTCTAAAATAGAACCTTCAAGACCACTAAGAGCCAGATAAAGCCTGCCCCATAGAAATGCATACACAGTAAGAACAACAACCATTGTATTAAAAAAGAATCCAACTGTAGTATAAAAGAATGATAGCATCCGCAAGAAATCCAGCCGGTGACCCAACCTATACACATCTCTGCTGAGAACTTGCTCCCCATTCCCACTAGCAACCTTGGCCTCAAACATGGAAACTTGATTGAATCCAACATCCCTTCCCTTGCCGACTTGAATGTATTCATGGTGTGTGACGTTTCCACCCCGCAACGTGCAATTAAAGCCAGCAAAAATGTCTTCGCTGATGTTAATGACCCTGGAAGCTTTACTGAGGCCACCTCGAGTCATGAACCAAAATCGGTCAAACACATCTGGATGACCATAATGCATTCTAATTTTCAAAGGGTTCGCAAGCACCCGTTGTCCCAAGGTGACAAAGCTTGTTTCCTGAGCTGACATAAACCAAGCAAGTGATGAGACAGAACCAGTAAAAATATGCTCCCTGACTCCCAAGATAGTAGGCTTCCGGATGCCATAATAGCGCCTATATTCTTCCAATAGATTCCGCATTTTGAGCGCCTCCTCAAAATAATTGTCTTGGTTCATATCAATCGTCTGAACTGCATCACCACGAGTGAAGATAATGGCATGATTTTGATTCTCTGGTTTTCCCTCTCCGAGCTTCAACGGACCAGGCAACTTTATGCGGTAGATTTCCACCTCCTTCTCTAATTTCTGATCATACTTCACAAGAACAGAATAGTACTCCTTCTCCTCCCTGCCAATTGAAACCTCATCAACATAGGCAACTCGAAGTGCTTCGTTGGCTTTCATCAAATACAAAATTTCATCAGCATGGGGATCTTTTTTCGCTTTTTGTGTTCCATATATCTGGCATGCAACCACATATGTAAATTTCATCAAAGCAGTTCCATACTCGTGACCTTTGTACAACAAGTTCACACAACTGTTTGTTCTACTTAAACTTCGGGAAGAAGGTGACCTCTCAGATGTCAAGCCATCCAAGCCAATGTCTCGCATCATGGAACCAAGTTCTTGTGATCCTTCCCGAATGTCCATCTCTGATGCAGAATCCAGAAAAGCTAACATCTTAAGAGCCCGATAATAATACATCATTCCCCTTACGGTCTTCGTAAGTGTTTGGCCTCTGTAAGATGCCCAGAGCCTGAGTTCTCTCAACTTAGTTGACCAAATTTCATCATCACTGCCCATTCCTTCTCTGCGCATCCTCTCCATAAAGTTTTTCCACTCATCAACATAAATTGTCTGTAAATAATACAGGATAGAAATCCCATCTTCATTCTCTGTACGTAGTTGTTCTTTGTTGTACAATACTTCTTCACTGTAGTACGGGGTCAGCACACTGAAGGACATCATTTTCTCAACTTGAGGGGCATGGGGCATGTTCATAAATAAGGAGTTACTGAAGAAGGCAATTCTGCGTCTTGCCTCAAGATTAACTGGGATATTCTGCATCGAGTCCCGAGAGGTGAGTATTGTGTGCAAGCGCCTAACCTGCCTATAGAACAATACATTATTAGGATCGGGCAACTCAACAGCATTTTCAAAAAGCAGCCCTGCAGAAGAGCCTTGATTATGAGGAGCCAAACCATCCTCCATCAGCTGTTCAGTACTTCTTTTCTCCTTGAAAAAATCTCGAATGGCAATTTCATAAAGGGCCTGCAGAGTATTTACTACACGGTTCGTATCTTGCTTGGGGTTTTTCAGAAGCTCAACGAGTTTGATCAACTTCGCATGGAGCTGTGGAAGCGCCGTCGTTTTAAATGTTTTGGTGAACTTCTCAATTTGAAGAGAGTGATCAATTTCCTGAAAAAGGGCTGTCATAATGGAATGTTCTTCTGTGTTGCGTTTGACAATGTCAAGTAGCAAGTGCTTGATGCAATCATAAGCTTCTATAACAGCACAGCGCCTATACTCGTTCTTGCATATTTTATACCAGAGCCACTTATCGGGAGCATCTACTAACTCTTTGGCCTGACTAAGTGCCAGCAGTAGTTCATTGCAAAGAAGAAAACAAGGCCAGCGAATAACCCTGACATTCCAAGAATTCTGCGGCAGCTCTAACAGCTCGAGCTCACTGTCAGAAACTATATCTTCTTCCCTGAAGATCAAAATGATCTCATTCCATATCAACGCAAACCTTGTTGCCTCAACCTGGTTGGATTCAAGCTTCTTATAAGGTCGTCCAAGCCCATACCTCAGTTTCAACCGGTGGATGGCATCATTAAACTTACTCCTCAGAGTCCCCCTTGCATTTAACAGTTGCTCTTCTGGCATGAGATTAAACTGAATTGCACTTGCAAAGAACTGGAATCTCAGCCTCAGTTGCCCAATATTTCGTATCTCACCCAAATGTGCAAACAAGCCCACTCCTGCCCCCACAAGAGAGGAGTAAATCGAATAAAACAGCTGCAAATCCATGAGATATATCAAAACGACTGGGAGCCACAGCAATACCACTGCCAATTTGCTGCTGTTGCCGAAAAACTGGTACATTTCATAGTTCACATTCTTAAGTTTTATGAGTTCTTTTGACGGGCGAATCAGGGGTTTAATCTGCATAAAGTAACTGAAAGAAAACTTCGTAGCAAGCAAGAAAATCCAGAACAAAGTGTACTTTATATTGTCCACAAGGCCTTCTCTCAAGCCACGGCCAACAAAAGTTTTGCTCTGAAACCACCAAGATAACATGTAAAATATCTTCCAGTTTGAGTTCTCAAGAAAATTCCGAACCCAAGGAAGGATAAAGAGGACCAAAGCCAAAAGCTCAGGTAGGAGGAAAACTGCTGCCACCGCAAGAAAATTCACCACTCGATTATTTGCCTGGGTGGACCAATTCCCATCCTGAATTCTCTGCGTCCATATCCTCCCATAGAACACCCCAAAAACCACAATCCACCCGGCAGCAACTATGCTTTTCAACACCATCCTCACTCCGAACCCCAAAGTCTCCCTCGAAACCAGACTATACTGCATCCCCACATCAAGCAACGACTGCAAAAACCTCAAACCAGCCCAAGTGAAAAACACAGTCAAAACCTTGACCTGCACTTCCCTCTCCTCTAATGCCTGCCACGGATACTCCCTCTCCTCCCAAGCAACAATAATAGCAGCTTGGAGGAACATAATCAACATGATCCAGAGCTTGTCGAAGCTCCGAAACAAGTTCCAAAAGGACCTCTGCTCCACAAACCCAGTCTTTCCCACATGCCTACTCTTACTAGAAGTAACAAAAAAGTTACTCCCAACATCAACAGGCCACCTGAGCTTGTCAAAACACCTCTTACTCCAGAAATACTCGTTGATATCATCATAGTTTCTCCAAACACTATGAGGGGCAGTCCCATTCTTGCTGCTCTCGACCTCGGCTCGAATCGTCTCGTAAATGGGTTTCACAACACCATTCAAGAACGCATTCTCCCCCGAAGTCGAAGGCACCACGGGCTGACCCGTCTGCTCATCAATATAATCCTCCAAGATCTTATTCAATTCCAAGGCCATGTTATGAAAAATAAAGCACAAACACTCAGGGACAAACCTCAGATTCGCTGCCTCGCCCCAGATAAGCAGGTACAGCGACACGTACAGCAGCTCCCGGCGCTGGTCGGCCGCGGCCTCGCGCGGCAGGTCAGATATCCAAATGCTAGACTTTTTCCCCAAATAGGAGCACCAGCTGGTGTAATTCTTGAGCAGCTTCTTCCGGAATTTCCTCACAACGGCGCAGTCGAGGGTGTCGATGTTGTCCGGGGGAGGATTGAGGCGCATTTGAGCGTTGGCGAGGTGGAGGACGAGGTGCTCGCGCTGGTTGCGGACGTTGTCGTATTGGAAGCCGAAGAAGAGGGCGAGCCAGTCGAGGAGGTCCATGTGGGGCTGCCATTGGGCGTAAGGAGGACGGCGGAGGTTGCCGACGGCGAGTAGGGAGACGGCGGCAGCACGCACCTCGGGGAAGCGAAGGGAGGGGTGGTCGGCTAGGAGGTTGTGGACGGGGATGATGTTGTAGGGCTCCGAGTCGGGGTCGGAGGATTGAGTACCCTGCTGGATACTCATGACATGGAGGATTGATAGCCCGGAGGGTGTGTGCGACGGAGGGTGGTTTTAGGTTTGGTTCTTTGTTTTTCTGGATTCTGATGAGGGGAGAGGGAAGACGGGGACAACTGGGGGAGATGGATGTAGAGAGAGAAGGGGCGGGATAAGGGCCGAAGAGGAAGAAGGCGGGAGGGAGCGCGTTAACGTCGTTGCGTTTTCCTTTTCTAGTCGTTGCTTTGACAGTTACCGTCTGTTTCAAATTTCTTGCGCTTTCAGTTTTTGCATTGCGCTTTTTTCTTTAAGGAAAATTTATTTGAATATGGTAATCATTATTTTTAATAATTGTTTTAACGAAATATTTTTGGTATTATTCATTTTTAACGAAAATGGTATTTTTGCTCTAAAAAGCACTCATGGTACTATTCACTTACAACACTTTTTTGTTCTTTTAATTAAAACTCAAAATTTTCAAGCTCTTTTCATTAATTTTCTTTTAAAATAAAGAATGCTAATTGAACTATATTATTGCTAACACATTGAAGCATACCACACTCTCTCAACCCCTTGGTGCATGTAGATAATATCGGTTATTCATAAATATAAAAAAAAAACTAAACTTGTATGAGTGCTAAATACGCAAATTTGCTCACTTGCTCGTTAATATCATATATAAAGTTATGCAATCTTTTCATACTGTAATCAGTGGCGATTCCAAGATTTTAATTTTGGGTGGGTGATCCTAATAAGCGACATTAGATGCTAGTCTGACTGCGAGCTGGCGCGCCTATGCACCTAGATGGGGTCTAGGCATATTTAAGTAAACTTACTATATATCATACAAGTAATTGCCTATTCACTTACAAAGAACTATACTTGTATTGAGAATTTAAGGTTTATTATTTTAAGTAGGTTTATCATTCAACATAGAACATTAAAAAATATCAGAATTTTGCTTTGGTAATTTAGTGAATATGATGGTATAAGATGAAAGTGCGCAACTACGAGTCATAGTACTTTACGAAAGGTTGTATAATATTTATAGATAATTTAAAAAAAAAATAACGGTGTCAAACATATGATATAAAATATTAATTGAGTAATACATCATCATTTAAGTAAACTTACTATATATATCATACAAGTTATTGCCTATTCACTTACAAAGAACTATACTTGTATTGAGAATGTAAGGTTTATTATTTTAAGTAGGTTTATCATTCAACATAGAACATTCGAAAATATCATAATTTTGCTTTGGTAATTCAGTGAATATGATGGTATAAGATGAAAGTGCAAGCAACTACGAGTTATAATATTTATAGATAATTTAAAAAAAAACGGTGTCAAACATATGATATAAAATATTGATTGAGTAATATATCATCATCTTGCTAATTAAAATGTTAGGATGACACAACTTGATTGGATAACGCTTTTAAAAAAAAAAAAAAAAGAGTTGCTCACGTGAGAAAGGGAGATAGTAAGTTTTTTCTTTTTTGTTGTAACCAATGCCCAAGAACATCAAAGCCATTGTGGTCTCTTCCACCACATGTTCAGAGTCTTCAGACCATTCGGTGGTCCTCAGAGATGTAACCTACCGGATCCAAGAGTGGATCCACCCCTAACCACAGTTATATGCAAGATTTTCTAAACATGAAAGACTCATTATGCTTTATGAAAATCTTTTGAAAAACCATGCAACCCTTAAGACATGGTGTTCATCTTAAGTGAAATTATAATTATTAATTACAAGAAGCCATCGTCAATTTCAAGAAACCTTCCTACCAAAATTGCATCAAATTACTTATCTAAACATCATAATGATAGCTAAGCATTAAGACAATTAGACAATTTAAAACGGTGATTAATAATTCAAAGTATACACGCATTAAATCATAAGCAATTAAATAAATAGAAAACTTCATTTTAATTCTTGACAAAGATGACTTTTTGATTAAAACCATGAGTAAGATGAAAATCTAATTTTAGTCCCTTGATACATTAATAACTTCATTTTTTTTTAAATATTTATCTTTTTCTTGCTAATTTTTAATGTATTAATTTTATTTCATTATAATTTTTATTTTCATTTCATTCATCGTAATATATTTTTGTTGTGAATATTTAGATAAACTAATTTTTGTTATACAATATATTTCGATGTACTGTATCTTCTTCATTTAGGTATATTAAATTCATTATAATACATTTCGATGCATACATTTCGGTGCATACATTTAGGTACACACATTTTGGTGCATACATTTAGGTACACACATTTCGGTACATACATTTCGATACAAACATTTAGGTACATTAATTCAATATAATACATTTCGGTGCATACATTTCGGTACACACATTTAGGTACATTAATTTAATATTAATACATTTCAGTGCATATATTTAGGTACATACATTTCGGTACTAACATTTAAATATATTAGTTCAATATAATATATTTCGGTACTAACATTTAGGTACATTAATTGAGTCTTTCAAGTTTGAAGAATATTAAATAAAATTAAAAAATTAAAAAACTCTTTTTTGGTCAAAAAATAAATTAAAATTTGTGTATTAATAAAATTAAATATTTAATGGAAGATATTAAATAAAATACACATTAATTATTTTGAATTAAGGACACATTAGGGACTAAAAACCAATATTCAATCTACCACCAGGTTTTTTTTTAAAATTTAATCTTCTTGAAGGATTAAAGTTCAAAAACCCCATAAATAAAAATTACATATTCATGCTAAGGCTCAAGGCTTCGCCCTAGCAAACGGAAATTAGTTACTAACAACCATAAACAAAATATTATTAAAAATAAGGATAGAAAACACCTTGAAAATAAACTTCAATTGCCAAAAGTAATTATCTAAATTAGTGTGTTCGTTCTCCCCAATGTTGTGTAGAGGACCCTAATGGCTAAAAAGCCTTATTTATACTATTACAAAATAAAACCCTACCTAGAAAAGGTCTTAGAATAAGACTAGGAGACATAATAAAATAATAAAACAACTAATAAAGGGTTTCCTATTTGAACTAAAATTCAGAGTTCTCAAAAAATCTGACTTTTGACTAACCAAATTAACTCCGATTTGGTCCCGAAATATCTTTTTTTAAAGCTTAAGACGTCCCCTACAAATCCTCAGAAGGAATCTTCCTCAAAATATTCCATCTTGACCTCCAAAATACCCAAAACATCTAGAAACGTTAATCTAGGAAAGCTGCAAGCTAGGTCTTTATTTCATCACCACAGTCAAATGGCAAACTTTAATACAATCATCTTGAAAGATTTACGAACATCCTCTAATTGGAATCACTCCAAATTTCATCTGTTTGATTACTTTTTGCTCAAGAGAAAGTCGAATGTCCTATATTGAAAATACATAACAAAGTATCAAAATTGACCAAAATAAACTAATAAATTATAATTAAGAATAGGGTAAAATATATGGTATAATATCGACTCATCAAATATTACGACATTGCTCAGCCCCTTTGTAATGTGTACATTGAGAACATGGGGTGTGAGAGTATTATGGTGAAGTATGTGGGGTTTATTCAACAATTTGTGGGAGTCAATATAATAAGCCTACCTTGATTTGCAATAAAAATCCAATTAAAATTTTGAAAATTGAAAAATTACTGTCTATGGCATAAATCAATTTTAATTTATAAATTTCTCTTCCCACCATAATTTTTTTTAGGGAAATTTTATTTAAACCTATATAACCTCTTTCTACACCCAATTTAAATTTTAATTGTTAATTTTCTATTTTATCCTATTGCATAATTACTAATAAGTACAAAATGAAATTAATAATAAAACTTAATTTTCTCAATAAACCTAGACACTATAATTAAACATTTGCATCACCCTTTGTATCCTACGTCCATTCCGGGTTTGAAGGCCGCTCATGATTCAGATTCTTGAAAACTATAGTGTGCTCATCCAAGCAGTCCCAAGCTATGAGATCATACATTGCCTGCTCTCGCCTGTTCAGCAGCCTCAAACGAACAGTAACCAAGATTTTCTCCTCGCTGACTTTTGAGCCACCCGGAGTGGAGCACGGAGTCCTTTGTAGCTTAGCCGACGGAGTTGCTGGTGTCCTCCGCATCATCTTCACTTACTAATAGGCCTGGGCACGGCACGGCTCGGTACGGTTCGGTACCGGAGTGGTACCGAAACCGAACCCGTAGTAAAATTTCGGTACGGTTCGGTTCGGTCCAAGTGTAGGTTCGGTTTGGTCCAAGTGTAGGTTCGGTTCGGTTTTCGGTTCGGTAAGGAATAAGACCTATTTTTCAATTTTTGTTAAAAAAAAACCCCAAATTAGTTCTTTGTCCAAAATTGATTTGGTACGATTCGGTACCGAACATAGAACCAAAACCGAACCGAAACCGAACCAACTAAGTACCAAACCGAACCGATTTTGTACCGATACCGAATGAACCGAAAAAAAGAACCGAACCGACCGGGTTCAGTACGGGTTCGGTTCAGTTTTCGGTATTTTTTGCCCAGGCCTACTTACTAACCTCCACTCTAAGAACAACAGAAGCCAAATCAATCGGAATCATCACCGATCATAAAAATTCACATTTCTAATCTAGAACAAACCAGAGATTTCCTAGTGGTGACAAAGAGACTAATTTTCTCGGATGCAAAATTTAACAGAAACAAATTGGCTAAAACGAAACCCTAGCTTCAACAACAGAATCAAAGCATTAGCATAACGAAATCATGTTCATTGACAAAACCTAAAACATAAATCACAAAAACTGAATCTATCAAACTTGTTTCGAATTCTTGAAATTTGTTGTCCTCTCAACAAATTTAACTTGAAAAAAAAAATAAAACTCTATTTAAATTTCTGGCGCCTGGGAGTTGGCCCTGCAAACAAAACATACCAACGAAATCCAGAAAGCCTAGCAGCCAAAGTGAAGAAAAATTCAAAGACAAGAAGGTAATTTATAAACTTATAGATGTGGATGATTATATAAGGTAATCGGTGTACATGGTTGTCAAGTTTCAATCCTTATTCCAAAAAAAAAATTCAGTTAGAGATGTTATTTTATAAATGAAATGGGTGTAAAGATAACTTTACATTTTGAATTGGGTTTGAGAGGGTAGTTTAGGTAATAAATTTAGGTTTAAAGAGATATTAATTCTTTAATTAAAAAAATATGGGTGAAAAGAGTAAGTTGGGTGTAAAAAGAGGTTAGATGGGTTCAAATAAAATTTCCTTTTTTTTTAATACAAGAAATAACCCATCACGTGCTCATATAGTAAAACATCTCTAAAGTAACACTATAATAGAATAAACTGGTTCTAACTTGGGACCAGTTACGTATGGAATAAACTCCATAATATAATAGGTTATAATTTTTATCGGTCTCATTTTAAGGAGACATCTCCACGTAGTTATAATTGTCAATGAAAACAAAAGTATGCAAGAAATAAAATACTTGATGTCCAAAAAATTCTATTTAAAAGTATAAACGAGAAGCATAAAAAGAGAATTTTGTTATAGCCTATTTTATCTGACAAGGGGAAAGGGGCCGGTCGCAGAGAGAGAAAAGAGATGTGTTTGTATAGTTGTGTAGAGGAATGTGTGTGTTATTTCCCCTACATAGTGCCTTTATTTATAGTAATAAAAGGGAGAAGAATTCCTTCATCCCCAAGGAATACAAGTCTATATAGGAAAGAATAACTAAAATCAAATCTAATCTAGGATTTACACAATCACAGTTAAACTAAAAAGTTTATAACACTCCCCCTTAAGTGTATAAATATTCAAGGTAGATTCGGCATCATGTAGAAGTTGAGGAAGTCGACTCGTTGGCACTGATTCTTGGAACAACGCTATTCTCAATAAGGTAGAAACTTGCATAAAGAAGTAAGTCTCACGAAAAACCTTATGGCTATGGCAAAAACCTTAGTAGGGACAAAATCCATAGTCTAAAGGAAAATACGTGAGTAATACAAAGTCAAACTAAATGTCAACGGGACGTCATTAGGGATATGATCAATCCAAGGTGGGTGTCTCGTCAAAACCTAGTTAGGTAACAAAAACTCAGTGGGAAAAATGCTCCTAATCGTAAGGAAAAAAGTACATTAAGATCAAGCAAGTATACTTCAGGATACTCCCCCTTAGTTTGGCATAATTCCAAATAGAACTAGCAATGTTACAACTCAGAAAGTTTACATATACCAATTCCTTGAACAAGCTTTTGAAACGTCACCTTCAGTAATGATTTGGTGAAGAGGTCAGCCAAATTGTCTTGTGAATGGATTTACATGACTTCAATCTTCTGATACTTTTGTTGTTGATGTGAGAAGAAGAACTTTGGCTTAATGTGCTTGGTGTTGTCTCCTTTGATGTAACCTTTCTTGAGTTGTTCAATGCATGCTGCGTTGTCTTCATAGATCGTCGTTGGGACATCCACGACGGGGTAAAAATCGCAAGATCTTCGAATATAGCCCACAACTGCTCTCAACCAAAAGCATTCTCGAGTTGCTTCATGTAAGGCGAGAATTTTAGCATGGTTAGATAAAGTGGCAACTAAGGTCTATTTAGTTGACCTCCAAGAGATTGCGGTGCCTCCAATGGTAAAAACATAACTCGTTTGAGAATGAGCCTCGTGTGGATCAGATAAGTATCTTGCGTCGGCATAACCAACAAGGTGAGAATCAACTCGAGATAAGGTGGTGCTGCATCACTCGAGGATCCATAGAGATAGAACAAGCTCAAATCTGTAGTACCTTTAAGGGGGCGAAAAATGTCTTTAACACCAGTCCAGTGTCTGCGTGTTGATGCATTATTGTAGCTTGCCAAAAAATTAACAACGAATGAGATGTCGGGTCTAGTGCATTGAGCTAAGTACAATAAAGTGCCTATCGCATTTAGATAAGGAACTTTAGGCTCCAAAATCTCTTCATAATCCTCATTAGAACAAAAGAGGTCTCATTTTGCATCTAGCAATTGAACGACCATATGAGTACTCGAACGCTTTGCTTTATCCTCGTTAAAACGACGCAACACTTTCTGTGTGTATTTCGATTGATGTACTAAGATTCCATCCAAATAATGCTTTATCTCGAGATCGAGACAGTATCGAGTCTTTCTAGATCTTTTATCTCAAGTTCCGACTTCAAGTGCTCGGCAATTCTCGCAAGCTCTTCAGGAGTTCCGATAAGGTTCATGTCATAGACATAAATTGTAAATATCGAAAAATCGGAATGTGACTTCTTAATGAACACATAAAGGCATTGTTCGTTGTTCACATATCCTTGATTAGTCAAATACTCACTCAAACAGTTATACCACATTCTTCCGAATTGCTTCAAACCGTAGAGTGAACACCTCAGTCGATTACGAGCGTGTTCCGGGGTTTGGAAATATTTGATCCAATCAATGTAAGTCATTCAGGACGTTTTATATAAATTTCCATATCAATAACCCCATAGAGATACGCAATACTACGTCCATCAGCTGCATACTCAATTTTTCATAAACTACCAAACTGATAAGGTAGCGAAAAGTAATCACATCAATAACGGGTGAATAAGTTTCATTATAGTCAATCATCTGGCATTGTGAGAAGCCTTGCCCAATAAGATGAGCTTTGTAACGCACAATTTCGTTCTTCTCATTACGCTTCTGAACGAAAACCCACTTGTACCTAATAGGCTTCACATGTGGGGGAGTAGAAGCTACAGGTCCAAACACCTTACGTTTCACAAACGAATCAAGTTTGACTTGGATTGCTTGCTTCCAGTTTGACCAATCGGTTCTTCGTCGACATTCATTAACGGAACGACATTCAATGTCATCACTCAACATGATCTCAGTAGCTATTGCATATGTTAATGCATCCTCGACGATCATCTCATTTCTACACTACACATCATCTAAGCTAGCATAATAGACCAAAATCTCACGATTCTTCGGAGGTGGATTCGTCTCTTCAATGATGCTTCCATAATCTAGAATTTCCTCATAAGTTAGATAGAACGAGTAAACGACAGTCGGATTCACGGTAAGCTCTTAAAGTGCATGTGTCATGGGTTTCCTCTTCCGGGGGTGGAAATCCTTTGAACTAAGAGGTCTACCATGCTTATGTGTAAGGGCAAATGATTGGCTAGCCACTAATGTACATTGATCACCAAAGTTGGCATCCCAAGCCTCTAGGAGGGAAGTCCGTCATACATTTGGTACATCTATCGTTGCAGGCACATTCACAGCTGAAATATGTGATTTTGTCACTCGCGCTAGATCGGTGAAAGCATCTAGCATGCTATGAGCTATGCTCTGAAGATTTAACATGCATTGCACTTCAGTTTCAGACTGAGCAGTAGGGGGATCTAAATAAGACAAAGTGGGAGTCGTACATGATAATTCGTTTCATTCTTCAGGAACGTTGGCGTTCTTATCTCTCCCTAATGACAAGAAGACTGTCGCATAGAAGTGACAATCCGCGAAATGAGTAGTAAGCAAATCGCCTGTCAAAGGTTCTAAGTAATGAATGATCGAATGAGAATCATATCCGACATATATTTCCTTCTTTCACTGAAACCCCATTTTTGTATGTAAGGACGGCAAAATTGGCACATAGACTGCATAACTAAAAACACACAGATGCAATATGTCGAGTTCGTATCCAGTAACCTTTCGAAGAACGCTATATGGTTGGGTTACAACAGGCCTCATACGGACTAACATGCTGCATGCAATATTGCATAGCCCTAAACAGTGATTAGAAGCTTAGTACGTATGACCAATGATTGACCAATCATTTGTAAGCGCCTAATAAATGCTTCTACCAGGGCATTCTTGGTGTAAGCATGGGGTACACGATGTTCAACTTCAACCCCAACCGACATGCAATAGTCATCAAAAGTTTTAAATGTGAATTATCTAGCATTATCCAATCAAATAGATTTGATTGGATAATCAGGGTGGTGAGCCCTGAGCTTAATAACATGAGCCAATAGTTTGGAGAATGCAACATTCCTTGTGGACAACAAGCACAAGTGTGACCAACATGTGGAAGTGTCAACCAAAACTATAAATTATCTAAATAGTCCCCATGGATGGTGAATCAGTCCACAAATGTCCCCCTGAATCCGTTGTAGAAAAAATGGAAGGAATCGAGTGAATCTTGTCATAAGAAGGTTTAGTAATAAGCTTTCCCATTGAACATGTTTGACATACGATTCCTTGAATCATACCTAAGCTTCGGGTTAATGGATGCCCATGTGATAATTTAAGGATACGACACATCGATATTCATCCAGGGTGTCCTAAACGATCATGCCAAATAGTAATTTGTTGCGCGGTCCCAGAAGTAAGCCGGCCACATAGTGGCTCTTTATGGGGCGTATAGTTATAGTATACAGATCACTCGGAATACACTTCATCTTCTCTATAATATGCTTCTAGCCATATTCGTAGGAAATTATGCACAGAAATTCAACTTTGTTTTCTACATAGGTTTCAGCATGATAATTATTATCTCTAAAGTCTTTAAAACTCAAGAGAAGGTCGAATAGGTCTTCTCCAAGAAATCCTTTACGGTCAAAGTTTCGTTACAAATCTTGAGAAGTGATCGGATTCGACAAACTTCATAATTATAATCATTCAAAGACTTAAAGTCTTGGAAGCGCAAATGCTTTAGGCAAGAAAATGTCCTTTTGGTGATCAAAACGATCAACCAAAGCGACCCATAGTGCTCGTGGATCCTCCTCAGCAAGGTACTCAGTTTGCAATGCGTCATGAATATGTCTTTGGATAAAGATCATGGAAATGGCTTTCTCAACTTCACAGTCCATCTTATCTTCAATGGCGGGACGTAAATTCTTTGTAGTAAGGTGGAGCTTCATATCATAGACCCACTTGAGATAGTTCCTTCCAAAGACCTCCAAAGCGGTGAAGTCGAGTTTGTCCAAATTCGACATGTTCCTATCACAAAAATAGATCAACAAGATGTGGTTAGTGTAATGGAAAAAAATATTAATCCAGCCACATAGGAATAGAACATTTAGGTTCTAATAGACATGTATTGGTTAAAATTTGCATGAAAAAAAAACATCAAGTTTTCATGGGTGATGTTTTTTAGGAAAACTTTAGGTTTCAAACTAGGCATGTTTGTAGAAACTTCAGGTTTCAAAATAATTATGAACTTCAGTTTAATAGGTTCCTGCAGACAAACGCAAATATATATACAAAAATATACAACAAGAAAATATGCAAATAGAGCTTCAAGTCTATTATTATAATTGAATTAATTATTTACACTTTGGGCCAAATTTAAAGTGTGGGTGAAAAATTAGAAAACCTATAAGGCCAACAAAAATAGGCAATTAAAACTTAGGGCCCAAAAAACTTGGACCAAAGCCCATGGGTGGGCTGAGTAAATTGGTGTCATGAGGTACAGGCCCAAAACTAGGCTAGGGTAGGCACAGACCTAGCAAGCAGATGGGCCCAATATCATAAAAAATGGGTTGCAGGTGCAAGCCTAAAAACAGAGGCCTCAAAAAGGGGACGCAATCATATGCGTCAAGGTACATAGAAACCATAACAGCCACGCGGGCTTTGATCCTCTATGGTGCAAGACATGAGAACATCGTGGCCTAGGAAGACCTGTGTTTTGGGTCGAGGTAAGCTCCAACGCCCAACGGGCTACTGCTCACCAAGAACGGGCCAAGCCCACATAGGCTTGGGTTTCGAACCAGACACCCTAGCGTGCGCTGGGTGAACTTCGCCGGAGAAGATGACAGGTGCCACTACTTCAGACGGTCGTGTCTTGGTTCAAAAATCACGGAAAAGAACCGTGGGTTTGACGACAACCAACAAAAGTAAACGAACAGTTGAGACTTTCAACGTTTGTGTTAGAAACCCTAGGAAAATTAATCAAAATTTCTAAGAAAAACCAATTAGATTCAAAATAAATGTCGGCAAAAAAAACTCGTCGAGAGGGGAAGACGATCTGCAGGTCGTTGGGACGAGGACACAAGATCGAGATTAGGTTGCAGGCACATCTGCAAGGGAATGAGATTCCATAAATAGCATCAAGTGTGTTCTGGGTTTTAAACTAGAAGCCCATGGCTTCGGCATTTGGTCTCGCGATTCAGCCACATAGGCTGCAGGCTTGGGCAAGCAGCTCGAGGTCATAGGTTCGAAGAACCCTATTGTTTTTCGATTTCTTTTTTTTTCTTTTTTTTCAATTAATTCAAAGTATATATAATTTGAATGAATGAACATATATTTGATGCAATTCATGGCAATATTAAATCCACTAAATTCAACATTTATGAATATAATGCATACACAATTTATGTAGAATCTAAAATTCGAAAAACGTAAAGTTGGGTCATGCATTATTGTCATGCTCCGATCCCGACATACATCCAAGATCGACATGTGATGTCACCAAATACCCGTATCTCTAACATACCCTGCCTCTGGGATATGGGCAAAGCACAACTCAAGATCTAACTGCGTAATAATTTTTCATATACTTTATGGCTGCATCTAACATCCTCATACGACTGCCTACGTACCCTAAACAGGGATCAAGCCATTCGTATTTCATTTTTCATTGAACTCTGAACTTTTCATCAAACATAAACTACCACACTACACATCAACCATAAGCCAAACAATAATTGTCATCATGTCATTCACACAGGCATTCCAATCATGTACACATATGTTTTCCACACCATTCCACAATCGCATCAATCTGTATCACATACCAAGCATCAAAATGCAGGGCTAAAGTGGCACTGTTTGGTCGAAGCCAACATTTTAGAAAAATGGGATTTCGAACCACTCAACGAAATTCAACAACATCATGTTCCGGACCACTCAACGGAACTAAAACACTAAGCAGGATTCCAGACCACTCAACAGAATCCAAACCAGGATACAATTCCGGACCACTCAATGGAATCGCGGAGTACAATGGGTATCAAACCACTCAAAGAAATCCAAGGCAAGATACAATTCCGGACCACTCAACAGAATCGCGAATCACGAGGGATTTCGGACCTCTCAACGGAATCCAGATGGAGCAGGAAACCAGACCACTTAACGAAACCCCAGCGGAAACCCAGTTCAGGATCACTCAATGGAACCAAGCGGAGCACTGAGGAACCTACCAACGGCTCGAAGAAACAAACCGTGAATCAAGGTACTCAATTTACAAAGGTTCAACGAAATGAAACGGAGCACAAGTATTAATTTTTAGAATAGTCAACAAAGCAAGAAATGAAACAATGATATGGAATATGAAACAAGTTTCAAATCAACAAACCCCATGGCAATGGGTTAACGGTCCACTGCTAGCCCTCACATTTCATTACATTATACCAATCACTCAAATCAAACCACATTTCAAATATGCACGTCAATCACATTTCACAAATATCACCAGTACACAAGTCAAATCACTTTTAATAAACACAGGTCAATGGCTAAATACATAAAAATTACATTTATATAGAAATCACATTTATAAAACCAAATCATATTCACAAATGATATTAATGTAAGAAATCAAGCTAATAACCGTATCACGTATATTCAAGTCACTCTCTAACCAATGTAGGCCCACTAGACTTCACTTAGTCTCCTGTAATACTAATTTTAGTATTTAGAACGTTTCGAGACATGTTGACCAAAAGTCAACTCTCAATCAAATGTAGGGTCCACCACCCTACATAATTCAATCCGAAAGATTCGCACATTGGATTTTGAATCTGTAACTTTCTAAGATCCTCATTATGCTTATAGATTAACATACTAAAATATTATCCTGATCCAACGGTTAGATCTCTGCCAATTACAAATTCAAGTGGCGGTCAACGTTTGATTTTACAAACTTAGAAATTCGATTCGGGAATATCCATATGTTGGATCCCTGATCCATAAGTTTCTATGGTCCTCAAATATTACGTACTATAACATATTAAAGTTTAGTGATGATCCAACGGTCGAATCGTCAATTCAAATCATTGTCAAGCGGCGTATTATAATGAAAATAGGTTTAAACTATCAAATCATAGCAAGCAGATATTGAATCTGAAATCAAGACATCTAATTTCGCTTAAAATAGCAACATCGGCCCACTAGCCACGCGTCGCTATTGATGGCGATTTCTGGCAAACGAGAACCCAATTTCTCCGACTAACTCCAAAAATTACCAAATTTTACAGGCAAGTATATCTCAGTGAGGGGAGCAATTTTCTTACATGGCCGAAGTCCAATTCGGTCGAAAAGTGCTTAGAATTGCCTCGAACTCGCCAGAACCCTTGAATTTGGGTGTCGTCGATTCGACTTCCATACTAGCTCTGACGCCTGTGCTGGCTGACACCTGGAAGCTGACGAAGCTATAAAGTGTAGTGATGTAGAAATGTGAATAAATTTAAAACTAAAAGTGCCTAAATACCAGAATGCGCTGGTGAGCGAGAGCGAACCCATCTCACTCGTGACATTAGAGCATAAGCAAGGTGTAGTAAAGTGGGTAAGAATTATACTCTCAGAAGTAGCCACCAATCCTGAGGTTTGCCAAGAATCCTCGTCGAGACGAACGTTCAGTAACTAAAACCTGGAGGGGCACAAAACAGAATATGTGAGTAGAGAAAACGAAGCTTTGAAAACATCTTCTTTTTAGAAATACAATAACCCCTCACCGAAATCCATATAATTCCCCAGAAAATAACAAGATAGATATATATATATATATATATATAAATCATGCTGAAGAATGGTAAAACCAAGGTATACCATGTCCAAGTATCTCAGCAACAACCATATAAGCAAGATGAAATAAATCAATATAAAATGAACATAAGTCGGAGTCACCTATAATGACCTGTACGACTTATCCATATCTCATCAATCAATATCTCATCAATCAGTGGTAGCACATAAGTCAGAAGTCACCGATAGTGACCTATACGACTTATCCATATCTCATCAATTAGTGCTAGTACATAAGTCGGAGTCACCTATAGTGACTTGTATGACTTATCCATATCTCATCAATCAATGCTAGCACATAAGTCGGAGTCACCTATAGTGACCTGTACGACTTATCTATATCTCATTAATCCATATCTCATCAATCAAGTCCTGCACACGAGTCAGAACCACCTAAAGTGGTATGTACGACAGGCTGGGTATAAATGAGTACGCTCAAGTGCTACGATCACGTGAAGGCTGTGTGAAGTATCGCAAGTCATCTACGAGTCGAAACCATCTAAAGTGATCTGTACAACAGGCTGGTACTTACCTTGAAATCCAAAGTGAGCGTAAGGTGCGGGAGGTGAACGATCACGTGAATGCTGGCCCTGGCCTCGGGCGGAGCACTGACACCGGGGTGCAGGACAAGGAATTCTACTCAAATTCATTCGTCACTAATTACAATTCGATAATACCAACATTATATACTCACCTGAACTTACCTTGGCCTCCGCATTGGTGTGCAACGCTGTGCAAAGTTATACTAAATCATATACTAAAATGTAAACTAATTATGGCATGGCATTTATAAAATGTAAAACCACAATTTCTCGTTTCCTCACACAGTGATTTATAACCAACATTAAAATCACTAAATTATAGGGTTAAATTTCATATTTTTCACCAGATTCCTTCACATTGCTTAATTTTCTAAACAAAGCTTTTGTCTTGATTATTTAATCTCACTTATTGCATGGCTGCATATAACGTCTCATTAGACTGCCTATGTACCCTAAGCAGGGATCAAGCCAATCGTAGTTTACAATAATTATTTGTAGGTAATAGCGTATGGATATAGCGTGATATAATTTGACACGCCCATACCCGAAAGTAGGGCATGCTGGCTGTCACGTGAGTGTGACGTAACCAAGTGCTCTGTGCGGAAGCAAGGATCATTAACGAAGTACGAGCTAATTAAAATCGAACTACTAGCAACCTAGATATGAATGTGTGTTAGAGTGATAATACAATACTTATACATAACCAGAGCGTACTAGGTCGAGTGCGGTCAAGCATGAATAATTAAGTTCAAATACATCAACGGTATCCTACTTAATAGCAGAGCTGTCAGAAATGTTGAAAGGTCCTCACTAGCCAACACGGGTACTCGAGCTATCTAGAACCTGGAGGGGCGGAAAAACAAAATTGAGTGGGTCAGCAAAACAAATCTTTTCAAAATCATTCTTTTCTCAAAAGTCTAACCCCTCTCCGTAAAACCTGTATAGTTTCCCAGAAAATAATACGTACATATATATCACAACCTTTTCTCAGCATAAAACATTTTCAATGTATCTCAAATATATGACGTGCAATGCATTTCAATGCCAGTCTGAATCTCATAAGTAATGCCATGCTATGCATTTCGATAATCATATCGCTACTAGATATCAACTCAGCCCTCAGCTGTAAATATAGCTCATAACATCTCTATCTCATCATCATATATACACTGCACATACATCAATATCATCATCATATCATCATCATCATCAATGTATCAATAATAAATGCTATAGTGCTACAATCACGTGAAGACTGTGTGAATGAACGCGGGTCACCTACATGTCGTACCCACTCAAATGTGGTCTATACGACAAGACTGTGCACCTAACTTGGATCCAAGGCGAGCATACGGTGCGGGAGGTGAACGACACGTGAAAGACTGTGCCCCTATCTCTGGGCGTGAGCACTAACAATAAGTGCAGGTTTATGAGCTAACATATCACATCATATCTCGACTGTTCTTTCTCAACTATGCATGTACCTACCTGGTACTAACCTGGCGTCCTCAGCACCAACATATGCATGAAATGTATATATGAATACTCATGCATCAAAATCAAGTTATATGCATATCGTTAAAAACGTACTTTTCAATTAAGATATGATTCTGGGAAAATCATTATATATATATAGGTTATACGGAAAAATAGCTGCCCACTCACTAGTAAGTCGCTGGATCGTAGCCCCCACGTCTAGCCTGGCTACGGTCGTCCTCGGAATCCGTCTCACCTATGTGACAAATTACTAAAAATACGTTATTTAAGTACATATACGTAACTATGGAAATAACTTCTCATACATAGCTCAATTTTGGTATTTGGATATACCAACGTGACCTACTCGACGTCACGAACATCCCCATATTTTTAAAATAATTTTTCTCTGCCCCACGCGCCGGCGAAGCCACGGACCCACGCGCCTGGCACACTGACGGCGTCAGTTAACGCCGTCAAGCATATTCCTGGAATATTCCGTTATCTTTAACGGCGTTAGTTAACGCTGTTAGAATATTTCGTCAGTTTTGACGGAATTTTCCGCCATCTTCTCCGGCGACTGGTTTTGCCGAAATTTCTGGGAAATTTTCTAACCTTCATATCTTACTCATTTTTCATCCTTTTTGACCCATTTTTCTTCCTATGTGCTCCAAATTAAGAGTAGAACATAAATATACCTTCAAAAACCTTGAAAAAGGCCTTAAATCTCGTCGGGGACAAACTCCAAAACCGGCCAAACTCCAACCATATGATCTTGAAGTCCAAACATTTCCAACGAACCACTCCGAGTCTCCTTGGGACCTCACAAAGCTTCCTATAAGCTTAGATTGTCTTAAAATCAACCAACAAAAAGTTGATGAATAGTGCTCAACTCGGAGCTTGCGATTCCGACGCGAAAACAAAGTAAAACTCACCTGAAAATAGTACCACCGTGCTCGTATGACTTCCAGGAGTCGAATGGTGGTGATGGTTTGCACGATCCATTGAATTTTGAGTCTCATTGGGTCTCGACCGTACTTAAATGGCGAGATAAAGGAAGGGAGTTCGTGAGTGAGAGAGAGTGTCTGAGTGAGTCAATAATGGACAGAGAGAGAAAGAGAGAGTGACGGGATAGTGAGGGTGTGAGGGTTGTGTGGTCCTAAATTATCCAACACAATAATATCTCAAACTTCCAATAATTGAGGGCCACCAACCATTAGTCCTCACTCAACACACATGCACACGTACATAACCCCGAATGGGTAATTCCGTCATTTCGCTATTAATAAATAAAAATATCTGGACGGGTTGTCACATAATTTAAACTTAACCCTCTCATAGTATTTCATAACATATAAATATTTATAACATGGTATAAATTTCTTAATTCCATTTAAAAGCATTTATGGAATTATCACACACACACACACACACACACACACACACACACACACACACACACACACACACATATATGATAAGAAGGAAAAAATCCACTCACCTGGAGTCCGCGCCACAACTTCCTAGCACAAACATTGAGGTGTCACAAATGATCGGCGCCTGAGACCAATCATCAAATCACATCTCAGAATTCTTTTTGATAAAATACATAACTTATATAGAACATGTGTCTACATAATTCGATCCGGAAGATCCACATATCAGATTTCTGATCCGTAACTTTCAAGGATCCACATTATGCTTCTAGAACAATACCCTAAAGTTTCATTACGATCCAATGATTGGATCTCCGCCAATTGTCAAAACCAAGTGGCGGTTAACATTTTATTTACGAACTTACAATTTCAATTCAGGAAGATCCGTACGACAGATTCCCAATCCATAAATTCCTATATTCCTCAAATATTATGAATAACAACCTATTAAAGTTTGGGGACGATCTTCATACAATGACTTATTAACGTATTGTAGCGAATCTAGGTTCTAACGATCAATCTATGTCAATCCATTCTCAAAAATGAACTCAAGGCATTTAATAACGCTTAAAATAGCATTGGCGGCCTTCTAACCATGCACCGCCACGGGTGGCGGTTGGCTGCCCCGAATCCCCGGAAAATTCAATTATCTCAAAAAATTCTCAAAATTTACAGAATTGAAAATCTTAACGAGTAGAGCAACTTTTATACCTGTGACCAAAGCTAATTTGGCCTAGAAAGGCTCCAATTTCATCAAAACCCGTCGGAACCCTATTATGGGTGTGCTCCAATTTGACCTCCAAAGTAACTCTGACGCCCGTAAACTTGTTTGGGCTTTGTTCCACAACTCAAAAGGAATCTAACGGTGGTGTCAATTTGATGGAATTGTTTCAAAATTGGGGGAATCGAAGACACGAGTTCTTCACGCCGTGGGTGCGGGTATCCAAATTTCAACCTCCATTTCTTCCTATTTTGGGGTCGAATGAAGTGATGGAACGATGGGGAAGGTTTTCTAGGTGTTTAGGAGAAGCAAATCACCGGAAAAATCCATGAAAACCCATCAGAATTGCTTGAGAAAACCGAGTTGGGTCACAGGTCGAAGGGCACCCGTTTTGCCCTTCCTTCTTTTTTTTTCCTCTTTTCTCTCATTTCCTCATTTTCTGATGGGCCTATTCCTTCTCTCTCTTCTCCTTATTCCTCCACTCATTTCCCCTGTCTTCCTTTCTTTCCCATCCACACCATTCATTTCAGTTTCTTCTAATCTGGGCTATACATGTGGCCCTCCAGATTTTGTTCCAAAAATCTAGGGTTTTCTAGAAAATCATCAATTTACCATTTTGTCCTTAACTTTGAACGTCAATATCTCCTTTGTTATAACTCCAAATTACGCTCCGTCTGTAGTGACAAGTACTACAAGGATATGCCAAGAAAATGAACCTTACGTGACACAACACGTCAGTCAACCAAAGTCAACACTTTGCCTCAAAGGGAATTTTTTAAAACTCGCTTATTAAAATTATAAAAATCATAATTTTTAGGGACAGGCTATTACATTTGTTCTTGAGGTTGAGGGGAGCCTTTTGGTGGTGGTGGTTGACAGAGTTATCTTCGGATTTAATGGATCGCTGCCCTAAAGCCCGTCGCACCCACCAGTGCAATTCTCCACAATCCCAAACCCAATTTCCTTGATTTGGTGTGAAAATGGTAGAAGAAGGGTCAAGATAATGATTGGGAGTGGTGGATCAGCCCAATTCGTAAAAAAATGATGAATTTCGCTGGAGAAACTCACAGTCATAATTGGTTGCCAATCGAAACGGGAACTAGTTCAGTTCCCCTTTTTCTCTTTCTCCCTCATTTCCCTTACTTTCCTCTTTTCCCATTGGTTCTCTCATTTTCTCTATTTCATGATTTCACTCATCTCTTCCCCTCCCTTTGATTAGCCGACTTCCCTCATTTTTATCTCCTTTATTTCTTCTCGCCTCTGTCCATCTCTCTCCTTTCTCTCTTCAACTCTGCATCATAGCCATGCATGGGTCACTTCCTCACAACCCCAGATTTTTCTAGAACCTTCTAGAAATGAAGGTTAAATTTACTAAAATGCCTCTGACTTTAAACGTCAATATCTCATTTGTTATAGCTCCAAATTACGTTCCGTTTGCGCTTACACACTAGTATTGACGAGTCCAAATAAGCGAAGAAAAGTAGAAAATATATACACACCAAGTATGTTCTAAAAAATTTCCGTTTAGTTCATCAAGAGTGTTCTCGTCCTTTTACTAAAAAAATAAGCACCACAAATATAAATGCATCGTAATTAATAACACAAAAATACGTAATTTTAAATAGTGAAATTTGGGGACAAGATTTCATAATTATGGTGAATGTTCATGCTATCAGGGCTGCAAAAATATTGAGATAAAAGCTGTTGTTTTGGAAGAACATGATTGCGTGATGATATGAATGAACTGGTTTGATGCAGAAAGTATCCACGTCTGATTCCTAAGTGCAGCGGTAAGAGCGTGTTGATAACGTGTTGTAGCCTATTTTATCTGACAATGGGAAGGGGATCAGTGGCAGAGAGATAAGAGATGCTTTGTAGAATTGTGTAGAGGAATGCGTGTGTTATTCGCCCTACATAATGCCTTTATTTATAGTAATAAGAGGGAGAAAAACTCCTTCATCTCCAATGAATATAGGTCCATATAGGAAAGAATAATTAGAATAAAATCAAATCAAGTATTTACACAATCACACTTAAACTAGAAAGTTTATAACAAATTTCACGTTATCGACTTTCAATTTCCAGATGATATAAATCTACTAGTACAAGTTCAGATCTAAAAAGAATAGAGAGAGAGAGAGAGAGAGAGAGAGAGAGAGAGAAAGAGAGAAAGAGGGAGAGAAAGAGAAAGAAAGACAGAGAATCCTTAAATTATAAGGTATTTTTGTTTTTATATTTTGGAGTCAAGCATTCGAGGGGAAGGTTATTATGTCTAAATGTATTTTTCCTACTTCTGAGGTAGTTTCCTGCTCGCACCAAATGCAACCGTTTGAGTTCGAGTGCGTAGGCTGCGCGTGTCTCTGTTGTAGGCGAGTGGCCCAACACCAACGTCTCTATCAAATTACCTATGAGAAAATTCAACATTAATTTCATTGGTATATTTTCTTTTGGGTTAATCTCAGTTTAGTACCCTGAAGTTTCTTGGTTTTCAACATTTAATACATGAAATTTTTCATCCCATAGTGGAACATAAAGTCATAATTTTAGGATACTTTCATACATTCGTTAATGTTGCTGTTAAATCAGCCATTAACTAGTGACCTAGCGCTCAATAGACCTAGCATTCGTGTTGTGTTTTTTGTGTTCGTGTCATTTTAGTATCATACCTCATATTTTAACGGGTCGTGTCGTGTAACACCCAATAAAATAAATAAGTAAAATGAGCCGACCCAAAATTGACTAGGTAATATTAACTGGTAATATGACCCGACCCGGTACCTGTTAAGGAAAATATATTTTAAACAAATAAATAATCAAATGAAAAACATAATACTAAATAAGTATATACATACCATATTATCATATTCAAAACATAAACACGCATTTGTCTTTCAAGTATTACATATTTACATACCCAAAATAAGAGCATAATAAAAAAAATTTAAAAAAAACATTAGTACATTACAAAATTAAATGTTCAAAAGATTTGCAAAATTAAGGGAGTTACGTTTCAAGGTTTGGAACCTTGCACGTTTTCTTACAATCAAACTCTTCAATTTTTATCAATCACCATGAGAAACGGTATTGGAACTTTGGCTTTATATATTGTCTTCAAGAGTTATATTGATGATATTTTCAGTGAAGCTTTCTACATTAGCACTCTCTTCGCATTTATCATATGACTATTGTTTAAGTAAAGTCTTTAATAGTTTTTTAATTAAGTGTGAAAAATATAGAGAAAAAATATACAAACACTCGTAATGACAAGCTTTACAACTTTCGTGAAGGGCTTAACTTTGAAATGTGCCACTATAATCATATAAATCATAGATCAAAATTTAACCATCGATTGTTGTTCACATTTATACTTCATTTTTCTCACCAAATTTTGGTTTTTTTAGATTTTCTTTTTTTGAAAACATGATCTATTAGAGGATACATAAAGATGAACAGTTTGGATCGTTGATATTATGTTTAGAGTTTTACCGTTGGTGAAAATATTGCTTGGTGTTTATAAAGTCTCTACAAACTATATAACATCGACTCATATTTCAATTAACCGTAAATATCGGGACGTAAAATCAAAGCCGAACTGTTCATCTTCCTACAACCCACAAAAGATCATGTTTTCAAAAAAGAAAATTTTAAAAATGAAATTCAATATAAAGAATAAAGCTTAAACGACAATCGACGGTTAAATACAAATTTAAGGTTTATGGATTATATTGTCGGATTTCGAAATTGACCCCTTCACGAAAGTTGTAAAGCTTGTCACTACGAGTGATTGTATATATGTATTTTTTTTACGTTTCTTACACTTCTATAATAATTATTATTAATTTTATTACTTTTATACTCAAATAAAAAATATTATTCATGACGGTTGGTAGGGTTTTAAAAATCAAAACGATAATATAAGTGTAACTTGTTACATCCCGACCCAAACTCGACCACATCCTAGGCTCAACTCCACCATAGCACGATATTGTCCACTTTGGGCCCCGACCACACCCTCACGGTTTTGTTTTGGGACCTCACACGAGAACTTCCCAGTGGGTCACCCATCCTGGGATTGCTCTCACGTGAACTCGCTTAACTTCAGAGTTCCAGTGAGCTCTCAAAAGGCCTCGTGCTATTTAGAGGTGGGAATATACATATAAGGCTTATAGGATCCTCACCCTTGGGCGATGTGGGATCTTATAATCCGCCCCCCCCTTAGGGGCCGGACGTCCTCGTCAGCACACTTCCGGCCAGGGAGTGGCTCTGATACCAAATTGTCACATCCCCACTCAGGCTCGACCAAATCCCTGGCTCGACTCTGCCGTATCATGATATTGTCTGCTTTAGGCCCCGACCACACCCTCACGGTTTTTTTTTTGGGAACTCACACAAGAACTTCCCAGTAGGGCACCCATCCTGGGATTGCTCTCGCACAAACTCGCTTAACTCCACAAACTCCAAAGCCAGTGAGCTCCCAAAAGGCCTCGTGCTATTTGGAGGTGGGAATGTACATATAAGGCTTACATGATCCTCACCCCTGGGCGATGTGGGATCTTATATAACCATTTTCTACTCGTGGAGGAATGATGAATCACGAGTGTTTATATATTATGTCACATTTTTCATACTTGTAGGGATGTCTTATTGCCTATACTAATACTATACTAGTTGATTTTAATTTTGGACAACAACATGTTAAGTAAAATTTATCCTATTAATGATAATAAGAAACTCTCATAGTAAAAATAAATAAATGAATAAAACTTAATTTTTTAAAGTTATATTGAATAATAATACAAAAATATATATTTAATATAGAATATACCAATATATACAATATGGCTATTGTATTTTATAATAAATTTTTTAGTAATTAAACTTTAAAATTATAATTTATTTTTCTTAACAGGTCACCCGATAATGACCCGATTAGTTATTGTGTTAACCCGAAACCTGTTATTTTCATGTCCTGTCACCGTGTCGTGTAAGAAACTGTCGGGTCTAGCGCTCACGTGGACAATGATTGGGCACCACATATCAAAATAGGCCTACGTGAAAAAATTTTAAAAAAAAATTAAAATGAAAAAAACCATCATCTCCTACCTCTTTCCCCCACCCTCCATCCTAATCCCAACTAACCTTCCTTCATCCTCTCCTACCTTACCCCCTCCCCTCGTGAGAATCATAGCCACATATCCCTTAATCAACAAAAACTTTAAATAAATTTTGGAATATCTAATGTTTTTCACAAGGCAAAAATCTTCGGTTAGCTTTTTTAAGGAAAAGGCTTCAGACAAGAGAAAGATTGAGTAATATTTTTCCCCAGTAGTGACACATCTTCTTTGATTATGACATTGTTAAAAATGGAGTCATATGTTGTTACTTGTATGGTGACCTCTTTGAGCACATCGTTTGTTGAATGGACCACACAACTATGTTGCAATCCCACCACTGATTATTTTTCATTCTCTTAGCAAGATCATCATGTTGTGTTGACAGATTTGGGGCTCCATAAATCTATGGGTGTTTGGCAAGTCTAATCCCACCCCTTAACTTGAAACCACTAATTGTAGTTTAGTGATATTTCTCTTCAATTGTAAATAAGACGTTTTAAGTTTAATTTTCATAGGTGACAAATTTAATACCAATTTATTATAACTAGTATGTCTGAGTGAATTTACTCAAAATCTCATACACCTTTAGGAGGAGAGAAAAGAAAAGAGAGAGGGGAGGGGGGTTGGGGGAGGAGCGAGGTAATGCCCCTTAGTCTCAACCTTTTTAAACATTCCAAACAAGCACCCAATATTTAAAATGCCATATCTGTTAAGCCCTAGTTTATTTTTCAAACATAGATTATATTCAAAGTGCACCAATTGGGTATTTCATCTACAAAAGTAATATTTGCTGCCTCAAAATCTAAATTTCACACGTAGATTGTATAATATGGAACCCAATGATCAAATAGGTATTGAATTGAATCAAATTGAAAATGGATCCAAATTGAAATTATATCAGGAGGGCAATCTCTTAATAAAGAAGAGGGTTAAGACTTTAGATAGGGTTTCAAGGAGCTTGTTTTTGCTCATGTAATTTCTTGCCGATTCTCGCTTGTAAAGTTTCCATTTCTTCTTTGTAGGCGGTGAGGATGGTGATAATGCATCATGGTAGTGCACACCATTTCAACAACCTCCATGACCTTTTTCTTGATGTTGGAGGCTTGATTTGTTAGGTAGAGTTTTGTGTTGGGTTTGGAGGTGATGGCCTAATAGTGGTGGTGGTAACTGTTAGTTGGTGGACACTATGCTTCCTTAATGGATGTGACATTTTCAATAAGTTGAGTATTTGTTTGGAATCTTTAAGAAGGTTGAGATCAATTTGGAATGACACTAAAAGGTTGGGGGATTTTGGTGTTTAATCCAAAAATTATTGTACTAATTTATTAAACCAATGAAAATTTCCTCTTTGGTTCTTAAGTGCCCTTCATTCCTTCTTTATTTCTTACTCAATCATGTCTAAACCTTGTTGAGTTGTTTATAGTTTGTTAGTTTAAATGAGTCTTAGATTGTTAATACAAGAATTACAAAGAAAATTAGGAAATTTAGCATTTGTAAACATTAGCTCTATTTCACATAAAAATGAGCTTTATATTTTTAAGGTGCCCCTTTTTACTTAAATTTTTGACTTTGAGGATCCACATTAGCTCTATTCCAAAATAGTTAATAAAAGAGTCTTGCATCCAAAGTGTAAACCAAAAATGGACCTTGAGGATCCACATTCCATAAGTTCCAAAACCCAAATGTGAAAAATATCCCGACCACCAAACACCTTCACAAAAAGAAAACGGTTAATCTTAGTTTACTATCCTAAATTTTTTTGTTTTCAACATTTAATATATGAAGTTTTTTTTTAATCCCATAATGGTACATAAAGTCATAATTTTGGGACACTTTCATACATTCGTCAAGTTTTCTGTTAAATCAGTCATTAACTAGTGATGTGACACTCACGTGGACAGTGACTAAACGCCACGTGTTATAAAGGCCCACATAATTATCAAAAAAATTAAAAAATTAAAAATTAAAAATAAAGTTTATGGGTTGTCCCCTACCTCAACCTCCGACCCCCTCTTTCACTCCCTTCTCTATTCTGTACACCCTCTTCTCATACCCACCCTCAATTCCCTCTCCCAAAACCCATCGTCTTCACCGCCCCCTATTCCCCCTAACCCTCCCTACATTCTCTCATCTACGCTCACCCAACCCTCTCTTATATTAAGAATTCCCTGCCCTACTAAGAAGCTAGTAGAGTACGTTTTTTCAAAGGAGAGAGTTCAAGGTTATTTAAAAGTTGAAGATGCAAATTTTGTGAAGAAAGCCAACTACAAATGAAGTGCAAAAGAAGAAAAGAGGAAAAGAAGTCACTATGAATCACAAGTGAGCTGCCAACATTATAAGAGATCAAGTGTGTCATTGCAAAATGAAAAGGAAGAATCATCAGAAATCATTTGTGCAGTTATATGTCGTTCATCCAACTACTCAATTTACTACCAAGTTGCTTGGTTAATTGTTGCATGCTTCTCTCGGTTTCATTTCCAACTACTCTATTAGTTTCTTAGACATTGTGTTTCCTATATCCTTCATTTCTTTAACCAAGTACCCCAAGCCCCATTGCAACCCTACACAAAGACCTACTTGATCCAAAAAAGGTAATTTTTGATGTGTGGAGATAAGATCAATCTGCAAGCCTATGGTAGAGCATTTATGTAATGATCTTTTGAGCGTATACACTTTCCCCTAAACACTTTGAATGAAAATTTGACCGTATATCTTGTGAGCTTAAGGGTTAAAGTTAAGTTGGTCATGTAAGACTTAATTACGTTTGTGTAGTATCAACTTTCGTCCCCACTTTTATTCTTCTGAAGAGGTTCTAGCCCACATAAAGGAAATCTTTCTCGATCACATTTTGTTATGTTCCACTTATCTTCCGCTGACTGCACCTGATGGTTACCTTTAAGGCCTTTGACCTTTCTAGACAAAAAGGGGGAGAAGTAGGAAGCTTATATTTAGGGGGAGAAGTAGAATTTCGAAAACCTGGTTGTTTTTTGTTGCTTGCTTTTATAGATAAATGTTTTCATTTACAGCAACATATATCTTTTGTACGTCACGGGTGTTTTGTTTAACTGTGTGCAGATTACAGACTTCAGTGCATAAGGTTTAAGTTTGTTAAAATGTCGTAATTGAGGGTTTTGTCAAGGAAATGCCAAAGGGGGAGATTGTTAGGATAAAATTGGCAATTCTTGATAAAATGCCTGAGTCTGTAATAGCTTAGACTTGTTATATATTTTCGATTGAAATTGCTTAAGTCTAGGGAGATCTGTTACACTGTTGATGAGAAGATATTCGCAAACAAGATACGTTTTCAGGTATGTTTGCATGCATGCATCCAACTACATTCATCTATATCTTAAGGTAGTGTGTTTGAGATAGGTTACTATTTCTCTGGATGTTTTATCTTCTTAAAAACTGATTTATCCCTTTTATATTTTTTTATTAAATCAGTTTTAAACCTAACAGATTGCATGGTACTTATCTGATGGGTTGGTTGGACTTATCTGAAAGCATGAATTGCCGCCCTTATCATTGTTATCGGTGCGGTGCTTTAGGCTATATATATATGAGTTGTTAGGTTTAAGTTTGATAGCCGCATATGCATAATTCTAGGTTTTCCTTTGAAAGGTTTTTTAAAAGGCAGCAGCCTTTCTCATATAAACTTTAAAAGGCAGCAATCTTTCTTATATAAACAATTGGTTGTTTATTTTGCTGCTACCTTTTCGGCAAAGATTGAATTAGATCAATTGTTTTGTTTTTATTGCTGCTACCTTGCGGTCTCATCTTCTTGCGGTTTAAAGAGCATGCTTGTTTAAAGAGAAAATATTATTTCAGTGCTGATTTTATTTGAGTTTTAATTGAGTATCAATCATGAAAATGTGCCTTGTGATTTTTGTGATTGATTGGATTTAAAATAAACATTTCATCATATAAACATTCTGCATGATCAAGTTAGTATCTTGCAAAGTTCGAGGAAAAGGTGATTGACGATCGCGTTAGTGTCGTGCCACTTCAACTCGAAGACTGAAGAAAGATCGAGTAGCAAAGCGTGGAGACAAAGCTGCCAACTGGTATGAGTGTCTAGTTGATGAGTTTTGTAAGTCTTTATGTATTCTTTCTTTCTTAGTGCTTCCTGGCTTGGTAGCCCGAGGATTTTCCTAGTGGTGGGTTTTGCCTCGTTAAATCCTACATCATGTGCGTACTCTTTATATTTATGCTGAATAATTGTGTAGGATTTAGGTTGCATAACTGATTAATTTAAATCATATTTTGGATTAGTTTTAAGTTGGAATTTATTTATACCTCTAGGTTAAAATTAGTACCCATCCTAGAACTTTCAGATGGTTTTAGCAAATCTGGGGCTAGCTTCGAAGTTTCTGGCCTTTTGTCGTTTTAAAACCAAAGTGTAAAGGTTTGAGCTTCAATCGGAGCTCTGTCAGCGGCATGGGTAGGTTTTGTATCAGAGAAATTGGAGGTTTGGTTTGTTGATTAAGGGATATATGGCTATGATTCTCACGAGGGGAGGGTGTAAGGTAGGAGATAATGAAGGAAGGTTAGCTGGGATTGGGATGGAGGGTGGGGGAAAGAGGTAGGAGATGACGGTTTTCTTTTTTCTTTTTTTTTTAATTTCCACGTAGGCCTATTTTGACATGTGGTGCCCAATCATTGTTCACGTGAGCACTAGACATGGCAGTTTCTTACACGACACGGTGAAACAACACGAAAATAACGGGTTTCAGGTCAACACGATAACTAATCGGACGGGTTCTTAATGGGTATACACATGGGTAACCCGTTTCGACTCGTTAAGAAAAATAAATTATAATTTTAAAGTTTAATTACTAAAAAGTTTATTATAAAATACAATAGCCATATTGTATATATTAGTATATTCTATATTAAATATATTTTTTGTATGATTATTCAATATAGCTTAAAAAAAATTAAGTTTTATTCATTTATTTATTTTTACTATGAGAGTTTCTTATTATCATTAATAGGATAAATTTTACTTAACATGTTGTTGTCCAAAATTAAAATCAACTAGTACAGTATTAGTATAGACAATAAGACATCCCTTAAAGTATGAAAAATGTGACATAATATATAAACACTCGTGATTCATCATTCCTCCACGAGTAGACAATGGTTATGTAAGATCCCACATCGCCCAGGGGTGAGGATCCTGTAAGCCTTATATGTACATTCCCACCTCCAAATAGCACGAGGCCTTTTGGGAGCTCGCTGGCCTCGTAGTTCGTAGACTTAAGCGAGTTTTTTGCAAGAGCAATCCCAAGGTGGGTGACCCACTAGGAAGTTCTCGTGTGAGTTCCCAGAAACAAAACAGTGAGGGTGTGGACGGGGCCCAAAGCGGACAATATCGTGTTACGACGGAGTCGAGCTCGGGATGTGGTCAAGCCCAGGCCGGGATATGACAATTTGGTATCTGAGCCACTCCCTGGCCAGAAGTGTGCCGACGAGGACGTCGGGCCCCTGAGGGGGGTGGATTGTAAGATCCCACATCGCCCAGGGGTAAAGTTCCTATAAGCCTTATATGTACATTCTCACCTCTATATAGCACGAGACCTTTTGAGAGCTCACTGGTTTCGGAGTTCGTTAAGCGAGTTCGCGCGAGAGCAATTCCATGATGGGTGACCCACTGGGAAGTTCTCATGTGAGTTCCCAGAAACAAAACCGTGAAGGTGTGGTCGGGGCCCAAAGTGGACAATACCATTCTACGGCAGAGTTGAGCCTGGGATGTGGTCGTGCCCGAGTCGGGATGTGACAGGTTACACTTATATTATCATTTTGATTTTTAAAACCTCCAAACCGTCATGAATAGTATTTTTTATTTGAGTGTAAAAGTAATAAAATTAATAATCATTATTATAGAAATGTAAGAAACGTAAAATATATATATATATATATATACACACACACACAATCATTCGTAGTGACAAGCTTAACAATTTTCGTTTAGGGGTCAATTTCGAAATCCGACAATATAATCCATAAACCTTAAATTTGTATTTAATTGTCGATTGTCGTTTAAACTTTATTCTTTATATTGAATTTCATTTTTAAAATTTTCTTTTTTGAAAACATGATCTTCTGGGGATATTGAAAGATGCACGGTTCGGATCTTTGATATTACGTCCCAATATTTACGGTTAATTGAAATATGAGTCGATGTTATATAGTTTGTATAGACTTTATAAACATCAAGCAATATTTTCACTAACGGTAAAACTCTAAACATAATATCAACGATCCGAACCATTCATCTTCATGTATTCTCTAATAGATCATGTTTTTAAAAAAAAAAATCTAAAAAAGCAAATTTTGGTGAGAAAAATGAAGCATAAATGTAAACAACAATCGATGGTTAAATTTTGATCTTTGATTTATATGATTATAATGGCAAATTTCAAAGTTAAGCCCTTCACGAAAGTTGTAAAGCTTGTCTTTATGAGCGTTTATATATATTTTCTATATTTTTCACACTTTTAGATTAATTAAAAAACTATTAAAGACTTTACTTAAACAATAGCCTATGATAAATGAGACGAGAGTGGTAATGTAGAAAGTGTCACTGAAAATATCATCAATATAACTCTTGAAGACAATATATCAAGCCAAAGTTCCAATACCGTTTCGCATGGTGATTGATGAAAATTGAAGAGTTTGATTGTAAGAAAATGTGCAAGGTTCCAAACCTTGAAACATAACTCCTTTAATTTTGTAAATTTTTTGAACATTTATATTTTGTAATGTTCTAATGTTTTTTTTTAATTTTTTATTATGCACTTGTTTTGGATATGTAAATATGTAATACTTGAAAGACAAATGTGTTTTTATGTTTTGAATGTAATAATATGATATGTATATACTTATTTAGTATTATGTTTTTCATTTGATTATTTATTGGTTTAAAATATATTTTCCTTAACGGGTACCGAGCCAGGTCATATTACCTGTTAATATCTGGTCAATTTCAGGTCGGGTCATTTTACCCATTTATTTTAACGGGTGTTACACAACATGACCCGTTAAAATATGAGGTATGATACAAAAATGACACAAACACGAAAAACACGACACGAATGCTAGGTCTATTGAGCGCCATGTCACTAGTTAACGGCTGATTTAACAGGAAAATTAACGAATGTATGAAAGTATCCTAAAATTATGACTTATGTACCACTCTGGGATGAAAAAATTTTCATGTTTTAAATGTTGAAAACCAAGAAACTTTAAAGTACTAAACTGAGATTAACCCAAAAGAAAATATACCAATGAAATTAATGTTGGATTTTGTCATAGGTAATCTAATTGAGACGTTGGCGTTGGGGCACTCGCCTACGACAAAGGGACGCGCAGCCTGCACACTCGAATTCAAACGGTTGCATTTGGTGCAAGCGGGAAACTGCCTCAAAAGAAGGAAAATTATGTTTGGACATAATAAACTTTCCCTCGAATGCTTGACTCCAAAATATAAAAACAAAAATACCTTATAATTTAAGGACTCTCTCTCTCTCTTTTCTTTTTAGATCTAAACTTGTACTAGTAGATTTATATCATCCAAAAATTGAAAGCCGATAACGTGAAATTTGTTATAAACTTTCAAATTTAAATGTGATTGTATAAATATTAGATTTGATTTGATTCTAGTTATTCTTTCGGGATGAAGGAATTTTTCTCCCTATTATTACTATAAATAAAGGCACTATGTAGGGGGAATAACACACACATTCCTTTAGGACTAGGTCCCCACATAAACTCATAAATTCAATTCTTAATTTAAATAAATATACACGTACATATACATACATATATATATATATATAGGAAAACTGAAAGCCAAACTTGAAAACTTTTTTATGAGTTTTTCTTTAAAATTTAAATTGATTTTTATTTCAATTAAAACGATTATTGTGACATCCCACATCGCCCAGGGGAATGATCCTTAAATGTATATTCTCATCCCTACCTAGCACAAGGCCTTTTGGAAGCTCACTGGCTTCAGGTTTCGTAGGAACTCCGAAGTTAAGCGAGAAGGGGGCTAGAGCACTCTCATGATGGGTGACCCCCTTGGGAAAATGCTCGTGAGTTCCCAAAAACAAAACCGTAAGGGCGTAGTCGGGAACCAAAGTGGACAATATCATGCTACGATGAAGTTGAGCCCTTCGGAAAATGCTCGTGAGTTCCCAAAAACAAAACCGTAAGGGCGTGGTCGGGAACCAAAGTGAACAATATCGTGCTACAATGAAGTTGAGCCCGGATTGTGGTGAGGGCCCGGGTCGGGATGTGATAGTTATCAAACAAGTTTTTATAAAATTAAAAATCGAGAGCTGAAATATAATAAAACTATGATAAATTAAGGTGTAGATCAAAATATCTAAAGGGTGGTGCTTGTACCTTATTTATACATTCTTTTAATATGGAGATCCATTCAACCATTATTTAGACTATGTATTAGTCGACATTGTAAGCTTAACCACTTAGATTTTTTTTTTCTTGATCCAACATTACTTTCATTAATAAACTAGCTAGTACAAGAGAGAGACCAAAAGACCTCCCATAAACAACAGGAGGTAAGGTAAAAGACTCAAGCAAGATGAGTGCTGCAAGAAGAAAGGGGCAGAGGAGATGGGAGAGGAGGAAAAAAGAGAAATGGCAGAGGAGGAAGGAATGGAGGAAAAGCGGAAAAAGGCTGAGGAGATGGGAGGGAAGGAGGAGTGGTGGGAAGGTGTAAAGGGTTACGAGAAAGAGGGAAGCAGAAGAAAATAAAGGTGGGTTGCCACCGGCATCGAAGCCAAAGCCCAGGGCCAGAGGCGAAGGAGGAATTGAGTTGGTGTTTTAAAGAGATAGCTTTCCTAGAGACAGAACGAGAAAACACGTTTCCTACCTGGTCTCATACAATAGAATTAAGTAAAATCTTTAATAGTTATTTAATTAATGTAGAAGTGTGAAAAATATAAAAAAATATATAAACGCTCATAATGACAAACTTTACAACTTTCATGAAGGGCTTAACTTTAAAATGTGCCACTATAATCATATAAATCATATATCAAAATTTAATGTCAATTATGCTTCATTTTTCTCACCAATTTTTTTTTCAAATTTTTATTTTTGAAAACATGATCTATTAAAGGATACAGGAAAATGAACAGTTCGGATCGTTAATATTATGTTCAAAGTTTTGCTGTTAGTGAAAATATTGCTTGATGTTTATAAAGTCTCTACAAACTATATAACATTGACTCATATTTCAATTAACCATAACTATCAAGACGAGATATCAAAGATCTGAACCGTTTATCTTCTTACATCCCCAAAAGATTATGTTTTCAAAAAAGAAAATTTTAAAAATGAAATTCAATATAAAAAATAAAACCTAAATGACAATCGACAGTTAAATACAAATTTAATGTTTATGGATTATAGTGTCGGATTTTGAAGTTGGCTCCGAAAGTTGTAAAGTTTGTCACTACGAGTGATTGTGTGTGTGTGTGTGTGTATATATTATTATTTTTTACATTTCTTACAATTCTACAGTAATTATTATTAATTTTATTACTTTTACACTCAAATAAAAATACTATTCATGATGGTTTAGAGGTTTTAAAAATTTAAACGATAATGTAAGCGTAACTAATGACCCGATTAGTTATCGTATTGACTCGAAACTCGTTATTTTCGTTTTCGTGTCGTGTAAGAAACTGCCGAATGTATGATTTGGCATGTGAAGTACAAATTTAAGTAAATATTAAAAAATAATTAACTGATAATTTTTTAGAAAAGAAAAAAATAATCCACCCTGCCACCCTCACCTTCTTCCCCGAACCTAATTCCTTCTTTGCCTCCTCCCTACCCTATCCTGTGCCGCCTCCCTTATCCTACGTCCCTATATCCCACCCTAGAAAATCCAACACCATATCCTCATCCACTGCAAACCCCAATTATACCTACCTTCTCCACCGTCTTTCCCCACAGACGACTTCATCCCCCTTTTCCAATTGGAACCACCGTCGCCCTCATTCACTTACGGTGAAAAGTAGCATTAGCTCCGTCGCGGAAATCTCAAGGCCACACTGCAAAACAGGGTCAATACCGTCTGTCGGCGATGCTCAACTGCTTCTCCGGCGAAGATCGTCATCCTGTACTGTCTCAAGATGAAGAAGCTCCGAAAACGGTCTCGTATTGAGACCCATCAAGCCAAGTCAATGCCCATGTCGAAATTCATGTCGTCGTGTGTCCATTTCAAGCTGATGAACCTTCTCCAGTAGCTGGGAAGAGGGAAAAAGAGTCCTGGCGAAGAGGGAAAACGAGTCTTGGCGAAGAGGACGAGAATGGGGAGAGGAGAACGAAGAGAACGATCAGGTTCACCGGAAGCAATGGCAGATTGAGGAAAAATTATTCGGAGGTCACGTGTAAAGTCCACAAACAGTTCTTAGACATATAATAGTTTTACAAGTTAAACTATACTTCTATTATTCATAATTTATAGAACAAGTGACAATACAAATTATAATTGTCCACAATATTATTCATATTTTGAAAATAATGTATTAATTTATAGTTTCATTATCAATGAAGAAAAAACATTGTTTTTTATATTAACCACCATGCTCCATTCATTTATGCGATTGACTTTTAATAATATTTATAGTGAAAAAGGCTCTCTCCACTAACGCAATCAAAGTCCCTGTGATTAGCAATACATATGATTATGTACTATATTCCGCAACTGGTAGAATCAAAGTCACCGTGATTAGCAAATACATATGATTATATACTATATTCCTTCCCGTCTCCGTCAGGTTTTTTTTTTTGCAAGACTACCAATTCCTTTCAATTGAAAAAAAATTCACTACTTGAACACATATTTAAAATCCAATGGCCAAGTTTTTTTTTTTTTTTAAATAATAAGAACGGCAACTACTCATTTTGTCAAGCAGTTGAATGATATGTATGAATGATAGTTATTTCAAAGAGGAAGCACCCAAGTTATGCATGAAGATTCACTGGAATTACGAGGACCAGCTGCCCCTTACCCCTTAATGGATCCGCAAGTGAGGGGAAGAGAGCGTGAGATGCATGAGGGTGGCGGTGTGCGAGGTGGTCTTTTTTTTTTTTTTTTTAGTTTATTTAAATGAATTATTCTTTAAAATTTGTTTAAATCATGTGGTAAATTCGGTAAGCCAAAGTTACACCGGTTCACCAATTAGTGGAGTAGTGTGTTTTTTTCTTTCGGTCGAACAATTAATGTAGTAGTTGACATATGTTCTAACGGACTGGTGACCTTAAAATCAAGAAAACATTGATGAAAAGTTTCCGATACTATTTATTTTAAAGAAAATTTTATATTTTTACACTAAAAAGTCAATTTTGATACTATTCACTTTACCTTTTATTTTATCCTTATCGTTAAAACTCAAAGTTTTCAAATAATTTTCATTAATTTTCTTAAAATCAAACTATAAGATGAGTGGGAGATGAGAAAAGTAAAAATAATAAAATGCAATTTTTGCAAGACTTGAGTGTAGGTATTGAAACTTACCTTTTTCAATAATATACGTTATAAAATTTAGTTGACTGAATCACAGAGCTAGATCAAGACATAACTTTCTTTTTTTTTAAAAAATAATTGATAGTTTTATATAATAAAAAAAAGATGATGGACTTAGCATCACAATAGATTAACAATAATAAGTTTCAAATTCGCTTTTGGCCGAAATGAAACTTCTTACACTTACAAGTAAAGAGAAATAACACTAGAGCGTAATATTAAAAAGTAAAACATAAATTATAATGTATTGTTAAAGAAAGAAGTGGACAATCCCATAAAAGTACTGAAAGAATATTTCCTATAGTGACAAGAACCTAAATATGTATTTGACCAAATAAAATCTTCTGGAGTGGGGCCCTTATATTTTATTGAGAAAAATACAAAATTGGGATCTTTCGGAGGGTTGGGACGTACGTACCCGTCGCCTTCAAGGAAATCAGAAAGAAGACAAGAGAAGAGAAGAGAAGAGAAGCAAAGGAGCAGCAAAAGACAAAAAAAAATATCGGTTGGAATTATATGTGAATCCACATACACTATTCATTGCCGCTCTGGCTTTATATATAAAAGATTTGTAAGGGCGGCACTACAACTTAGCTTATATTAGCCCTGGTTCGATTTGTATTTATATTTCTTTGAACTAGCAAAAGCCCAGTTACGAGCAACATTCATAATTGGATAATTGGATTCAGGGCATCCTAAATTACGGGATTGGTATGATTTAGTTTGACACAACAAAAAAAAATTAACTGATCCAATTAGTATTCAACGGTTTGATTTAGTTCATTTTTGACCAATACTCACATTAAAATTAAACCAAATCAAACTAATTAAACCAAACCAAACCATAGTTAATTGGTTTGATTCGGTTTAGTTTAGTTAGTTTAAACCTATTCAACACATAAATAAATAAAAGGTTCAACATTTCAAGAATTTTAACCTTCTAAACATCCACACATCTAACGTATTCTAATTCAATTGAATTCTTTTTTTCCTTTTTTTGGAAGATAAAAAGTTCGTCAAGTGGATAGAAAGAAGTTCCAATTAAATAAAGTCTCATGCAAGCAAACGATTTTTTAATTATAACCTCACATAAAATACATACAAATCACCTAAATTTGATAGCCATTACAACTTATAATATGTTGAGTTATAGTCAGTAGTCAATCACGAAAGTATTTAAGTTCGATTCAAGTTAAATCCAAACTTGTATCCAAATGAGTTAAACAAAATAAAAAATAATAGAAATAAAGAGAGTATGAAAAGTAAAACGAGATATGTGAATAGCACCATCACCTTATTTTAATGGGGCTTGTGCACGGGGAACAGACTCTTCTTTTTTAGAGACGAGTCTTATTGGGCATGCACTTTGATTGCAATTTCACAAGTTCTCTATCTTCCTCACGAGCAAGCCCGATAAACGGCGGACAACCGGGCAGAGGCCGGTGAGGGCAGTGTCATAGTAGGCTGCACCCAAGAGAGAGAGAGATGGCAGCGGGAGGTAGGAGATTTGTCGGATAAGGGAAAAGATTGCGTGGAGCGATTGTGGGAGTAAAGCTCGCAATCAACACAGTAAAGAACAATCATGGCAATAATTATATAACAACCCTATCAAAAGCAATCAAAGTCGAACACCATAGGATACCATCTATACCTCAGCGCAGAAACTGAAAGCTGCCGGCCACAACCCTGCAGATCCAGATTCCACCATCTCATGGCATTTCTAGGAAATCATCACTGTTTGCTCCAAACCAGTGCATTGATTTGGAGTTTCACAAATCATAACAATCTAATCTCAAAGTTCAGCCTCTTGAAAACATCAACGAAATGAACAGGATACTGAAGGGTGTTCATCGCTACAATTAACGATCCAATCAAACCACGTATCTAACAGCAACATAACATGCTAGATTCAGTAAATATGCATTAAGTAAGAATGCACGAGTATAATATGCATACGCTCCAAACGCAGAGAATCATTTAGATTTCACATTACCTACTACTTCCCAACATTTGTTCACCATACACGCACAGAATAAGTAGAAAGCACTACACAAACGAAAAATTTGAACAAAGAAGAGTACAGGAAGGTAATTTTGTTAGACATCAGAGCATGACATAAAACAACCCCTAAAGTCTTGGACGAGAGATCTAACTCGAGTGTTTCTATTGCTAGACAGCCAGGTATGGCATAAAAGCGCCATTAGTCTAGGAATTAGGTTTACAAATATACAAAAACCTTAGCATCTCTCAAACCATATATATGAGGACACCATACACATCATATAAGCCTTTATTCAATGCGTAATAATAAAACACACGCATAACGGTCACCCAATTCGAAGATAGATAAGTAATTCTTTTACCCTGACCATCCTCTCTGAGGACCCCCAGATGGATGTGCATTCAACCTGTCAATCACTGCATTAAAATCAACGGGTTGACCACTTTCTTCCATCCTCTGAATCACACTTGCAACGTGATCACTCCTGAACCCCATGGGAACCAATTTCTCAATCAACTCATTGTAAGGGTGGTTGCGCGGGAATTGTGGATTCCGAGCCATAAGATTTGGAGCTGTGGTTGGCTGTGGCGTATGGTGAGAGATACTTGTAGGAGGATATCCATAATGGGCAGAATATTGAGTTCTACCCCCTTCACTGTCATAGACCATATATGTACTCCCTGGAGGAAGTGCAGAGTGAGGGCCAGCAGCACCATATCCCTCACCAGGTTGAGCTCCAAAAGCCCCCTTGATTTGCTGAGGTGGAGGCTGCTGTTGCATTGTTCGACCAGCTCCACCATATCCAAAAGGCATGGGATCAGAACGACCAGATCCTGGTTGAGGAATGTTGGAATATGGCACTTGCATCGGCATGCTGTTTGGTACAGACTCTGGAGGAGATGGGTTTGTTTGTTGACCAGGCAGATAGGGATAGACATTTGTTGGTGGTGGCCTCATCTGGGGTTGCATAGGGGGCTGTTGTGGAAATTGCACCTGCTGACTCTGTTGTAATTGCTGCTGATACGGAGGGAATGACTGGACTTGTGTCTGATTCACTTGCGATTGTGTTGGCTGTGGTGTCACCCTTGGCATTTCTTGCACTTGGGGGTTTCGATACTGAGAATCAGGAGGCAAATATTGATTCTGCGGATGTGCCTGAGGTGGTGGATTTTGTAGCTGGGTTGGTAAATAATAGGATTGTTGCTGAGTCACATTCTGAGGTGGGGGCTGCGTGGGAGCTGCCACAGGTTGCTGCTGTGGCGCCACTTGATGGGGCAGGGCTAGAGCTAATTGCTGGTTATGTGTTTCAGACGAGTTGTCAGCCTTTTGAGCATCAGAGGTATGTGGTGAAGCTCTCTCTTCATTGGATTGGGAATGGATTGATGATCCAGATCCTTTCTGTGCAAGCTGAAGCTTAGCTAATTCTTTCTGAGTCTCCGCAAGTTCTTGCTTGTCCCTTAGGATCTGGACAGACCTATGGACCTGAAGTCGGCATCAGAAAAAGTTCAATGACTGCTAAAATCATCTCTAGAAAGCCAAACTGATAAACACTGAGTGGAAAGATACACTACATGTTAAGAAGATGAGAACGGCCTGGCCCAGTTACTAACAACATAATAAAGTGTGCAACAAGTAAAATATGCAAAATCCTTGGGTACAGAAGAGAAAAATCAAGATAAGATATACTGGCCAGGAAGAAAAAGACTAGTACTCATAAATTGACTTTGAAGATATCACATTCAGATTTCACACTCTATTCCGAACTCTTATTCCTAAAAGAGCCAAGAAAAGGATGGTTGCATCCAAATCATAGGGCTACAGGATTACCCTCCCGTTCCCACCAAAATACTTTTCTACAACTACCTTTTATGCCCAAGAAACGTATAGTAGAACCACTTTAGTAGAACAACAAGGCATCGTATCCCTAAAAAAAAAGGGGTTTAATGAAAACCTATAAATATTGGAAAACAGAAAGACCTATAAAATCACATTCCAAGCCAAACAAATTGACCATAATACCATCTGAAATGCTTAATTTAGAATTGCAACTCACTTCTTGAAGATGTTTCTCAAGAGACTTGAGCTTTGAATCTGCTTCTCCATGATCACGACCTAAATCAGATCGCATCTCACCGATTGACTTATCAAGATTGTAGCAATACAATTCCAGCTGCGAAAGCCGTGAACTAATTCCTTCAAGAAAGCGCATGAGATTGTCGGCATACTTTTTCATGCTCTTTTCAACAGTAGCAATTACATCTTGGTGAAGAGATTCTTCCGGCTGGCTGTAGGCAGGAGAAGAGAACATTGATTGTCTGGACATTCTACTTTTATGAAAATCCTGCCATTGGTATAGTGCAACAGCCACTAGTTAGCAAATCGAATAGCTTCAAACAATTTTAAGACTCGATAAATAGCGCGTATTAGGGTTCAAAGTAATGGCTCAAGATTTATGATTACAATATATCAACACGGAACTTCGAATTTAAAGCGTCGTCGAACAATAAGTTTGTTAATAACGAATGGTTTCCCAATGTGCAAAAATTAATCTTTTGAGGGGAAATCAAATAACTTTCAAAAATCTTAAATTCCTTTCCTTCTTTGGAATTGAGTTACAACTTCAAAATTCAGAGCCTTACCAATCCAATTCATACCCATTTAATAAAGTTCAAAAAATTAAAAAGTAGAAACAAGGACCATCTAAAATGATAAAACAAAACCCAGAATTTACCCAATTCCGCATAGGATCCGAAACCCTAAATTAACAAAAATATAATCCTTAAAATCCCACAAAATTACAGCTCAGTCAGCTAATCTCTAGATCCATCCAAAAGGTAAGGGCAGTAAAAGTACCTTCCCGGGATTACTCCCCATGACTGGTTCGCTGTGGTTTCCATTGACGGAGTCCTGGTTGCCGTAGTCCTCGTAGGAGCAGAGAATGTCGTCCGACCCGAAATCGAATCCCTGTGACACCGGGTTGCCCCGACCCGATGATCCAGTCGCCATATTGGAAATGATGGCGAGTACAGAGAAAGAAGTTAGGGTTTCGGGGAGAGAGAAAATTCGAGATGGAGAAGAAGATAGGAATGATAAAAGGGACAGAGACTTCGGCGTTTGGTCTTGGGTTAACCTGCAGAAGCAAGTTTCGTAAAAATAATCCAAATAATAAAAATATGATTTAATACAAAATTATCCATTACTTATATTTTATTGATATTTTAATTTTATTTAATTAAAAATAAGAAACACGAGGAGGATGGTGTTGGAGTTTACGGTAAGATAAGGATGAGCTGAACCGACCATGCTTTTTTATTTTGCAGATATGCGTTTATATAAAGTCCACTTTACAATATCGTCCTTTTACTTTCTGGAAATCCCAAATCTCTCTATTACTCGATTTTATAGACTTCCACTTGTTTGGGCCCACAAAGCACCAAACTCAGAAGGCTTTAGATCAAACCATTGATTCAGCCCAATTTGATCCAAATGGGCCGTTGAACTAAGAGTAGGCCAGCATTCAGCCTATTTCCGTTGGGCTTCCGACTGTTTTTATTCGAAAAATTCTAATTCTCATCTCTGGAAATCCTATATTTTTTAATAACCATTTTATCCCAATGTCACATGGGAATTTGAGATATTTTAATAAATTTATAATCCGTAAATTTTTATGAAGTTTAATTTTTTTTGTAGAGATTCCATATAAATTTTGATTCAATTCCTTCGAAATTCTATGGGAAAGAGGTGAAATTTGTGGATGCTTAAAATATACAATGAAATATCTCTAATTTTCTCGAATTCCTCAACTTTTTCAAATTATTTATAATTAAATACACCTGGAATATTATAAACTTCTTTAAAATTATTATTGAATATACCTTGATTTCTAAGAATTTTAATAAACTATCTCAAAATCTTAATTGAATACACTTTGAATATCAAAGACTCACTTAAAATCCTGGTTGAATACCCTTAAATTCATTAAATGATTTAAAATCCCTCAAAATCCTAATTGAATACACCACCCTTAATATTTCTTAGCATTTAACAAAATAGAAAATGTAAAATTAAAAAAAAATGAAAAGAAAAGAAAGAGGGAGGAAGTTTGTGTCCAACAACCTAAACCCAATCTTCCCCTCCCCCGTTCTCTCTCTCAAAGTTAGGTTTTTCTTAGACATGTTCTACTCGTGACATTCAAGTTAGAACATATATCTAATATGCAATCCATCTCTAATATCTAGATCAAATAGAAACATGCAAGACTCATTAAGGTTTGCAAAAACCTTATGAAAAACTACGCAGCCCTTGAGAGCGTGACGTTAACCTTAAGTGAACTTACAATTCTAAACTACAAGAAGCACTACTCAATTTCAGAGTGACATTACAACAGAAATTGCATCCAGGTAATTGGCTGAACATCCTAATGATGATCAAGCACTAAGATAAAAATATAGTTTAAAATAGTGAATGATAATTTAAAGTAAGCATGCATAACAACATAATTAAATTGAAAAACAAAAAACTAAAACTTCATATTCATGCTAAGGCTCGCAGCCTCGTCCTAAAATAGAGAATTAGTTAGACATATTATAAGAATAAATTGTCGTTTGACCCCCTGAACTATTAGTCCAGTTGAAATTGACCCCCTAAACTATTTTGTTGGTAAATTAGCTCCCTGAACTATTTGAAACAAGTTTATTAACCCCCTGTCATCAGATTTCGCCAACCATTCTGTCAAATTCAAAGGTAAATTAGTCTTTTTATCATCTATTCTTACATGTCACTTATGGTTACCAATAAATTCTAACATGTGGACACATAATAATGTGTAATGATAATGTGAAACGATACGTTATGCAAATGTTTGGTTTCTTTATGTTTCTTATTATGCTATAAGTTTTTGAATTATTCTCTGTCCAAGTGTAACATCCCAATTTGACCAACGGAAAAAGGTGGTGTGCCTTATATGTACATGCCCACCTCCATATAACACAAGGCCTTTTGGGAGCTCATTGGCTTTGGAGTTCAGGCAAGAGCAATCCCAAGATAGGTGACCCACTGGAAAGTTCTCGTGTGAGTTCCCCGAAACAAAACCGTGAAGGTGTGGTAAGGGCTCAAAGCGGACAATATCGTGCTCGATTCTATGGCGGAATCGAGCCTGGGAAGTGGTCGAGCACAGGTCGGGATGTGACAATTTGATATCAGAGCCACTCCCTGACCGAAAGTGTGCCAACAAGGACGTTGGGCCCCTAAGGGGGGTGGATTGTAACATCCCACATCGACCAATGGAGAATGGGTGATATGTCTTATATGTACATGTCCACCTCCATATAGTACGAAACCTTTTGGAAGCTCATTGGCTTCGAAGTTCTTCGAAACTCTGAAATTAAGTGAGTTCGGGCGAAAGCAATCCCAAGATGGGTGACCCACTGGGAAGTTCTCTTGTGAGTTCCCAAAAATAAAACTGTGAGGCTGTGCTAGAGGCCCAAAATGGACAATATTGTGCTATGGCGGAGTCCAGCCTGGACCGGGATGTGACACCAAATGTCATTATTTTATTGGTGGTTATAACCGATAAGTAAGAATTGATGATAAAAAAATTAATTTGTCATTGAATTTGACGGAACACTGGACGAAATCTAACAACAATGGGTTAATTGGCTTATTTTAAATAGTCTAGGGGGTTAATTTACCAAAAAAATAATTTAGATAATCAATTTCAACTAGAATAATAGTTTAGGAGGTCAAACCACAGTTTACCTTAATTATAATGGAATATCAAAATTGTTATTAAGATGAAAAGCGGAAAAACACCCTTAGTGGTACAAAGTTGCAAGTCGTCAAAGCTCTCATCTTCTGAAGCCGAATTCCAAAGTAAATTTGTCTCTGGTTTACAAACTTCAGTAATATATAGTAGACTAGAGAATTTAACTCCTACTTAAATTAGGTTCCCCACAAAATTTGGAAAAAACAATACAATAACGAAACATAATAATAAATCATAATTCAACACATACTCAAACTATGAAGATTCTCTCATTTGACTAGCCAAATCACCATAGAATCGGTACCATGAGGTGTCATTGGAAATCTTAAGATGTCCTCTTCGAAGTTGGTAGAAAATTTCCCCAACAAAAGGCATCTTCAATAATTTTTTACCCAAACAAGCCCAAAAGGTCAATCTATCCATTACTTCACACATGCACTCTTTTAATCACTACGACCAAACGACTTGAATTTACAACTGAGATTTTGACACAGTCAACTTCAATGCATTGAGAATATGCTCTGATTTGAATTACTCAAAACCTCCATTTTTCACTGCTTTCCCATCAGAATAGATTCTGCTACACTTGTAATTTTATTTTTATTTTTTGGTCAAAGGGAATTTTTATAACAAAGTCCAGAAGGACAAATTACAAAGACTTCGCAAGTGAAAGCGAGAAATAAAAACAGCCCCGAAAAATGGGTCTGTACAGACAGGACGCCACATATGCACACAATGCATGAGTAAAGGTTCCTATCTATAACTAAAGCAAAAATTACACATGGGCCCAAAAGCTAAGGCCCAATTGTAGAGGCCCCAAAGAGACCACGCAAAAAAAAAATGTAATAATCCTAAGCATAGCTTTCCCCGCCACATACACTGCCGAAACAGTGAAGACAGCCAGCGGACCAAAAAACCATGAAAAACCACCGCATGAAGCATAGCTTGAACCCATCATAGTCACAATGCCAGAGAAAAAGTGCCAAACCTGCAGATCCAAAGAAACCACACCTATACCGATCACCACATTTATAGTCCTCAGCCGATACCAAGCACACAATGGGCAACTAAATGCCCAGAACCAAACAGTCACAAAAAGATCAAGTGGTGTAAACACCATTCTGAAGAGATACCAGACCTTTGTAGGGGTGACAACATATAGTTGTCTTTGACCAGAGAGAAGCAAAAACGAAGCAGCAAGTGTTGAGATGAGATCCACCAAATTTGGAATTTGATTCGAAGTTTTAGAAGATCTTGAGCACAGGGCGCCAAATCAGATTACCATGATACATAGGCAAACAGCCCGGAGATAGGACTCTATCCACACCACCCATAAATAGTGGGTTGCTTCACCATTTCTTGACAGAAAACGAGGACACCGTAGGTACGGGGAAAGACAAAAGGATTAAAGATTGTGCTTCATCCACTCATTCAGAAGAACAACTGTAGATCCCCAAATTCCAGACAGAAAATGGGGTCGTCGCAAGTGTTGGGCATGAGAGAAGGATAGAGAGAAGGAGGAGGAGGAAAAGGAAAACAAGTTTGAAAATGTTGCAGCCACCGACCCCAAGTAGAAGCTAAAGGCCGGCGGCAGGGAGATGAAGTTTAGGGTTTCTTCTTGAAGCGACGCTCTTGCGGTCAATCACAAATGCAACATTCTTAACATTAAAGTTAACCAAATCTTTTGCTATACCTATAATAAAATATACAAAACGAAGGTATCAAAACTCTCCAAAAGTATGGACAATGATCCCCTAGGATCCCCACATCTTAGCCGTTTATCGTGTATCGTGCGGTCATAAATCATTTGACTTTATTATTTTAAATTAAACACAAATAGTACCTGACAAAAAACTGATCGCACGATACACAATAAATGGCTGAGATGTGAGGATCCCTAAGATCCCCACATAATGGGTTCAGAAGGAAATCTTTCCCCATAAAATCCACTTACGAAGAGGGTAATATATAATATAATAATGACTTGTCAATAAGCATCAAATCTTCTTTGTCTAGGTCCAATTTTAGATAGAGTTTTCTTATTCATCTTCTCAAACCTATGAAGCATCGATTCTTCACATCAGTGTCGATTGGCACTCCTAGAGCGGGAATAGGAGTGAGAACAACGGGAATTCCCGAAGAGCAGTGGGTTTTAGCTAGGAGTGGCGAGGTTCAGCTAGGTTCGACTATTTTGTTCAAAAATATGTGAGTATCAAGAAATCGGGGAAATCGAAAGAAATTTCAATTATTTCGAATCTCAAACTAGATATTTGGTAGGTAAATATGGCACTGCAACGCTTGATTGCAGAGGCATCCATGGTGCTTCCTTTCTTTAATTTTTTTCCTTGCCCTTCATGTTTCCTTTTGGCTACTTCATTCTTTGATGCATCCCATTTTTCTGAAACCTTATCTCAACCGTTGGCTTTCATTTTAAAAAGTGGAAGGCCAAGATTTATCAAGCCTACTCATGCGCAAGCCATGTGCAAGAGAGTAAGAGGTTCGGAGGAGATTAGCATATGGAGAAATTCACAAAGGCAAGGATCAAGGTCAATCAATCCTAAAAGGATGTATCTTACATAATGAGTTGATTTCACCACATCATATACCAAGATTAGAGCAGTCGCGAGAAGGTTTTTCAAATGGCCAAGACTCATGGGCAAAACAAATGGCCGATCTAGGTCTAATGTTAACCTATATATATAAAGATTGAAGATTGAAGAGAAGACAAAGATCTCTGGATTAGCACACAAATCTTCATATTCTTGTTATCCTTTACTTTTCTTAACCTAAGTTTTTATTTCCGACTGCGGGCCGTTTACTTTTCAAATTCTTAGTTCATGTAATTTTAGGAAAGGGATCCTCACTAGATCCTTTCCTTCTAGTCCACTAAATCAAAGAATTCGTTCTGTTGAAAATTGGTCCAACGGTTGAAGTTATTATAACTTTTAAAGTGGGTCCTTGTTCCAGCAGTTGAAGTTATTATAACTTTTAAAGTGGGCCCTTGTTTGTAGCTGTTGGATCAAATTTCAACGGCACGAATCTCCTGATTTGGTGGATTAGGAGGAAGGGGTCAAGATATAACCCTTTCCAAATTTTATTGTTAAACTTTATTGTTTTACACACTTTTAGATATGTTGTTATTTCGATTTCATTTTAATGCGAGTTCATTTATTTCAATCGCACTTTACTTTACGCAACTTACCTTCTTGTTCTTTATGTTATCGTTCATTATATTATTGCGCTTGATGTTCTTGCACTTTAATTCCTCGCTTGGCCGTTCAATCATTTGGTTGGAAATCAAATTCACAACGCACAACATCACTTACACATTCCATCAAGACCAATATATGGTTTGATTGTAGCACACCTACGTAATCCGAAAATAAGGAAAGTCCTCTTGACCCAACCCGGTCAAAAAGAAGGAAACATAATTTCAAGCTGACTTCCTCAATCGCTTCTACATTTGCATGAAGACTTGATGTGGCTACTTTTTAAGTTGTATACACTCAAAGAGGAGTTTCGCAAATAGAGTTATTTTAGTAGTGTGACTGTGCAAAGTTAAAGTAGAATTCAATAAGATATAGGAAATCTTGTCCTATTAGGGTGAGTTTGTTGTACTGGACTATCTCAAACTAGACTAGCGTCAGAGACTAAGCTAGACTAACTTAGTAAAATGTTTGGTACAATATCCAACTAAGAAGCATGATTGTAATATTTTATTATTTAATTTATATTTATTAATTTAATATATATATATATATATATCAATTAATATTTTATTGTTACTTAATCTTTTTCTCCATTTTTCTGGATTCATCTTCCTCTCCAATATCTTCTTTCATTTTTTTTCTCTGCCTCTCCATCCCCATTCCCCTTTTCTTCCAATTTGGCCCTCTTTTATTTGTACCAGTCTCCCCACTTCCCTTTTTCTCCAGTTTCACTTCTGTACCATTGTCCCCTCTCCCCTCCCTCCCTTTGTATTTACTTTTCCATTTTTCTTTCTTTTAGATTTGGTACCTATATTTTCTAGGCAAATCATAGTTGTGCAAGAAAAATACTCAGATTCACTGCACCCATTGCTAAAGTTTTCAATCTTGCACCCAACCTTTTCTTGAAATTTCCCTATACTATGTTCCAACCCGACCCTTTCCACCCAAAACTTGATAATTTCAAAATCCCATGTCACATCTCTGAGCAACGGTGATGTCGGCAAAAGAATATTGGTCACCGCCTCTGATCAACGATGTCAAGTGCCTAGCCACCATGAATGTCTAAAGCTTCAAGTAGAAAGAGAGGAAATACAAAAAGAAAGAAAGAAGCGGTGACTGGATGAGTCTTCGCAATCTGCTCCTTCTTGGGGGGGTCTCGCTAAGACCACCTAGCAAGTGTTTTAGTCGGAGCGAACCCCACCTAATCTCATTAAACTTAGTCCCTCTTGCAAACAAACATTGGATTATACTGGCTTTTAGTCCAGTCTAGTCCAGTGAGGTCTAGTGAAGCTAAACAAACACACCCTTAAACTTGTATTACTTGGAGGTCAAGTAAAACCCAACCTATGAATATTAGTATAGATAAAGGCACAAGACCAAAGGGAAAACACCATCTCACAAATAACTGAAGCCCTTCTCTCTCTTACCGGCCCTATCTCTTTCTCACTCTCAAATTATTTTATTTCACTTACAATTTTCCTTTTATTAGAGTGCCTAATTATTAGCCTATGATTTACAAAGAAAGGGTACTAACTAATTACATATTAGCCTTAAGTGGACAACCACGCTATTAATAATATTTACAACAAAATAATTGTCCTTTTATTTTCTTTAATCCACATGGCATAAAATTGGCCGTCACGTCAGCAAATATGTGGAACTCGCAGTTACTATGTCATCTCTTAACGGTCAATTTATGAATATATAACATTGCGACTAAAACACAATTTGTGTATGACATTGTAAGGTTTAAAAATGAGATACATTGTTGCAATTACACCTAAACTTAAGAGTACAAACTACAATTAATTAACCCAACAACAAAGTAATTACATATGCACTGGGAAGACAAAACTGCTAAGATCCAACAAGACCATTTTACTCATTGAGAAGTTAAAGTTTTTTTCAAGAGGAGAGGATCGAGGACAGTGTGGATGGCATACAGAAGCAGCAGCAAATATATCATGAGGCCAACAAAGCTTGAGATTAGGGCTGCCTTTACTTGGTCACAGTATTTGTTGACTTGCCCACATATAGGTAGCCAACCTGCATATGAATTTCCATGCTTCCCCACATCACCAATAGCCAAAGCGGCTGAAAAGCTTGAGCTCAGTAATACAGTGATTACCTGTTCATAGTCCAAACAATTAATTGCAGCTTGTACTGTTAAATTAAATTCGTTGGAATTACAAAAAAATTGCTGAGGAACATGAGCAACCCTCAAATAATTAAGAAACAAAATCTAGCGAGAGGTTTAAGTTATAAATTCATATGATTACCACATTACCACATCCAAAGCCACAACTAATCTCCATAGCTGACTCTCAGAAGGAAGAAAAAGAACCAGAAACCCGTATACGGTTGCAATCGCATTTGCGATCGCAAAGTACCTATAAAGATAAAAAGAGTTCGTTTAGCAACAAGCACGTGTCCATATATATACGTACATACGTGAAGAAAACGTATAGAAATTATGCAAGTAGAAATGCGTCTTGCCATTTAACCCAAACTATTGATCGTCATGGTGTTTTTTGTCTAGCAAGAAAAACTATCGATCCTCTACAAAGTATATGGCTGGCGTATATAGCGTTCACACGTAGAAAAGCGAAAAACTTACTGGAAGGCTGGTGTGTGGTTATACTTGACTTCAAAAGAAATTCCAAAGATGCTGGTTCTCTGATGGCTTGTAACCATAACAATTGCAGCCAAAAGGGTAGCGCCGACTGCCATCAACCGTAGAACAAGGGTGCAGAGTCTCTTAGTGATCTTGGCCATGGATTCTGCACTGAAGTTTGAGTGCACAAGCTTGCCCTATAATATGCAAATTAAGAGACTGGTGCATGCAGGTTTGTTAGTACGGTAATAAGCCTAGTAAGGTTAGATAAAGTTAGGGGGGTTTGGTTGCACTTGTAAAGTTATTCATACTTGTTTATCTTTTGTTAGTTGAAAAGCTCAACGGCCACCAACAGTATAGTCCAGTAGAGGCTCATCTACCTTAAGGCTTCAATAGACTTTTGAGCCACTTGTGTTTGTTTTACTGTACTAATATTTTTTATTTTTAGTAATGCTATTCGTACTATGTTTTTGTACCACATTTTCAAACCACCTTAGGTGGCATTTGATGTGGACAGCCACATCATTTGAATTAATCATATTTTTAAATTTAGTTCATTATTTAATAAACTAATAATTAAGAAAAACTAGTTAATTAAATTATGATTGTAGTATACGAGGAGTCTTTCTCTTTCATTTCCTTGGGTTTTGCAAATTTTTCAATTTATGTGACTGTCTACCTTAGATGCCACCTAAGGTGATATAAAAATGTGGTATAGAAACATGGTATGAATACTCTTTTTTTTTCTTTTAAAAATACTATTCTTAACACATATTTGAATTGGGTAATGCTAAAGAGACAATTTGTAGACTAAAATTGCAAACTAAATGATGTGTCACCAATAAGAAATAAGTATGTTAATCAACACTTAAATAATAATTCAATCATCAACTTTCATGTCATTTAATTTACAAAATTCAATCTATCAACATATGTCAACAATTATTATGATATGTAAAGACTTGTCAATGGTGGCCACAGGAAACTGTAGATTAATGTTGAAGATTGTCAAAGGTTGTCAACTGAGGCATTTCATTGAATATTTGGTGCGCAGAATAGAGTGACACACAAGAAGAGAGAAAAAAAGACAAAGATGAGAAGGTTGTAACTTCATTTGGCATGACTAGTATAGAGTCAAATATAATACACATACAAATATACATAGATTTTTGAAGTCGTTGACAACTCCATGTAAACATGAGCAATGCTATTTATATAATGTTTTTGTACCACATTTTTATACCACCTTAGGTGACATTTGATGTGGACAAACACATCATTTGAATTAATCAGATTTTTAAATTTAGTTTATTATTTAATAAACTAATCATTAAGAAAAACTAGTTAATTAAATGATGATTGTGGTATACGAGAAGTCTTTCTCTTTTATTTTCTTAGATTTTGTAAATTTTTCAAATAATGTGGTTATCCACATCAGATGCTACCTAAACTAGTAAGAAAATATAATATAAATAACATTAATCTGTAAACATTAATCCATACAAATATACATAGGTTGTATCCATCCATGTAAACATTAAACCAACAACTCCATGCTTACTTTCTCATTTACGACAAACGATTGACTCAACTGTCTCAATAATTAATCTCCTGCATGCTTCGTTTAGGCTTTTCCGGTTATCAACCGTGAATGATTCTTAACAAACCAATAAAATCATGATTATATAATTGGATGCTTATCATTGTGAATGAACCAGCGTTTGATTGGAGGGAAAAAAAACCCTATGCTAAATGGTGTCAGTATATTAATACAGATTTAATGATGCAGGACAGGAAGTAAGATATCGAAAGATTCATTACAACTACCGATTCTACAAGCCAACACAATTAAGTGTTGCGCGACGAACCAAAGGACCGGGGTGGATAACCTGAAAATAGAGATGACAATTCAAACAGTTAAACAAGATAATCGTGGATAACTGTCTGAATAAAGCGAATTTGGGTATGAAAATCTGGATATATTATGGATATGGGAAAAAACCGTGAATTTTTATCGGGTATGGTTTTTGATATGGTTATAGGGGTCTTTAATCCGTATCCGTATCCGTCTCCAAATTCGAACCGAATAATATATATAAATTTAATTTAATAATAATATAATAGTATTATGTAATATATATATATATATATATATATATATATATATATATATATATATATATTATATTTGAGTGAAGCTATACCATTATTACCATATTCATCATTCACAAGCATAATATATTTTAGCATATAATATAATAATATTCACCGAACCCTATACTATATTTCTTAAGGAGTTTTAAGAAAACACTCTAGGTACTGTTCATTTTTAACGAAAAATCACATTTTTACATTTTCTTAGTACTATTCACTATATCTTTAAAAATGACTTTTCATTAAAAGAGAAGTTTTTTTTGAACTTTTCGTTAATTTTTCTTATTTCTTATGCATCAAACCTATACTACATTCATTATGCACCAAACATAATGAATATGGGAGATATCAACATATCACATCATCAATGTTTTATTTAGGGTAAAAAAAACAGATTATTACCATCATGTTTGGTGGTTTTCAACATTTAGTACATCATCCAGAGTCATACCTAAAGTGTAAATTTTGGGACAGTCTCATACATCTGTTAGTCAAACTGTTAGTTCTCCCGTTAAGTGATGACGTGGCGCCCATGTGGACACTGACTGGGAGCCACGTGTCATTAAAAATATTAAAATAATTATTTTAATTATTTAAAAAAAAAAAACTCCCTTTCCCTCGCGCCCCCACCCCCTCCCCCAAACCCAGATTTCTTTTCTTCCCTTTTCTTCTTCTTCTTCTGCCCATATTTCCTTCTTTTTTTTTCCTCTTCTTCTTATTCTTCTTCTTATGCCCAGATTCGTTTTTTTTCTTCTTCTTCCTTCCTCCTCCTTCTTCTTCTTCTTCTGCCCAGATTTCAGTTTTTTTTTTTCTTCTTCTTCTTCTTCTTCTTCTTCTTCTTCTTCTTCCTTCTTCTTCTGAAGGAATAATTATGTCCTAGCTAAGAACATGTAAAGAACATTTGAATACATATGCAAACTATTAAAAAATTAAAGTAGACATGCATCCAAAAACAATTCATAAAACCCATGACTTTCAAAGCCTAGTATATGGTGAACCATAACTCTTTAACAACATTAAAGAGAAGAAAGGATTTAGAGAATCATTACCCTTAAAGCTCATCCTTGATTACACAAGGGATTCACCCAAGTGGAGGGCCTTCAAGTCACCTCCTTGCTTCTTTGAGGATGTGTTCTCCAAAACACCAAAAGCTTGATGTCTCCAAGTCTCTACACCAAAGATAAAATGTGAAGATAAAATGGATGACTTAGGGAAGAAGAAATTGCTAGATTTCCTTCCCTAAGGTGGCCGGCCTCTTTTAGAAAAATAGAGAGAAGATGTTTCCCCAAATTTCTATTAGAAAACCCTTAATGAAATAAAGCTATAAAGTTTAATTTATACTTTATTTCTAGTGAGTGGCAAACTTGTAAATAACACAAGTTTGCTACCCCTCACTTATGTGGTCGGCCTCCCTTTGTTATTGGGCTAATTGCCCATTTTGTTTTAGTTGTCATACAACTTAAACATAATGGGCCTTGTGGACCAAAACGCTTTTGGGCCCCGAAACCCAAAACCAACTTAGAAGCCCAATACGAATGTTTCGTATAATTAATTAACTTTGACCATTCTTCAATTAACCATTTATTGCTTATCCATTTCATTTAATTACTTCACTTTCATCTTTACTCGGTGTACGATCCATTAGGTTCCATTTAGCGAGGCAGTGGGCGATGTTACTCTTAACTATCGATTGTGAATTGAAACCCCATTTCAATTCTCCCTTAAGATTAGTTTTTGCTAATCTTTAGAGCTTCCACAAACCATGAGTGACACCTAGCAGCATGTCATGGTTACCCAAGCTAAATAGAAGTGGTTGGAGAACCTATCCAGTTACAACTACAATGCAATACGGTCATTCTCTAATATAATACTCTTAATCACATTGTTAAAGTGATAGTTTGTTTCATGTCTACTATCCAATGCGATACTTCTCTATATGATTCGCTTGAATAAGATTTGGAACAAACTTCCTTAGTCATATTCTTATGTTTTGGCCAAAGACTCTCGAATCATATCTTAGAGTATTCTCCTTCCACCATGGAAGGTTAGAGATCCCTTGTTGTGGATTCATATGCCTACATGACTAGATAGCTTGACCCCAACCATGCCGTGAACACTCCAAATGAATGCTATTTGACACGATCAAATATCAAGGACCTAACCATTAGACATCTATGATGCCTCAGGTCAAAGGACTACTTTGCATATTGTAACCATCGAGTTCTTACATGACATGTATGTTTGAACTCCTTTTGATCGTAATTCAGTGTACTCGATTACTCTTTCGAGCACCTATGTGTTTGTCTTAGTGTCCAACGCTAAATGACTTGAGACTCGTCATATCCATGCTTGAGTCAACATAACACATACTAACCTTAGCGGATTGTTAATGCCCAATTGGCAACCCTATGGCTAGGAACGTTTTAGGAATGAACATAAGAGAAAGGTCTCGTTAATCTAACTTACTTAGATCACTTATCTCTTAGATCAAATACATTCAGGGTGCGTTTGTTGTACCGGACTGTCTCGGACTGGACTAGCTTCAGGGACTAAGCTGTACTGGCTTAGACTAGATTAAGCTGGACTAGCTTAGTGAAGCGTTTGGTGCAGTGTCGGACTAACAAGCAGGATAATTAACAAACTCTAATATTATATTATTTAATCCATAATTATTAATATTTTATTTTTATCCTTTTTTTATCCGTCTAATCCTTTCTTACCCCCCATTCTCTCCCTCTTTTTCTCCATCTTTTTCTCTCTTGTCTGTTCCAATCTATTCTTCAATTTGGTATTTTATATGAAAATTGGTTGTGAAAAGCATCTAGTCCAATGACTTTCGAATGTGAGTGGTCGAGGAGCAATGTGAGGAGGAGAAAGGGGACAGTCTTAGCTAGTCCCATGGTTTTTGAGGGGTCTCGCTAAGACCAGCTAGTCCCTGATTTAGTCCAGGCTAGTGAGACTTAGTCTCATTAAACCTAGTCCCTGTCAGGAACAAACATGGGACTGGACTAACCCTTAGTCCAGTCCAGTCCAGTACCCTTTAGTGAGGGCAAACAAACGCGCCCTCATTGGATTCCCTTATTGCTTATACACAAGATACAATAAATAGTGATTAACAATAAGCTTTGCCCTCCATTAAACATATAAAAGTTTAATACAATAAGTATTCCAAAAAGCTATTACATCAAATGAGTGGCTTTGTGGGCATACTTCCAACATCTTCTTCTTCTTCTGCTGCCCAGATTTCGGTTTTCTTTTTCTTTTTCTTCTTCTGCCTAGATTTCATTTTTTCTTCTTCTTCTTCTTCTTCTTCTTCTTCTTCTTCTGCCCAGATTTTGTTTTTTTTTTTTATAAATATTTTTAAGGACACGTGGCGCCCAGTCATTGTCCACATGAGCGCCACGTCATCACTTAATGGGAGAAATAACGGTTTGACTAACAGATGTATGAGACTATTCCAAAATTTACACTTTAGGTATTACTCTGGGATGAAAAAAATTGATGTACTAAATGTTGAAAACCACCAAACATGAGGGTAATAAACTGTCTTTTACCCTTTTATTTAATACTCTTATTTTTATACTCTACAAATTCATTCATTGTTATGTTTTTATTATTAGACATGGTTACTTAATGACAAAATTAGTATCTACTAAATTATTGTGCGCTAATTGGATGAATATAATTTTTTATTTTTGACGAAGATGGATATAATCGTTAACCGATAGGAAATCCGTTACCTGGTGGTTATGGTTATAGATAATCTCCAATGGTTAATTGCAGCTATGAATATGGTTAATTTGCGTGGTTATGAGGATGGATATTGTATTTTCGTACCCAAACCGAACCGTTGCCATCCCTACCTGGGAATCACTCAACCAGGACAACAGAGCTCGCTCGACGTTGCTAATTGTGGATTCGCTCATACGACCAAGCTAAACACTTGATTTTAGAATGAGAAACAACTCACTTCAATTGCACAAAGAAAATAATATTTTAAATCATTCCAATCTCCCTTCAAGGTTTTTTAGTACAATATTTATAAGGGTTTATAAATTAATAGGACTCAAATTTCTATGGCACCATTACAACTCTCAAAATAACTTAACAATTCTCAAGTATTTAAAATACAGAACTTTTTTTATTCCTAAGCATATTATGGGTTTTCAAATTTTTTTCTTTCAAGTCTAGCTCCTGCATCATTCTCCTCTTCTAAAAAAAAAACTTGTTCTCGAGCTTCCTTTTTTCCACACGTCTTCATCTGCCCAGTAAATTGGTTTCCAAAACAACTTTAAAAATATCCACAATAACCATTTTGAGTAGAGGATAGTTGCCCAAGAGGTGCACATTCGCATTCTAAATTTCCAACATATTAGTTGATTCTTCAAAACCAAGAATAATCAAGCATTTCATGTATAAAAGACTTCCATATTCTTTCTTCAAATGGATAAGCTCGAAATGTCACATGACCCAAATGGTGAGCAAGGTTTCTCTTCTTCAAATATTTTCTCCTAACCAAATCATCATGATTAAGAAATTCATCCCATATATGATCATGAATACCAGAGTAAGAAGTTTTTGCCCACAGTAAAGATTGTGCATTTAAGTCTAAATTTACCACCTCCTTCATACACTCTAAATTTTTCTTCACATCCACAATCTTGACTTGGTGGTCAAAATCCAAGAAACTCATTGATCACTTGAATAACAATATCATCTTCTAAGAACTCATACAAATATAAGGAGTATAACTTGATTGCCTCGCTACCATCGTGTATTCATTGTAAATTGGTGGTGAATTCCAATTGACGAAGCTAATTTCTTCGACAGTGTGCTCTTCAAACAGATTGTAAATAATTACATTTGACTTTTGAAATATACGTGGAATAAGGGTTCTGAAGCAACTAATTTTACGTAATAATTATATTTATTGGGCTGGGTTAAAAGCAATTATTTTAGTTATATAGTATCTCATATGTTACAAGTATTAGTCATAACTATAAGGGATTTAAGCATCTATAAATTCATGTATTTGTAAAGAAAAAGGGGAGAAGTTGTTTTGAATTATCATATTGATATTTGAGTTGTAAACTCGTTTTTATGTGTCCTTTTCTTGTTTAAGAGTTAGTTGCTTTGTTCTTTCTAGTGTCTACGTTGTAGGTTGGTACTAGGACCAAAGTTTATAGGACTTTCAGGTCTCTCCTTGCACTAAGAGATAGTGAACCCTACCTATCCATCTTATCTATCATTTTATTTTGTTTCTATCCGCTGCGTCTTGTATCACTTAAGGACCACATTTTTGCTTAAGTACTTGATAAGCCCCCTCCTTCTGTTCCTCTGGGAGTCGAGAAGAAGGCGGCGATGGAACTCAAAGAAATTTGTTGGAAGAACTTGCACTGAAAGTGGAATTGTAGGAAGAAGCCACCTTGCAACTCTCAAGGACAAACATAAAGGTACAAGTTCTTCATCAGTTGAAATAACCGGAACTGATCGAAACCAGTTCCTACGGAGACTACTGGTGAATTTCCAAGCAGAGGAAAACAGAAATGCTACTGATTAAACAGAGGGAAGTAGTTAACATATTCAAGCAGTTGAAACGACTCTTACTAAACTTCCATAGATAGCAAGTTCTTATGTAGCTTAGCCAAACTCCAGCACCTCATTGACGTAAAACATCAGTTTATTATAAAGCGAAGATGAAACAAGCGAGCAAATTATTATAGCTGACCTATTATGCTAACTTCAAGCATGGTTTTATTCCATCACGACGCTTAAATGAAAAATGGCCAATTTATAATATCTTAGTGCACAACAATGCCTAATGAATAAAAGGACATGAATATCTCATGTAACGCAATCCTTAAAACCTTGACCAATTGATTTAATATCCACACTTACAACTTATATTACAAATCACCTTTTTTTCACCATAACAATTATTCTAGTTTGTCGCATAAAAATGAAGAAAACGAGAAGTTATTCAATATTAACGGAGGAAATGGATGAAGTAATTGCCTTGGTTCGTGGATCAGCATTCTCCAAAGAAACACCTTGAGGATCTTCTCTAACTAACAAGGCCAAAACATTGAATGAACTCCAAGAATTCGACACATGGCTTCCAGCATCCCCTAAGGTAACAGCAAATACCGCATCAAACCCACCTGCTCCAGGAACTCCAGCCAACAAAACTCCTTCCATACTCATCGTAGCATCCAAAAGCTTTGTTTGTGATTCTGGTTCTATCTGAAAATTTGCGAAGCCGAGAAATCAATCAGAGAAGAAAGTAAGATGAAAGAGGAAGTATGACAAGAAATAGTGTGAAACTTGATGACGAGAAACAGTTTGAACTTAAATATTTGGATTGACATCATCTTATTCTTTGTTCAAATGACTGACATCGGTTACTCACTGTTGTGATTCTAGTTTCTGGTTTATTGTCTTTATTATATTTGAAGCATCAGTATTCAGTACCAATGTACTTAAACTAGTTTTTTGTGGTCCACCTCAAGGCCAGTGGAAGAATAATGCGATAATTCATATTCTGCTAGGGGGAAAAAAACAAATCACTTGCAATTTCTCTCACTGACAAGATTAATGACTCCCAACATTCCAAAAACTAGAAAGGGAATAGTTGAACTGTATTGATTCCTATAAAATATTTTCCTATAATATCTGTTGTTATTCTTCATTTTGAAAAACCATATATTTTTATAGGTAAGAAACAAGAATCCCCAGTTAAAAATGCACATACCGGAACACCTGCAGCCTCCCCCATCTGATGCATATGATACCTGATCCCAAGCATAGCATCTCTTGCTCCTAATAATGCTTTAACAATTACTTCTTGGTCTGGTGTAGTGACTTGCTGTGTCCACTGTTCAATTTTGTAAAAATTGTAACAAACATCAATATGGGAAAAACAAGCAGCAGGAATTTGTAGGGTAAGGAAAGTATTGACAACATATGAAGAAGCAAAAAAACTCAGACCTTCATGGTGGGAACAGTTAAGAGGTCTAAAAAGGCTACAGCACGTTTAAGATGGGTCTCTCATAACACAATCTATATTATGTTGTTCCAGGCACGACATGATACAACACGAAAGTCCAATTATTCTAAAATGGGTCCCATGTTTCCATTTTGATTTTATCATAATAAATTTCGTGCTTTTGAGAGAAGATGAGTCAGAATTACATTTTCTGATTTGAGAATGCTGCAGCTGTTTATCAAGCTTTTATATTCTTCCCAGTGTTCTTCTGCCAATTTGCTTAATGTATTGAGTTGCATTTCAAGTGATGAATTGGCCTCTGACAAGTTTTTCCATGTCTCCAGGGATTTTTGAGGGTCAGACTTCTGCCACTTTTTCACAGCACCCACCATTGATGGAGTGGACGATCCTCCAGTTCCTGGTTCTCCAAGTAACTGCAAAAAGCATTCGAATCACTAATGAAAAAAGAAACCCTTAATATGATTGTGCCATTGTTTTCTAAATTATGCACAAAAGGATGACAAGAGGAAGCACAAAAGCTACACTTGAATTCAAGCATCTATTTTTTATTTTTGACATTTCATTAACTAGTAATCAACCTTCAGCAATGCATCATGTCATGTCATGTCCACTTAACAAGGAACCACAAGGATCCATGGAGGAGTCACTCCATAATGCTCACATGCTACACATAATAGTTAAGAATATAAAAATGAACATTACAACCTACCATGCATAAGGTCATATGATGAGCACTTTGCAGATTTTATTTTACAAAGTTCAGGGTACGTTTGTGGATTTATTGTCTTCATGCATATAATACTCTTTTGCATGGATAACCATATTTACAAATGTAAGCAAGCTATAAAATGGATCTCGACATTCTTACAAGAGTCATCAATGGTGGCAAGGAGAACTTAGTCCTATCATGGTCCCACTTTCCTTTTAGAATTTGTGGAACAACTTCTTGTAGTGGAGTTCCCGTCACTGCAACCTGAAAGCATAAAAAATGAACTTACAAATTGAAGGTGTTAAGAGATCACTGACAGTATCTCTTATGTGGCCATATGAAGAGCAAAAAGAATATTGAATCAAAATTAATGAAAATGGTCTTCGATTTTACAGCATGTCCTGAATGGAAAACGGTGGATATTGGTACATCTGGACGTGACAACAAAATCAATATGTTTGAAAGGTAATCTAATGAGGCCACGTGACAGTCTTGATACCAAAAGTAAAAAAGGATAGAACACAGTAAATGGGGATATTTGGCAACCAATGTTAATATATTCAGAGTGACCATTATGGGAGAGTAAAAATTAACCACAGGTGACCGGTAATAATTTCATAAGCTTTGATTTACACGTAACTAACGTATGCCAAACTCCATTTTGGACATTTAGACAAATAGGGACTACTAGGTGCACTCGTTTGATCCAAATTGAATGCTCTAGCAGAGAGAGAGAGAGAGAGAGAGAGACCTGAGCAGAAGAAATAACTTCTGGTGAAAAGCGGACATAACGTTGACTTCCATAAACTGCAGAACTAACATCAAACCCGCTGCCCACTTTTCCCTGTGCAAGACAGTGAGCAGTTTGAGCTATCACATGCACCAAATCAAGATCTTCAGTGTGCTTTTCATGTTGATGATCTTTAAGCATGGATAAAAGATCAACAACTCCAAGGTAATGAAGCAACGCAGCAACAACAGCAGTTGTCATTGCCGCAGACGAACCCAATCCAGTTTTTGCAACTTCAGGCTTACAATTTTTTACATTTGATCCTTCATCGTTGAAGGTAATTGATGCAAAAGGAGGTAGTGCAGCCAATGCGTCCCGAGTCAAAGGCAGACCACGGGCTTCAATCTGGCACAACTCAGCAAAATTAGGAACTTGGATTGCAATTAATAAAACGAGAGACCTTGAAGTTTCAGCAGCAACTGGTTATTGGAAGGTGAATGCTGTAAAGTTTTTATTTTTTTCTTTAATTTTTAAATTACATTTTGACTCGAAAAAAATGTGCGCTTTTGGTAAGAAAATTAATATGATACTATCACCAATTAAAGTAAAGAAAGCAACATCGATTGCTCAACTAAATTAAAAACAAAACTATAGAAATTTAAAAGGGGTAACATACCTGATTCCTATAAGAATAAAAGTCATTGCTACCTAAGATGGTGATATCAAAACCTGCATGACAAACCCAGTTGAAATATTAGAACTTTCATTGATTTCGAGTTTGTTTATCTATTTAAATGATAGGAAACATATGGAGAATGAAACATTACCATGCAATAGAAGTTTTTCTAATGAATCCTTGTTCTTCTTGTCAACTGTTGCACGGGCAGCAGCTACACAGTATTGCACTGCTTGTTCCACAAAAGGGTTCCTCGAGTCACTGGAATTGTGTTTATATGAACTAAAATTGAGCATGTTTGAAGCAGAATATTTTTTCCATATAACCTCAAATTGATAACTGGTAGCATTGTTCGAAATTGACCATCATTCAAGAAGCTTATATTGAAAATGAAAAAACTCACCCAGAAGAAACATAATCAAGTGATAAATTTTTTAGGGAAAGCTTGTAGATGCTTTCTCTGCCGAGCTGAGGAGACGTCAATTTCACATCGGTCCAACCCTGAGACACAAAACAGATACGCATCTCAATCAATCAGAAGCGAGAGAGAGAGAGAGAGAGAGAGAGAGAGAGAGAGAGAGAGAGAGAGAGAGAGAGAGAGAGAGAGAGAGAGAGAGATACTCACCCAGGCCCAACTATCAGGCTTGAGAGGCTGGTAAAGTGGTTTGACAATGGCGAAGAAGCGGGCGTTGGTGCTGAGTACAAGGCCTGCATTGGGTCTCTCCAGAATTAGGTAACCTCCAGTCAACAACACCTTCCCTGGAGCTGAAGCAACTCTGTAATTCAACAACAATCAATTTCCAAATCAATCAATCAACTTCCTTTCTTTCTTTCTAATTCACAAAAATTCATACAAGAACAAATGTTTGATTCAAAACAAAAACCAAAACTTACACGGCCTCCATTGCACTTGCAGACTCAGATTCTCTCTCCCCAGCTCTCAAGTGTGAAGTGGGTTTCTTGTTCGCTCTCAGCTATGAGTTGTTGGGTTCTGAATTTTCAGTTGCTGCTGAATGAAATTAAAGGAAATAAATATTTGAAAATATTTGGGTAGAAATTCAAACCAAAGCCCAAACAGTTGTACGGATACCAAAATGCCTTGGTCTTCCATGGAAGAAATTGAAAATTTAAACTACCCATCAAAGCCGAAAATTACGAGGGAGAAAATCAAAATGTAAAATCAAATCGTTACCTGAGACCCGGGGAGAGAGATGCAGAGAGACGCAGGAGAGTGCGAGAAGATGGGAGGGTTTTTTTTTTATCAGATCAAGTTCTAAAGATGCTGGCAGGGTAGGCCGGTCGTGTGACCGAGGGGAGAGTGAGTTTTTTATTTTTTATTTTTCGTCCTACTTTCTGTGAAAAAGCCATTTTTATTTTTGTTTTAAAATAGGAAGAAGAAAAGGAGAAAAAAAACGAATATATATATATATTAGAGAGAAGTTTTCTTTTTTATATTTTATTTTTTTCAAAATTAGGGGATATTAGAATCATCTTTGGGTGGGGATTTAAAAAAAATTGTAAAATTTGGTTTGTGTGAACTTATTTTACTACTTATGATTTTGTTCTATGATAGAAGACAAAATTATCTTTTTACTCTCTTTTAGTTGACAAATAAGATTTTATTAATGTAATTTGGATTATAGGTCGAAAAAGACATAATTAGACCATTTTCAAAGATAATATTAAATCCTAGTGAAATGTCATGTAAAAAGTTTACAAATAACAATAAATTATAATTGATATGTCAATTCTGCGTAAATTAACATATAATTGACGTAACTAAATTTAGAAATACAAAAAATAGTCAAGTGAGCTTAGTTTGACTAGCATGAAGCAAGTGGAGTCCGTGGAGATGTGAAAATTCGCGGAACCTTTTTTTGCTCTGTTTTGTTTTGTTTTGTTTTGCTTTGAGAGCCCTCCACAGCTGACCAAGTTTCGATGGTTAGGTTAGGTATCAACATTGGTTTTCAACAAAAAAATAAAATAAATGAAGGGTATATTCGCTGCAGTAGAATTTAGAGAGGGAAATGCATCTTTTATTTATCATCTTCCCCCACTAGTAAATAGATGGTATGGATGTACTCAAGTCTAAACATTTACAAGACAGGTGGTGAGTCTTATTTAGGATGTTGATCCACAATATTGGATCGATTTTGGATCAACTTAGATTCAGTCTTGAATCGCACAAACGCATAAGAATACAAAGATTTTTCGTGGTTCATCCTGAGTTGAGGTTACATCAACATTGGTGTCGGTGTGTATCCACATTGTAAATATGAGTTACATTGTACAAGAGGTTGTTGCCAAGACTTGAACAACCAAACAAAAGCAGTAGGGGATGACGGCATGAGAAAGAAGAGTGGCTTTGTAACCCATGGGTAGTGACGGGTTACAAATACCATTGTACCATGGACTTGAATTCGAGATTCGGAATCCAGTCCTTGTGACAATTTTTCTTTTCAAACATGGGCTGGGTTACAAGTCCAATTAAATTGGACATAACCCATCTCATCCGGACCACCAAACGAGAGTGTTTTTACTTTAAATTAGCCCACATCCTAGTAAAATTGATTGCCCATAATGATTACCCTCACGAATGGAGCAAATGGCATACCATACTTTTTCATTAAGTATGTCATGTAAAATGTAACATCTCCAAATTCCTCATATATCACTTTACTTGTATATGCCTAAATACATTTGTTAATCGACTTTCTTCATTAAATCAAGGGGTTTTTTTTATATCACAAATAGTCCCTGAAATTGACCCTCACAATCAAGATGGTCCATGAACTTGAAAATCAATCAATGTAGTCCCTAAAAATAGGTGTCGTAAGTCAATGTGGTTCTTCTGTCACAATTCTATTAAAAATTATGTTAAGTGTTGATGTGCAAGGCTTAACCAAGGCTTAAGAGGGGGTGTGGAAATAGTTTTCAACCAACAATAGACGCACCTCGGTTATAACCTCATTATCTCAAGGTAGACTTCGTCGTTCTTTGTATCACCAGACCACAGAGAAGCGTCAAATTAGCTCTCCAAGATTAAGGTTGTGGGGATGTTGATCACCTAAAAGTTAACGGTGATGTCCCATAAGTTGTTGTCAATCAGCCAAGTGGTCACCAAAAGTGATCTTGATACAGGTTCAATTCAGTGAAGGGTGTCAAAGTGTGTAAAGATGGGTATATTGAGAATTTTCTTTTAAAGAATAGAGAGCGAAAGAGGTAGAGAAATGTGGAATGAGATCGGTGGTGATTTCAAGACTAGGTTTTTGTGTTGACAACATTTTTATTACCTATTAAATTATTAATCCTATTTGTAATTTTTTAAAATTAATTAAACTTGTGTGACCCATTTATGTGTCACATCAGCACATAATAGAATTTTTGACAAAATTGTGACAGAATGACTATATTGATTTAAGACACTTACTTGTGGGACTACATTGATCAATTTTTTTATTTCAAGGGTTATTTTGATGTTGCAGGTCAATTTCAGAGACTTTTTTTAATGTTGTGGGTCAATTTGAAGATCATTTGTGAGAAAAAGTGACTTATGGGGCCATTTATGTGCCACATCAGCACTTAACAGAAATTTTAATAGAATTGTGACAGAAGGACCACATTGATTTGCGACACCTATTTTTAGGGACTACATTGATTGATTTTCAATTTTAGGGATCATCTTGTTGATGAGAGTCAATGACACACCTCAACCCAAAAATCGAGGCGTGCTGGCTGTCACGTGAGAGTGGTGGGTGACCCATTGCAAAGTTCTCGTGTGAGTTCCCAGAAACAAAATTGTGAAGGTGTGGTAGGAGCCAAAAGCGGACAATATCGTGCTATGAAGTGGTCGAGCCCGGGAAGTGGTCGAGCCCAAGCTGGGATGTGACAATTTAGTATCAGAGCCACTCCCCGGCCAGAAGTGTGCCGACGAGGACGTCGTGCTCGTAGGGGGGTGGATTGTAAGATCCCACATTGCCCAGAGGTGAGGATCCTGTAAGCCTTATATGTACATTTCCACCTCTATATAGCACGAGGCATTTTGGGAGCTCATTGGCTTCGTCAGAATTCCGAAGTTAAGCGAGTTCGCGTGATAGAAATCCCATGATGGGTGACCCACTAGGAAGTTCTCGTGTGAGTTCCCATAAACAAAATCGTGAGGGTGTGGTAGGAGTCCAAAGCGGACAATATCATGCTATGGCGGAGTCGAGCTCGGAAAATGGTCGTGCCTGGGCCAGGATGTGACAGTCAATTTCAGGGACCATTTGTGATAAAAACCCTTAAATCAATAGCATAGTAGAAATTTAAATTTTGAGCCTGTATTTCAAAAAAAAAAAGTTGGTGATCAATTCAGAGACTTTCTGCCTATGATTGGAATTGTCCATTTCATAAAACACTTGACAAAAGTTATTTATGCTAAAAGTCAATTAATACCAATGCCGTTTTATCAATTAATTGTTAGTAAATAGATAGATGATACATGTATCTATTTGTTCGTATCTTGTTATATAGTTAATAAAAAAAGGATCTTAAATTTTCTCGGATTTATTATTTGTACAATTATATCAATCCGTCGGATAATACACATATTTGTTCTTGTTTTATTTACTAGGATCTCATCGATTCGAGTCAAACACAAAGTTGAGGGTTTTTCTTGCCAACTCCACCGAACCTGCAAAATTTCAAATACTCAGAAGGTCCCAACTTGAGTTGCATCCGAAACAAACAGAATGGCGGTTTCACTCTCAAGAACTCCTCAACCATGTGTCGGACAAATCTCAATCATGGACAAGTTTCACACCATCTCATCCAAAGCCCTTCACAGTTTCAATCCCCTTTTCAAGCCCTCCACTCAAACCCTCTTCCTCAGCTCTCATAAACCGAAAACCAATCTCCAATATCGTCCTCGCAACACAATCCGATGCCTTTTCACCGGCATCGTCGAGGAAATGGGCAGAGTCAAGCAACTGGGCACCGCCCAAAACGGCGGTTTCGACATGAAAATCGGCGCCAAAACCGTTCTGGAAGGCGTTCACCTCGGGGATAGCATTGCTGTCAACGGAACGTGCCTGACCGTGACTGAATTCGATGCCCAGTTGTCGGATTTCACAGTCGGGCTGTCGCCCGAGACGCTTAGAAAGACGTCTCTGATCGAGCTCGAATCGGGATCACTTGTGAATTTGGAGCGGGCGGTGCAGCCCACGAGCCGAATGGGCGGGCACTTTGTGCAGGGTCATGTGGATGGCACAGGGGAGATAGTGTCCATGGAGCCCGAGGGCGATTCGCTGTGGATCAAGGTAAAGGCATCTAAGGAGGTGTTGAAGTATGTGGTGCCGAAAGGGTTTATAGCAGTAGATGGAACTAGTTTGACTGTGGTGGATGTGTTTGATAAAGAAGAGTGCTTTAATTTCATGTTGGTTGCTTACACTCAGCAGAATGTGGTGATTCCGTTGAAGAAGGTCGGGTCGAAGGTTAATTTGGAGGTTGATATACTCGGGAAGTATGTCGAAAGACTTCTCAGTAGTGGGTTTGTTGAGTCAATCAAATCTTCATGACTCATAAGGTACTACTTAGTTATAGTTTGTTTACTGCGATCCTGAATCCTGATTCGGTTTCGTGTATTACATTTTGTAATGCAGACTTGTTCTTGTTTTCTTTCTCTTTCAATAAAAATTGAAAAGGTTATTTGCGCAAGAGATTCAGATTTTAAGTGGTTCGGATTGATTTTTAGTGGGAAAGAATATTGCAGTTGTAAGTTACGAAATGTGTAATATGTAGGATGATCTTCAGCGAAAACATTCCTACATTTATCACAACAGGCGAACAAGATTACCCTTCAGATTTTGGACTGGTGTTGAAACCAACATACTGGATCAGAAGCCACTTGATACAGTTTTGAAATGTGGAGTTCGCTATGTTGAATTTTTTTTTGCTGAAGCTCTGATGGAAATTTGTTCTTTCTTTCTTGTGCTTAGCTCCTAGTCTGTATAAAGCTACTAAGTCTCTCTATTTCTGCCAATTTGACCTTTATTGATATCAAGTGTGTCACCGTTTCTGCTCATTTTCTTTGCAAGGTCATCGCCTGTGCGGGTTGTACACGCTTGTGATTGGGATAGTAACTGAACCAACTGGTGGCTGGAGGAATGCTGTTCGGAATTTTGGCTCTTTTTGGCTTCTGCTTTTGTTATTGGAGCTTTTAGGTAGTGTTGCACTTTGGATGGCTGTTATATCTCAATTTTGAAAATTTTGTTGTATCAATGTTGGAGATGTATTCTATTGGCTGCTCTATATACTAGTTGGATTATAACAGTTTTATTAAGTAAAAAAAGTTTTGTTGTATCGTTGTTAGGGCTTTATTGTACAGAGGCGCATGCATGCCCTCACACACAGACTTTCATTCCTCCGTCTTTGCAGGACCAAGGCCAAAACTGTAAGCCACTGATGCTCCTCAAGTGTCTTTGTGCATCAAATTGCACAGTAGAAAAACCATTCTGCAGTAGTCTGACGAAGATTTCTCTCATTTTCTGTCCAGTAGGGCATCTGATCTAAATTTTGTATAGTATTGTAGCTCCCGTTCACCAATTTTAGGCCTTTTTTTTCTCAAACGAAAAACTTTCTGCTCATAACATCCTCCAATTCTCTCCTGTCTTGGTCATAATTTGAGGAACAGCAATGGTATTTGTTCCCAGGGGAGTGACTGGCTCTTTATTGTGTCGTAATGGGCCGACGTGCTATGTAAATTTTTGCAAAAACTACATTTGTCAACAAAGTCTTGTGGGACTTGATTTCGAGAGTCTGAATAGCAGATCTCGATGTGAAATAACTCGACCCAAGAATCACCATTGTTAGTGATGGCCTGATGGGGAACGTCATCATCGCTAACTTTTCTCATGTACAGTGAATAGTATCAGAGAAAGATAAAAATGTAATTTTTCGTTAAAAGTGATTAGTATCAGGAAAGTTTCGTTACAACTCTCAAAAGAATGTCGTGCCATATGAACATTTGGTTCAGTTGTACGGTATTTGGTTAAAACTCCCAAAAGAATGCGGGTGCCATTTCTCCCCCTCTTAGCCGAAAGTTTCCAACCAAACACAGCCGCTTCTGCTCTTTGTGAGCGTGGACGGATGAGTAATGTGCGAAGATTCAACATTTCAATATAATGCGCGTGCCGTATGACCATTTGGTACAAATGAGTTTGACTCCAAATTTAGTGGATATGGGTGATCTGATCCCTCTGTTCTCCGTGTCGGCAAGACTTTAATTTCTTTTTGTTATCCATACGGACTTTGCATTTTCTCGGGTCATCACCGGTGACTTTAAATTTTATTATCTGCTCGATATTTGAATGAAAATTACAAATATATAATTTGTCAAACTTTTTGTTGTAAAAAAAAAAATTATCAGCATTCTTTTTTTCCCTTAAAAAGGAGAACTATATGGTGACTTAGTTAACTTATGACAATCTATCATTTCGGAGACTAAAAAACCCATAAAGACATTTTAACATTCTTCTAACTATTATCGTGTGATTTACCAATAAAAAATTATCAACCTTCTGCACTTAGGTGCGGCCATAGGCCCATAACACCTGACAATCTAATTAAACTCAACTATAAATGCAACGGAGGTTAGTGTCTAAAAATATAAAAGGTTTTTTGTGTGTGTGTGTGTGTGTGGGCGTGCAAATTTTTTTGATAAGGTTGCTTAACTATGTAGCTTTCGCACAAAATGAAAAATTGATATAGTGATGAGTGACACCACTTACAAAAAAATATCATATTTTTGTGATAGGTACCAAACCGACATCGTAGTTAGCCGTCTCTCCTCCGCCGTTTCACGACGACAATGACAATGAAGTGTGGTAATAAAAGTGATTGTTGGGGCTAAATTAGTAATTGGAGTCGCAATTTCCAAATTGTCAACCCACTCCGCCACCGGCCTCTCAACACATCCCATTCGAAACCCAAAGATATAGGCCTATAATTTACTCGTGCAACAAGTGGCGCTTGCGTGGTACAATCTGGACCGTTCGTGTGCCCTCGCACAATTGAGTGCGACTAGAAAAGATCGGCCTATCAGGGCTAACTTCGTCTCGAGAACATCAACATTGACGTGCCGCCAAAATACCCAAAGATTGAATGACGCATTTACCAACTTACCCCTCCATTATCCTATCTTTTCTTTTGGGGCTTCCTTGGATCTTTTTCCCCTCTAAAGTTAGTAATATAATAGAAAATAATACACACAAAATTACATCCTTGATTAACTCTTGTTTTTGTCTCTAATATCGGATTATATTTTGGTATTTGTAAATGGATAAGAATAAAAATAAAAACATATTTATCATAATTAGTTGGAAGACCTTATAATTAACACATAAAATTAAACGTTTTAAGTCAATTAGGAGATAATTTTAATTCGCTTCCACTAGAAAGACACCTAACTTATTTACATGTGCATATTCACTTTTGTCAACTCTGGACGGATAAAAGGTCATGATCTTAATCTCTTAAAGCTTGAATTTTCTTCATTGTCAAAATTTGATATGAACAATTATATTTTACATCTGAGACTAACACGTTAAAATGTTGGAGCTGTGAAAACATTTACATCCAAGGCTGACGATATGCCAACGATAAGAACCTCCCAAACGAGTGGTCAGGCGCAGGTGCAAGTTGGGGTACAGTTGAAGTTGAAGATATACACAATCCAAGTGGTGCAGGTGGAGCCCCTTACTGCTTCTTCCTCGGACCTCAGCGCCATGACATTACACGTCGAAAATGTTGCCCACGGGAGGGTATTTTAGACAATCGGAAACATCTGAAAAAGAAAAGTGAAGAGGGCAAAATAGGAATTCCAGGCCCAAGTTGGGGTATAGTTGCCGCGTAAAGGTTCGAAGTTAACAACGACCAGCAGTGGCAGTTGTATAATTATAAATTTATATATGCGCCTGCCGTCAAAGCCCTTCCAACTGCCCACTCAACTTTCTCTCATTCATTTTCCCACCAGACAAACAGTCAGTCTCCCAACTTCCAGGCTCTCCATATCCAATCAATCTTCCAACTAGCTAGCTACCTAATACTCGCCTCTTCCAGTCATGAACAAGCCAGGCTTTTTAGCGGCCTCAGTCGCCGCCGCTTCTGCCACTGCTCTCTCCGTCTCCGCCGCTCCTTCTTCTTCTTCTTCTTCTTCAAGCTTTGTGTCTGATTCAACCGTGCGATTTTCTCACCAGGTAATTAAATAATCTTAATTTGAATTCATGGCTTCTTTTTGTCTTTTCGCTTTCCATGCTTAGTAGTTAGTATTCAGCTTTAGTTGCTCTGCTTCTATTTGCCCTGTTCTGTTTGGCTGCTGAGAAAAAATAAATGAAAAAAATATACGCTGGTTGTTAATTTCTAATTTTATTCGTGAATTTCTGCTATATTGTGTCTACTAGAAATGTTCTTATTGTTTGTAGAAAGGTTCCCTTAGTATTTCTGTTGTGTCTACAGCTTAATTTTCTTATTGTTTGTCGACTCCACTTGTCTTAAGAACTGTTTGTTAATTTTGTGTGTTTAAATAATATTATTCGACGTGTTTATACAAAATTGTAATTAAGCAGGGAGAATTCTATTGTTTTTGTAGGAGACTGGGTGTAAGAGAAATCAAGCAAAATCATCGGCTTCGACCGAGAAATTTGCGCCCAAGTTCGATGGGTTGAGATTTATTGAAACGCTGGTTACTGCTCATAGATAAGATTAGGCGGCCCGCGGCCTCTATCTTCTACCTGCTGTAATCTAAATATTTTTGTCTCCTTTGATGATTTGATCCATCTCCCATCTCCCATCTCCCATCTCGAGGAAACAACTTCAAGATTGGATTTCGAATGGGTCTATGCCAAGTAAATCCTCTTAGAATTAGAGGAATTGTAACTGTAGATTTTACGGCTGCCCTTATACATTTACGTGGAAATTAATATAATATTTTTACTTTGCTTTTCTAGCCGTAGTCAGTAATTCCAAAGTCATTTTTCCGCTTGATTTTTTAATGCAAAGATATCTTTACATTAAAAGTGATAGGAATAAAATTGTTATCGAACTCGCTATTTACATAATCAAATTTAAAGTTTCTTGCTTATAAAAAAAATATTTTTAAATTGTAGTACTAAGTAGAATATTTTTAAATTGTAGTACTAAGTATCGCTAATTAACTAATGATTTGATGTCAAAGGATACGTGGTATAGCTATTTTGATTTTTAATGGAATCATGCGGCAGAAGATAGTATATGTATTTATTGGTTGTATTCTTTCCCAATTCATTCCCATTCCATTTGGAATAAGACACAAACAGTGGGCAAAACATTATCTATAATTTTATCCCCATTGCACATGACTCATATGTCACCATTTCCAGTGCCAGAAATTGCGTCGACCATCATCATTGTGCCCGAAGTATCTATCCATTCGTCGGAAAATTTCAATTCATTGTTCAACAACGACTTAAAAAATAATATGCAACTTTTTCATCTTCAATTTTAAAGGTATATAATTAATAAATAGGATAATTTTTGTGTTCCTCTAAGGGGAAGTTACTTGTCCTCTATATATAATTAACATCTCTTCACCGTACAAACATGATAACATCCATATGGTGGCTATATGTAAAAAAATATCCATTCATTACGACAGTTCTCTACCTTAGTAAGGATAGGCGGTGCAGGTTATCGTGCGGTCAATTTTCATCAAGTACTATTTGTGTTTAATTTTAAATAAAAATTTCAAATGATTTATAAGCGCACGGTATACGATGAACGATTAGGATGTGAGGATCATTAAGATCCCCACAAATCCTCACAAAGAGGATCCTCATCCAATCAGAATCGTTCACTGTCTTTATTATCATCTAAAGATCATATCTGCAAAAACTCATTCAATTTAAAAATTATTTGGCCATTAATATACATCAAACATATAAATGATCCATCATAAAAAAGCTATTTGGTACCAAAATCGCCAATTTCACAAAAAAAGGAGCTAATTGCAAAGTACACCATTAAAATTTGGCGTCACTTTCACAAAAAAGAACACAACATTATTCAACTAGTTGTATTTTGAATGATCAATGTAGCGTGAGGTCATGCCACATTTAGCCAACCTTTTCTTTGTGTGAATCCAACAATCCAACCTTTTGGAGATCTGCTTTGCTTATTGCAACTGATAGGTATTTGGCTAGGCGTGCACCGTCCCACCCGCTTTCCATTACATTTTTAGTATTAAAAAATATGTTTGCACAACTTCTTCTTTTTTTTTTTTTTAACTATTGAATTGAACTGATAAAAAAAATTTAATAAACAAGCTTTATCGAGCATGTTCTTATTTTAAGAAAATGCAAAGATTTTCTCTTACTTACGTACCGTTAATTCATTCTTCTGATTTAGTCCCTAACACATACAAGAAAAGAGGAGATGAAAAGCCGTAAGTTTCTATACTGCCGATTTATATTGTGTCATTTTGAACTTTTGTTCTAATAAGATCATCTTCGTAAAAAAAAAAGGATAAATGCAAATTAGATATTTAAATAAAAACTCTTGAGCAACTAGTGTGTGGTCAAAATGATGTGCTAAAACAGGTTTATTGCATTATTTGGAAGTAATTTCATTGACTAATTAATACAGAAGGAAAGTATATTCTTGGTTACTACCAAGCACCAAAATATGTCACCTTTTGAAAGCAAAGGTATAAAGCACATTAGGTATTGGAGCTAAAGTTTGACAAGTAGATGACCAATTTTGGCTTTTCATTGGGGAATTTAGCCCTCACAAAAATATTCGCAGCGTAATAATGTGCAGTCACCCAAAAAGGATGATGAAAAATTGCACTCGATTTCTTCCACAAATATTTCATTCGTTTTTCTTTTGTTCTTCTGTTGGTAAGATATTATCTCAAATTCTTGGCATACTTTTATTGACTGCAGACTACACTAGGGGATTTTGTTTGTCCGGACTAGAACTGGGTTTGACTATTTAATATTAGTTTCTATTTTTATGAACAAACAATATTGAGAGATTATATTCACACACCTCAAATTACTTCTCTCACACCTTTTTAATTTTTTAATATTTTCTACACACCACTAACACTTGATAGAAAAATATTAAAAAATTAAAAAGGTGTAGGAGAAGTAATTTGGGGGTGTGAATATAATCTCCCAACAATATTATCTATAGGCTTAGTTTTACAATGGGCTAGCAATAATGTGACTTAAATTCGCCTTTAGCAAGAATTGAACTGAAGACCGCTCACTTACAAGTAAAGAGGAATATTACTAGACCGTAATACTAAGTGACATTAACAATAGTCTTTGCATCTTGGACTAAGATTAGGTTCATTAACAATACGTTGAGTTGGGATTATCCTTGTTGGATAAATATCGACAATCAATGATAATTTATATTTGCTAATAAAGAATAAATGTGAATAGATAAATTATCAGAGTATGAACAAAACAAAAATATTAAGCGAACAACTTGAAGATTCAGGCTTGCGTACCGCAATGTCCTTGAAATAGAAATTTTGTCCCTCCTCAGTGCTTGTAATTCTATGAACGTCTGCTTCAACATGATTCAACTATCTACGTCAAAATTCCAGCATCGGAAAAATTTACTTCTGGCGAATTTCTTTATGGTTCTCTCAGTAAAAATGTTTGGGATTGTAGAATAAGAATTTGATTTTTCTGTGTTCTAAATGTCATGTAGATGGATGTATATATAGTAGGTTTATACATGTTCGCAACAGGTATGAGAATGGGGTGCGTCTATTGGAAGACGTCTTTCTCAAAAGGGTGCTTTACCTTGCGTTCTTTCATCACTACAGACTTCATCTGAAAATATGAGTTTGTTGATAAAAAATAATTAATTAATTAAAATTTTAAATTTTTAGAGCCCCAAACCCACCCTAAAGCCCAATCCTAAGATTGAACCCAATTTCATTTTCTATGGTCCATCACTCCAATCACTATCTATAAGGAACAAAGCTTTATAAAGTGAGGAAACCTTTTGGTAATGTCTAATATAGGACAATGAAATTTCTACTCAAAAATTTCAACAATCTTTCCTTATCTAGGACAATCTAATGTATTAAACGTGCCATCATAAGTATAATCATTTGAGGAACTCAATGAACAAAACGACTATTTAGTTTCCACTTTGATGGTTGAGTGAGTTCTCATTTTTTGTTGACTTCAAAAATTTTGGGCTGACCTCTCGAAGTAACACCCTTACTCTCGACCTGGAATGCAAGAGTGCACAATCTCTAGACATGAATTGTCTGCACTGATACCATGGAAAAAAAATTATGGGAACTTGACGAGGCCGAGAACATTATATATTGTAGTCAAGGTGTTTGGATTAATATTTGAGCATTGTGTTCAATTAAAAGAAGGCTCAGAATCGTCAATTGAATGAGGAGTGCCCGAAGCCCAGTACGGAGCCCAAAAGCTAATTAAGGCATTTTCAGTCAAGTACAAGTCACTTGTTTGCCTATAGAAGTGACAAGTGATGAAGACTAGCCAAGGTTCTAAAAGTCGCTAGGCGCTAGTCGGGCGGCGGGCTGGGGCCTAGCGCCTAGGCGGCTAGGCGGGGCCTAGGCGGGCGCCTAGGCGGACTAGGCAGATTTAAGTAAATCAATCATATTTCGTGTAAATAAGTGTCTGCTTATACTTGAAGCATATATAATTTCATCATAAACTACAAAATAGAATGCATATATATTATGAAGTATTGAAACATAATGAAAACATGTGAAATAAGGATATAATTTGTGTTCATTTAAGTATGCAACAAGTCTCTTACAATTTATTAAAAAAAATAAAATGTAAAATGAAAGTAATCTATTTTCTGTCTAAGTGAGTTGCAACCTAGGTGAGTGTTTAGGCGGGTCTAGACGGGTGCCTAGGCGGTCTAGGCAGGTGCCTAGGCGTACTAGACGGTGCCTCAGCAGGTCTAGGCGCCCTTAGCATTAATCGGGGCGGCGGGCAGGGGCCTAGCGCCTAGGCGGGACCTAGGCGGCGCTAGGCGGGGATTTTTAGAACAATGCTACCAGCCAAAAAGCACTTTCCAGTGGCACTTAAGTAAAAAAGAGGTGATGACTCATTACCTTCCAAAGTGTTTTCAGGTAAGAGCACAACCACTGCCATCGGGCTAATCTGCCTATAAAATGCAGAAGTGGCCACAGAGATAAGAACACTCAACCAATCAAACAAACAAACTTACAAACTCTGCTCTCAAGCTAGATTGCAACCCAAAGCTGTAAACAGCCCAGATCTCTGATCTTTTAGGAATCACCTACCCAGAAAGTTCATATTTCTTTAGTTTAAAGCTCTGCTACTCTCGTAGTATCGATCCCATATGTAAACTTGTTTACCATCCATTACTTTTCAAGCATACAACCTTTGTAAACTCAAGGAGAAACGTTTGCAAGAAGTTCAACCTTGCTGGACAAGGTGAAATCTTGCCCGAAACTCGTTGTTTGTTTTCTGAACTAGTAGATCTGTCATTTAGTATATTTTCCAGCGTGTATTCAAGTCATTTTAAGCCTTTAATGGTGAAAGGGTTGGTCAAGCTAGTTAAAGACCAGAAGGTGGTGATGAACGATATGGGATTTGTCCCTATGAAGCTTCCCAAATATCAGAGCTACTCATTTGATTTGACCAAGGCTGCTGAGATCTACGAAGAATTAGTGCGGGCAAGAGTGATTGTGCCCGACGGCACCAAAAAACTGCCCAACCCGGAAGAGATGTGAGGCAAAAAGTATTGCAAGTTGCATTATACATTCAACCACTCCATAACTAATTGTGTCTAGTTTAGAGACTGAATGCAAGATCTTATTGTCAAAGGAAAGCTGTTGCTAGAGAAACCCTCAGCTAACATGATGATTGACACAGACCATTTCCTTGAGGCCCCAATTAACATGATCAACTTAACTTGAGTAGAGAAAGGGAATGGAAAAGCCAATTAGGAAGTAAAGGCTAAAAGGTGACCAACTGACAGACTCACAAAAGGAGCTATTAAGTAGCCAGAAAAAGCCCAAAGTAGCCATAGTCAAAGGGGGTGGTGATGTACAGTAAATGCTAGTGTGAGTGCGAACTGGAGGTGTCGGCGTCAGGAGCAATTATTGATCAAGAGTTGATCAAAAGAAGAGAGAAAGAAGAGTTAGAAGCCCGCGTAAGTGTCATGCATGCAGCTAAAAGAGAAACAACGTCCATGAATGTTTTCCAGAGATTGGGAGGAGATTCTTAACCAAAAAGGCTGTCAAAGGTCTTTAAAGACCACGAAGCCTCTGAAGAAGTGGAAGACATAGAGGCCAAGACACCAAGGTGGGTGGACATAAAACCTCCCCAGCTACATTATGCCGGGGTAGACGTCAGAAGAAAGGAGAAAATCGAGAATCCAGTCACAAAGAAGAATCATGCCTGACTCAGGCGGAAGTGGTTTGAGTCTTGGACTAAGATTAGGTTGATTAACAACATGTTGAGTTGGGATTATCCTTGTTGGATAAATATCGACAATCAATGATAATTTATATTTGCTAATAAATAATAAATGCAAATAGATAAATTATCAGAGTATGAACAAAACAAAAATATTAAACGGACAACTTGAAGATTGAGGCTTGCGTACAACAATGTCCTTGAAATAGAAATTTCGTCCCTACTCAGTGCTTGTAGTTCTATAGACGTCTGCTTCAACAAGATTCAACGATCTAAGTCAGAATTCCAGCACCGAAAAAATTGACTCATGGCAAATTTCTTTATGGTTCTCTCAGTAAAAATGTTTGGAATTGTAGAATAAGAATTTGATTTTTCTGTGTTCTAAATATCATGCAGATGGATGTATATATAGTAGGTTTATACCTCTTCGCAATAGGTATAAGAATGGGGTGTGTCTGTTGGAAGACATCTTTCTCAAAGGGGTGCTTTGCCCTGCGTTCTTTCATTACTACAAACTTCATTTGAAAAATGAGTTTGTTGATAAAAAATAATTAATTAAAGAATTTAATTTTTAGAGCTCCAAGGTCCAAGGCTCATCTTTTGATAATTAATTATTAAGGAAAACTAACGAAAAGTTCAAAAAAACTTCTCTTTTAATGAAAAGTTTTTTTTAAAGGTATAATGAATAGTACCAAGGAAATGTTAAAATATGGTTTTTCGTTAAAAGTGAACAGTACCGAGAGTGTTTTGTTTAAACTCCCTAATTATTAATTATTACACTCAAAAGCTCAACTCTTATATTGAGCCCAATTTCATTTTTCATGGTTCATTACTCTAATTACTATCTATAAGGGACAAAGCCTTATAAAGTGGGGAAACATTTTGGTAATGGCTAATATGGGACAATAAAATTTCTACTCAAAATTTCCAACAATCCTTCCTTATCTGGGACAATCTGATGTATTAAACGTGCCCTTATAAGTATAATCATTTGAGGAACTCAATTAACAAAATGATTATTTAGTTTCCACTTTGATGGTTGAGTGAGTTCTCATTTTCTGTTGACTTCAACAATTTTGGGTTGACCTCTCGAAGTAACACCCTTACTCTCGACCTGGAATGCAAGAATGCACAATGTCTGGACATGAATTGTTTGCACTGATACCATGGAAAAAAATTATGGAAACTTGACAAGGCTGAGAACATTATATATTGTAGTCAAGGCTTTACATTCATTATATGAAATATATTCTCAGGACTTGGGGTCCGTTCGGTACACATGATTGGATTGGAATGAAGTACTCTCAAATTTTAACTCATACTGAAGGTGGAAGTGAGTGGTTTTTCATTTGGAGGGGACTAGAAGATGATTAGTGATGAAGAAAATCCAATCATATGTACCAAACGAGCCCTTAATATGATCTCTCGTGGATTAATGGAAGTTAGATTTAAACTTGAGATGTAATTTGGATTTTTCATAGCAATTATGCATCCTCTAGGAAGCAAAAGAACTTGTTTCATACCAGAATTAGTGATAAACGGGCCAAGTATATAACAAAATTATACTATTTGGGCAGTTTTATAATTAAAGATAAACGTTCAAAGCATACAAATTGGTGAGGAAAAATAATTGAATGGTTACAAGTCAGGTAGAGTTCTTTTCACACTTGACACCAGCTCAGAACCTATGGAAGGATGATAATACAAGCAAGGCAGCAGTTAGTGCTAGCATGATGGAGTGAGTAGCTGATATGTGACCTCTGCTGCTCTTCTGATCAGATTTCGGTGCTTCAGCGGGACAAGCGAGACCTTCTTTCCCTTCGCGGCATTGAGACGCAAACAGGCCGGGAGGGTACTTCCCGTAGATGTTTATGTAGCTGAACATGGTTGAAGCACAATCATTTTTCAAGTCATTGATTTCTTCTGTAAAAGGACAAGCAAAATCCTTCAAAGCGTCACAGCAGCTCTTTGCTGGGTAGTTGGGTCCTTTGCACTTGCTTGTAATGATTGTGTAGTTCTGATTCTCAAAGTTCACAGGACAATCTGCAGATAACCCAACAGAATACAAAATAAAGAATGATGACCGCAAGATATAGAATGCTGATGAGACACGGCATGGATTTTATAGTAGTACTAATCCTCATGCGTTGTTAGGTTAACGAAGGATTATAGTTATGTTTTTACTGAACCAATACAGAAAATTGTCAAATTTAAAAAGGAGATAAAAATGCTTGATGAAATTATTTACGTGAATAGTCAGAAAAATTACTAGAGAGTATGCAACTAGTTTGTATTAGATATATCTGTCATCGCGTAATGTTTAATGGTTTAAGACCTTCTCCTGACATAAAATTAGGAATGGGAAATGATCAATGAATACAAGACTTGAGAAATCCCTCACTAGCAATTTGGTGAGAGCTAGTTTTCATACTCAAACGCCGATAATCAATGATTTCAGTGAGATTTCCAAGTTTGCAACTACTCAGATACTAAAAGGGAAGAGATTCTTATCCAAGATTCCAAATAGAACAGATAACAGGACAGCTATGATTCAGTCAGGTCTCTTTGCTCTAATTGTATTTTCTTTTCAGATGAATTATCGCGTATCTTTTGGGCTATTAACTGGTTATCTTGACGCGGCGACAAATAACATCACGAATACATGTAAAAATGTTTCTTGGTTATGTAATGTTTGTTGAACATAAAAGCATAGTCATTTATGTTTATGTTTATGTTCCAACCCTATCTTCTGCAATAGACAACCACATTTCCTTAACCTATATATTCAACTAAAATTATGCATGAGGTGACAAGAACTGATAGAATTAGAACATCCAACTCAAAACCAATACGCAATCAGTTACATTGGTTAATTTCTCCAACGTTGGATAATACTCTCGACAAGACAAACGAAATGTATCAGAAACTTCATCAACAGTCATATACAAACGCATTTTTAGCACACTGAATTGAAGGGCACAACGAACAAATTAATTATTTGAAAACTAGAGAAAATATGAAAACATAAAATAGGTAATTAAAAGGAGAAATTAAGTGTAATTACTTACTTTTTTTGGCCTGAAGAAGGGCACGTCCTCCGGTGGATGATCCACCTGACTCGAAGATATCATCTGCAACATTTACGCAAAAATAATTAGATGAAATTGGATAGAAAATAAATGAAAGAAGAAAAAGAAGAAATGAAAGGGGAGTTACTAGAGAGGAAGGTGGTGGAGGAGGCAAAACCCAATACAAGGAACAAGAAGAAGAAAAAGGGATGAGATGAAGACGCCATTGTAATAATAACTTGAGAGACCGAAGCACCAATGACCTATGTCAAGTCGTCGTCGTCGATCTCTGCCTTTGGCGCCTCTCAGTCTCAGGTCTCAGCCCCACTTTTCCCCTTTCTTTTTTGGTTGATGGTTTTGGTTCCCTCTCTTTCTTTCTCTCTCTAGGTCTGTCTGTCTGTTTGTTTAAGGGAAGAGAGAGAGAGAATTGGAGGGAGGAGAGAAAAATGCTGCATGAAATTTGGGGAGGGCAAAAGTGGCAACATACGCCACTTCTGTGGGTTGTTTTTATTGTTGTGGCAGTGATCCATCTATTAAGGTCATCTCCAATTAGGCTGGTCAAAAGATCATAGACTAAAACATAGCTTTTTTTTACACTAAACTTATCTCCAATGGAGAGTGAGCTAAAAAATTTGGGCCAACCGGCTAGTCAAAGATAGCCAGCCAGCTAGCTCAAAAAGTTGGGCCCAGCTGTGTTGTCAAGTAACGTTGTGTAACTTTTTTTTAAGAAGAAATTTAAAAAAGTGATTCCGACTCGTACAGACCACTATAGGTGGTTCCGACTCGTGTGCATGATAGTGATTGATAGCGATTGAGTATGACGGATGAGCTATAGGTTCAGCCGTACAGGTCACTAGAGGTGACTCCGGCTGATATTACATTAGAAATACTTCTGATTTACATTACCTGATTGATGATGATGATTTTCTGAGTTGGTATATCGACATGGCCTTTCATCGAGTTTTGATAATGAATTTTGACTATGAGACGAGTTTTCGTATATAAGTTTATATACACGTATTATTTTATGGGAAAATTATATTGATTTACGGAGAGGGGTTATTTATGGATTTTGCGAAACGATTTTTTTAAAGTATTGTTTTTGCCCACTCACATTTTTTGTTTTGCGCCCCTCCAGGTTCTAGGTAACGACGCGTGGACGGCTATCGAGGCATCAGGGCAGTTCTGACAGACCACCACTGATGTAGGGTTTCTTTAGTAATTATGTCGTTCTATTTTAAATGACTGCACCTAGGATCGGCTCTGTGACCTTTCACTATCGCACTTTCTTTCGATATCACTCCTTATCATATGTATATTATCAACTTAACTTATTCTGCTGCATTTCATGCATACTTACCTTCCGCTGACGTCTTTGGCTACGTCACTCGCGCGTGACGGCCAGCACGCTTCGATCCCTGGGTCGGGGTGTGTCAAAAAGAATAAGAATACCAGTAAAGTATATTTCTAGTTAGTAAATCCTTTTAAAATCTATCAAAAAATCAAATTGAATGCACTCATTCGAAAGATGTTAAGTTTTGCTGTTGGGCTGCTCTGTAGTGATTCCAGTTTTCCAATTTTGATATTGCTTTAATCGCAGGACAGTGGATAAAATTGTAATAGGAAGTTAACTGTTAATGTTAGTGAGAATTGGGGGTCTTTTTGTAATAGAGTAATTTGGAGGATAGTTAAGTAACTTCAGGTTGTTGTGAGCTGGCATTCACGCACTCTGTGAAGGCAGCAAATTGGTTGTTATATTTCCTTGGATGGTATCAATTAAAAATATGAAAAGTCATTATTGAATTCTCTTTTGCTTTACTTTGTTCTTCCTTTTATATTCCCACCATTGTTGCAGGTCAAGGTTGAACCCAGGTTATTGGGATATTAACATTGGTATCACCCAACGATCTTGGCTCCCTTCCGTGCATGCCCCACCATACCGCCGCTACCCACGCCAACACCATGGATGCTCGCGTTTCTGCCTTAGAAGCCGCCTTCGCTTCCATTCCCGCTCTCATCGCTGAGAATGTTAATTCTTCGGTTACCACCGCCGTCGCTTTTGCCATTGATTCTCAACTCTCTGGCCCACTTGTAACTCACCTCGGTCAACAACTTCCCCTCTATTTTGATCAATTTTGGCGTGAACTCACTGCTCGTACTGAGGGTGAGGGGTCCTCTGCCCCGGGAAATTCTGACCATCCTGATCCACGCGATAGAGATCTGATTCCTTTCCCTCGTGGTCTCAACAGTTTGGGTGATGGAGGTCCCCCGCCACGGCCGGTGTGGTCTCCCCGAGTTGATTTCCCTACTTTCATGGGAGGGGACGATCTTTTGGCCTGGATCTATAAGGCTAATCAGTTCTTCGCCTTCTATCATACGCCGGAGAATCAAAAGGTGTTCACCGCCTCATTCCATCTCGAGGGTGAGCCGCTGCAGTGGTTTTAGTGGATGGATTGTCTTCATTCCATTCCACGCTGGGAGGATTTCATTCGAGCCTTTTGTAGGGAGTTTGGCCCCTCTGAGTTTGATGATAGTGTTGAGTCCTTGTTCAAACTCCGCCAAACAGGTACCTTACGTGAGTATATCTCTGAATTTCGAGGGCTTGCTAACCGTACCTCTGATTTGGGTCCAACTTTACTTAAGAGTTGTTTCTTGGGTGGTCTTAAACGTGAATTGAAATACGATGTTAAACTTTTGAAACCTGCAACTATGCATGACGCCATTGCTATTGCCCTGCAATTAGATACCAAACTTGCTGAATTGAAACTCCCTTCCTCTCGGGCCCCTTTTGCTGTTAAAACCATTGTTGTAGCTTCCCCTCCACACCCTGTACCTCGGCCGATTCACCTACCGATCAAGAAATTAACTCCTGCTGAAATCCAACAGAAACGTGACCGTGGCGAATGTTGGTTTTGCACAGATAAATGGGTTAGGGGTCATCAATGTGGTCTCAAACAGTTGCTCATGATGGATTTCATTGATGTCATCCCTTCTGAGGATTGTGTTGTGGATGATGTTGATCCTGAATTACAATTTATGGAACTCAGTTCTTGTGCTTTCTATGGCACCGCTACTGCACCAAACCTTCGAACCATGAAGGTTAAGGGTACCATTGGGGGTCATGCTGTCACTATTCTTTTGGACTCGGGTAGTACTCACAACTTTGTTGATTCAAAGTTGCTGAAACGTTAGGGCCTACACATTCATGCAACAACTCCTTTTGAAGTCATGATTGCGGATGGGGGTCGAGTCCAAAGTTCAGGGTGTTCTAAATCTGTAGCTCTTTCCATGGGGGGGTTACAATTGTACAGTGGATTTATATTCTCTACCCTTGGGTGGCTGTGATGTCGTATTGGGGGTTCACTGGCTGTCCACAATTAGTCCAGTTCTGTGGGACTTCCAGCATCTAACTATGGCCTTTACCAAGAACCAGCAACAGTTTGTCTTGCACCACACTACTCCTCTGGACCCATCTATTCAAGAGGTCACCCTGCAACAATGTAACAAGGAGCTTCACACTTCCAATATGGGGTTGCTTCTGTATTCCATGGAAACTACACAGCTGGTTAGTGATCTTACTCCTCACCAACTGAAAGAGATGCAATCTTTTCTTGCTGGTTTTGAGGAACTGTTTGCAGTCCCTTCGCAGTTACCGCCTTCGCGAATACATAACCATCACATTCCCTTGTCACTTGATGCCAAACCTCCCAATATTCGGCCCTATCACTATGGTCCTTTACAAAAGATCGAGATTGAGAAAGCTGTGCAAGAGCTCTTGGACACCGGCTTTATTCGGCCCAGTCACAGTCCCTTTTCCTTCCCCGTGCTTTTGGTGAAGAAGAATGAGGGCACATGAAGGATGTGCATTGATTATAGGGAACTTAATGCTCTCACAGTGAAGGATAAATACCCAATCCCGTTAATTGATGACTTACTTGATGAGTTGTTTGGTGCACACTATTTTTCTAAACTGGATTTACGGTCAGGATATCATCAAATACTTATAAATCCAGCTGATATCCCAAAAACTGCTTTCCGTACACATGAAGGGCATTATGAGTTTTTGGTCATGCCGTTTGGCCTCACCAATGCTCCAGCAACTTTCCAAAACTTAATGAATGATCTCTTTAAACCTTTTTTGCGGAAGTGTGTGCTTGTATTCTTTGATGATTTGTTGATTTATAGCAAGAGTTGGTCTGATCATTTGGCACATCTCAAATTGGTATTTGACATCTTGCAGCAAAATCAGTTATATATCAAAAAATCTAAGTGTTCATTTAGACAACGTAAGATTGAGTATTTGGGCCATGTTGTCTCTCGAGAAGGGGTGGAAGCTGATCCGAACAAATTACAAGTAATTCAGGACTGGCCCGTGCCTCAGAATGTCAAGCAATTGCGAGGTTTTCTGGGCTTAACAGGCTATTACAGGAAGTTTATCCCAGGGTATGGGGGCATTTGTCAACCCTTATACAATTTCACCAAAAAGGACAGTTTTGAGTGGTCTAATGCGGCTGCAGACGCTTTTAACAAGCTTAAGGCTGCCATGGTCTCACCGCAAGTCTTAGCACTCCCTGACTTTTCTAAACCTTTCGAAATTGAATGTGATGCTTCCGGTTGTGGTATTGGTGCAGTACTGCAACAGGGAAGAAGGCCGATAGCTTTCACTAGCCAGTCATTGGGTTCTAGGAATCAATCTTTATCTACTTATGAGAGGGAATTGATTGCCATTGTCCATGCAGTGAAGAAATGGCAAAATTACATACAAGGCCGACATTTTGTCATTAAAACAGATCATAATAGCCTCAAATATTTCTTGAACCAAAGGGCTAATACACATTTCCAACAGAAATGGGTGGCAAAACTTTTGGGTTTTGATTATGAGATCCAATATAAGTCGGGTCAAGACAATGTTGTGGCTGATGCACTATCTCGAATCCATGGTCCTTCTCTACTTCCAGAGAACTCTTCCCTTGTTACACTGGAATGTGCATCCATTTCATATCCATATGGTGGGTGGTTGGATGATCTCCGGCGATACAATGAAACTGATAATTGGATCACAGCAAAGGTCAGAGAGGTTTTAGAGAGCCTTAATACTAGCAATGGCAGTTCAACATTTGCTAAGTTCTCAATTGAGAATGGGTTCTTATGCTACAAGAAGAGGATTGTTTTAAGTCCAGATTCCGAGTGGAAGATTAAATTGTTGGAAAAATATCACTATACTCCTGCTGCGGGTCACCAAGGAGTGGTGAAGACCTACCACCGTTTAAAGAAAAGATTCTTTTGGCATGGAATGAAGAAGGAAGTGCGATAGTTTATAGCAGAGTGCCATGTATGTCAGCAAAATAAGTATGAAGCAACCTTTCCTCCGGGTTTGTTGCAACCACTACCTATTCCCCTTAAGGTGTGGACTGATATCAGTATGGATTTCATAACTGGGATGCCTCTGTGCAAAGGAAAATCTGTAATCATGGTTGTGGTGGATAGGCTATCTAAGTACTCTCACTTTATAGCTTTATCTCACCCATACACTGCTGCTGGGGTTGCACAGGTTTTCATTGATAACGTGTTTAAATTGCACGGCATGCCTCAGTCTATTGTGAGCGATAGAGACCCCATCTTTGTCAGTGCCTTTTGGAGGGAATTCTTTAAATTACAGAATTCCAAATTGTGCATGAGTTCCGGATATCACCCTCAGAGTGATGGACAAACTGAGGTGATGAATCAGTGTTTGGAAACCTATCTGCGATGCTTTGTGGGAGGACAGCCTAAATCTTGGTTGAAATGGCTTGCTTGGGCCGAATGGTGTTTTAATACTTCATATCACACTTCTTCTAAGTTCACTCATTTTGAGTTAGTATATGGCTATCGCCTTCCTCACGTGGGTGCATATGAGTTGGGCAGTACTACTGTGAACTATGTGGAACAAAGTCTTATGGAAAAGGGATAAGGTGTTAGCTGTGTTGCAGTCTAACTTGGAGTTGGCCTAAAATCGAATGAAGACCCAAGCTGATAAAAATGGACCTTATGAAGTGATTGAAAGGGTGGGAGAAGTGGCTTATAAGCTCAGGCTGCCTATGGAGAGCAAAATCCATCATGTCTTCCATGTGAGCTGCCTCAAGAAGAAGTTGGGAACTAACACTGTGCTGCATGCTGCTTTGCCTTAAGTTTTTAATGATGGGTTGTCAGAGAAAACTCCCAAGGAAATTTTGGCTAGGCGAATTTACAAAAAAGGCACTTCGGCAGGAGTTCAATTGTTGGTCCAATGGATGGGGCAAGATGTTGTTGATGCTTCTTGGGAAGATTTTCAAGACTTTCAGGCACAATTTCCAGATTTTTCTCTTTGAAACCTTGTGGACAAGGTTCTTGAAGGGGGAAGTATTGTTGTGATTCCAGTTTTCCAGTTTTGATATTGCTTTAATCGCAGGACAGTGGATAAAATTGTAATAGAAAGTTAACTGTTAATGTTAGTGAGAATTGGGGGTCTTTTTGTAATAGAGTAATTTGGAGGATAGTTAAGTAACTTCAGGTTGTTGTGAGCTGGCATTCACGCACTCTGTGAAGGCAGCAAATTGGTTGTTATATTTCCTTGGATGGTATCAATTAAAAATATGAAAAGTCATTATTGAATTCTCTTTTGCTTTACTTTCTTCTTCCTTCTATATTCCCACCATTGTTGCAGGTCAAGGTTGAACCCAGGTTATTGGGATATTAACACGCTCAAATATGAGAGAGTATAAAACAGTATTCTCTCTCGCACACATTTCTCTCTTCAATGTCGACCATAACTGATTCAATCGCTATCTTTTCTTCGGCTCCAACTTCATATTGCCGGACGCCGGTGATGTCATGGTGGGTGCGTTGACGGAATTCATGAGCTTGAGGGCTGACTGCCTCACAAAAAAATCGCTCGCTTCCTCCAATTTTCCAAAAGCCCGGCGTAATCCATCAGTTGCCGCCATTTTTTCCCAAGCTTATGACACCATTCTCGATTGTAAGCGTCCCCCTCCCCCCGCCCGCGCATTTAAGTTTCCTATTAAAAATGTTGAATCTTTAAGCGTGTTATTTTGGTTTGAAGGTGTGTTATGGTGTTTTGGAAGTAATGTAGCATAATAAAAACAAGAAAGAAAATTGAAAGAGATTTTAGGGATTGATATTAGCTTTATGCGCTGTCGTTTTGCTTGATTGGCTGCATCTTTGCTCCATTGTCCATTGCTAAGCGCTGCTAAATGGACCTTTGACAATTTTGTGTCATTATTTCTAGGGGTGTTTCGGTATGGGATCCCATACTGAAACCCTTGTCCCGATTTTCAAACCGAAATTTTCGGGAATCCCAATTTCAATACCAATTCCAAACCAAATTTTCGGGAATCCCGAAATGGTTTTGGGTTTTTAGACTAAAATTTGACATATTATGCTTTTGGGCTAAAATTCAACCTTTTATATTGAAAAATTGACATATAGCTAGGCCCAATCTGCCAAATCAGTAGTACATGTAAATATATATATATATATGTATATATAATAATAATAATTAAAAATATATATTTTTGGTTCAGTATGGGAATACCGAAATATTGGAAAGGCAATCCCGATTCCCATATCGAAATTTCTGTATTTTTTCGGTATGGGAATACCAAAATTTTGGAAAAATTGGTTTGGAATCGGTATTTTTTTGGTTTGGTTTGGGAATTTTGGGAATTTTTTCCACCCCTAATCATTTCTATGAATAGTTCAATTAAGTGGCCCCTATAAAACAGGCAGATTATGGGCTGATTACCTGTACCTAAACAAAAATGTCACCCCCATTTCATAAGTTGTAACAATCTTCAATATTATCACCCTTGTTTCGGACCATAAAGTGGAACAAGTCGTGATCAAATGAAATATCCGATTCTAAGTGTTATTATCTAAAGTTGATTGTGTTTGACGAATTTTCCTGGTTAATAGTATCAATAATAATACAAAATTATTTATCGTGCTTTTGGTACGAGACTGTTCACTTATTATGTTTGATATTATTTTGCAAGTTTCATAATTCCTATCTTTTGACAGATTATGAATGATAAGCTATCTTCAATCCTTGCCAACTTAGGAAGCAAATGTATTGTCCCAGTCCTTTTTGCCGAAATTAGTAAATCTAGATAGAGGTGTTTCTATGCGTTGCCATTCCTTATATGTATGTATGTATGTATGTATGTATTATGCATATATCCTTCTGTCCGTAGAGAGTGCAGAAACAGATAAGAAGGGTGCATGTAACCATACATATTTTTTATGTACTATGCAACCCCCAAACATTCCCCGAACCAGAAAAGGTCTATGTCCATCCTCTGAGATTCGTCTCTTTCCTAAGTGGTAATGGAAATAGCGATAACTCTGCTGTAGGACTTCCTCAATGGCTGAGACAAGGATAACTTGGGCAAGTTGATGCCTCAAAGACCAATTCAAGTCCAACATTTGGGTCAGGCAGGCTGTGGGCCAATCCAACTTACCTTCCTTAGGTTTGTGTCAAATAAGAGTTGAGAAGGTTGGAAATGTGGGCAGGCTGGACCTAACCACTTTTATACAAAGTGGATGCTCTCATTGTCCATGAGAAAATATGGGTTTGTTGGTAGAAAACCCCGTGGAACTTTTGTCTCTCACTTCGCTAAATGTAAGTATTCTTTATCATTAAATAGTCATGTTTTTGGGGTTCCATTTCAATGCTACGAGCATTGAATGATCTGGATTCATGGGACCATGATAAAAGCAATAACCCAAACCAATTCAAGCCATCAAATGCTCGTAGCATTTAATGCTACATGGCACGGAAATTTTCCCATGTTTTGATGAAGATGTGCATGCACGTTTTATCACTAAGATGACCATGTTAAGATGAAGATGGTGTTTGAGATCATTTAGGGTCTTAAAAGAGATTAATCCCATTCACTATCCAAGAGAGTCTGTAATAGGGATGGTCCTTCATGCAGGTTGGATTAGGAACAAGCAAACCATAGATTTTGGGGAACCTTAGTCATTGAGAGTTTGAAGTATATTGTCTGCTTCTTAGAACTGCCAATAAATGAAAGTATCGGTAGAGAAACTACCCTAAAATGCATGCTAGTTAGTACAAACCCACACATAGACAAATGATTATACTTCCATTTAGCAATTCAGATCTTTCCTTGATGGTTGGTTTAAAGGAAGCATTACATGTAAACTTTGACGTTCAAATCGGTGTATCCTGACAAATATACCCTGAAGTTATGACTTCTTAGTTTCATCAAACAACTGGCTTAGTACTTGTGCGATGCATGTGTTTAATGATATTTTAAAAAAGCTAGCATATATTATGGTAAATTCCTATTTGATAAGATAAATGTGTACCATTTACATGCTTGAAATTTAAAAAAAAAAATACAATTTCAGTAAATTTTTACAAAAAAAAGTTTAATGTGCAATTGTGCATACATTGATTTAGTATACTTTTGTATGTGCGTTTGTGTAGCAGATGCCTTACATTGCTTTTGCAGTTTTTGGAAGGCATTGTATGCAATCGATTGCTCAATTTATCAACTTTCCGGTGGGTGCTTCTAGATGAATTTTTTTTATAAGTTGTGTTGTCTTTGTCCTACTTAATTAGAAGATTCTTTTGTCAAACATATTTCCTCTTTTAAAATCGATATCCTCCAATCAATTCCCACAATGCAACCTGACAAAAATATTCTCTACCACTGTGCCTAATGCAATAATTAGCATGTCATCTGGCCTTTATGGTGGTGAAAAGTCCTACTTGTTGGGTTTAAAGGACATGAAACATGATGCGGTTGAAATTTAATCTCTCGTGATTATTATACCTATATGAGTTTGAAGTCATTTGATCAAGTATTCAAATATATGATGAGTTGTTCTCCATCAAATTTTATCTTTTCATTTTTTAACATCTCACATCTCTTACGTCACAGTACCACTAAATTCGGAATTAAATTTACCCTTTGAAGTTTTCAGCATCACCTGATCCATAGTAGAAAGTCAGAGATCTCAAATTAATTTTTACGGGTCTTTAGACTTCAGATGAAGTGTATCAATGTGAGCTTTGTCACACATGATTTGTTACAAATTGCAAATTTTTACACTAAAATGCTCAATAATGAAATAAAGGGTCTCAAATTTATTCGTATGTGATTTCAAATGATATTTTGTTCTTATTTGATATAGTGACATGTGAAGAAAAAAAACTAGTACACGTCCTTATATTATTGGCATAGGCCCGTGCCATGCAAGTCCTTCTCCCAAACATGGCATTCGGAGTTCCCCAACTATCATGATTTTCATCGTCGGTGAGAGAAAGGACAAGATAATTGGTGCTGCACCTAAAATCACATTAACTAGCACCATAGAGAAATTTTTGTAGAGCTGGATACGGAAACCCTTTGCAAGATTTCTGTTTGTAGTATTCTCTTCCTGTTGTTTTTCTTGTGATGGTTACTACTTGATTAGTTTGTCAAATTCAGAAGCTTCTTTTATCTCCTTTTTTGTTGATTATATTATGTGTGTTGATCATCTGTGTTAGTATGCATCTCAAACTTCTCCAATAATGTAGCTTCGCAGAAAAAATTCTTACCCCTCTAAAGTAGTAGAGATTTTAGAGGGTCAACTTCTGCAACTCTGAAAATCTTCCACATAAGACCCTACCATGACCCGGGTCTGCCTTTGTAACCTTTACCGCTTCTTGCTTTTTTTCATATTTTCTACAAATCTAACTTTTTGAACTTGACTTTTCTTTTGAATCTAGAAGCTAAAACTGAACAGAGACCGTTCTTTTGAGTCGTTGTTTATACTGACGTTGATGTCTTTGATCCGAAGAGTAAGACCGTTTCTCTTGTATATATAGATTCAATCAAACTGAGGACTTGATTCCTATTGGCAGCTGAATTATAAAGAGGAAATGGGGTGGAAGTTACAAGTTGGTTTGTTCTCAAATATAAGAAACAGGAAAGAAAGTCTATATGAATATGGAAACAACACCAATATATTGGTCTCTGTTCTTTAATTTCATTTCCAGCAGCTATTTTGGGAACTATTTATCCTATTGCATTCATTTTGTCGTTCATTTGAAAGTCTATAAAACTACAAATATTAATGTCATTTAAATGAACTACAATCAGGAGTGTTTTCTATGTATCCCTAACGTAGCATGCCCGATTCCAATAGAAACATGAGGAACCCTTTTAATTTTTCTACTAGAGTTGGAGACATTGTGTCTAGCACACCAACCACATTTTGCTAAATAGATTGTGCACAAAACTACATCGTTCTTTTTATCAAATAGTAGCAGGTATGGTTTAAGAAAGGAACATGCATGATTACTTTGTTTTTCTTTTATTTGTATTCGATCGATTTTCTAATCTAATATATACTATGGGGAGAGGGATTCGAACTTGGGTGTAGAGGAGGAAGCATATTGTTGTAGCTAACTGTGACTACGCCATGTCTTCTATTACTTTGTTTGCCTTGAGTATGCCAAAAATAGTCAAATGAGTCGTACGTAAAATTACTAAGGTGCACCTTGGTGTGATGACTTAGGGAATTCTGCCATGGATTTTACCAGTGGATTGCTATCATAACTGAGAAGCCATAAGCGGCCTCCTTTTGCTGGAAAGAAGAGGACGTTGTGAATAAATCACAGGTAATAACAAGTTATTCAATTTATTTTTTTCTGTCTCCTGTGGTAATGGGGAGGCATCTCACATGTTTGAAATTTGTTTGGGCATACATCACAGTCAGCCAGTCAGCCTTATCTTGAAAGAATTATGTAGAGATAATAATAATAAAAGAAAATCTAACAATGTGGAGACGGCATTGATGTGCCGGAATTAATTAATCGATTAATAATCCTTCCTTTATTTGAATTTTTTTATTATTGAAACCCTATATCTGAAAACGTGCAACTTAAATTGTTGAATGGGAAACCTTCAGGCATCTTACCACGTCCAATGTCAGATGACTAAAATGACATGCGACCTCTAATAATTCTCTAATTTTCTTTTCTGTATTTGATCATTTGATTTTGTTGATTAGTGTATTTAGCCCATATTACTGTATGAAAAGAGCCACTCGGATGTCTTGTCTGTTGATTCTTGCGTAAACTCTAAACAAAATATGAGTGTTGCTGAAGCTCAACTCTAGATATTGGAAACATTTACATATCATCAGCATGCAGGTCAACTCCCAATGCCACACTAGTTTTATTGGTGGTTTGTGTTTGCAAACCGAGAAAAGCTTGTGTAGGGGCAGCCGGTTCACGTATACTGCCCGACTGCAAATTAGAAAACTTTGTGTTGGGGCATCAGACCGTGTGAGAGTCTCACGAAGCACACAATCACTGTATTTTGGTAATCCCATCCGACCTCACCAGTCTCACCCCCTTAAGAGCCGTCCAACTGCGGCAGCCCTACTGAATATTTTCTCGTAAAATTTGGTCTAGATTGATTACATTTCATGCATTTGTAAGTAGCCACTTGGACGACACAAAACTACACGGTAGGTTATATTTCATGTAATGGGTGGGTCTAAGGCGCCGGGACCTGACGGTTTTCAAGGCATATTTTTTCAATCGTACTGGGATATAATAGCTACTGAGGTTCGTGGTATTGTGGCTGAATGTATAACGGGGAAGGCTGAACCTCTCGTCTTAACTCTACTAATATCGCTCTGATCCCAAAGATTCCCAATCCGAAAATTGTAAGTCAATTCAGGCCCATTAGTCTTTGCAACTATTCCTACAAGGTCCTGTCAAAAATCTTGGCAAATCGGTTGAAGGCATTGATGGAAGTTATTATTTCGCCAAATCAGATTGCTTTTATCAAGGGCAGACGGATTCAGGACAACATCATTTTGGCCCATGAAATCTTCCACTTCTTGAAGTTAAGGAAAGCTAAAACCAAGTTTGAGATGGGGATCAAACTCGATATGAACAAGGCCTATGACCGGGTGGAATGGGATTTTTTGGAGGCTGTTATGGAGCAGCTGGGGTTCCAACGCAGTTGGATCAATATGGTGATGCGTTGTGTAAAGACTGTGGAGTTCGCTATCCTAATAAATGGAAGACCCAGAAGACCTTTTAAACCCACTAGGGGCCTGCGGCAGGGGGACCCCCTCTCCCCTACTTGTTTCTTATTATCAGTGAAGTTCTTTCCCTTCTAATTAACAAAGCGACGCAACAAGGTTATTTGAAGGGCATTCAGATTTCGACCTCGGGGCCCACGTTTTCGCACTTATTGTTTGCAAACAACACCCTGATTTTTCTTAAGGCCTCCAAGCTAAATTGCAGAAACTTATTCACTCTCCTTCAAGTGTTTTGCAGGGCGTCAGGCCAACAGATCAGCTGCCAGAAATCTGTGGTGTATTTTGGAGCAAATGTCCCAGGCCATCTGGCTTCGGAGTTATGTAATATTTTAGATATGCCTAAGGTAGAGGACTCGGGGAAATATTTGGGCATTCCCACGGTCTGGGGGAGATCAAAGAAATCTGCCTTAAGCTATATTAAAGATCGGGTGCTGGGGAAAATTTCAGGATGGAAAAGACGATTCCTATCTCAGGCCAAAAAGGAGATTCTCATCAAAGCGGTTGCCCAGGCAGTCTCTATGTACCCTATGTGCGTGTTCCGCCTCCTGGATGGACTATGTAAGGATATTGATTCGACTATGGCGAGATTCTGGTGGGCAGAAGTTGGAAAAGACAAAGGAATTCACTGGATTAAATGGGCGGAGCTGGGTCGGCCAAAGTATGATAGTGGGATGGGGTTTCGAAACTTTAAGGACTTCAATCTTGTGCTGCTTGCCAAACAATGTTGGCGCTTGGTACATGAACCTGATTCTTTATGGGCGCATGTGCTCAAGGGGATGTACTTTCTTAATGAGTCTTTCCTTGATACTAAAAGGGCAGCAGGGCTTCCTGGGCTTGGGCAAGTCTATTAGAAGGGATAGATATCATCCTAGGGGGTGCCAAATGGCAGATTATGGGCGGCCAGGAGGTGAGATTCTGGAAGGACAATTGGGTCCTTGGCTTATCGGAGGGGCATCCTACCCTTCCCGAGGATTCGAGCGCAAATAATGATAGCAGGGTGGCAGAGTATTTGGACCCGGTTACTTGGGTGTGGAAGCTCGAACCAATTGTGCACCTTGTACCTGAGACGGTATGCGAGACCATCTCCCAGATTCATATGGGGGCCCATATCAAGTGCGGACAAATTGATCTGGCCATTAGTAAAGAACGGGTCCTACACGGTAAAATTTGGATACATTTGGTGTCAAAATCGAAATCCCCATGCAACACATAAAGACCTATCTTCCCCTCCGGTCTATAAACTTCCGCATGTGGGGATGGATTTGGGGTAGTAATGGCCCCCAAAAAATGCAAAATTTCATGTAAAGGGCTCTGCGGAACGCTTGTGCCACCAAGCTTAATCTTTTCAAGCGTCGATGCTCTCTTTCTCTTACTTGTCCCATATGTGCAGATGATGAAGAGACAGTGGAACACCTCTTATTGCGGTGCCTGTGTGTTACTCAAGTCTGGTCCGAAAGGTCTTTTCAAACCCAATTTTCCCGCAGCCATATCACTTCCTTGTCTGAATGGCTTAGCTCGACTGTCGGTCAACATGGATGTAAGAAGGATAGAGATCGTGTCTTGGAGCTTGTGATTTTCTCATGTTGGTATATATGGAGGGCTAGATGTGATGCTGTTTTTAATGGGGTAATTCCGACCACCTTCAGAACACTGAGATCTATCGCCACGGCTAGGAAACACTACCAGGAGGCTCACGACACTCGGGTCTTGGCGGCTGATGGCAGGGCCAATCACTGCCGTATAAATCTGTCTTACCCCCCCTATGGTCTCCTCCCCCTGCTAATCGGATTTAATTAAATGTCAATGCTTGTTGGTATCAGGACTCTGTACTTGGGTAGGTCGGGATCGTGGCCAGGGACGGGTCCTCAACCTGTAAGGCGGTGAAGTGTGTGAAGGTGCAAGCTTCTTCGGCTGCGATGGCGGAGGCCCTAGCTATTCTTGAAGGTTGTCTATTGGCGAATGACCTTCACCTACATAAGGTGATCTTTGAATCTGATGCTCAGTCTATTATCCACTACCTTAACTCTTCTCTCTTGAGTTGTGATTGGGAACTGCTCCCAATCCTTTCGCGTGTGCTTGAGGTTGGAAAAAGCTTCCAATCATGCTCCTGGATGTGGTCTTCACGTTCAGCAAATATGGCGGCGGACTTTGTCGCTAGGAACCTGTCCCCGGAGATGTGCGGCTTAGGCTGGGTGGTAACACCTCCATCTTCGCTTGTGGGTATTTTGGACAAAGATGGTCTCCCGTGCCCTCCGTAAATGAGGTTTGTTTTTGTGCTATTGGGTTGGAGGGTCGACGTTGGTAACCTATGTGGTAGCGTCTTTATGTAACCTACTTGCTGCTAGCTTCTTTTCGGGGGGAGCTCGTGCCCTGTGTTTGTTTTCCTGGCCTTGTGCCTTGCTGTTGAATGTTATGATCCTCTTACCAAAAAAAAAAAAAAAAAGATTAGCACTGCTTATAACTACTGTTTGAAGCTGCATCCACTTGTGTGTTTGAAAAACAAACTTGCTGTTGAATGTTATGATCCTCTTACCAAAAAAGAAAAAAATATATTAGCACTGCTGATAACTACTGTTTGAAGCTGCATCCACTTGTGTGTTTGAAAAACAAAAGTGACAAGAGGCCAGCTAGCTAGCTAGCTGGTAGCACCTTATCTGTTTTTGATATATATACATATACAATATGTTGTTTGGGGGAAGCATTGACAAGCCATGCAAAACCCAAAACCCAATGCAAAATTAGTTTAACGTCTAGTTGTGAAGTTGTTGATTGGTCTATTGTATTAACCATTTAGAAAGACTAATGCTAGGTTACCAACTTTTACACCTATATAACAAGTTAACTTTTTTTTTGATATTATGATACAGATTCACAGTACAATAATGTAACGTGTGGACCCATTTAGAGCAGTGAGTTTGAGAAGGAATGTCCTAATCACCAGAGCAATTCACTGCTTGCAATACAAACAAATAGTTGCGTGCAAAAGTTCTTACATTCTGAACGAAAAGATAGAGACAACATCGTTAACCAACATTGGAATGAAAGGGAATGAATGATTTTGCAAATCAAGTGACGCTCTTAATCCTATAATAATCACATGATTATCCATAATTAATTGACCTATAAATTTATAATTCGATTCACATACATTCATATACGCTATGGCGTCCCTGGAACTTGGATTGGAGATGTGGCACTTCATTTTCACCACGCAATGAGCTTATCAGGTCTCACCAATATTATTATTTTTTAAATTACATCATACTTATCATAATCTAATTTAATTTAATTTATTCATTTTCCTTGTTCAAAAATCTAGAAGAGTAGCTTTCTTCTTATCTAACAGGAAAAGGTGTCTCTTGTCCAAAAAGATTGAGAGAAATTTTACATGTTTTAATTACTCCACCAAATCCAAAAACTAAAATTTAAACATTTGTTGAAATTAACTTTTAAAACAAAAAACAAAAAACAAAAAGCCACACGTATGGACTCACAAAATGGGAGATAGGAGGCCGGCAACGGCCCGGGTCGATGGCTACATTTGATTGTGGTTTTTCCTCTCTTTGTTTACACAACCGATGCTTCATTTATTTTATTTTTTTTAAGAGAACTAGTTGGTGGCCAAATTTTAAAAAAATAAAAATAAGTTCTTAAATTGATTAAAAGCTATAAATTTCATCATTCCTATAAGATTCGGAGCTATTATTTTTAATTTTTCATCAACTTAAGTCACATGTCCTGCATGTAATACATTTTAGTGGCAGATTGACAGTTTTAATGAATGTAAAAACTTAATTTTAACTCGAGTATTAATTCAATAAGCAAATCAGCAGTTTACGCAAAATTGTCACAATCATGAATTTGGGAGTTTCTCGCAAAATAGAAACAAAATTTTGATTGAAGGTAGTATAATCTCTCTCTCTCTCTCTCTCTCTCTCTCTCTCTCTCTCTCTCTCTCTCTCTCTCTCTCTCTCACACACACACACACACACACCATTACGTCATATTAAATACCCCAACCAATTTTATTATTTTCAAATTTTCTTTCTAGAATTCTAAATTTAATCACCAATTAGGCCTTAAAAATAACAAATCAAATTTCGCAATTTAAAATGGAAGATTTTTTAAAACATTTTGCTAGTGAGAATTAACCTGTATATAAAAATTTGTACAGGCAATCATAAAACCAAACAAATGAACTATATGAGAGACACAATAAACAATATACACTATAAAGGTACACATTTATACATAAGTTCATATGTATAGGCACACAAAATATATACATAGGTGCATATATCGGTTCATGAATATATAGGTACACAAATTATACATACATATATATATATGTGTGTGTGTGTGTGTGTGTGTGTGCATATAACCACATATGTATTGTTACCACTTCAGAATTTCAGAGTTGAATACACATTAAGTAAAAATCTTCTATTTATAAAACTCAAAATAAAACAAAACAAAAATTAATAAATGATCAAAATCAGTATTTAATATTACACTCAACTTTAGTAAAAAATTAATCTTATTTAGGGATTATAATATAGTTTCCTTAAAAAAATGGGAGTTTGTTGCGTTTAATAGTGGAGTATGGCAGAAAGGGCTCTAGAAGCAATATTAAGTTATTAACTAATAACTACCGGGGCGGTGATGAGTACATTAGTTTATTCCCTTACATAATTATATAAATAATCAGCACGTTAAATAATAATAAAACAATTCCTCAGAGTCAGCCTCAGAGTGCAAGAGAGAGGGAGGAGGAGAGGATACTCAGCTGAGTCGGCGGCATAATTTGGGGCGGGAGCGGTGGTGCCACTACCACTTCCTCTCCCTAGTCCCTACCTTGTGTGCAGAGAATATGCCCCCATTCTCATACATGATTGAGTTGCTTGAAATCAACTTATGAGCTATGATTAACATGTTAATTAACACTCACAGGGCCCCTAATTATATATAGATGTCTTAAACAGAGACTCTCCTATCTCTACAGGCTAAAGACACTCTCTTAAATTAAAACTCTCTATGAACTTAATTTATGCTATCACAGTCTAACATTACTTCCCGTACCAATGATGCAAAAAAAGATAAAGGTGACAAAGAGTGTCTTACTTTGAAAAGAATCTCTTTAACATTTATATCCTACATGGAGTCGTGAATCCTGTGAGGATCAGTTGTTCAATAATTTGAGATTTGAATGACAATGTTTTGTGTTGCATGTTATGGCTGCAGTGATCCGGAATTATTGCTTCCAATTGTCGTTTCGTCTGTCCTTGGAGAAATAAATCTTATATTACTATTTGCATTATGCATTGAATACAAAACTAATAACCATATATCTAGTTATCCTATCTTTTTCATAGAATTGCGTACAACTTTTATTTTTTCTTCATTCATATGTAAAAGGTCTAGCGTACAACTTCCATGAAAGTTAATGCATTATATTTATGTTGAGTTTGAATCTAATTAGAGAGAAACAACATGTAAACTTTTCAATGTAGCATTTCGTAGAACAATCGGTGGCTATAGTCACCAATAAAGCCTTATTGCACTGTTGTTAACAGATATCAATAACTTCTGAAGGAGTAGGTCGACATCTCTCTGAAAAGGTACGTCAACAGCAGCGCACAGATAGGGGCTGCCGGGTCTCGATCAGGAATTTTGTAAAACAACTTATACGCACAACTTGGTTACGAATAAGATAACATTAATAAATAAAAGAAAAGGAGAGAGAGAATAATAATAAGGTACATTTATGAACAAGGCAAATGAAGGAGACTGAAGAAAGACATGATCTGCAGTTTAATAGAACTTCCATGCATGAATGATGGTCTTGGAAACACGACGAGTTTGCATTGCAGCCGCAACAAATTATGGGATAATCCGGTTAATTAAGGGAAAATTATAAATAAATGGAATTTCATTCCTCTGGTTTATGCATATTTTAATTAGCTCGAACAATGGCTAGAGAGTTGCAACTTTTGCAAGTCAAACAAGTCAAATCAAATTGCTCGTGCTAATGCTCTAACAAAACAACGAATATGAATCAAATTGTCTCACGGTGTTCTAAACTCAACTCATATACCACTTTAGCGGCGAATATGTTGAAACTAAATCTCACATCAACGAGAGGAAGGACTTTGTATGTGCATATAAGTAGTTAGACTACTCTCCTTATTGCTATTTAGTTTTATTGTGGAATCTCAACTTTTTTTAATGATATCAAAGTGTGTCGTCACACGCGTGAAGTCCAACAACCATGCATACTCTATGTCACCCGAGTTGACGACCATTCATACTCTATGTCACCCAAATTGTGTTATCCACATATTAGGCTTAAAAATTTACCACACATGAGGGTGCGTGTTGAGAATGAATCTCACATTGATGAGAGGAGGAACATTACATGTGCTTATAAGTACTTGGACTATTTTCTAGATTACCAATCAGTTTTATGATAAAACTTGTAACTTTTTTTTTTAGGTTTCAGAATATGCCAACTATTAGAACATACAACAAGCCCAGTTGGCAAGGAGTTGATATTAAGGTGTCAAAACTTTTCAGTCAATGTGAACTCTTGAATAAGATCAGCATGTTATTCCTAAAAATATATTTCATTCGGCAATGCCGGAACACTAATGCCGACTCCTTCCATTCGGCCCTGCCGGATTCGGATTAATAACCCCGAGTAAACAAAACTCAATTTTGTTTAAGATGATTTTGGAATGGATGTACTTGTGTCGTTGGTGTTGGTTATGTTGTCAAATAGGTGGGCCCTCGTCAATGCTTTTAGGACCACCACCAGTGTCAGTTCCACATGTCTTCTTCTAGACTTTCAACTCCAACATGCAAAAAGTAATAAATGAAGACATTTTTATTTCTGTCTTCTAGAAGGTGTTCAAGTTTCTCGGCCGATCTCTCGGCACGTGACACCGACCTCCACTTATGGAGTTGAGGAGCCAAAATTTGTTTCCGGTTGGTTCGCATTAAAGTGATCTTGTTCAATAAATGGTCTGCTTGATCATTAGCTTTTGAGTGGGTCCAATCTTCTAGAAAGTATTTTATTGAAGCAATTTTTCAAATTTGTTTCGTAGGCCCTTTTACTTGGCTAATGTTTCCTTCTACTCCATTTTTTTTTTAATTTTTTTTTAACAATAAACGATACAATGATGTTGATCTAGAGTGAATATGTTCAAACAAACAACTTGAGTAAACCCCTAAACAGCTACCACACGAAAAATATACAATTATCACTAATATGCTAATCTGTTACAAAAACGAGAGACTCAACAAATTCGTATTGACAACCACAATCGATCATTGCCTAGGCCACATAGAGTCATCACAGAATTGCAAGACAACGTAAAGCCATCGATGGTAGAAAAGACTATATACATCAACGCTCAAGTGCGAAGACCACATCTAATCAATGATATAGCGCGACCACATCACTAGCTAGGCGAGACAACAAATATCATACGAAGTAAAAGGACCCACCAATCAACTCGTCGACTGTAAGCCACGACCACCTGCAACCTCATTATTCTAATATTAGCCACTGCATAAGTCAGTGGCAGAAGGCTGAGCCGCCACCAAAACTGAAGTTTAGGGTAGCAGATATGCCATGTCTAAAAGCCCAAGGTGGTGGAAAACAACAAATCTGGACGCCCAAGGCAGCAAAACTTCAAATCCCATTGTTTACGACAATGCATCCATCAAGTCTAGCCACCAAAAGTTGTCATCCGCCGGATCTGGGGTCACATAACAGCTGGTCGAGCTGCCATGTCAAAACATTTAATGTGGTGGAATTAACCAATCTTGTTGTACATGGCAAGCATGAATGCCAGATCTCCATGCCCGAGGAGGTGAAGCTGTTAAATCCGGAGGCACAAGGCGACAAAAACACTAGATCCCATTGCATAGGACATCGCATCCCTCAAGTCCAGTCACTTAAAGTTGTCATCCTCCATATATAGGGTCACATGGCGGCAAAGCTTTTATGTTAGAACGCCTACTATGATGAAATTAACTAATCTTGTCGTCCAAGGCAGCATGGACACCAAATCCCAACACCTAGAGAGGTGAGGTCGTCAAGTTCGGATGTCAAAGGCGGAAAAAATGCCAAATTCCATTGCCTAAGACATCACATCCATCGAGTCTAGTCACCTAAAGCGGTCATTTTCCAGATTTGGGATCACATGACAGTGGACTGGCCATGTTAAAACACCTAATGTGACGGAATTAACCAATCTCGTTATCTAAGGGGGCATGAACGCCAGATCCTAAAGCCTGAAGAGGCAAGGCCATCAAATTTGATCCCCTATGCGGCTGGATTGTTAAATCTAGTCGTAGGGGACGGCGTAGGCAAATAGCATGTCAAAGAGTGTCGAGACAACCCTTGATTAACATTAAGTGGATTGAATTCAACAAATCTCGCCACCCAAGGTAGCACAAAGGCTATAGTCTTTGTCGGGCTGACACGGAACTTAAAATATGTCCTCAAGATGTGCCATTTGTTTTGGGCTCTGAAACAAGCACCATGTCGAGCCAAAGGGGAGGATCCGACCTACCAACAATTACTAAAAATCGCCCACAAAACGGTGGAGAGAAGGGAAGAAATTGTGAAAGGAAGGCAAGATGAACAAAAGAAGAAAAAAACTAAGAAAAACTGAAGAAAAAAAAATTGAACTGGAAAGCAGAAGAAGGGTAGTATGAGGTAGAGGGTGGCGAGATTGGGAGAGAAAAATAGAGGCCAAAGGGTGAAGAGAGGGATGAGGACAAGCGGGTGGAAGGGGAGAAAAGGAAGAATCAAAGATCGAGAACTACCATAACCTCGCTCTTTATCAAATAGAACTTTTTAATTAATCGACTTGTTTGTACAAATTCACTCCAAATCAATGTGTTGGTCACTAGAGCAATGTACCCAATTAGCATCCTTGTATTTGTTTGTGATGATCAATGAAATACCGTTATGGTTTCTTGTGAAAAAAAAAATCAAGAGTAGAGAATAGTTTACTTGTTCTTTTAATGGTTCAATCTTATTTGTAAGAGTAAATTGTAGCAATGATTCCTCAACTTTAATCAAATTGGAGCAATAGTCCCTCAACTAAAAATTTATTACCATTGGTCTCTCAACTCATCAAAACGTGTACCTATGGTCATTTTCGCCAATTCCGTCAGAATTTTGTTAAAATGAGTTATGTTGGAATGACCATTTCTATAATTGGGTTAAAGTTGAGGGACCATTGCTCCCATTGGGTTAAATTTGAGGGACCATTTCTTTAGTTGGATTAAAGTGAAGAAACCATTGTTACAATTTTTCTTATTTGATTTTTCATATTTGCCTTTTGATTTAGCCTCACGTATATGACAAGTAACTTATTTTGACGGAAGTTCTAACAGAGTTGACAAAAATGACCATAACTGCACGTTTTGGTGAGTTAAGGGACCATTGTAATGGATTTTTAGTTGATGGATCATTACTCCAAGGGGTTTTATCACAAATCGTCCCTGAAATTGAAAATCAATCAGCGTAGTCCTTTAAAATAGATGTCGCAAATCAATGTAGTCATTCTGTCACAATTCTATTAAAAATTCTATTTAGTGCTGATATGGCACATAAATGGGTCTTATAAGTCCTTTTTTCTCACAAATGGTCCTTGAAATTGACCCACAACATTAAAATGGTCCCTGAAATTGATCTATGACATCAAAATGGTCCCTAAAATTGAAAATTAATTAATATAGTCCCGCAAGTAAGTGTTCCAAATCAATGTCAATTTTGTAAAAAAATTTAGTATGTACTTATGTGATACATAAATGGATCACACAAGTCTAATTAAATTTAAAAAATTACAAATAAACTTAATAATTTAATAGTTAAAAAAAAGTTGTGAACCCAAAAACCCAGTCCTGTAATCATATCTGATCCCAGTCTACATTCATCTACCTCATTCGTTGTCTTCTCAATACACTTATCTTTACACAGTTCAACACCCTTCACTGAATTGAACTTAGATCGAGATCACCTTTGGTGACGACTTGGCTAATTGGCAACAACTTCTAGGACATCACCGTTAACATTTACGCGATCAAAATTCTCAAAACCTTAGTCTTAGAGAGCTTGTTTGACGCTTGACTAGTGGTCTTGTGACTTAAAGAACGGAGAGATCTTCCTTGAGATAATGAGGTTATAACCGAGTTACGTCTATTGCTGGTTGAAAACTATTTCCAAACCCCCTCTTAGGCATTGGTTAAGCCTTGTGCCTTTGAGAATTTGTGAAAATGGTCTCTCTTCAGAGTATGTCTTACTATAAGAAGAAAAAAGATTCTATTGTGCAAAAAAGTATTTGGACAACTTTTTAAATTAATTATTAAATCTACATTAGCACATAACAATTTTATTGATTTGCGACACCTATTTTCAAGAACTACATTCATCAATTTTCAATTTTAGGGATCATCTTGATGGTGTAGGTCAATTTCAGGGACCATCTTGATGGTATGAATCAATTTCAGGGATCATTTGTGATAAAAACTCGAAAATTTTGTGGGACCCATTTATGTGCTACATCAGTAATTAACAGAATTGTGACGGAATGACCACATTGATTTGCAACACCTATTTTAAGAGACTACATTGATTGATTTTTAATTTCATGGACCATTTTGATGGTGAGGGTAAATTTTAAAGAAAATTTTTGATCAAAACTCTTATCCAATTGAATTAAAGTTCAGAGACAATTACTACAATCTATTTCATTTGTAATACAAATCCAGAAAAGAATCCTCGTCGTATCCTTTTTCTGGGGACTCTGTGATTGTGTTATTTCATCATACATCGGAGGTTAGAAATCATTTAAAATTTAAAATTTAAAATTAAATATAAATAATACGTAACAAAAATTGACTATATGATATATGATAAACAGATACGATCACAAGATTTTTCAAATGACCAAGAGACACGCGGTAAGTGACTAGTTGCACACATGACACATGGTCGTATTAGCCCATCATACTCGATAGCATGGGACCCATTTCCACTCAAATGGAGTGCTTCTTTCTTGGTGATTTCTACTCCCCGGCCACTACCCCAAATTCCAATATTATAGATATATATCTATATCATCTAGAAGGGCCAATCACATCTTCATGGATTCCTGTTACCTGTCGTGTCCTTGTATTGGTCTGTGATGTCGGTTGTGCTTCTGCTGCTACGTGTGGCGGTGCTTATCCTGCGCAGTGGCTCCCACGCCACCCCATCTGCCACGTGACCACTTCCACGTCCACACCCCTTTTTTTTGAAAAGGAATCCTCTTTGAAACGTTCCTTCTTAATTGATCAAATTAAAGAATCCGTAACGATTACAAACAAAATTTATTTTAAATTTATAATAATTTTAACTGTGGAATTAATTTTTAATTGCACAAATTTTTTGATTTGATAAATTAAGAGGTAGAAATCCAAAGCGGATCCCTTTCCTTTTTTTTTACCTTTCTTTTTCTTCTTCCAGATTAGATGATATCAAATCATGCAACAAAAAGAGTCAAAACCGTAAGGTGTTAGTCGGACAGTAGAGAGAGTGTATCGTCTAGATATTTAGACGGACTTAGGTGGAGGTTTAGGGTTTTTTTATAATTCAATTTTAATTAAAATTTTCATACAACACATAAATAAATGTTGACTAAAAAAATACATAATGGTACTAAGCTACAAAAATTATAAAATAGAAGGATAAATAGATTATAAAGTATAAAAAAATATTAAAAATTTGGAAAACAATTATATAGGAAGTGTTCATCTAAGTATTCAACAAGTCTTGGTTTTGAAACCCGTTGTTGGTGTGGAAGCCAGAATTGTGGTCAGGGGGAGACTGAAATATCTCTGTGAGTCTTTTCGGCCATTGGAATGGATGTATATCTGTTCCCCTTTAAAAAAAGTATTCAACAAGCCTCTTACATTTTATTGAAAAAATAAAAGTTATCTATTTTTTTTAACAAACGATAAGGAAGTGTGCTTACCAGTAAACTATAGTACAAAGCGGCAAATGCTACTAATTTTTTGTCTAAATAAGAATCACAAACTAGATAAGCGCCTAAGTAGATTTAAGCTTGTTTTAATTTTCAAGCACCTAGAATGAACCGGGCGATAGCTCGCTTAAGCAATTTTTTTTTAAAATAATGGTCAAAACCTTTATCAGACAAAGAAAAAAAATGACAGAATCAAATAAATAAAGAAAAAAAAAACTAATGAAAATAGCTTGAAAATTTTCCTCGAAATTTGATCTACGGTCTAGGTTTGGTCAGTAGGAATAACAGTGTATAAAGGCCAGTCTCACCTCGGTTGAGCAATGTATTAAGATTTAGATGGTCTCCATGATATATGCATAGTATAAAATTGTAAAATGAGTCACGTCACAATGTTTAACGAACGTACGTGAAACCATATTAGTCTTTCTTTTGGTGAGCAGATTCAAAGCTCTAAACTTGATAGGGTAGTGTGAAATTATTTAGTTGATTAGCGTTTACGATTTTATTTTAATGGCTTTGATAAGGAGAAACAACGGCATAAAAGGCATTGTCTTCCTTCCCCGGCCCGATGACATTATATATACACTTAGCACTAGTACTTGGTGATCAACTACTAAAAAAAACCCATGCAAAGTAGTCAACTACGTTCGTAGAGTTTGCAAATTGTTCAAATTGTTTTCTCTTCTAACTGCGAAAAACGATATCACTTGGCGTCCTATTTGATGCAAATGTGCATGCAACATGCAAGCAATACGCTTATTTGACTTTATTTCTTAATTATTTTGTACAGAGGAAAAAAGCATCGTCCGAAATTCCCAGTTGTGCTTTATATCTGTTTAGTGGTTTATTCTTTGCGATTCATGCAAAATAATTCATCAACAGGGTTGGTTGTACCGTGTATTTAGACTGGCATTTACAAAGTCCATGGACATGGACACGGAAGCTGTTCAATTGGAAGCACTTTAATAATCCTAAAACTGCTTTTATATCCACTTCTTCTTCCTACTCTTCGTCTTGGCCCTTGCCCCTTCGGGATTGATGGGTTGTTTATTTATTTATTTGTTTTGTCATAAGAGTTGAATGATGATAAAACACTGTAAAAGTATACGAGCAACAACTCCTTAGTATACGTTTCGTATTATTTTATATGTAATAATTTTTCCTTGCTTCTAGATGATCGGTGCTAAACAAGTCAAGTTCCATTTAATTATTATTACATCGGTGTACTGTAGTTTATTCATACAATGATTAAACTGTTTACCAACTACAAAAGTAAAAAACTTACGAAATTGAATCCTTGTGAACTAAGAATAAACAATACCGAAACAAATCAAAGCTTGAACTTAGTAATATAGTCCATGAGTGTTACCGGCCGAAACAAAAATTAACATTGTCACATAGATCTTCAAATTTGCATTTGATATTTTTCTTTTGATATCTCCATTGGCTAAAAATATGTCATTCCTATAGGTTTAATGTGCTTAATTGAATTAACGTTTGGATTTAAGTCTCAGGCAGATCATTAAGACCAAAAGATGTCATTTCCCAACCATTTATAAGGACTGAAGTTTACATGTGACATTTCTCGTTGACCTAAACCTAATTAATAAATAAAAACTCATTGACCTAGTCTAAAACCAAAATTTATTAACTCTTGATATATTCCTAGGTACTAAAGATTATATTGATCGAAGAAGTTTATATTGATCTTAATCTAAATTATTTTTCCCCCTCAAAACAATGAATATCTCAAACAACGATCCGAACCCCAATAGGTCCGAATGCTCTTGTATTTGTCCAAAGGAAGATGGTTTTATTACGTACATTTTATTTGAATTATAGGTAGTCTGTTCAAATTTTTTTCTGTCGAGGAATAAAAAAATTGTGTCAGTTAATAACAGTGACCAAATTAAACCGTGATTTGGATGTACAATGCATTTGTTTTCTTTTAAAGAAATATATGTCACGAGATTTGTAGATCAGTTGTTTAGCATCCATCTTTGTTTAACAAGGTTTTGGGTATGAACAACTTTTTAGTGTGTCTAAAACACGATTATGTGGTGTTACTATGTCACTTAAATTATAACATGTGTATTTGATTTTATTAATATTTTTAAAACTGAAACATATTAATTACATCGTCTACTTCTACTATAATACGTGAAATAACATCACACGTAACTTGTGTTCATGGTACTCTTAATTTTTTTTTCTTCCGGATTCTCAATCTTCGTTTTTGCTTGTATCCATACAGCTTCGAGGAACTTTCGGGTTCCAAAAAATTCTTAAAAGTTGAAAACATCTAGACTCAAGATTTCTTTTGTCACGTTGAATATTCTTCTTCCCCCTTCGTCCGAGGGAGTGGACAACTTTGCCACTTTTGGTAGCACAGCGGCAATGCTCAATTGATGTAGACAAATCACCAACACAAGATGATTAAAACAATAAAAATAAAGAGATAAAAATATGCAAGATTACTTTCTTGATTTTAAATTAATAGCACCAAATGTTAATGAGTTCTTCGGTGATTTTATTAGGGATATTTTGGTCCAGTCAAAAAATTTAACTGCTTTCGAATTGAGTACAATTTCAATTTCATTTTATTTTTTGTTACGTCAGTTTTGGTCTTGAAAATAAAATATACTTAAAATCCTTAAATTTAAATTTCAAAATTTTAATCTTTAAATGCCTTTATCTACAATAAATCTTATAGAAAAAAATAAATTTTAAAAACTCGTTTACAACAAATCTTGTAAGTTCATCAAAACTTAAAAAGAAACGTTGTTTGAGGTAGATAAAAAAAAGTGTATTGTAGTTAGATATTATAATTAATCTATGATAGAGGTAGATTATAAAAGAAATGTGATATAGATAGATAAATAATTTGTGTTACTATTAGATTATGAACAAAAACTTATCGTGTAGATCTATACATAAGAGATGGATTATAAAAAAAATGGTGATATGTAGGTAGCTAAAATACAATAATATGTAATAGAGGTAGAATAAAAAAAGATAATGGTAAATTAATAACAAAAAAAAATTGTGTTAACCTGTGATGGAGGTAGAATATACAAAAATTAACTAGTTCGAATAAAAATATTTTCCCCTGCACTTATCAAATGATAGTAGTCAACATATAGCAATGTATAAAAGAAGAAGGACCATCAAAATTAACACAACAAAAACAAAGAAGAAAATTATTGGCCTTCTTAACCGAGTGGATAAGTGTGCAAGCGTTATTCCTCTCGGCTTCATCCGAATTAGCCCACATGTGGTTTCGTTCTTGGAGTAGTTTGGTTTGGTTTAGCTAATTGTAATTTAGTTTAGTTTTGTCGTCTCGTCTAGCAAGGTATTTTGTGGCTGGATATGATTTTCGCATTTGAGTGATGTGTGATTTGGTGTCGCCTACCTACGATGACTTCATGTGGTCTCGTTTTCGCGATGACTTTATGCGGCCTCATTATTCGGCAGTGACCTTTTGCAGTTGCCGATACAAGTCTGCTATACCTACTGTCTTATGAGCATGTGACAGTTTGTATGGATGACATGTGAAGTTTTCGTATATGTGGTAGCAGTTTAGGGGTTTACTATTGTTGTCTTGTTTGAGCAAATTGACCTCCAAACTATTTTCTTGGTCAGTGTAATATTATACCCATTTGGCACCTATGTATTGTTTGAGATGATTAATAAAATACCAACAAAAAAAAACAACTTATCATTCCCAAACTGGTGAACTCAAACAATCTCTCTCTTCTTCTCTACCATTTAAATACAACATCTTTCTCTATTTTTATTTATAGATTCTTGAAGAATAGGGAATTTGAACTTTTGAACTTGATTCTTGCTGGAGAATGTTGCTATTTGGGGCCCAAAATATTATTTTGGGCCGAGATTAGAGTCATTCTCGGTCTAGTAACATTCATCTAGAATCTTGTTATGGGTTGTCCAGTCAAGGTTGGCTAAATCCTATTACGAAGAGGATGGTTTAGATAAGGGTGAAGTAGTTGAACCCTAGTGCAACAATGAGTCTTAAAGCTAAGGATGCTTAGAATTAGGGGATGAATCTAGTTCATTAAGCAACTTGGTTCAAAGTCCTATAGGGGTTAGGATTGGCCGAAACATGATCAGATTGGGTTGAGGAGTTCTAATCCAAGTAAATTTCTAGTTCGGCCATAAGGGGGTTCACTGCTATAAATAGAGAGGGGAGTGCATCATTCAAAGCCTCTTGAATTAACACACAAATTGCCTTGCGCAAAGCTTCTCAACAACCCTGAGATTTTTCCCCTCCCCTTTTCTTCCCGCCAACGTACTTCAGTTTGGATAGACAGCACTGTGAAGGTAACTGACGACATCTTCAGTTTGGATAGACAACACTGGAGCAGTATAATCAGCGGTTCAAAAAACACCTTCAGTTTGGATAGACATCATTGCTTCGAGATCGATTGGTTATTTATCCAAGTCTCGATCAACAAGAATTTCCGAGTCCTTGTTGATAGTGGTCATCTCATCAGCCTTCTGGGCGAAGTGATGTGGTACCAGGTTCTTAAGCTCAGCACATGGAAAGCCGAATTTTGTTTTATGATTAGATATTCGCAAGTACATTTTAGAGTTTGGCATTCTGACGGCCGAACCACATTTACAATCAAGACATTTATCTCTTTCGAGTATTTATGTCTGTATAGTCTGGTACCAGTTCAGCGTACTTATACTCTCACGAATATAATTATTGAAACCAAACCTGACGGCGACGATTTGTGAACTTCGAATAAACTAGTAGCCTTGTCTTTAGGCTCTAGAACCCGAAGGCCAAAACGTGTTCCTTCCTTGGCCACAGTCGTAAGATCAAGAAGTCAGCAACGCGCCCAATGCCACATCAACATATTCTACTCCCCGGTCGACGAGTTGACATGCCCCGCACACAACTGAAGGGCACAGTTAGCTTATTAATTACTCAGCCTGCGTGCCACGTAGGCTTGGTAGTTTTTAGGGTCAACAATTGCATAAATTTTTAATTTTAATTTTATATGAGAATCTATGCAAAAGTTGGTCCTCTTATGGCTGCCAATGGCCATTCAATCCATGGTTACTGACTGAAGTTTTTACGATTGTTCCTTCTGAGTCCATTGGGCAGGAGAGACGAGACATGTAGAGAAGAAGAAAAAGAAGAAAGAAGAAAAGAGAGAGAGAGAGAGAGAGAGAGAGAGAGAGAGAGAGAGAGAGAGATTGTTTGAGTTCATCATTCATTGTGTTAGGGTTAAGAGAGGTTAGAAAAGAGAGAACAACTTCAACATCTTCACTTTTATTTGAGTGGACCCAAATAAGAATATGAATTGCGGGGTAAAAAGGACATGCTTTTGATGCGAGTCCGCCTAACATCTCTTTTTAGTGAAACACCATTCGTACACAACAAAAGTACATTAAACTTGTGCATGTAAGATTAGTGTAATATTGTAGTGTTGCATGCATATATCACATATTTGTAAAAGTAAATTATGTTTCATATATGACTTTTATATGCAACTTTTCTATTATTATGTGTCACTAAAGCACTACAATCATACAAAAGACCAAATACTCATATGCATTCATATTTTGTTTTGTTTGCAATGTTTATTTCTTTGAACAACGACTCAGAAAAAAAAAAGAACAATGAGTTCAAATTCGAGTCACTAAAGAATTACAAACAATAAGACAATAATTTTTATTTTTTTCCGTTTGACTAAAGGACGGTAAATTGAGTAAAAAAACATTGCTTCCGATCTCTTTTATATCTAGGACGTTGTCTAGACCAAGAATCGTAATTAGTTGCTATGAATAATTCATACATAAATTACAAAATTACATAAAGGAATATTTAAATTGTTTTTTCCCGGATACTCAATCTTCATTTTTGCTTGTATCCACAGCTTCGAGGAACTTTCGGGTCCCAAGAAAATCGACATTAAGAGTTAAAAGTTGAAAACATCTAGACTCAAGATTTCTTTTTTTCTTTTTTTTTTGAAGGGACTCAAGATTTCTTTTGTCACGTTGAATATTCTTCTTCTCCCTTCGTTGTTAATGAGTTATTTCGTGATTTTGTTAGGGATATTTTGGTCCAGTCGAAAAATTCAGCCGCTTTCAAATTGAGTGCAATTTCAATTTCATTTGATTTTTTGTTAAGTCAGTTTTGATCTTGAAAATAAAATATATTTAAAATCCTTAAATTTAAAATTTAAATCTTTAAATGCCTTTATCTACAATAAATCTTATAGAAAAAAAAAATTTAAAAATTCGTTTACAACAAATCTTGTAAGTTCATCAAAACTTAAAAAGAAACATTGTTTGAGGTAGATAAAAAAAATGCGTATTGTAGTTAGATATTATAATTAATCTATGATAGAGGTAGATTATAAAAGAAATGTGATATAGATAGATAATACAAAATAATTTGTGTTACTGGTAGATTATGAACAAAAATTTACCGTATAGATCTACACATGAGAGATGGATTATTAAAAAACAAAATGGTGATATGTAGGTAGCTAAAATACAATAATATGTAATAGAGGTAGAATAAAAAAAGATAGTGGTAAATTAATAACAAAAAAAAATTGTGTAAAGGGGTAGAATATACAAAAATTAACTAGTTCGAATAAAAATCTTTTCCCCTGCACTTATAAATGATAGTAGTCAACATATAGCAATGTATAAAAGAAGAACGACCATCAAAATTAACACAACAAAAACAAAGAAGAAAATTATTGGTCTTCTTAACCGAGTGGATAAGTGTGCAAGCGTTATTCCTCTCGTCTTTATCGGAATTAGTCGACATGGGGTTTCGTTTTTGGAGTAGTTTGGTTTTAGCTAATTTTAATTTAGTTTAGTTATTGAGTGATGTGTGATGTGGTGTCGTCTACTTAGGATGACTTTATGTGGTCTTACTTTCGCGATGACTTTATACGGCCTCGCTATTCAGTGGTGACCTTTTGTAGTTGCCGATACAAGTCTGTTATACCTACTATCTTGTGAGCCTGTGACAGTTTGTATGGGTGATGTAAAGTTTTTGTACATGTGGTAGCCGTTTAGAGGTTTACTATTATTGTCTTGTTTGAGCAAATTGACCTCCAGACTATTTTCTTGGTTAGTGTAATATTATATTCACTTGGCACCTATATATTGTTTGAGATGATTAATAAAATACCAACCTATCGTTGCTTGTAAAATAAAAATAAAAAAATCTCATCTTCCCAACCGATGAACTCAAACAATCTCTCCTTCTCTACCATTTCAATACGACATCTTTCTCTATATTTATTTATAGATTCTTGAAGAAATAAGGAATTTGAACTTTTGAACTTGCTTCTTGCTGGAGAATGTTGCATAAATTTTTAATTTTAATTTTCTGTGAGAATTTATGCAAAAAGTTGGTCCTCTTATGGCTGCCAATGGCCATTCAATCCATGGTTACCGACTGGAGTTTTTACGATTGTTGCCTCTGAGTCCATTGGACAGGAGAGAGGAGACATGTAGAGGAGAAGAGAGAGAGAGAGAGAGAGATTGTTTGGGTTCATCATTCATCGTGTTAGGGCTGAGAGGTTAGAAAAGAGAGAACAACTTCAACATCTTTACTTTTATTTGAGTGGACCCAAATAAGAATATTAATTGCGGGGTAAAAAGGACGCGCTTTTGAGGCGAGTCCGCCTAACATCTCTTTTTAGTGAAACATCATTCGTACACAACAAAAATACATTAAACTTGTGCATGTAAGATTAGTGCAATATTGTAGTGTTGCATGAATATATCACATATTTGTAAAAGTAAATTATGTTTCATATATGACTTTTATCCGCAACTTTTCTATTATTATGTGTCACTAAAGCACTACAATCATACAAAAGACCAAATACTCATATGCATTCATATTTTGTTTTGTTTGCAATGTTTATTTCTTTGAACAACGGCTCAAATGAGTTCAAATTCGAGTCACTAAAGAACTAGAAACAATAAGACAATAATTTTTATTTTTTCCATTCGGCTAAGGGACAGTAAATTGAGTAAAAAAAACATTGCTTCCGATCTCCCTTACACCTAAGACGTTGTCTGGACCAAAAGTCGTAGTTAGTTGCTATGAATAATTCATACACAAATTACAAAATTACATAAAGGAATATTCAAATTTGAGCGTAAACAGAGAACCAATGCTTTAAAGCTAATTCGACCAAATGCATATACCAACTGCAAAACATGGTTAACAAAAAGGGGAAAACAAACAATGACATAATCAATGGAAAGAATGAATAATAAAAAAAACTAAAAATTAAAAGAAAAGAAAAGGATCATGGATGGGTGCCACGTATGTGAGAGAGAGAAGGAAAGGGGAAGGAGAAGGGAACCGTGCGTGAAGACGCAGTATGTTTTGTCCCTATATATATCCCTCTCCCCTCCCTCTTTCCTCCTCAACTTGCACTTGCCCATTCCCTTCATCCACCTCCCTCTCCAATCTCCATTACCCGCAGCGCTCTCTCTCCTCTCTGTGTTTCTCCATTGACGCTCTGCTTCCAAAGCTCACAGAGAAAAGAAAACCCACCAAAACCCACCTCTCACATCTTGCTGGTATGCACTCAACTTCCCTCTCTCTGCTCCTTGTTTTGTTTGTGGGGTTTCCTTGTTTGAATGGTTTTTCCTCTTGGGTTGTTGTGTTTGTGGATTCTCGAGCTGATTAATCGTCCAGCGATTTCAGCTCAAGAATCAAAAGGGATTGTTGCCTCTCCTTTTTTGTTTTGGGTTTTAGTTGATTATATGTAAAGCTGGATTCTGGAACTTAATTACTTGTACAAGAAGAGCAAAAAAGTAACACAAGATTCTGGAACTTTGATCTGTCGTGTTTTAGGCTGCCTAGTTCACCTGTTTTCTCAAACAAGATTGTCTCCACTAGTCATCCTTAAGCATTGAAAACATAGGTGTTCCTGGCCTTTCTGTTCGTCTTCGATTACGATCTGCTTTCTGAACGTTTCTGCTCTATGAACATGGAAAATATTGATTAAATATTGAGAGAGAAATTAAAATGTTTTTTGTTGTTTAAATATTGAATAAATATTTGAGAGAGAATTTAAAATGTTTTTCTTGTTTAAGCCCTTCTAGAAGGGCTGCTGATAATTGATAAGATTGGTTTAACTTTTCTGTACTAATTTGATTATTTATATATTGGTGGTGTTACTTTTGTTTCAACTTTTTTTTTCTTTTTTCTTTTTCTAACATTTTGTCCAATGGGTTTTCATCGCGTAAATTTTGATGCTTTCTTGTTGCCTTGTCATTGCCATGATTGATCCTTTGAAGTCTTGTTGATTGCATTTAGGCATCTTTCACTAGCCTTTTGCATTGAGGGCGTTGAACTTTCGTTAGAAGCTGATTTTTAGACCACGTTTCTAACGTTCTTGTTTTTCCATTTCTCAGATCTACGCAGCTCCCAAATACTAGTTTCTCGATCAGTTAAGATGGCTACACAGCAGCTCTTTCCCGAGGTTGTGGCTCAAGATAACTCCATTGGACAAGATAAATGTTCCTTCGAAAAATGGAATACCGTATCTGATGAAGTCGCAGACTCCGACAACAAATCCTGTGGCACCTTCGACTGCAGCATCTGCTTAGACTCTGTGCAGGATCCAGTGGTCACCCTCTGCGGCCACCTCTACTGCTGGCCTTGCATATACAAGTGGCTTCAGTTCCAGAGCCCGTCTTCCGAAAGCCAAGACGAGCAGAAACAGCCCCAGTGCCCTGTTTGCAAAGCTGAAGTCTCCGAGTCCTCTCTAGTCCCACTCTACGGCCGGGGACAAACAACCAAACCCCCAAAGCCCTCCAAGGGCAAGGCTTCTCATCTTGGTATAGTGATTCCGAGAAGACCCTTTCGTCCTTGTGGGGTTGACACGCCGCGATCAGCCCGTACCCCCACCAGTCAATACGTTACTCCGCAACTTCATCATCGGACTTCTCCTTACGGTTCACAACTAAACAGTCCCCCACAAGGCCCAGGGAATAGTCCTGGCGTCGCCACAACCGCGATCAATCCAGGAGCTGACATGTTTGGTGAAATGGTATATGCAAGGGTTTTTGGCAACTCGATAACAAACTTGTATACCAATTCGAATTCGTATAATCTGGCGGGGAGCGGTAGTCCGAGGGTTAGAAGGCATGTAATGCAGGCTGATAAGTCGCTCAGCAGAATATGTTTTTTTCTCTTCTGTTGCTTCATGCTGTGCCTTGTTTTGTTCTGAACAAATTTTTACCTCCCTTGCCCGATTGTACCCCTGTAAAAATGAGTAGAAAGATTATATGAAAGACGTGCGGATTCAACCAGATGAGTGTGTTGCTAATTTTATGTCAATGGTTGCAATAGTTTTTGTCTCCTTTTTCTTTCTTTTTTTCTCGCCTCACGTTTTAGGAGAAACCAGGTAGCTCCGGAGTTCCGGGTGTATAAGTCTGGTTACAAGGCAAATTCTCTACCGCGTTATTGAATTTTTATGCTCCAACATACACGGAGTAGAATTCTCTCTCCTCTTATTCTCATCTCCTTCCTTCCCCTCCTCTCACATATTACTTTTGTTTTATTGTCTCTATAAAAAAAATCAATATAAGATGTTAACGTGCATTAACCGTTATCGTTCAAATAGAAACGGATGGAAGGGGAGAGAAATTAGGAGGGGAGAATCCTCTTCCAACACACACACACTACAATATAGATGTTTAATTTGGAATGATTAGATTGCAGTTTTGGTTGGTTTTGTTGTTGTGATGAATGTAGGAAGCTAATTCTTGGTTGATTGGGATTTAGCTTTAGCTTCCGGAAAAGAACGAGTTCCGGACAGAGATGTTGCAATTCTGCCAGGCCTAAAGGGCTAAGGCACGAGAAAGAATATCCAACAAAATTTAATTTAACAAATTTATTGTTCAACAAAAAAAAGAAAAAGAAAAAAAAACTGAATATTATGTAAAAAAGACTAAAGAGACAGAATGACTAATATAGATATTATTAAACAATAATTCATCAACAATATCATAATTAATAGTAATATCATTCGAACTTGAAAAGAAGCATTCTAGCCAAGTTTTAACTTGTGCTTGGGAGATTTTTATGGAGTAGGATTCTCTCCCATCCTATTTCCATCCTCTTTCCTCCCCTCATCTCACACATTGCTTTTTGTCTTATTATTTCTATAAAAAAAATCAATATAAGATGTTTACGTGACTTAACTGTGACCGTTCAAATAGAAGGGGAGTGAAGAGGAGAGAGATTAGGAGGGGAGATAATCCTCCGCCTTTTATTGGTGAAAGCTACGTGTTCTGATATCCGACTCGAACTCAAATCATTTATACCTCATTTGGTGACATTTTTTCTGCACACTTCATTCCTTAACTATTTTGACTGAAACACAGTCATTATCGATAATATTTGATCACGAGTAGTGCGGATGCATTACCTTAAGCACACGCCACTGTAAGTGAAGACTATGGATCCGCACATTGACTAAGTTATGTAGATTGGTCCATCCAAATGACATAATTCTTGAGAATTGTGATCAGTTGAGATGGTTAGATTTTCTTAGATTAGCTAGTTCATTGCCATAATTATGCTTCTTCAACCGTAGTGTTGGAATTAAGTACTTAGATTGAAACGTCAGTCTTTTTAACCATTAAATCTTAATTTTTATGTTTAACGCATAAAAACTCAAAATATCTGGTACTTTGAAGGATGATAGAAAATCCTCCTCTAATCCTTATCCTTATCAAACTATCCGACGAGGCATGTCCTTTTCTTTCCCACCACCTCTTTTCAAGTTTTCAAGTTACATATAGGCCCACCCATTTACAACACAACCTAAAGCAAAACATACATACTCGTGGTGGACCTTGTATTGTAGGGTAGCACCTAAACATCGAAGGTGTTAGCAAGAAATTATTTTGGAAGTTTAGTATATCACGTAACATACTGATGTGGTTCATAAGTTTATTAAAATTATAATATGTGTACAAACCAAATTCTCAAATAAAAAATTACAGTTACTTCACGTGGTGAATCAGATATATACAAAAATTCTTCCAAGATATAACGAGATGGCAGAGAACCCTATAGGGAACGTGGTCGACTCGTTTTGAAAGCCTTCGGCGACTTTGGGTAAATGACAAATGTACGCTTGGATGGTGCCAAAACCAAAAGGGCCACCACCACTTTGGTAGTGGGCAAGGATATCACGGACGAGCACTCACTACATGGCCACTAATATGACAACCAAAATATTAAAGGAATTCTGGATCTAATTACATAGGATACTTTTGTGCTCTACAAAAACAAAAAAAACATAAAAGAGTTCTCTACCGGTGCCAGCGACTTGCTGAAATTCACGTTGAAATATAAAATGTAGAAAATGTTATTCATAATACTCGACAAAATGTTAAATTTTATCTAGAGGCATCTTCGCTCTGCGAACCCGACTGCTATTAAAGAAAACAGGCGAAACTCAAAGAAGACGACAATAGGCAGATGGGGTCGTAGGCAAAACTCAGAGAAGAAGACAATAAGCAAATGGAATCGCGAGACCCAGGTGCATGCATTGGATCACCATTGTGGAGACGGAATTCTGAAATTCCTTATCCCCACTGAGGGAAGTAGCTAACCTAAACATACGTTTGTCTTCAGAGAAAGGCATGTCACCTGACAAACTTTTTTAACATCATCAGTGTTTGTATATGATTGTAGAATTATTAGAGAGACGGATCAAAGGCCCTCTTCCAACAATACCGATATTGTCCCCCAACTTGTTAATTACCACTTGTACAATCCGTCAGGTACACCGATATTGTCCCCAACTTGTTAATTACTACATGCACAATCCGTTAGGTGTGGGGTTTTATTATAAAGGTGTTAGTTGGAGTGGTGTTAGAATATTTAAACTCTATTTTTCTCAGAGATACAGTCGTGAAATATTTCAACAATTACTAGGTGTATGATTTTATTACAAAAGATCTCAGTGACTCTAGATGCGAATTTTCCGCATGTAACTTATATGTTATTTGTTATATCTCCGGTTTGTGGTTATGTTCTCCATGCAAAACTATTGTTAATGCATCAATCCCATTATTAGTGCTATTTTGTTTTTGTTTCTTGTTTTCGGACGAACACAATCAAAACCAATTGTGACAATGTGGCATATAAATCATTATATCAATCCCACCGGAGATAGTAGAATTTGAGATTTATGAACAGTTGTTGCATGCCACCTCAACCGAATTCCAACATAATCTCTAATAAAATTGCAGGCCCAGCTTTGAAGGACAATGATTTCGATTTCTGGCAAATGCAAGGACTTCAATTCAATACAAGTGGTTGAGAGGATTAAATCATCCGTTCATCACTTCATTCTTTCCGCAATATGTTATCCGCACACTCTTTTTTACTTTTTATCCAGTTGTTGGATTGAATACATTGATAAAGATCAAAATGCAGAAGTTAATAGGGGTGCGTGAATAGTATTGCCATTTTTATTTGACTAATATATGACGACATTTATCTTTACGTGGAAATTTATACACACACATTTATCTTTAAGTAAAAATTAGCAATGCAAAAAACATACGTTCCTCAATAATTTTGAAAATATGTGACAACATATTGATATTCTTATTCACGATTATATTATTTAAACATATCAATTAGATATCAACTATGAGAAACATATATTTTAGAAACGTACGTGGGTTGTATAGCTAGAGTAAAGAAGTTGGAAGTATTTGGCAAAAGGAGATTGTGACAACAATTTCGAGTCTAGTGGGGATTGGACCGTTTGATGTGCATTTGGAATTTATGGCCCCTTTCTGTTGTCATTTTCTCGTTCCCTCATTTGTGTTCTTTGCTTTTTCTAAATGCTATAGCAGCCTAGAGTTTTTTTTAAGGGAGATTATATTCACACACTCCAAATTATTTCTCTCACACTTTTTTAATTTTTTAATATTTTCTCTATCAAGTGTTAGTGGTGTGTAAAAAATATTAAAAAATTAAAAAAGTGTGAAAAAAGTAATTTGGGATGTGTGAATATAATCTCTTTTTTTTAATACGCCGATAACCCTTCTTTTTTTTTTTTTTTTAAAGTAAAAATTTATACTGAATAGATAACACCTTACATGCACATATAGATTACCGTGTAGCGTATCGTACTAATAAAAGAACATGTAGATAAAAAATCCACACATTTTTATTTTATAGCAAAACGTTATCATAGTGGTTTACTCGTGTCACATAAATTTTTCTCCACACAATAATCTAACTTTAATAAATTAGTATTAAATTTGTTATAAACAAAATTACAATCTAAAATTTCTGTTGTATAAGTAAAAAATAAATACCACTACATTCATTCGAGAAAATGACTGCTTTGAGTGAGAACTTTGATTAAAAGATGATTAGCCAACGTTGTCCAACACTCATTTCGTCAAATGTCAAAAAATCACATCAACCTTATTTTTTTTGACTTACTGACCAAATTGCAGACTTTGATCTCCGTGCAATAATGCCACTGGACCTGCTCCCCATTATTTCTGAAAGAATCTTAATTTCTGATCCCTGTTTTCCTCATCTTTTATGGGCCCCCCCGGTCGTGTGAATTAAATGAAAACTTAAGTTCGAGAATGATGCCATTGTAACAGTGTTCCAAACCAATAAACGCAATTTCACGCGAACAAGTTAAAGTACACGGCACAGTGCAATAGGCTTAGGACATCGTCATCCCGGCATACCAGCTTTATATTAGGCACAGATTTATCTGCATCATTCGATATCCGTAGTGACAAACACCTCATATCATTCGGTATTTGCATTCTCTGAATCATTAAATTAAACGCTGTTTTGATTTCTCCGAACGCGATTCTAACTTGTGAAAGTTTTAATTACAAAGCATGCATAAGATTATACGTTATAAGAACCAATTACGGACAACAGGCAATATATGTTATAAGAACCGATAACGAACAATAGGCAATGACGAAAAGAACAATCCATAGTTCATTTCCTCTTTCGCATTGTTCTTGATGTCAGCTTATTTAAAAAATTTGTGGTTAAATGAAAATCTGTACAAACGTACTCAATCCGCCTGATATACAACGATAACACGAAAGAGAACAAACCTTCCTTTAGTTCGCCTTTTGTTGGTTATAGAACCAAACACCCTCTACAGAATGAAAACTGGTGCTCTCAACCCCTCTGCAATACTAGGTTTCATCAAATCCTCCCAGATGACTATCCTCTTTCAATTTATCAATGCCATAACCTTAGATTCATCATGTGTAATCTTCAACTTTATCATACGAATCGGTTGAAAGATGGTCGCTCCCTGTCAACACTCCCTTTCAACAATCTCAAAAGTTCTTGTGATACTTCCCCATCTCTTCTATGAAGTTCACCAACAACATACTTATCTAATTTATCACACAAATCAGCTGAAAAATGATCTGTTTCTCTAATTAATCTCAAAAGCTCTTGTGCTCCTTCCATGTCTCCCTTCTCTTTCAAGTATTCAAGACATGCAGCCAAAGTTAGATGATTGAACTTCCATCCTGCTCGACTTGCTAATATTGCTTTTTTCATTGTTTCCACTGCCTTATCCATCTGACCATTCATATGATATCCGGTTGCCAAACGAGTCCAAATGCTTGCATCCAGTTCCTTACTGCTCTCTTCAAGCCGCTTTATATATAAATCGGCCTTCTCCAAAAGACCTTTCTTGCAGTACGCAGTGATCAGCAAGTTGGGAATTCGAATGTCAAAGAACTTGGCCACAGATTCCCATTCCTCCACAATCATCTCAGCACTATCAATGTCACCCAGCTTTACTAATGAACTTAACATACAAAGATAGCCAGAACTGTATAATCCCACCATATTTTTGTACACATTCCAAATACGATAAACCTCATCTTTATTCCCAATAGTAGCATATAAAGTGAGGAGGACTTCATAAGCAAATTTACTTGTTTTATTGCTGATGAGCTGCTCTGATCGCCTAAGCATTGTTGAAGCCTTCTCTAATAAGCCAGCTTTCAAGAACCCATTTGCTGCAATAACATAACCATTCCAGTCTACATTGACCAAAGGATCGGCTTCTATCTTCATTAAAAGCTTTTCCATTCTGTCTATCTCAGAAATGGCTGCATACGTATTCAACAGAATCTTCAATGTATAACTGTCATAATCAATGCCCTTTTCTTCCATCTCCTTTACTAGAATATCTAGTTTTTCATGTTTATCTAACTGAGAATAGAGGGTCAGCATAGCATTATAAGCTACTGATCCTTTCAAATAACCTAACTCGTTCATCTTCTTGAAAATAATCTCAGCCTTTTCCAAAGATTTATTCTCTACATAGCTGAATAAAAGAGCACCATACACCTTGAAGTTTCTCAGTTGGTCTGGTATGCTATTAAAGTTCGCCTCAGCTTGTTGTAGGCCATGAACTTTTGAGATCAAATCTAGCCGAACCGCAATGTCTCCCGGAGTTAGATGCTGGTTCCGTGCATCACTCATCCATTCTGAAATCTAAAAGAATAACAGTTCAGGGTCTTCCAGTTTTATCATTTATTTTATTATTGGTCACAATTCAAGGTCCTGTTTAATAACATGCAGAACACATACTATCAACTTGAAATGATTTGAGTTGATCATTGCTTAAGCAAAAACTTCCTAAGAATTTACAAGCACATGACCAGAATCATCTACCACGGTCATCAACACACAAGCATTCACTAGAATCCACAAAAGGAACTACATCATTATGAATTTGTGCTTCATATTATTACGTTTTCACAGCATTGTCTTGAGAAACTTTACAGGCTGAAACGTGTGAATTCTAGTGGAATTGCATTCTTAGCAGAGTGATGACAGTTGAAAGTTATAAATATCACAAAAAGAGAGCATCTATCGGACACAACCCAAGTACACTTGAAAAGTATACTAACGACAACCACCCTAGAGATGATAAAACAATCCAAATCTAGCAGTGTAAAACAGATGTGTTGCTTTTACGACGTTTGTTCTTCAACCTCTTTCTAAATGGCAGTCTTTTTATTTGATAAGAAAACAAAGTGTTGTTTTAATGAAGCTTGGATTGTGTATAGCCTGTATAGTACACGTAAACCGCACTCATCATATCCGCTTTTCTCCATCCAAACAATGTTATCTTTTGCTAAAAATGATATAACGAATTCTCCGAAAATGATTATGGGTTATCAGAGTTCATTTCACAATCAATTTTCATGTCAACAACCTGCACTGTATATGCAAATTAGCTCATACTTGTGAAATTTTACAAATTGGGTTATCTATTTTCCATCATAATCTTTTCTATACGAATATTTCTACAAAATTTAATCTCACCGGATTCTGTGACTGAAATCAAAGGCTATGATTGACTCCATTGCACATCCATTCCATTTTCTATGACAATATTCTACGAAAACTAGTATAAAAACTTAAAAAGTTATTTCCTTTTCTTTTACCTGGAGAGCGTGGCTGTAGCGGCGATATTTACGGAACAGCTTGATGAAACTCTGGAGTTCCCATTTCTTGACATCTCTCCCTTCTTCCACCCACTGATTGAGAATCGGTACAACGGAAACCCTTGGATTTCCGGCCCGGGAGATCCTAATGTACAACGGCTCAAATGGGGGTTGAGAGGAGGGCGCGGCCTTAATTGAGCAAAACAGTGCACGAGAACTCCCAGAAATGGCATTGACACGCCGTGGATTTGAACCGAGAAGCTTAATCATCGAGCCCTAATTTCATAGAGGGTTTGGGAGAAATTGGGAGTTTCGGGGTTTAGGGTTTAGCAGTGGACTATGCTACCTCGACTCTTCTCATTTTTTATGTTTCATGTTTGAGACTTCATTCCACATGTTAAGGTAAACGTCGCTTGTCATATCATGTCAATAGTATAACAATGTGTCAATTTTTTTTAGAATCCAACTTAAAATCTTTCACTTACCAGTCACGTATCAGTGAAGAGAAATATTACTAGACCCTAGTACTAAGTGACGATAAACTATATTTTTTTAAGTAATTTGAGAATAAAAATAAGTATAAAAGCATTTGGTAAATTTTAATGTAAAAATAGTATAATTGTGTATAATGACAAAAACAAAACATGGTAGTTGGAATGGTTGCAACGATGCTTGTGGTAATGGCGATGGTTACAGTGGTAGGTTGTGGTGGCAATAGCGGTGATGGTTATAGCAACAATAGCAACAGCCGTTGTAGTGGTAAGTTGTAATAGTCAATAAATTCTTAAGTATGTAATCAAGATAAACTGACTTGTCAGACCCACACTCAAAAACACCCTAGTCAGGCACAAACCATTTTCCAAAATTTGGCTCCACTTCCCGTCACACAACACCAACTCCAATTTATGCTCAAATCCACGAGGAACTAAACATCCTTTTTTGGACTCCCCGGCACAAATGGAGATATCACAATCTGTACTTATAGTAAGAAATATGAAAGTTCATTTGAACTGGCGAGTTTTATGACTGCTGCCATCATTGTTACATTATTTACTATAATACAAACTATTTATTCGTATTTGTCATAGTGATGGCAAATCAATTCATTGGATTTGTTTAAAGATACTCATTAAAACCCGTTTAATTTAAATCACTATTATATAGAAGTGTGATTGGTTGGTAGTGGTGACGATGGTGTAGGTGAAATCAAATTAAATGGGTCTTAATGAGTATCCATTAAGTTGATTTGCCAACAAGCCGCCAGCTTCCAGTTTTCTTTTCTCTCAATCTCTTTGACAAGTTAGAAACTCTATTTGTTTCTGTTTGAAATAAAACCAACTGATATGCTGGCATGTTATGCAAGTCCGCAATTTCGCTTCCATTTCAGTCTTACTTTGAAAATAACGCACATATCCAACTTAAGTGGAAGCGAAACTGCGAAGATGAAATTCATCATATAATTGTCAACACGGAGAGAAAAATGCATTCGAAAAACAGAGGATTACACCATGCACAGGTGCATACAGATAACATCAAGGATTCAGAGTGATATTTGTCACTACCTAGAAAACAATAATAAAGGATTTGTACCAAAACGCTGAGACCTCTAACTTATAAGATCGTAAGTGGGAGTTCAAGATTATATAGTACATTCATATATTCAATTTAGGCGGTTAGCATTGATGTTATTTTATGAGATTAACTTGAGCTGTAGTTGTTTAAGGTGGAGAGAGGTCTGAGAACAGGCATATAAACCAAAACTAATAGATCACCTATAAAGATCAGATTACTTAGACGTCTAACCTGAGTTCATGCACTGCGTAATTTATCAGATTATAACAAAACAACTCGAAAGATTTACGATTAGAAAACCTAGAGATTGAAATGCAACCCATCATCAAAGGAGAGCAGAAAAGTAGAAAGCAACTAAACTTATTTTTTCTTAAAAAAAAAAATCAACTATTTCTGTAAGCCATTTGCAGCTACTATGTGAGGAAATAAGTTCTCTACAGGACAACTACTGTAGTTTGTATAGAAAATACAAAAGACGGGTTGGAGTTGAACATAAATTACAACAAAATACTAACTTGTAGATTTATAAAACACTGATAAAATTGAAAGCTGTTACCAATTAGGATGACTTACTTGATATTATAACCATAATAGTGAGACCAAGTACAGAATATCCCAACTCTAGTAAAAAAAATTGAATTGTTTGACAACATTACTTGATGATCTGCAACCGGCTCGTGTCTTCATGAATTTGATGTGAACGTGAGATCTAGCAAGAAGAAAATTCCCACTGGAGTTGTTTAGCGATTGTTCTATGGAATTTAAAGTTCTGCTGAATCTTTTGAAACTTCTCCATTTCTCTCACAATGAGAGGAGTTCCAAAAAGCTAACTTGGGCTTGTTTCAATGACCTTAAATGCTTCTTCATCAGCAGTAAACCCATCCACTTTCATCTGATCAAGAATTATAGCAACTGATTTTCCAGCTGCAACACTAGCCCTCAGAAGTCTGTGATACAAATCCTCAGACAAAGGACCCAAGTTTTTTAGTAAACTTATGATCTCTTCAATTCCTTCAATATCTCCCTGCCCTTCCAAATAATCCAAACAGGCCGTCAAAGTTGGGGAATGCGGCACCCAGCCTCGCCTACCAACTGAGAGTGCCTTCTTCAACATTTCAACTGCTTTAGGCATTTGCTGCTTCTCTGTATAACCTATTGCTAACACATTCCATGTGCTGGCATAAGGGGTTCTTCCTTCTGCAGCCTTGTTTACAACTGATTCTGCCTTATTAAAAAGACCCATTTTGCAATAGGCAACAAGAAGCCTGTTCAGCACCCGAAAGTCGTATATTTTGCATTGTGACTCCCATTCCTCAAATATCCCTTCAGCCCCCTCAATATCATCCAACTTCCCCAGAGATGAGATCATGCAGCCATATGGTACATCTACTGGTTCATCCGATGGCTTGTATGTATCCCAAACTCTGTAGAGCTCCTCTTTATTGCCAGTACTTGCATAAAGAGTCAGAAGAAATTCTACTGATTTCCTCCCTTGAAGAGGCATCAATCCCTCCATCATCTTCAGCATTGAAATAGCCTTCTCTGTTAACCCGACTTTTAGATACCCATTTGCTGCCATTGAATATATTTTCCAGTCGACAATTAAGTTTGGATCTTCCTCCATCCTATTTAGGATAGTTTCCATCCCAGGCATGTCAGATGCTGCAATATATGCCATCATTCGATTTCTCAACGTGTACTTGTCAATTGGAATTCCATTCTCTTCCATTTCTTGCATCAGTATGTTGACCTTCTCATATTGTCCATTTTGGGAGTAAAGATTGATCAACATGTTGTAAGGGAATGAGGTTTTTGCCATACCCATCTTCTTCATCTTCTGCATGGTCGCTTCTGCTTTCTCAACAGCCCGCTCTTGCACATAAATGCATAGAAGGGCGCCATACGCATTAAGCGATTTTAAACTTTTTGACAGATTGTTGAAGTAGTTTTCTGCATGCTCTAGTCCATGAACTCTGTGGATTAAGTTCAATCTAGCAGCAGCATCACTTGGAGATAAATCAAAATACCTACGATCCGTCATCCATTGGGATATCTAAATAAAAAAAGGATGACACAGAATAATTAGAAGCTGGCGGCCTAAACATATTTTGGTAAGGCTAGAATTAATCTTGAGCACAACTCAACGAGTGTGATGGTAAAATTCTAAAAGTAAACCCTCCATGTTATATGATAAATACTGAATCGTAAAAATGATTGAACCAAAGATATGCCATCTCATATGACTAAATGAGGAAACTATAAATTCATTTCATCTTAAAGAGAGAAACTACAATAGATTAGAATTTTACAGGTCGTTTTGGTTATTTGGCGACACTGCATTCTATCATTTGTAGCACCCAGTTCACCAATTACATATTGGATCTTGTGGTTCTAAAATGGTCCGAGATTTTAACATCTAGATTGCAGATGCCTTAATTTTTGCCCCCTAATACAATGCTGACACATGAATAACGTAACATTCGCAAACAGATGACGAAACTTACAAAACTGAAAGAACTCCGAAAACTTTCATGGACCGGGGTTGTCTACGACTACGACCCATTACAGACGAAATTGAAATAAGAAAATGTCATAAATAGGGTTAAAAGGACTGCCACATGCTAAGAGAGTTAATTTTGATTCAACAATTATAGCATTGAATGCAAACAAATGAATATAAACATTGAATTTGAAATCCCAATATTTATGATAAATAATCAAACCTATAGATACATAAGAAAACAAGTGCAGCAGCAGCAACAACAACAACAACAAAAATGTCAACAAAAGTAAAAATAAAAAAGAAAAGAAAAGAAATTGGGAACTGGGTAAGGAAGATATGAACCTCAAGAGCGTGATTGAAGCGTCTAAAGTCCTTCAAGAGCCGAACGAGCGACTGAAGCTGCTGCTTCTCAACAGCCTGACCCTCACTGACCCATTGTTCCAGCACCGGCAGAACTGAGGCTTTTGGGTCTCTGATGACCTTTATGCGGTCATGGAGAGAATTCGACCACGAAGGCGAAGAAGAAGAAGAAGAAGAAGAAGAAGAAGGGCGGATTGAATTGAAAAGAGTGTAATTTTTTCGAGGGTTTTGAAGGGAGAAGGAGATAAGCTTGCTCATGCAATTAAGCTTCATTCTCTCTCTCTACGCTTAATGCTAATGGGGAAGTGTGGCTTTGGCCTTTGGGTTTTAGGGGTTTAAGATGCTTCTGTTCACAGGTTAAAAAGGTTAAAAGGAGTCTGGACAGACCATTTTAGTACTACGATTTATTGATATTTTTCTTTATTTGTTAGTGAGAAGTTTTAGATTTGATTCTCATCAAAGATGAATTTAAACCACATTATTGATAGCTCATCTCCCTTTATGTTTTTTTTATAAAAATTAAAATAAAAAAAGAGTCAGGACAGGAATAAGGGCAGACGATATACTCCCTTGATAGGCCGTGGGCTGATGAGCCCAAAATTTTCAATTGATCTTTGTTGCAACTCCAACGACCCAATATTTCTTCTCTTCCATGAACATTCAACAATGAGCCCAGTCATTTACACTATCTTTGGATAAGTAAAATAAATTTGGAATTTGAACAAAAGTCAGAATTTATAAATAGACACACGAAAATTTCATTGTTTGGATTCATAAACATAGAAATTTAAAATTTCTGCATGGAAAAAAAACTTAGAATTTATGACCTCCAATTCCTAAGTTTATTCTAAGTTTAAATTTCATGTAAATAGATATGTCATTTCCCAATTTATACGAGTGAGAGTTTAAAAATAACAAATTATGTATTCAACTTCCATTGTTTTTTTAGATTAATCAAACAAGGAAATTCACAAATTATATAAAATAAAATCTCGTCATTTCAATTTTCATCATTTTAAAATTCCTTATCCAAACAGAGTGTTATGGAATTGTTTTTTGTTATTTTCGGAGTAATTTCTACATATTTTTTCCTCGTGAACTCCCCTTTTTATTTTATTTTATTTGAACAATGGAGATGGCTAAAGTTCCAAATGGCAAAAAATGATCTGATTTGTTAAAAACTCATCTCCAACCGATGGTTGGACTATAATTTGATGGAGCCTACCAAGCCATTATTTGCCCAAAAGGGCATTAGGTTGGCCAAATGTACCACACCACCCCCCCCCCCTTCTCTCTTAGCCATTTTCTTGGGAGCCAGCTCCTCAGTTACAATAATTGATTCAAATTTGACGGCTATATTTGAAAGCATGTAACAGTAATTTTATTAAATCAACTAATAAATTTAAAATATAAACATAAAATTAATAATTTATTGAGGGGGGCTATATTTAATCCATTCGACTGGAGATGAAAAATGAGTATAGCCTGACAATGTTTATATAAAATTTTTTTTTTGCAATTATGGACGAGGCTATATTTAGCCATTTTGATTGGAGATCACCTTGAGAAGGGGGGGGGGGGGGAGGCTTAGCCTCACAACGGGCTACCAATAATTTGTTTCAAATTTGCTTTTGGCGAGAGTCGAACTGTAAACCTCTCACATACAAGAAAAAAAAATATCATTAGACCGTAGCACTAAATGACTTTTATTTCAAATCTTTAAATTGAATTAATCATAGCAGAATTAGAGTACAAAGGATTTAGGCTACATAATCACGATACATAAATTGGTGTGTGTAAATCATTCCCCTCTCTTTATCATGAGTAATACAATTTTTAGGCAAATTGCAATCAACTTGTCTTATGTTTTTTCTTTTGTTTAAATTGGTGTGAAGTCATACCACCGATGGATACCTCTTCTTTTATGTTGGAGCTCTCAAATACAAGTGATACACAAAATAGGCAGAGTCAAGTGATACACATGCCGTATATTACTTGAAACGTCGATGCTATCTGTTAAATACAGTACAAAATAATATAAAGACCTAGATACGAAAACATACATCGACATTCAATCGTGTCCCCCGAATTGTATACAACATATATATCATTTATGTACCTGTGTTAGCAACAGGTATGTACAACATATCTCATTAGGCAAACTAATCCATACTATCCACAAAAGCTAACTGTCACCACGCCACCACACCACCGCCTACGCCTGTCTGTCCACTCCCAAGTCCTACTCATATGAGAAACATGAGGCCCAGTGCAAACACACATGCTACCGCGAACTACATAGTTCCCAGTATTCTCGACACCAACTCTATTCAATCTGCTCTGTAGAAACGCAGCAACTTCAACGGTTTCACCTTTTCCTAGCACAAATAAATCAAAGGACTAAAACTTGAATTTTCTATTGACTCTAGTTTATCTCAATTTTAAAAGGAAATCAGGTGCAGTAACCTACACAAACCTCAATTCCTTCTTCAGATTGGGAAGGGAAATGAAACCCCGTCGAGCAATTCTCCAACATTTCAGGACTCTTCATCCATGCTCTACGTGCATCACTCACCTTTATCTTATACTTGAACAGCTGTGATACAGACAAAAAAATCTACGGATTAGAAAAAGCAAACTGCTAAAGTCATTTACCTGCCTAGCTCTCTTCAAGAATCATAAGTGAGTTTTCTGAAAAGATTTATCTCTACGTAGTTTCTCTAATCTATGATAGCTGGATATCACGTGCATGCTCTGTCACATTACAGGTATGAAAAATATAATAGGTTTGGCTTGCCAAAAATTAATAATGAAATCTTTCGTCCTTGATTCCCATTCCCCAAACCGGAAAAGTAGTTTTCATGTATTTCAAACTTTAAGTTAATGTAGAAACTCGACGGAAGCAAAAAGGAAAGGAAAAATATAATATAGTAGAATTGAACTACGTAATTGTCTTGCAATCTGAATACCTGAGACAAAGGGAGATTTGGTTTCTCCAGGTCATCGCTATCGATGAGGATACCAGTGCCCTGACACTCTGGGCAGAATACAGAACGCATTTGTGAGCTCAAAGCTATCAACTGATCATCTTTTCCATTGCACTTAGCTGCAGTTTTTCTCCTAGATCTTCTCCTCACTTTTGAACTAGCGGACTGATTCGTGATCATCTCAACTTCACACAGAAGTATCCAGTGTATAAGGCAGGAAGTATGAAACACATGAAAAGCCTGCATGCGCATAAATAAAAAATGATGTTAACTACTTTCTTTGAGAAAGAAAGACAAAGAGAAACAAACTCTCTTGCAGAATTAAATACATAGATTTACGATATTAAAAAGATAGAGGGTCAAGATGGGTGGGGGTGTGGAGGACAGGAAGAAAAAGAAGAGGATGCAAGTTATCTGGGACTCACCCCATTCACATTTCGACTACTGCAAGCAAGCCTTCCTGTCTTCAAATTTATGAGAGTGGCTACATCTTTCCCAGGAAGCATCTTCTGTTGACAGATATCACACATTCTGCCCGAAGCTAAACGGTGTTGCCGTCTTAACTCTCTCCTTATAGACTTGTTAATAAATCTTGAGTGCAGAAGCTGATCATCATACCGTTCTAAAAGCAATCTTGACGTTGCACCGCTGGAAGCAGATGAATCTTCCCCACATGAATCAAACTGATTACTTAGAGATTCACTAATATCCTCAGGGTCAGAGAAGAATTTCTTTCTCTTACCGCTGCTGCATTCACCATTCTCTGTTTCTTCTGTAGGACTGGATGAAAGAAGCATCTTTACATCATCAAGTAATCCCTTCCTACCTAAATCAATATTGTAACCGAAGGTAACGACCGCAAAGTCATGCTCAGGAACCTTGAGTAAATCATTGCTATCTGTCCTTTTCCCCAACCATTCACACCATATTCTACTAATACAATTTGACAGCTCATCCTTCTCGAGGAGCCTTGCAGCAATTTGTCCAAAGCCCACCTGCTTCACTTCTATGTCAGTAATTTCATCCCTAAACAGAATATGAGGGATCGCCACAGAGGAATTCGCTCCATCAGAATGCTCATTACATTCATGACCATCAGCACCAAAATTCCCATTGCCATTAGATATCAAATTTTCCCCATATTTGACAACAGCAAGATTGTTTTCATTGTCACGAGACTCCAAAATCTTACGTTTATTGCCATCTGGAACCACCAACTGCTTATCAGCCTCATCTGAATTATGAAAGAAAACCATACCGTCGTTAAAAGGCCACGGGTTTGATTGCAAGAGAGTAACCTTAGCAGCAGCTAACCTGTCATTGTGAAGATTACCCTTCAAGTGATCAAACAGCACCTTATCACTATAACATGGAGCAAGGCACAAAGTGCAGAAGAAAATGAACTTTTTCCCCTCTTCTCGTAGCTCAACATATGTGTGCCCTTGTGACCTCACGTTGCGAAGAATTGTTCTTGTTGCTTGCTCTCTAAGACTACTAGCACTAGTCTTTGGAAACCCAACGTCCCACCTTCCCGCCATCAAAGTCTGCCGAAAACTAAGTTCAACTTCGAATGCAAAAGCGCCCTCAAAACCACCCAAGATTGAAGCTCAAATTCGAATATATCCACTGGTATCCATAGACGGAGAGCTTTCAACAACCATATGAAACTCGATTAAACTCAAATTACAAGAACTTCTTTCATTCCCAACAACACAAAATCAAACTTTCCCTAGGGTTACTCAATAGGAAATAGCCCCGGTCAATTGACAATTCTAGTGAAAACCTAAGAAGCTCAAACCGGACCGAAATTGACCGAAACCCTAGAGTTTCCGTTCCCAAATCTTTAAATTCGGGGACAAATACAGCAATACGGCAAACGAAAACAGCAAGTACAGCCCTAAAACTAGGAAAATCTAGAAATTAGCAGAGGAAACCCTAAAATTACATATTCGTAGCGTACTCTGTATAGGATCCTTGAGGAAGCGCGGAGTTCGTCGGTCGGATTGAAGCGCGTAACGAGAGATGAAGAGAAGCGAATGAGAGGTGGAGTCCTCCATAGCCATCTCCATTGCACTCGAAGCTCGAACTTCGTAGCTGTTCGGAGAGGGAGAGTGGGGGAAATGGAATGGGAGAGGAGGAGGAGAAAGGAAAGCAAGACTGTTGAGATTTCAATTTCCAGATTAAATAGTTTTCTGCTTCACGTTATTTTTTTTAATAATAATTTGTGAAGATGATATGATTGGTTAGAAATACGAAAGGAGAGCAAAGGAGAGAGGTATATTCGAATTTCGGACAGAACGGATAAGAGTCAAAATTTTATTGCTTTTTTTTTTTTTTTTTTTTCACAAGACGTAATTTTGTGGTTAAGGTCATCTTTCAGTTCCAACTGTCCTAAGTTAAAATTTTAAATTATTAAATAATGAATTTAAGATAATTTTTTCTTAAAGTAACTTTTGAAAAAAAATATTTATGTTAATTTAATTTTATGAATATTTTTACTTAGAAATATTTAGATTCCAATAAATACTGAAAGTCATTAAGCCGACATCATGAAAATCGTAGAACATTATAAAAAAAAATATGAAACATATTTAAAATTAGACCGTTAGATTATTATTATTATTTTGTAACGTTAAATTTAATCATATTAGACATTCGTCTTTAAATTCAATGAATTTATGAATGTATAACTAAAAACAAACACATATTTGGTGGGCTAGCCCCTCACCCAAGGGGAATTTTGGCCTAAGTTTGTCCCAAAAATGAGTGTTCGGTTAAAATTCATATTTGGCTCAAGGGTTGGAGCAAGTTGAGATAAATTTAGAACTTGATTTTTTACACCAAAAGTTAGAATAGCTTACTACTTTTTTTGGATATTTTATTTTAATTTTAATTTTTATTGCTAATTGCCTGCTTTTTTATTTTATCTCCACAGCTTCTCTTCATCTTCCTTGATTTTGCTTTGGCCCTTGAGTTTTGGTCCCTTTACTTTGATCTTGTGTTGAGTTTAGTTGCACGTTTTGTCTTAGTTAATGTCGGTGTTTGTCCCAGATTTGGGTTTTATGTCCTCACTCATGCTCGAATATTGCCAAAATGTGGATTCGCGTTGCTCTAGGGCGTTGCGTACGGCCATTGGGTTTCTTGCTGGGTTTCGCTTGATAGCACTGATATTATTTGTTCTCGGTGCTGTCATCCGGGTTTTCGGGTTAGCAATTCTCTGTGATTTCGATTTTGTTTTTCCTCATTGTCGGGTTTACGTACGAACGAACATAATGCGCGTGTGCTCTTTAATCTTTATACATGAAGTTATCAACATATATTTGATATCAAAATTCTTTCTTCTCACACATTCTCTCTCTCACTGTTGCTCTAAGAACATTTACGACATCTTTTCCCAAAAAAAAAAATAAATAAATAAAAAGGAACCTTTACAACATACTCTTCCATGCGACACTTGTGGCTTATGTTTTGTTTCTTGGTGCTTTGAGGCTCTCACCAAATCTCTGGTAGTATTGCATTTGCTGTTTACAAAGCAATGGAAAATGGAACTTCAATAATCGTGTTACGAAAAAGAAGGGAAAAAAAAAACCAAAGAAAAGAGAAGGAATTATTTCGTTGAAGGTATCAGGCATGTGAAAATCAAACATCGGCAGTACTTATCCGTACCTGGTCAGTTACAGATGGTGCCATCTTAGCCAGTGCTTGCTCAAAGTGAGATTCTTTTATCGTCCATGGAGATGCATCTGAACTCCTCTCGGGTAATGTCAATTTCTCTTCAAGAGCGGCCATAGCAGCTTCATTCATCTGCACCAACTGATATGTTAGAGAGAATCCCAATCACATCTCCTCCTCTTTTTTTCCTCCCCGCCAATCAAAGAGAGGTAAAGAAAACTCAACTCCAATTGAAATATTCAACTTCAACATCCCAAACAAAAGAGACAATAGAATAGATATTTAAGCATAGACGAACCAGTGCAGCAAGATCTGCTCCACTAAAATTTTCACATGTTTCCCTTCGTCCAATCTCCCTCAAATCTACACTTGCATCAATAGGCTTCTTCCTTGCAAGAGCTTTTAAGATCAACCCACGCTCATCTTTTGTGGGAGGGGCGACATAAATAAGTTTACCAAACCTACCGGGCCGCAGAACAGCACGGTCCATTACATCGGGTCTGACACAAGGCATCACATATAAGAGATGCAGAATGATATTCCTTCATATCAACTAAACCTGAAGAATAAATAAATGAGCTTTACCTATTAGTGGCACCAATTACAAATACACCTCGTCGCTGCTCTGCGCCATCTAACTCTATAAGTAGCTGCAATTGTAGGCAGTCAGTTCATTCTATTCATAAATGAATGAAAAACGAATAATTTTCTGGGTAGTCAGTTCAAGACTACCTTTGCAATTAATTTACCTGGTTCAGTAGCCGCTCAACAACCCATCCCCCTTCTTTCCCTCGCTTTGTTGTTAAAGCATCCACCTGTCAATAAGTGAGGGAAAAAAGCTTTTAAAAGGCTATGAAATGTAGGACATATTTTCCATCTCAAGTTATGTGAGGACATGAAGTGAAATGCACCTAGTTTCAAACAATCATTTGGTTACCTCAAAGAAATTCAATGTAATGTGTTCAGAAAGAGTGCTAAAACAAATGAGATATTAAACATCATTAGATAGATCTGTATCCTATATTCCTATATAAAAATTATAATTAAAAAAACACGCACACATGCATTGTCCTCGTGTCTGATTTTTGCAAGTAGACAAGATGGACATCACATCAGTGTCAACACCCGGCAATAATGTCGATACTCACAACAGTATGTAGAAAGTTTAGTTAAATCAGTGAAATTAAAACAACTCCTGCTATTACACACTGTTCTCTCCAAGCAGGTCCCCCTATAAGTTTTTACAAGAAGCTACAAACATGTAGGTGAATGACACAAGAAGAACGCCAAATGTTCAGAAGGGCAATGTGCTCAAGAAAATTTCATTTGGTTGACTTCTCAACCAGTGCATTTGGAGGTCAAAATGTAAATATAAATATGGAGAACCACAACCATATCATATAACCTTGTGCAAAAGAAAATTTCCAGACTCCTGAAACATTCCAAAGGTTTAGCTTTCTCAAATGCTATGGTGATGTGAAATGAGGTTCATTCTAGCACGATGTAGGACCACCAGTTGTTAATGACAGTCCAACGCAAGCCTCTCTACATACAATTGAACCAACTTCATCATGATAATCCAGTAATCTATTCCTTAATATAATTAAATGTTCAGATGAAATGATACAAGCCTACGAAAGTCGATAGTATTAATAACATTTGTCAATGAGAGAATCACAAACCTCGTCAAAGAAAAGTATACACGGTGAGCATGTCCTCGCGCGACTAAACAATGTCCGAACTGCCAACTCACTTTCTCCAACATATTTATTCAAAAGTTCAGGGCCCTAACCAGTTAAAAAAAGCCATGTCAACCAAATGGATCCTCTCAAATTATGCAAAAACATACATTGAATGTCCACTGTTAAAGCGACCTACATTAATAACCCAATATTTCAATAACATTCATCGGGAAAAGTCAATGACCGACCTTAATGTGAATGAAATTTGCTCCTGCTTCAGTAGCGACAGCCTTTGCTATCAGTGTTTTACCACATCCAGGAGGCCCATAGAGCAGAAATCCCGTTTCTAAATCTACTCCAAATTCCTGAAAGCACAAATCATTTCAAAATCATAATTAGCCACTTGACTGCAGACTTAAATAAAACAAATAAATAGACGAAGGTACATGCAGAAATACAGTATGAAGCAGTGACCCAACAATATATGCCATATAATACTAAATATTCACACATAGCATGTCGTGCGATACATTAATGTCTCAACCAAGGGTAATGTTTTTATTTAAGTTTCTAAAAGTTCAGAGTGTGTTTCAGTAAGAATTACATCAAATTTCTCTGATAGTTCTTTCTGGTGATAGTCATGTTTTAGCAAAGTGTGTAACTTTTTCGATAAAGTTAAAAACAGCTAATGAAAATGTTTGGCATCTATTCTTTTCCATAGATTAGTAAGTTCTCCAAAACCTCACCCAAACTAGCCATTTCACCAATTGAGTTATGTTTAAGGTAACATGTTAGGCTCTTTTTACTTGCAATTAGTGAACGGTATTGGCTTACTAAGGAATGTGATGCCATCCTGTAAATAATGTATTTCACTAGCCATAAATGCCGCAGAAAATATGTTCTGAATGAAAATTGTGGTTAAAAGTACCACATACAGATGAAAAATAATTTTCTACCGAAGTATGCACCATAATCAATGAGCTATGAAGTGTGGAGAGTTGAGCATCATTATTAAAATTTAAAAGCAGAAGAAATGGGTAAAGAAGATTCATGTTGATCATCAAGTGATTATGTCCTAGATCTTTTAGATCATATCAAGCCATTCCAAGGCACAATTTTTTAAATAAAAAATATAACTTTCTTCTACAAACACACAATGTACTAGCCATTCCGAGACAAAGTTTTGAATAAAAGAAACAAACATCTTAATTTGGAAACACATACACAGAGATTAGGAAAAAAAGATAAAACGACAGAAAATTAAAATAAGAATTACCTCATAGTTCTCAGGATATTTAACACGCCTAACAATATAGCGATCAAATTCCTGCCTTAAAAGATCTAACCCACCAACATCTTCCCATTTTACATTAGGAATTGCAGAGAACCCTTCTCTTTTGGACGAGGGCTGAACCACTTCAACTGCTTCCTGCAGAAATGAACATGTTAACACCATTACCACGAGAAATTTAATGCACAAATAAGAATAACTGGTTTTTACCTCAATAGGTAACTATGTAAGTCAAAACATGGGGAGAAAGGGTAAAGATAGTTAATTTTGGAATACCTCAAAATCAGCCATAGTAATAGTGAGTTTTTCCATTTCTTCAGGCAACCATGGTTGCATCCACCATTCTTCATTGCATTCCTCGTCCATAGTATCTATAGATATATCAGTCTTCCTCTTGTGTATAATCCTTTTCATGGCAATATTACCGGCCCTGTCAGCCAGGGCTTTCAAATCAGCCCCAACAAACCCTGGTGTAGACCTGGCTATTTTAAGAAGATCAAAAGAACCTTCAAGTTTTAGATTGCGCGTAAGCACAGAAAGAATCTTAACCCTAGCATTTTCATCTGGAACGCCTAAAACAATCTCACGGTCAAATCGGCCAGGTCTCCTTAAAGCATGGTCAACAGCATCAGGCCTATTGGTTGCTCCAATTACAAGAACATAGCCAGACTTGTTATCTGAAATTTGAGAGTTGGAATCTTCATCAGCCGGTTGTACAAGCCTATGAGATTCATCCATACAAGTCATTAGTTGTGTGACAATTCGCCTCTCCATCTCACGCTGCAAACTCTCTCTTTTTGAAGCAATTGCATCAATTTCATCAATAAACACAATTGAAGGGGCAGTTCTGTAAGCTTTAGAAAAAAGGTCTCGTATATTTTCTTCAGATGCACCTACAATTTATGATAGCCATGGCAACATATTACAAATTACAATTTTACAACACAAATTTCACAAACATAAGAACCTTAACAGTACAATATTTTTCAGCTTGAATGATTCAGTCATCGAAACTATGAAGTGAGTAATGCTAATACCTGAAACACCAGAGACTACTTCGGTGGCAGAAATCTTATAGAAGGGAATGCCGGTTTCATTGGCAATGGCATGAGCTAATTTGGTCTTGCCACACCCGGGCGGGCCATACAACAGAATCCCAGACATTGGCCTAACTCCGAGCCACCGCGGCAGCTCCGGATGGCGAAGCGGCACAATCACCTCCATCTTCAGCTCCTCTATCACCTTCTCCAACCCACCCAAGTCTCTAAACCTCGGCCCCTCACTCCCCTTCACCTCAACACCTCTGGAAACCGATCCCTTGGCTTCAGATTCCCGAAATGTTTCTCGTCCCCCTTGCCCTCCGTTTCCGCTCATCAACCCAACTTTCTCGCGACCAGGAAGGTCAATTTCTACATTCTTCTCCTTCTGGTCCTCGGGCGCCTTGGGCTTCAAGGCGCTGTTGGATCCCATATACGATGCTCGGAGGCTCGATTTCATCACATCAAACTCCGATTCCACTTTCTCGCTATATATGGCGTCGTCCAATGTCGACAACGCCTCCTCCTCATAATCATCATCAGACGATGTAGATGGACGGTCATCATGGCTTTGGCGAATCCTTCTGACGTGCGCAGTCTCTATCCGCTGCAATCTCTCCTCAATCTTATTGGCCCTCCGCCGTCTCTTGGAATTGCTATGGCCCACTTCTTCATCTTCGTCTTCGTCGTCTTCTAGGTCGCTGACATGGATTAGGGTGTTGGATTGCTTGAAGAAAGGCGAGTCTAGGGTTTTCTGGACCAACTTGGTGAAAGACTGGAGCTTGATGCGGTGGTAGTCTTTGTAATTAGTGCGAAGTTTGTCGACGATTTCGTCGAGAGAGGAGGAGCGGAGGTGCTTGAAGGTCTCCAGACGACAACGGAGCACCTTCTGCTTTTGGTCAGAGAGGGACCTCCCTCCTCCGTCGAACTTTCTTCCCGTCTTCTTCATCTCAATTTGGCTATGTTGGAACTTGGAACACACACAGTGAACTCAATTGAAACTTGAGGCACGCTTCATTAGGGTTTTGGGTTTAGGTGGCGATCAAAACGGTGCTGTTTGATGGTTTTGATTTTATAATTTTTATTTAAGAAAGCTAATGAAAAGAGTTTGAAAACTTTGAGTTATAACGATAAGAACAAAATAAAGGGTAAAGTATATAGTATAAGGATTGACTTTTTAGTGTAAAAATGTGATTTTTCGTTAAAGTGAACAGTACTGTGAGCTTTTCGTTAAAGTTTCCTTTTTATTTTGGCTTATTTTTAGCTACTCTCCCTGAAATTCGATTTCGATCCCACTTTACCTCTTAAAATTCAAAAGTTGTCACTTTTTACTCCCTGAAACTCGATTTTCATCTCATTTTACTCTCTGAAACTCAAAATTCGATTGCCTTGTTTCTATTTTTTTGAAATAAGTTCATCTGTTCAAAATTTTATAATTAGTAATTCTTCAAACTTCCCCCCTGAAATAAATGAATAGTAAAAATAAACATAAATACTAAGGCCGTATGTATGGTACAACAAGAGTCCCTCAAGTCTTCAGTCAAGAGAGTCTTTTGGTTAGAGATTTCAAATCCAATCTATGTGCGGGTCGAAATGACTAGATGTCTTACAGAATCGGTACTCGACATTAGGCGGTGCTCACAACGAGGCAGTTGCTCGGCTGGGGGCTACACTCGTTGCGAGACAGCTCGGCTCGTGGCGTTCCTTGTTGCGAGTATGCGTTTATGTGAGTGTGCGCTTAATATGAATTAACTCTCGAAATGACTCGGGTTCGCTTGTCGGGTTCACATGTTGGGTCTATGTGTCGAGTCCGCATATCGGGTCCACACATCTGGTCTTTGAGTCGGGGCCATACATAGGGTCTTTGAGTTGGGTCCACAAGTTGGGTCCAAGCTCAAGAGTGTCCAAGCTTGTGGGTGTCCAATCGTAAGTGCCTGAAGGAATGGGTGTCCGAGCACATAGGTGTCCAAATGAGCAAGTGTCTGAGCAAGTGGGTGTCCGGTCAAACAAGAGGTCACTATTCAGACTAAATCTTTGTCACCATAAGCATTTAACTCAGTAGAGTGGACTACTATAATTTTGGTTCCTTGTTAATTATTCAAATGCACGAGCATTGTCTATAAGCAATTAATTGTCAATGTGTACATATTGTGAACACTGTCATATGAGTATGCCTTAAATAGTGTGACTATACAATTTCATGCTATAACATAGCATGCTGAATGCGGATTCAATAAAACGTAACAGGTTACAATGGCGTAGCCAGAAATTATTCGGCGGGTGGGCTAAGCTAAAATTGTTGCTATGAAATCAAATTTTTAATTCTATGTTTCCTACATAAAGTTATATAATAGTAAAAACTTGAATGTAGTAATTTGAAGCAAGAATTTTATGCTATGTTTTCTAAGTTTTTAGCCTCCAAAGTTTTCAACTGAATAAAATAAGGAACTATTTGTGGTATGGAAGTTTTAATTATTACTATTAAATATAATATTAGTTAAAGTAATGAGTTTATTTAACATCTATTAGCTGTTATTTTTCTTAAAAACAACCTTACTAATTAAAAAAAATTCATTTGTTAATGGAATATGACAATTAAAAATCACAAATTAACCCAAAAATTAATATTTTTAAGCTTGAAGAACCAAACTCTCCCTATGCTATAGCCTAGGGGAGCCTTGTATGTGGCTCCGCCCTTGGTTACATGCCATAGAATGTTTGTGGTGTTGTTGCCATGTCCCATGATAAAACTGTTATATCAATAGAACATTAATAAAAATTATAAAATAATAATTTATTTGTGTATTAGCATTTTATTTAACAAGAGGACAAGTCATAGAACTGGTTTTGTCAAATAAAATAATAGGAACATGATATCTACATACCCCATTTTACTTCTCACACACTCTTCTAATTTTCAGCTTTTGGATCGTTTAAATTAAAAAAGATTAACAAACAAAAATTAACAAGAAGTGTGTAAGAAGTAATTTGTCTACACACCCCCACAATAATAATGGTAAGAATCAGGTATGTGATTTGATCAGCCTATGCCACGTGACTTGCAATTGTCAAGTAATAATAACAATAATAATATAAACAGTGTAGTGAGTGTACGGGTTAAAGAAGGTTTTAGGTGAATGTGATCAACATACCCATGTGTCTATAGATTAAAATAATAAAAATGATATGTGATGTGATATGTGTCTTGTCAACATAATATTAAAATAATAAACAATGAGCTAGGATTATTTTTCTTTTTTCCCCTCCACTTGCCTTCATTTCTATTTGAATGGTCAAATTTAAGTCATATCAACATCTTATATTAATTTTATATAAAAAGAGAAAGACAAAATAAAGAATGTGAGAGGAGGGGAGAAAAGTAGATGAAAATAGGAGGGGAGAAAATCCTAGTTCCTTATCTTCTTTGATGGGAGAGGCTAGAGAAGGAACACCATTGCCGATTTCGGCAGAGACAGTGATGGCAAGTTCATCGGCGTTGAAACCTATATATTATGGGAATTTGAAAGATCCGAGTAGTGGTGGGCACGGGCGAGGCCAGGTGCAAATTTGGAGGAACCAGACTGGACCCGTTTGAAAATGAAATGGGGTGGGTCATCGTATTGGCAAAACTAGAACTGGACCTAACCTGTTTCGTTTGAAACGAGCCAGTTTGGTCCAGGTACATGGGTACCCTTGTTTTTTTGGGATGAACTGTTTGCCAACGCAGATGAGGCTATGAGTTAAAGAGGCGCATAGCTTGTAGCAGAGTTGCTCAGATGACTCGTTGATGGGCAGCATCGGCTTGTTCTTCGAACCCGCTACGATGTACCATGGCACATATATGCCATGAACTGGAGCGTCCATCAGGACAAGAAGTACCAGCTGGCTATAGACAGCCTCCTCGAGCAGTACCCAAACTGAATGGAGATCTTGTAGCTAGACGACTCAAATAGGGAGATCCGGTCGGACCCCAATTTGCCAACCAAGACCATCTTCATCTCGGACAATGAGTGCCAGAAGCCAGACTTACGATTGAAAATTTCACAACTTTTCACAAATTTTGTAAATCAAAATTAAGAAACTGACGAAATTGAAAGAAATAAGGGAAATGAGTTACCTCGGTGTTGAGATTGGAGGATGAGGAATTGGTGGGGGGAGAGGGCAACAGCAACATATCATTTCTCAGCGGGGTGTGTTGTGTGTGTGCTCCGGGAACGAGAGTTGTAAAGATAGGGGAGAAGAAACAAAGAAGAAGAATGAGGGAGAAGGTTAGAAAGATTAGAAGAGGGGGAAACATGGGGAAGTGGGGTGTGTGTGTGGATTGTTCTCGAGAGTGATAACTGTCACATGGAGGAACAAAAGGAAGTGGGTCTGGGAGACAATAACAGTACCCAACACGGGGGTATTTTTACAAAGGTTCGCCCCGCTCCGCCCCATTTTTTAATTTTATTTTATAATTAGGAACTGGCCCGTACTCACCCCAACCCGCGGTTCCTATACTCGTTTGCCTACCCCTAGATCTGAGTCATGCGACAAAGCTGATTCGTTCAACCGCCTATGCAGTACGGGGTTTTTGGCCCAATTTTCTTGCTGATTCGCCTGGTACTCGATTCGATTCCCACTCGAACCCTTTGTCTCATTTCTCTTTATTGTTTTTGTTCTCTGTCTCGCAAAACGCCACCGTGGTTCACGAATCGTTACATAAAAATGGGACGAAAATAAGGGGTTGTGCATGGTGTCGCATATGGCAGGGTTATTGATGCTAGTGTGCTAGTTTTGGAAAAGAGAAAAGAGAGGCATGATGGAGGCTACGAAGGTTTTCTGGAAAAGCCAAAGAAAGGGTTTTGCATATTCACGGTGGAATGTGGTGAGGTTCTGAGGCTTTGACCGTGGTGGGATGAAAAATTGAGAGAAAACCGACATAACTTTTCGAGTTGATTTTCACATAGCACAAAATCGACGAGACTTTGGAACAACGTAAAGTGTCAAGTTTGTGACCTTCGCTCAATTGCTTCGGTCACCTAGTGATGATAATATGTAATGAGATAGAGATATGGAAGCAAACACAAGATGTATGTGGTTCACCCTAAGTCTGACTACGTCCACGGAGTAGAAGAGTTCTCATTAATAGTGAAGGATTTACACAAATACATAAGTTTAAGCATAATCATCATTAATGGATTCTAATGACTAGTTTAAGTATAATAATGACATTATGTGGGTTCTAATGACTAGTTTAAGTATAATAATGACATTAGGGATGAATTGTAGGAGAATGGTCTTCTTTTATAGTTGAGGAGAGTCTCCAGCTTTTGTCCGCGGTCGATATGAGACTCTATGAGCTTTATTTTGATGTTGACATGTGTCGTGCTGTGATTGGTCTCCTGGTTGGAGGGAAACTCTTGTGCTTCAGCATGGGTGCCTCAGCATGAACCCCTTAGTGGATCTTTGAAGGTATGATGTTGACTGGTGTTTGGTAGTTTTGGGATTGGTCAAATATGGTACAAACAACCTCCATTAAGAACGTAAGAAATAACGAAATTAGTGGAACTAATGACAAGGTGGCTAGAGATGAAGGGAGAAGGGATGAATGTAAGGACAATTATTAAAAGAGTGGTGGAAAGATGAAACTCAAGATTTATTGTTGCTATTTTTCTTACTTTTTCTTTTTTTTAAAAATATGTCTTACAATGTTTGAAAATTAAATTTTCTTTTGTTTTTTTGTTTGTTCTATATACGTGACACCATTTGATGGATATGTGAGCTTTATCTTTGTGCTACGTCAGTCATAAGTGGGCCCTAATTATGTCAAACAAGTAAACTTAATGGTTATTTAATGGAAGATACGTAAACATGTCAAAGTGGAGTGAATATTGAGTTTCAGGGAATGGAGTGGCAACTTTTGAGTTTCAACGGAAAAAGTAGGAACTAAATCGAGTTCAAGAGAGCAAAGTGGCAACCTTTTGGTTTTAGGGGGCAAAGTGGGATCCAAATCGGGTTCTAGGAGCAAAATGGCGATTTTTTTGAGTTTTAAGGAGTATGATTGAAATTGAGTTTCAAGTAGCGTAGTTAAAAATAAGTCTTTTATTTTTCAATGAGTAATTTAAATGTAAATTTTAATTTGTGACCAAAATTTTAAAGTTTTTTTAGCAATGTTACTGTTTAATATAAATATGTATTTTTCACATATTATATTTTAAATATTTTACTTATAGTAGAGTATATTATTTTGTGACACACCCGCACCCGAGAGTGGAGCGTGCTGGCCGTCACGTGAGTGTGACGTAGCCATGTGCGCTGTGCGGAAGCTAGGATCGAAAACTACGTACGAACCAATTAAAAACGAAACCACTAGCAACCTAGATACGATAGTGTACTAGAGGCGTAATAAAGTACTTATACATAATCAGAGCGTTCTAAGTTCAACTGCAGTCAAGCATAAATAAAAAGGGTTTAATTACACCCTCAGTGCCATACATATGAATAAAGCTGTCAGAAAGCCGGGAGTCCTCGAAGTGCCAAACTCGTAACTCTCGCTACCTAGAACCTGGAGGGGCGAAAAACAAAACTGAGTGGGTCAGTAAAACAATTCCTTTTTCAAAACCATTCTTTACTCAAATCGTATAGCCCCTCACCGTAAAACCTGTATAATTTCCCAGAATCAAAATATACTCGTATATACGTATAATTTCTCAAATCATGCTGAAAAGTATATGAATGCCGTGCCAAAGTATTCCAATCGAACTCAATCATAAAGTATTGATGTGATAAATGACATGTAATCATCTAGGCCCTCGGCCGTCTAATATTTCACATAGCTCATAGCATTATCTATATCGATATTGCACAATCATCACTACCACATCTGGTGGTCTACTCATCATCATATATATCAAGTAATTATGCTGTAGTGCTACAATCACGTGAAGACTATGCGAATAAACGCGGGTCACCTACGAGTCGAATCCACTCAGAGGTGGTCTATACGACAAGACTGTGCACCTAACTTGGATCCAAGACGAGCATGCGGTGCGAGAGGTGAACGACACGTGAAAGACTGTGCCCCTATCTCTGGGCGTGAGCACTAATATCAATGTGCAGATAAATAAGCTCTATTCACATCATATCACATCATTCTCGTCATAATTAGCATATAATCTTACCTGACACTTACCTGTGCGTCCTCAGCACCGACATATGAATATGCAATCATTAATGCATTAATATAATATATGAATACTTTGCATGGCATCAAAATCACATAAACGTTCATTTATCGTTTTCTGGGAAAAATAATAATAATATATAGGTAAATACGGTAAAAGCTGCCCACTCACTGATATGTCGCTGGGTCGTAGCCCCCGCGTCTAGCCTGGCTACGCTCGTCCTCGGTGTATGTCTCACCTATATGAGAAATCACTATAAATACGTCATTTAAGCACATACACGTAACTACGGAATTAACTTCTCATACATAGCTCAATTTTGGCATACGAATATACCAACGCGACCCACTCGACGTCACGAGCGTCGCAATATTTTTAGAAAAAATTTTGGAAGCCTCACGCGCCCCCACGCGCCAGCACAGGCACGGGGCTACGCGCCCCCCACGCGCGCGCGCCACGCGCCTTCTACCTCGAGCTCGCCGAAGCTCTCGCCGGCGCCGGCCACCGGCCGCCGGAAACCTGCAACTCCATTTTTCTCGGCCATTTTTGCACCATTTTGTCCCATTTTTCTTCCTACGTACTCTAAATTAAGTGTAGAACGAGTCTATACCTTCAAAAACTTTGAAAACCAACGAGAATCTCGTCGGGAAATTCTCCAAAATCGGCCACCTTCGATCTCGACGATCCCGACGTCAACGCCTAGCAAACGAACGTCCCCGAGCTTCCTTGGGACCTTCTAAGACTCGTGGTGAGCTTAGTTTTGCCTAAAACACAACGTATGAAAAGTTCGTGAACAGTGCCAAAATCGTACATCGTGAGAACGACGTGAAAACGAACGAAACCTCACCTGAAATGGGTGTCAACGTACTCGTAGGAGCCTCAGGAGTCGAATGGTGGTGATGGATGATTCGATCTGTGAAGTTTTGGCCACCTTTGGCCTTGGCCGTACAGTTTCTGGGCGAGGGAGAGAGAGACAGTCGAGAGAGAGAGTCTGATGGGTGAGAGAGAGTGGGGTGTGAAAATAATAAAGTGTGTGGTCCAATACACACACACACAAGCACACGTGCTAAGTTCCCCGAAGGGGTAATTCCGTCAATTCACATTCTAAATAATTAGTACGTCGGGACGAGTTGTCACATTTTGTATGGGTAATGGACAAGTTAACGTGACATCTTGAAAATGATGTTTCTTCGTGTAATATTTTTCACAGATGATATAGTGTTGATAGATAAAATGCAGGAGGAAGTAAATGTGAAGATTAACTTTTGGCGGGAAGTGTTAGAATCTAAAGGTCTTCACCTAAGTAGGTCAAATACAAATTATATAAAGTACAACTTCGACGGGAATGGGGGCTCAAATGAGATAGGGATGAGGATTGGAGATCAAAAAGTACCAAAGAGTGAACGTTTCGTTATGTTGGATCTATAGTGCTAAATAATTGAGAATTAGATGAACATAGCTGGATAGATGAAGTGGAAGAGTTCATAAGGTGTATTATGAATCGTTGTATGCCACTAAAACTCAAGAAAAATCTTTATAGGATGTCAATAAAGCCAACAATGCTTTTATGGCACGTAGTGTTTGGTGATCAAAAAGCAACACGTGCAAAAAATGAGTAGTGGAGATGAGAATGCTTTATTGGATGTATAGGTACATAAAGATAAGATGAGAGAACAAGGTTTAAGATAGTTTGGACACGTGAGTTGAATACCTACAGATGGTCTGGCAAGGAGAAGTGACTATGAGACAGAGGCTCAAGGCAAATAGGGTAGAAGAAGACCTAGGAAGACTTGTAAAGAGATCATAAGAATAGATATGGAGTATTTAGAGCTACCAAGCGACTTAGTGCAAAACCGAGCGCAATGACGTTATAAGATGCATACGACCGACCCACTTAGTTGAATAAGAATTGGTTATTGTTGTTGTTACATAATACTTATTACATTATGCTATATGAGAACGGTGTCTCCTCTTTTTCATTTTTTAAGTCGAAAGAATGGTATTTTCATTTTAGTACGAAAAAGTTATAAGAAGGAGAGGATACTCCATTTCATGATCATGGCATACTACAAACCTTTTTGAGAACTTACAGAAGAGTCTCAGCCCTTTTTTATGTTTACATGTTGCCATCGTGAGGGATTAATCGGCAATGAAACTCGAATTTAAGCCTTGATCTAACAAAGATAATAATCCTTACTAGCTCAATCAATTCTCGTTGGTCAAAAAAAGTACATCCAGTACATTGAAGCACCCCACATTTCATGTAATTACCTACCCATAGTAATCAAAATATTCTTAACAAGATATGGGGCATCTTCTTTAGTCTTAAATTGGAATGGAGTATGGGGTTCAGTAATCTTTTGGTTGAATCTGATTCTGATATAGTAGTTGCTCTAGTTTCATGTGCTTGGATGGAGAATCATCCACTTGGCTCTTTGGTTTTGTCTTGTCGGATCTTATTCCTAACTTTAGTTAGTGTTCTAAAAATTCCCGCTTAGAGTTGCCCAAACATTATCTAAACGCTAAACAGTTGGTCACCTAGACAATTAACAATAAGAAAGGCCACTTAGATTTGTCTAAGTGCCCACCTTGACACCTTCTCCTTTTTCAGGGTATGAATCAATTAGGCTAACAATGTGTTATTCTTTGTAGGTGAAAGTCTTTTCAAATTAACAGTGTATCAAATTTACAACCACATAATCAGCTTCAGCTGCCAAACACCCCCATCCCATGCATCTACTTTTCCTACCAAATTAAACGAATCGTGCTGCAGATGACCCATTAATTCAGGGAATTTTTAATTTTTCTATGAAACTTTTTAGCAAAGGAGACTGAATAATTCTACATTTTTACATCAACAACTAACCATAAAAATTAATAACATCCCAAGATAACAAGAGCCCCAATCGAAGAGATTCATTCAAAAAACGAAATTCATATATAAAATCCAAATAATACAAAACAATACAAAACCAAAAGACCACAAAATCCAAGAAAACAAACCACACCCCCCCCCCCCCCCCCCAAAAAAGAAAAAGAAAAAAGATTCAGATCTTGTTTACATCAAAACCAAATCCTACAAATGGAAAAGTTAAAGACTGATATAATCAGCAATATTAATTTCGTAATTAGAAATAAAAAAAGATTGAGATCGATCAGCCTCTGATGTGCTTAATCTTGAACCAGCCTTTCTTGCACGAATTTCCAACGATCCTCACTCCTTTCTTCACCAAGTGTTTCAGCTCCCTGGCCCTCTGCCTCACCTGGTTCTCAAACCCTGCCATTCTTTGTTTCTGCTTTCTAGAGAGAGAAACCACCTAAAGTTTTGGAGAGAGAAAGAGGGCAGAAAGGGGTTGGTGTGGGGGGTTTTATCGGGGAATTATGGCGCTGCTGCTGTTGCTGCTGGTAGAGGAGGCGCTGTTATTGTGTGGTGGATGCGGTCCCGTCTTTTAAAATGGTAGCCGCGTGGGCCAACTCACACACACACGTGGCGGAAATCCAACGGGGTGGGAACACTTTGATCGTGTCATGCGTGATTCGCCCATGTTAATTGCGGGATAAGAATAAGAATGAGCTGGCATGTGACATCTGTGGCCTTTAAATTTTAATCGACATTTGAAACGGGGACACCTCCTTTGGGCCCACTCAATTTTCATGGGACCACTCCACTGGAAAAAAATTTCAGCATCATCAGAATACGGATACAAATTGATATGATATGTTATTAACCGAAGTTTATTGCGGGACAAGAATAAGGATGAGCTGGCATGTCACATCTGTGGCTTTTAAATTTTAATCAACATTTGAAACGGGGACACCTCTTTTGGCTAGACCTGTAAACGGGTCAGATTTATAGGATTTGAGTCGGGTTGAATTCGACCCGTTAAGTTAACGGGTCACTCGAACCCGATCCGTTAAGTTAACGGGTCACTCGAACCCGATCCGTTAAGTTAACGGGTCACTCGAACCCAAATCGTTTCACCCGTTAACGATTTTTTTTTTTTGCATAGAGTTTATTTTTTGTTGTTAAGACTTTATTGAAATTACTAAAACATCCTCAACTAACGGGTGCTAACGGGTGTTAACGGGTTGACCCAAAGTGACCCGTTATTTAACGGGTTGTTAACGGGTTCACTCGTTAGCGACCCGACCCGTTAAGCATCCATCCAAATACTAATATTAACTGGTCGGGTCGGGTCAAAAATGCCGCCTCTACTTTTGGCCCACTCAATTTTCATGCGACTACTCTATTAGAGAAATTTTTTAACGTGACGGAAATACAGAATGGTACATCATATATCATTATATAATTGATAAAATATATGTGTTAAAAAATTAATAATTTAAAAAATAAAATTTATGTAAAGAAATGTTTTAATGTGTCTAGAATACGAAGTGGTACACTAGTACTACATGTCTTTATATAAGTAATGAGATTCTTGTGCTTAAAAATTAATAGCATAAAAAATAAAAAATTTTACCATTTAAATAATAACACGTAATATATTACTTGTGTTGCGGACATAAGAAAAAATTTCTCCTTTGACTTGACAGATTTTTCGCTTCTGGATGTTTCTAATTTTTGTTTTACATATGCATAATTGGGTCTAATCAAACCCTTCAACTTATTTTATTATAATGGTGGAACCATAATCGCCATTTAAAAAATAGAGGCAGATTCTCTGCCCTCCTCCTTTCTATATACTTTTATCATCTCTTATTTTGTACGGTCACGGTTAAGTCACGTCAATATTTTATATTAATTTTTTTTTATAGAGATAATAAGACAAAAAATAATAGTAATATAAAATGTTGACGTGACTTAACTGTGACCGCACAAATAAAAGGATATGAAAGTGTATGGGAAGTGGGAGGGCAGAGAATTTGCTTCCTTTAAAAATTGCTCAGCATTAACAGTTAGAAGGGGGCTAGCCTAATCGAGAAGTGTTTAGGCTAATTTTTAAAATATTAGGTATCGAACTTAACATGAATATTATATGTTTTCGCAATTTATGTGAATTGAATATAAAAAAATTTACTTATAATTTCTCTGCCTTACAGTAAGTGGGATTACTATTATACATCTATCATTGGCTCTTTATGCAATTGTGCTGAACCAACCTTTATTTTTTGTATTTGCATAAACCCTTCTCTATTGGGGTTAATCTTATTGGCAGAAATCAAAATTAAGGGCTAAAACATTGAGTGTTGGGTAGGATTGAATATTCCATGTGAGTTGTTAACTGAACCACTAGCACACAGCCAGTCCCTAAACAACCATCTGGATAAGCATAACCAAACCAAATGGGACTGGTTGAGGCTTTTAATACTTTGAATTCCATAAAATAATCATAGATTCGTAACACAATAAGTGAAAACATAAGTATATTATTATTTGAATACAACGATATATTTAATCTAATGAACATAATATAATAATTTAATATCGATTTCATTATTTAAGAGATTTGAACTTAAGACCTACATATAGAAAAGAACACTATTAAATTGTAGTATCAAGTGACGACATATATATACTTTGTGGTTTAAAAAATTTGCATTTTTTAAAGAAAGAAATTAAGTTAAATCGAAGAAAAGAAAGAAGAGGAAGTGGAAGAGGAAGCCGTAAGATACTTATGAGGATGCGGCGGTGGTCGGTGGGATCGTTCGTCGAGGTTATCAAGCATAACGAGGACGTGGCAGGGAGTGGTGGGTGATGCTGGATTGGTCAAGTAGGACGACGCGAGAGACAAGATAGTCTTAGCAATCCTCTGGTTTGTAGGGGGTCTCACTAAGACCATTTAGCGAGCCTTTTAGTCAAGGCGAGTGAAATCTAATCTCATTAAATCTAGTCTTGGCGTGTAACAAACACATGACTACACTAAAATTAGTTCAGTCCAGTAAAATTTAGTGAAGTCAAACAAACGCACTCTAAAAGCACTTGTCAATCCAAATTGATAACTTTATTTTTTTCATATGAGACAACGACTTTCGGAATTTATATGAAGTGGGTATTGTGGTTTATGCTGTTTAATCCAGAATTTGAAATCTCCGTATTATTATTGAAATCTAACCGTAAGCCAATTATATCATATGACATAACTTTGACAATTGGTGCAATTTTGTTTGTTTTGGTTGAAAAATGGGCCAATAAAGTGTACTGGCAGAGAACCTTATCTTTAGGTCTGTGGTTTTAAAAAAATAAGCTTTACAATGTTCAGTTTAGATGGCGCGGAGAGAGGTTGGCAAATACAGATCAGAGGAATATGATGATTCCTTCAAACTTCGTTTTTGTTTTAGAACATAATTGTGACTTGCTGAAATCACCATGGCCATGGCCCCATTGAAACTTGATCATAACAGCTTCAAATTAAAGGGACATATAGCTCATTTTCGGAGTCACTTGAATATTGATGAATACAACTTCTGCTTTGGGTAATGTTAGGTAAATCAATTTTTTTGACCAAATTTGTAAACCCATGTGTTTCTCAGTCTGAAAAGTGCATTGTTGGAACTAAATTGGAATGTCAAGTGGCTTTAGATTCAGGAGTTACTGCTATTGCCCTATGATTAGTATCTTCATTAGAGGCGATAAAAATTGTAAGATTTTATAATTTACAATCAATTCGGTCAATATTTCTAATGAATAGAAGCACGTTAATTAACACCTAAATAATAATCTAATTATCAACAATTATGTTATATGGTTTACAAAATATTATTTAAATCGATGCTTCCTTAATCCCGTCGTCACTTGATTGATGTCATTTCTATCTGAGATGTGTGAGTCTTAGGAACCTAAAACTTTTAGACAAGCAGCTGCTAGTCCTTATTAGCAGAAGGCCATGAACACGATGCTTCTAAATACTCAAAGGAACATGGTTTATCATAGGAAGTAAATGGGTTTACAAAATTAAGAAAAACACTAATAGTATCGTGTTTAGAAAGCAAGAATGCTCCTCTTGTACAACATCTTCTTTGCGAGTGCGAATCCGATCTTGTTGGGAAAATACTTGCAGCAGAAAAGAATTTCATGTTGGAAGCTGATCCAAAGCGGCCAACAGTTCCCGATGAGGGTAGATCCCTGCCCAGGATGGGAATACTGGACACTTGACGCGTATATCCAACAAAATCATTCAACATAAACAAGTGGACTGGAAGAGTTGAATGCTACATCTTGAAGAGACGAAGAACAAGAGAACGGAAAACAAAATCTTGGAAGAGTTTTGTACTGGTTTATGTTCTTGAAACTGAAAGGTTCAAATATAGTGAGTTAATTACAATGGTTATGAAATCGAGCGAGAGCTCAGGACAAGAATGTTGTCATTAGGGTCATGGCATTGTACAGAGAGTGTATTAAAATGGGAGAGCTCAAGTTTCCAGTCCAACAATAGGAGCATCCAAGTACACATCCAATGATGAACAACTGTAAGAAATTCTCACCAGATAAGTGAGCTGCACTAAAAATAGCTGAGCTTATCAAAATTGCAGACTGCCATTTCGTGGTGGACAAAATTGAAGCCAATAAAAATCCTCTGTAAACAGTTTCTTCCAGCACGGGAGTGATAATGCAGTATACGAGGACACAAGCAGCTTGTGAGATGTTGCTGCTCAACAAGATTTCCTTCAGAACGGGGTTGTTTATATCCTGCAATGACACGGTGTAAAATAAGTTACTTGAAAGAGAACGGCATTTCCAAAACATTGTTAAACCACTGATCTACTCGTTTAGAGAAACATGAATGATATGTAATAAGAATTTAACAATGGAAACATATGCGACTTGTCTGATGCAGTTTTGAAATCATTTTAACTTAGTACCAAGTCCTATCTCTAATCATACAAGCCCTATATGACCCAAACTAGTTAAAATCAAACCACAGCCAATTAAAAGAGTAATCTCAGCCACTGGTCAAAAGCAATATGGATCATTGGATCATTCAGATAGTAAAGATACTTCGATGGCTGTAGAGCGAAAGCTAGGCTAAGATATTTGTCAAAATCTGTCAAAGTTATCTTTGGCTTATTTTGTTTATTATCATGAGCAATGAATCAATTAAATCCATTCTTCTGTTATCATTCGCCGCTACCTAACATCAGCCAACATAAAAAAGGCCGAAATTATGACATCTCATTATGTGAAACATGTTTTTACCAAGCCATCATGCCATGTAACAAAATATATGTGTCTAGGTTTCTGATTGCAGTCTTGTTTTTGGGAAGCTCACCTTTGGTTCATTAAATATAACAAGAAAAACTAGAAAACGAAGGCAGACAAGTAATAAGTTTATTATGCCAACCTTGGGGCCAACGACTCTATCAGCAAGGAAGGAAGTTAGGAAAACCAACATGAACAGAAACCCAAATCCTACGACAGATGCCAACAGCCAGCTCCTCTCTTTTGATAGTTTGTTAGCTTTGAAGAAATCCACAAACTTATATTGTGGCTTGGCAGTACTTTGCAGAAGCAGCAGAGCCGCAATGAGCTCTAGAGTTTGAGCTCCAAGCAATGATATTGCCTGCACTACCAAAAAAAAATAAAAGATCAATTGACGGCGTGCAAACTGCATACTTACTAATGCAAAATCAAGCTTCTTAAAATTGAGAATTGCAAACAGTTCCATGTGCTTTCATGAAGCATGAAGCATAGTTTGATGCAAACAGCGGAAATGATAAGCTAATTGATTACGCAGTGGTTCATCATCCTCTATTCACAGCATATGCCAATCCATATCAAAGCAGAAAGTTGAACAATTTTTATATCCAACCCCTAACAGACTACACCTATACTAAAATGCTAAATCATGAAAAGGGAAAGAAGATTGACTGGCTTTTTGCGCACTCTTACCTGTAAATCACAATCTAACACATATAGGCGAATGATTCATTAACAAATATATTTGTACGCAAGCGTCAATCCGTGAACATGTTCCATAATTTTCCCTCACAATTCCCATTCTTCCAAGAATCAAATACTGTCAAGGCCATTACGTCTCAACGATGATAACAAAATATAAATGAACAGACTCACCTCTGTCTGTGGATCAAGTACAGGTTCATGCAACAGATGAGCAACCACAGACAACCCTCCAAAACTCAGAGGGATGTGCAAACTGAACATATAGAAAGCCATAGTGCTCCACACAGTTCCATAGTCCCATGGAGCATCTACTGCCAGTGCCGAGAACCCCTACAGTTTACAATCACAAAGAATCCCATTTCATGTTTTTGATAATGCGATATTCTAAACTACTTTAATCTACATGGAGCGGATTCGATGCAATGCAACAATGAACCCAAAAACGAAATTTACCCGGGAAGAGGGTTCATGGGTGCTTTCAGTTTTGTCACAAAAGCACTTGAAACAATTTTTGGAGCTGCATAAGAAGCTAGTGGATTTGAACTTGGTGCAAGAGAGAGAAGTATGGGGAGAAAGAGAGGAAGTTAAGGGATTGGAAACATGTCCTCCAAATCCAATGAGTTTTTTAGGTGCTGTGGGGTATACAGTTGTAGGATGCCACAGTTGCCACTGACATTCTATCATTCCGTTTCTCTTCCCCAAACTTACTGGTTTGTTCTGGTTTTCGTCCCCGGAGAGCATCCGATTCCCAGGTATAAATGGCTGGCGACAAGTTTATTGTTTATTTAAATTAAAATGGGGATGGGAATAACAAGTGACGCTTTGGCCGAGTGGTTAAGGCGTGTGCCTGCTAAGTACATGGGGTTTCCCCGCGAGAGTTCGAATCTCTCAGGCGTCGTATCAAATTTTTATTTATTTTTGTGTGTTTGGAGCAACGAGGTTTGTGCGATTTTGCTGGATTTGTGAAGGTTGGCATGCGTATGGTCGGTTGCAAAGGACGTGAAGATGGCAGAGGAGAACGTCCACCGCCTTGGCCGGGCATCACCGCTCTCCCGCAAACCTGTTAACCCTTATTTATTTGTTTACTTATTTATTTTTGATAAATTTGAGATTATTTGTGGACTCAGGCGTCGTATCAAATTTTTATTTATTTTTGTGTGTTTGGAGCAACGAGGTTTGTGCGATTTTGCTGGATTTGTGAAGGTTGGCATGCGTATGGTCGGTTGCAAAGGACGTGAAGATGGCAGAGGAGAACGTCCACCGCCTTGGCCGGGCATCACCGCTCTCCCGCAAACCTGTTAACCCTTATTTATTTGTTTACTTATTTATTTTTGATAAATTTGAGATTATTTGTGGACTCAGGCGTCGTATCAAATTTTTATTTATTTTTGTGTGTTTGGAGCAACGAGGTTTGTGCGATTTTGCTGGATTTGTGAAGGTTGGCATGCGTATGGTCGGTTGCAAAGGACGTGAAGATGGCAGAGGAGAACGTCCACCGCCTTGGCCGGGCATCACCGCTCTCCCGCAAACCTGTTAACCCTTATTTATTTGTTTACTTATTTATTTTTGATAAATTTGAGATTATTTGTGGACTCGTTTAGATGTGCTTTTAAAATAAGAGTGGTGATATTCCTACCCCGGTGTCTTATTTTCCCACTCACCATTTAATGAAAATATTAATAACATATTTATCATTTAAAATAAAAAGACTATTAAACCCCTATTTAATTTACGGAAAGGTTGGAGGAAGGAATGAGTGTGTGCTAGACAAATGCAAGAAACTTCAATGGAGAAAAAAAGAGAATTGGGTGTGAGATAAGCAGTTTTGACAAAAAGGAGGAAGAAGAGTGGTTTGGGAGTCCAGGGTCTCTGCAAGACGGTGATAGGTGTGAAGAGATGATGAATGGCTAGGTCTTAGGTCTTGCATATTCTTTCATTTTTTCTATTTTTATTTAAGGATATATTAGAGTTATTTAAAAAAAATATATTATGGTTATTCGGGAAATAACGGTGGGTGAGAAAATAACATTTCACATTTTTAATTTTTTATGGTGGATGGGATGATATGTGGATGGAAAAATAGGACACTGGGGTGGGTCTAGTTGCACTCTAAAATAATTGAAAGCATTTAAAAAAAACTGTTTTGGGGTTCTAAAAGCACCCAAAGTGCTTTACACAAAAAACACCAAATCTATACTTCTTCCATGAAACACTTTTAAGTGTTTTTTTATTTTTACATTTACTTGTATTTTTACTAAAAATTAATTTTAAAAATATTTTCATTAAAATCACTTTCAGTCATTTTAAAAATATATCTAACGAGTATGTGTTTGTTTCTATTTAACAAACAGAAAAAGGCCACAAATATGAAATTGAAGACAACGGTGTCGTTTGTTGCTAATAAGGCTCACAGCTTTCTCACTCCGACAGGGACGAAGCCAGAGATTTGTGTGAATGGGGGCATCCTCAAACAACAAAGTCATAATTAAAAAGCTCAAGAATTTACTAAACACAATACTTATATATTAACCCATAAAGTTTTTCATACAACAATCCTTTACAATATCCCTCGACGCGTTTTCATGTTCTGAAAGCATTGCATGACAACATCATTACTGATACCATCAAATATCTCTCTCTATAAAAATAACCATGTTATCATTCATCCATTGATCTCCCATCCGATTTCTCAATCGATTCTTCAGAATTTTCATGGCTGAAAATGCTCTTTCAACAGTAGCAGTAGCAACTGGAAGAGTTAGTGCTAATGTCACAAGCAAGTAAACCAGCGAATACACCTTGTGTTTCTTGCATTGAACCATTTTTTTTGTAAGATCTCCAATCCCTTTTAAACCTGAAAACTCAATGCTAGACCACATATCCACAATGTAAGTCTCAAGTTGAATCTTAAGTATTACCAACTCATTCATAGAGAAGTCTTTAGGATAAAACCGGGCAAGACGCAATAGCTTTTGGCTATCAAAAGCAGAGAAGGAGTCGGCTGGACATAAACATGCCAAACAAAGAAGTAACTCAGTGTTGGTCTCATTGAAACGATTATTTAGTTCTTGAAGCTGCCAATCCAAAACAACATAAAATATCTCAACACAATAATGATACATATTTGTGACAGCTTGTGCTTTTCGTTGCCCTCGCCTTCGAGAAAGAAACATATCATCCATATTAGGCACATCAATATCATGTTTATGACAAAATTCTGAGACTTCACTAAGTAAAGAATCCCAACCACTTTTCCTCATTATCTCCAACCTTTGCTTACAAACTCCAACCAACTTCATGGCATTTACAATATCTTGATCCTTCCTTTGCAATGCTTGTGACAATTCATTGGTTATTCCTAGTATATCTTTCATCAAGTGTAGATTAAACACAAAATCAAATGATTGCATGGAATCCAATAAATTATTCGCTTCACATCTTTGTTGAGAGCTTACTCCATCATCTGCTATTACTTCAAGTACATCAAGTCTGGATGAAAACATAGTCATTATACTTACTAAAGTACCAAAGTGTGAACCCCAACATGTTTCTCCAGCACGTTTCAAAGTAGTTTCTTGATTTTTGCCTGTCCCACTTGTAAACTCACCATTGTTTAGTGCTTCAATAACTGCAATAGATTGCTTCTCTTGAAGAAGATCACAACGCTTCGATGAAGCTCCAACAACATTTACCAAAATAGTAACTATACTAAAAAGAGATCAATTTGGATATTCTTCTTTGCCACAGCTACAAGAGCTAATTGAAGTTGATGTGCAAAGCAATGAATATAATAGGCACAACCACTTTCTTTCATAATAAGAGCTTTAAGACCATTGAACTCACCTTGCATATTGCTGGCCCCATCGTAACCTTGCCCACGCAACCTAGACATGCTCAATTTATGCCTAGAAAATACCTCATCAATGGTTTCCTTGAGTGAGAGAGCAGCGGTACTAGTAACATGCTCAATGCCTATAAAACGCTCAACAACATGCCCATTCTTGTCCACATAACGCAATACAATAGCCATCTGTTCCTTCATTGATACGTCACGAGATTCATCAATCAAAATAGAGAACAACGAAGTGCCAACATCTTCAATAATAGCCTTGATCGTCTCAGTTGCACAAGCATTTACAATGTCTTTTTGAATATCTGGTGACGTCAATTTGTGATTATTCGGAGCATTTTTCAAAGTAACAGCTTTCACATCCTCATTGTGGTCGGCAAGAAACTGTAGAAGCTCAAGAAAGTTTCCATGGTTGCTTGAATGTTCAGATTCATCATTACCACGAAATGCAAGCCCTTGTCTCAAAAGAAATCGACAACAATCGATTGATGCATTCAACCGAGCTCTATATTGAATTCGAGCTTCATCATGAGTTTTAGAGAAAAAAGACTGGATATGTTGCTTTTGACTCCTTAAAGCTTCAAAATTACTCCATGCTTGATTGTGTGAACTATTGACACCTCCAGTATGAGTTAGAAATCTTTCTTTCTTCTTCCAATTAGAAAATCCTTCGCCAACAAAGAAATCACCACCTGCTTGTTCTCCAATGTTTGGTTTAAAAAGGTAGCAACACAAACAAAAGGCAACATCATTTTCAACACTATATTCCAACCAAGTAGGAAAATCATCAAACCAAGCAGGGTTGAATCGTCTTTGCGTGTCTTCATATTTCTTGTAAGGAAAATTATGGGTTTTAGGTTGTTGAGGACCAGCTAGCACATACGCTCTTCGTACTTGATCTCGAATATTAGGATTGTAATCCAAAATTCGAATTCGCTTACCAGGATCTGATGGAAGATTTGATAAAATAAATTCTGTACTATCTTGTACCCGAGTATCATTATTTTTCTCAATAACTGGGGATGGCAGCACTGATATTTTTTTGAAAAACCTCTCCATGATGTTTCAGTCTGCAAAGTCAATCATATTGATACCAATAACATATAAGGTTCATACGTAATTTGTAAAATTTATAGAATAAAAATCTCAATAAAATTCTTAGACTCTTAATTTCAATAAAAATCTCAATAAAATTCTTAGACTCTTAGCATCCTCGGATGGGCTACAAGGCACCGTTTCAAGTGATCATTTGGTCATGACTTGTATCTTTGCATTTTTAGTTATCGGATCTCGGATCATTTGGTCTCAATAAAATTCTTCGACTCTTAATCTTAGAGTATACTATACTAATATATTAATATGCCCAATAACTAATCCATATCTATTCCAACCAAGGTAACAATTCAATTAACCAATACCAATAAGCATACAAATTATTCAATAAATAAACATTTAATTCAACTAATCATATGAATAAATGTATACACATATTCATAGAATTCGTAATTTCAAAATTTCATTCATCAATAATCATAAAATTCATATCAATAATCAATAATCAATAAGTCAATAACCATATTAGTGCATTACCATAATTATATTAGTGCATTAATTAGGGTTAGAAATTTTAGATTTGGGAATTAAAAAATTCACCTGAATATATATGTCGGCTGGCTGGAGAGAAACTGGCTGCTGGCTGGCGTGGCTGGGATGGGAAGAGCAACTTTGCTCCTGTTCCGTTCCGTTTGAAGCTGTTGGGGGGAAGAGAGCAGTGTGGCTGCTCTCTGATTGGCAGGCCGCAAAAGCCAAAAGGGCAAAATGAAATGCAAAAGGGGATGGGAGTTTGGGACTGTGGGGACAAGCTGTCCCCCACTATAAGTTATAACATATCCTTTTTTTTTTTCCAAAACGAATCGTTTCGATGAAGCATTTTTATATTTTTTTTTTTACCAGAGGGAACCAACCACCAAATCAGAGACTATGTAATTTTTTTAAGGAAGTTATACAAAGAATTAATTTCGATATTATAGTTTAAAGATCCTACAGAAAATATTCTTTGTAATTTGTTTCAAGTTAATAAAAATACCATTAATTATCTCATGGCATATTTGGAATGATACCCGCGCAACCGTTTCGTTTGGTTTTGAACAAAAAAAAATAAGAACGCAGCTCTGCTTCTGCAGAACCAGATCAGAGAAGAACCAGGGGGGCTTTGCTGAACCAAATCGGAGAAGAACTTGCCTAGTTTGAGCAGCATGCCAGCGTCAGAAAAATCTCAGTGGGGGCATCCGCCCCCCTAGGCCCATGGTAGCTCCGTCCCTGCACTCCGACCGACTGACCCAGGTATCTCTTATCCTCTTCTTTCAGTGCCGATTTATTCTCAACTTTACGATTTAATAAGAGGATTTTAATTGAAGGTTTAATTAATTAGGGTTTTAATTAGGGGTTTGGTTGTACTTGATTCTGTATGGTAGAGTTGGACCAAATTCCAAACTAATTCAATACATGGTCTTTCTGCAATGCAAATATCTGGATAATTGAATAAATGTAGACAAGGATACAACTTTAGTATTTCATTTTCTACATGTCTTGTATGTTTGTTTCTCGTTTCTCTTTCCATCTGTTTTTATTTTTTGTGTTTTGTTTTTTCATTGTATGCGTATGCATTTTGGTTATCCATAGTCCAAGCCTCCAAGGTTGTTTATTATCCAAGATATCCGCATTAGGTTCCTGAAATCTTGTTGGCTGCATTAAAATTACCTTTGGGGCGGGTCTATTCGATATCCAAGATCGGCTTAGCCATTGTTTGGGCAAGTCGTATTGTTTTAACAGGTTCCGTAAGCTTGGGAAATTTCAAAGAAACAACGGAACTGCAGTTTCTAGTTTTTGGCTTGGAAAAAACAAACTTAGGGGCCCGTTTGATAACCAATTTGTTTTTAGCTGTTAGTACACTTTATGGTTAGAAATGAAGGAGAAATACGAGGAAGAAGAAAAGATGAATAAGGATAGAGGAAGGGTGGTGAGAAGGGTGGGAAGAAATGCACATGGAATGATAACAATATGAAAAAAAAAACCAAACAATTTTAAGTAGGTTTTCGTTCTGATGTCATTTCATGTGCATTTCTCCCTGCTCCCTCCTCCCTCATAAGTTCTACCACACTACATCCTCCACCATTCCATCTACTATCACTCTATATCTAGTTTATAGTTTCACCCCATCCCACTGTGGAGTCCTGGCTCTATCCCTGTCTCCTGTTTAGCTTCAATTCGTGAATTTGTTCCTCATCTTGATGATTATACGTTGCATCCTCAGATTTGTTTTCTTTTTGTTGAATGCCAAAGAGCTGCATGTAAAGTTTGTCGTAGTACTACATTATCCGATCTCAGTACGTCTTCTGGCTTAGATGTTCTTCTGTAACCTCATCCATTTCGCTCTTGCACATTCAAGTTTACAGTCATATACATGTAGAATGTTAAGAAAGTTGGGTTAAGTTTGGCCGCAAGCTCAAAATATGCTACACTCTTCAGCTGTGCTATTCCTGGATTTACTATAATTTTGATTATGCGCTCTTAAGATTTTTGTTTGTTTATTTACTTTTATTTTCATTAGTGTTTTTGGAAATCCTCAATTTCAAAATAATGCAAATCTTTTTATACTGTGTTTCTTTGTGGTTTACAATAAACATAACTGTTTTTTCGTTTTTCATTTGAGAGCCATTTTTTATGCTTTTGAAGGTGCTCTGTGAAAAGTGTTATTACATGAATTGGTAACAAATAGTGAGAAGTAGCATAATAGAAGAATATTATGCCAGCATTGTGCAATTTTTTTTACATGCTTCTAGTGACATTACAGAGGAGCTTGCAACAACCATGAGTTGGATTTTTGATGTACGTGGTGACTAGGGAGGTCGCTAGGACACATCAAGGTTATCCGATAAAGGTGGAGGGTTGGTGCTCATGCGTTCTGCTGAAATTTTGTATCAACTACATAGTCTTCACTCTTCAAGTATATAGAACAATAAAAAAAAAATGTCGGAGGCTCTCTAAACAAAGATGATTCTCACAACACAAAAGACATGTACAATAGATTTATATGTCCAGTCTATAAACATTTCATACACAATACACCACAATGGTCCAAGTCCATACATACAAACTACAAAACCTCCCTTAATTTGGAAGGGGCATTGGCAAGCCAGTTTGCTTCAATCGTGCAAGGTTGTAGTGATCAGTCTCTTCTCCAGCAAGGTAGACAAGTTCATGCACATGTCATTTGCAGCGGACTTGTCAAAAACAGCCTTGTCGGTACAAAGATCCTGGGTATGTATTTTCTCTGTGGGAGCATTATAGACGCCAAGAACATGTTTTATCAGCTTGATTTGAAATATACTTTGCCTTGGATCTGGATGATTAGAGGGTTTACTATAACGGGTTACTTTGATTATACCTTGCTGTTTTACTTTAAGATGTTGGGTTCTGGAGTTTCACCCGACAAGTACACTTTTCCGAGTGTTATTAAAGCGTATGGTGGTGTGAATAATGTAAGATTGGGCAAAGCAGTCTATGATACTATTCAGCTTATGGGTTTTGGAATTGATATATTTGTGGGCAGTTCTTTGATCCAACTGTATGTGGACAATGGTTGTATCCAGGATGCATGGCACTTGTTTGTTAAAATGCCTGACAAAGATTATGTTTTATGGAATGTTATGCTTCATGGCTATGTTAAAAATGGAGAATCAAATAATTCTGTTAGAATGTTCTTGGAAATGAGAAGTAGTGAAGTTAAGCCAAATGCAGTGACATTTGCTTGCATTTTGTCTGTTTGTGTTTCAGAAGCTAGGATTGGTTTTGGTACTCAACTTCATGGGCTTCTTGTTGCGTGTGGGTTGGAGTCGGATTCTCCAGTGGCTAATACATTGTTAGCAATGTATTCTAAATGCCAGTACTTCTCTGATGCCCGCAAGTTGTTTGATATGATGCCTCGAACTGATTTAGTGACATGGAATGGAATGATATCTAGTTATATACAGAGTGGGTTCATGCTTGAGGCTTCACGTTTGTTTTAGGACATGATATCTACAAGTGTCAAACCTGATTCAATCACATTTGCAAGTTTTTTACCTTTTGTTGCTGAATAAGGTAGCCTCAAGCAAGGTAAGGAAATTCACGGTTACATTGTAAGGCACTGTGTGCCTTTGGATGTGTTTTTGCAAAGTGCACTTATTGATGTATACTTCAAGTGTCGGAATGTGGAGATGGCGCGCAAAATTTTCAACCAACGCACCAGAACGGATGTTGTCATATGCACAACTATGATTTCGGTTGTTCTCAATGGGATAAATAGTGATGCATTGGAAATTTTTAGATGGTTACTTAAACAGAAAATAAGACCAAATTCTCTACCAGTGGCAAGTGTTTTACCAGCTTGTGCTGGTTTGGCTGCTCTGAAATTCGGAAAGGAAGTGCATGGTAGCATCCTTAAGCATGGGTTTGATGGGAGGTGTTATGTGGGTAATGCCCTTACAGACATGTATGCAAAATCTGGAAGACTAGATCTTGCTCATCATGTTTTTCAAAGACTGACTGAAAGGGATGCTGTTTGTTAGAACTCGATGATAATAAGCTATTCCCAGAATGGCAAACCAGAAGAGGCAGTTGATATATTTCGTCAAATGGGGATGGGAGGTGTCAAATATGACTGTGTAAGCATTTCAGCTGCGCTATCTGCATGTGCAAATTTACCAGCATTTCATTAAGGGAAAGAGATCCATAGTTTCATGATTAGAAATGCCTTTAGCTCTGATCTGTTTGCTGAGAGTGCACTGATAGACATGTATGCCAAATGTGGAAACTTAGATCTTGCTCGCCATGTGTTTGACATAATGGAAGAGAAGAATGAAGTTTCGTGGAACAGCATCATTTCTGCTTATGGGAATCATGGTCACCTTAAGGAATCTCTTGTTTTATTTCATGAAATGTTGGGTAATGGGATCTTGCCTGATCATGTCACCTTTCTTGGTATATTATCTGCTTGTGGTCATGCAGGCGCAGTTGATGATGGAATTCTCTACTTCCATTCCATGATTGAGGAATATGGGATCCCAGCTAGGTTGGACCATTATGCTTGCATGGTAGATCTGTTAGGGCGTGCTGGACATTTACATGAAGCATTTGAAACAATAAGGAGCATGCCATTCTCCCCAGATTTTGGTGTCTCGGGAACAATGCTTGGAGCATGTCGGCTCCATGGCAATGTTGAGCTTGCAAAAGAGGTATCAAGATATCTTTTTGAATTGGCACCTTAAAATTCTGGCTATTATATACTCTTATCAAATATACTTGCTGATGCTGGAAAATGGAGGAGTGTGCTTAAGGTTCGAACTATGATGAAAAACAGAGAAGTTTAAAAGGTTCCTTGGTACAGTTGGATTGAGGTGAACAACAACACTCATATGTTTGTTGCAGCAGATGAGAGTCACCCAGAGTCTGCTCAGATATATTCATTACTCAACAGCCTTCTTCTAGAACTAAGAAAAGAGGGTTATAAAGCAAGATCTCACCTTCCAATGCATCCACAAACCTTGGGGGTATAATTACTGGAATGTTTTAGTTTCTCTTCTACAATTCTGGCAACTTCAGGATTAGGAATGTGTTGCTGGCTTGTGAGTAAGGTAAGCCAGGGACCTTGTTGGCAACAAATTCTGCTATATCTTATTCTGGAAACATTTTCTTTGCATACTCAGATCTACAATTGTCACCTGTAATCAATAAAACAAGTTTTTATCATGTACTTTATTGCATTACTTGAGGCACGCCAATGAATTACTAAAAAGCTCTTTCTATCAAAACTACTAAGTTAAACATGCTTGGGTCAGGTAAACTATGAATGGTGGCCTCTTGAGAAATTTGCCACTGCACCCACACAATTTGTACTTTTGTAAAAATATAATTTTCCATGAGTAACAAGTTGAGTAAGTACACATTTCACGTCTTCCACATTCTTATGTGCATTATATTGGACAAAGATAGTTGTGCATTATATAGGAACATGAAATGATTTTTCTATGAAGGTATGTTGCTGTTTTAGTTTCCTTTTCTTGCAATTTTATTCAGAGTCTTTTAAAGAAAAAGAAATAATCATTTAGAAAATAATAATAATTTCCTACAACATGTTTAGTGTCATGAATAATTGAATATCTAACTTAGCGTGTGTACTAAAAGTTGTTTCTCTTTAATCATGCTACAGATCTAGAATAATTTTTTTGGAAGCGTTGGGATTGAAAAAATTGGACCTACCTTTGTGCAGGAAACAAATCAAATTACTGATGCCCCATAAAATAGGGCCATGTAATCTGTAGACGAGAAGAAAAGAGATGTTCACTACACATTATTGAGTTGGTAATTGAATTGGAATAACATGTAAACTTGTTTCCTTAGAAAAGAGAAGGAATAATGCTGGTAATTGAATTGGAATAACATGTAAGCTTCCTTAGAAAAGAGAAGGAAAAAGGGGTTCAACTCTCAAATTAGAAATCTGAAAAACTACCTAATAGGTCCCCTCTTGATTATGCCTCTGATTTTGAAGATAATTAAACAAATTGGTTTTGGAACCTTTTGCTGCTTACTTGATATTCTCAGCTATGAAGGTGCGTTTTTATCTCCACTGGTTTCCAAGGCCAAGCTTTTTTCTTATATTTTGGTCAGTTTGATCATATATACCCATTTTTCTTCGTTGAAAAATCGTTCCAGCTTGGTGAGATACATTATGTTTATTCCTAACTCTTAGGTAAAAAATAATTACAAGACTATTTTTTTCCCTCTAGATTATTACTCTGATACTTTATAGGCAGAAAATCCCTGAGGTGTGAATCTTTTTTTCTGTTTTCCTTGAGCTTCTAGTTGGTTTCTGTGTTTTGTTAACCCCTTTTCGTGTTATGTGACAATCTCTGGAAATTGTCACGATTTTGTAGAGTGGAAACAGCGGCTTGTTTTGCAGGAGCGGGGCAACCATGTGGTGGTTCCCTATTTTGAAGGTTTTGCTGGAGAGTCCATTTACGGTTGTGGGTTTTGTTGCTGAGGATCAATTGGCTTACATCTATGCAGTCAAAGCAACGTGTAAATGGAGATCTGTCTGGTATGTATCTCACCTATGGTTTAGGATAAAATACCAAAGAAAGGTTTTTGGCTTTCCCATCCAGACTAATATCAATTGATAGCTTCAAGCCTTCAACAACTGGAAAGATTAAATACTTGAGACGCTCATGGATATTTGCTTAAGTTATATGAAAATCAAAATCCATGTTTAGTAGCTTATTCTTTTTTTAATATACCTGCAAGTGAAGGGAATGTATAAGTGGGTATTGTCATTTGAATAACTATTTGATGATGGAACCACCTCAACATGATTCATTACAGTAGGGGTGGCACGGGCCGAGCCTGGCCGGGCTCAAATTTGGAGGGGCTGGACATAATCCGTTTTAAAATGCAACGGGACGGGCCAGACCAAGTAATAGAAAATAAATTTTGGAACCGGACCTAACCCCGCTCATTTGAAATGGGCCGGTTCTGATTGGTCCATGAGTCCAATGTTAATATTTTTTTTGTCGACAGAGTGGCGGCAGCCAGGGTGGTGTTCGACAAAGAAGCCGGCTCCTCCACCAACACTCTTCTGCCTTTCCCTCGAGAAAGACACTCCACTCTTCTCCAGACCCAACAAGTTCTCCTCCCAACCCAAAACTTTTGTCAACGTTTTCATCGCCATTGCTAGCGCCGGAGTGCTGGCCTACCCTACACCTTCAAGAAAAGTGACTGGGTCTTCGGCTCCCTCATGCTCTTCTCCGTCGTTTTCCTAACCTACCACTGAAGTAACAACCACAGATCCAAATCCAAATCCAAATCCCTAAGTCCAAACTAACTTAAGGCCATAACCCAATTACTTTCTCTAATCCTCATTTTTAATCTACGACAACACCATTTCCCCTCTTAACCATGTCGTCCTTCGACTCCTTCCCCAATGACGACTAATCCCACGACCCCCCACTGCAACTCCCCTACCGGCCAGCTCTTCGACCACGATGCATACATGGGCTACGACCCTGGCCTCCCTTCCCAACACTACGACTTGTTGTTCAACCCTCCCACCCACCACCACGACTTCTCCCCGTTCTCTGTCGATCCTTCCCCTCCCCTCTACTCGTTGTTCTCCCCGGTGGGGACAGCAAGCCCAACATTGAAGCAGTCCCCCGAGGTCTACAGCTTCGGCGTTTCCACCCCTAACCCGGAATTCATGTAACCTTTTGATTCGGCGGTGCCTGAGGACAATGGTGTAGGCGCGTGGTGGCGATAATGATGACGGGGACATTTTCGCCTCTAGTGAGCCAGTGCTGCCTCTGCCCGAGGAGATGCGAGGGGAAGGCTTTGCTCGCCATGAGTGGCGTCGGTGAGCTCAGATCCTAATTTGTTGGCTTGTAATCATATTATTATTAAAGATTGAAATTTTGAATTGAAGTTATTTACTTGCAAAATAGAGACTAATTTTGACACGATTACATTAATTATTTGGTTAAGTTGGATTTAAATTCTGTGTTAATAATGTTGTGCAATGTGCATGCATGGGATTCAGGGGCTTAATAGCATCTAGTTTAATTTGATATCTGTATCTGTGATTCTGTGTTCGTTACTTTTTTTTATCTTAGTTTGGGGTCTGAATTAATGATGTTGAGATTTGTCCTTGTGTTTGGTAATCGGGTTATGCCAGTAAATCGCATTTACTATGTCTCAGTGTTGTGTGTGTGTGTGAATTTGAAATGGGGAAAATCAGCTTAGATCTTGACTGAATCATTGCATAAGTTTTGTCTTTCCCGTTTTGAGTTTCTTCGTTAGCTGATTCCAGTCGTCGCTATGGGAATCAATGGCAAGTCATTGACCATCATGAAGATGGATGGATTGCAATGTCTCCTCCAATCTTTAAAAGGAACTTAAGATTCACTTCTGCTTCACTGGATAGAAACTAGATGTCGTTGAATTGCCAATGGATTCTGTTTTAGCTGGTTATATTGTTTCTCTCGGGAATATAGGTTCGAAGCTCTAGCTTTTCCTAGATTCCATTCCATTGTACTACATTATACAACATTTACTACTTTTTTCTATCGCGATCTTCCCATCGCGTAGATATTTGTAACTTTTTGGTTAACAAACATTGGAGTTCCTTGTATTGTTGGCCAAGAGAGCCCGAGAACATAATAAAATCCTAAGTCTCTAAAATCCTAGGTCTCTACATTATTGGTTTTAGTTGTTAGCTGGTTAACCTAACGAAATAAATGTGTAAAAATTATGCCTTATTTTCTTTTCAATTGTTTCGTCTGCACTGATTAACGCATTGAAATATTTTGATACAATCTTTTGGCTTCAATGTTCTACCTCTTCCGTAATCCTAATTCTCTCACCCTCCCTCCCTCTCCCTTGCTCGCTTGCACATGCATTCATTCTATGATCACCATCAGTGCTTCACATCCAAGATGTGAATTTAACTTTCTGTGCAGCTGTACCTGGCCAACCAAGAGAAGTTCCACAAAGAAGCTGACAAACATTACTGGAAAGCAATAGCGGAGCTGATTCTTCGCGAGGTTCCTAATATTGAGAAGAAGAGAGGGAAGAAAGATCCTGACAAGAAGCCCTCAATTGTTGTTATCCAGGGCCCAAAACCTGGTAAACCGACTGATCTTTCAAAGGATGCAATAGATTTTCCTGAAGCTGAAACAGAAGACTCTGCCACACATGATGCCGCCCCCACCTGCCAAAGATGGCAAGGATGCAAAGGGAGGAAAAGATGGAAAGGATACAAAGGATGAAAAGTATGCAAAAGATGCAGAGGGAGGAAAGGATGCCATGGAAGGAGGAAAGGATGCAAAGGAAAGAAAGGATGTGAAGAAAGGAAAAATTAATTCACCAACTGTGGCTGGAGTTGCAGCTGCAAGCACATCTGTTTCACCTGCCAAAGACGTTACTGTGAATTGTTCTCCTGGCTCATCAAAACCAGAGGCTCCTGCTGAACCAGAGGGTGAGCAACATTCAGAAACCACACCAACTCCTGCCAAGTAATGAACTTTCATAGTTTATTTACTTTACATTATCTTCGAGTCTACTGCTTGGAAATTACTAGGAAGAATAAACACAATCATTTGTCGATGATCCAGAGTCTGCAGTATGGAATGCAGAGACTGCAGAGATTTTCTTCCTAACTTGCTGTAGGGTTTTGTAGTCTTATCCTTTAGAAATTGCACATGCTCTTTTATTGACACCCGATTTATCGAGTAAGGACCAAGTTTGTCCTTACAGTATTACTAATTATCAAACTATATAAATTTCCCAAAAAATGAAGTGTTGAATGATCATAAAAAGAATACCAAATAGTTATACAAATTATCAAACAATAAATGGCCAGATAGTTCCAAATTGTGTATTACTTTCACACATAATAATAATCAATTACATCACTGCTTATATTTATATAGAAAATAAGCAAATAAATACAAACTCAAAAGAGAGGTTATTTCATAACTTTGCCTGCAGAAGCCAAGTCTTGTTCATTTTTTGGGCCTTGGGCGAACATCGACTGATTGGAAGGTTACTACTTGTAATAGTCGAGAACACTATATATGGTTTGCGTGGCGGTAATGATGAGAACAATGATGATCGCATTTGAAACTGACCAGATTGATGATGGATTGTATAGATAATCGTTCTTGATCCTTGCAAGCCAATGCCTTAGCCAGCGTTTTTCATAATATTCGTTCACTTGCCAGGTGAGTTGAGAGTAAAAGAAGGAGATGCGTTCAGTGTCATTGCAAACCCTGTTGAACAAACTAACAGTGTCCTCCTTGCTCAACTCGGTGTATATAATATGTTTCTGAATGAGAGAGTCCAAATCTTTGGTAGACTTGATGAGGTGGTTGAAGATCATGGCATAAGACAAAATGCGACATTGATGGTGCCTCACTGAACACTGTTCGTAGGCTATGAGGTTTCTGTAGACAGATTCTGTATGGACTTCAATTATCGTATGTGGAATTTCCATCACTCCATTTTCCCTGTTGAAGGTTATGTCCAATGGAACTTTCACATCGGATGCAAGTCGAAATTTGACTCCAATTTCCTCAAGATGTGTCACTGGGGGAATAGGAGTCCAATAATCACGATGGTCTCTACTCAACGGTGATGATCCAACAAGCAAATCTCTTAATTGGTCAAGAAAATGTCTGATTTCCCTCGTCTCCGTGGGATGAGGCCTAACGAAGAAATATGAGCGCCGAGATAACCTAATATTAAATTTATGTAGACAAGGATCTCCTGGTTTTGCTGTGAGGTTGAATAAACAGTCCACAACTTTCCACGGAAGCTGGTTTTCAAGCAGCCACAAGTCCTTTTTAACTGCCGAATACACCCCTGGCACACTGAAAACATGGTCATCAATACCAGGATCTTCAAACGCATTATCCATGCGGAGGAATTGTATAATAAAGCAACCATCGACCACCATCATTTTCACAAACTCATAGCTATTCAGATGATCAAGCTTTTCGTCATAGCAGCTACGAAGGAACTCTTCTCTGCTTCTAATTTCTTTGACGAACTTCACCAGACTGGTGTCTGGAGTTGGTTTGCGATCGAGGAGGCCCTGTAAATACCATTGCTTAACTTGTTCCATGTCTTGCAACTTTTTTCTTCCGTGGTGATACGGCCCGATTGAAACCATTTGTGGGACAAAAACATTTTCATTGTCCCTGACAAGTTTCTTAGGGACCCTAAATATGCAAGTAGGATTTAGTTCAGGAAGTTTCTCGGAAAGCTCTGTTTTGATCTGGGACGCAAAACTTTCGTCTTCATTTTCTTCGTTTACGCTCAAACTTTGGTTACCCGCATGACTTATTTCTCTCTCAAATCTATCTCCGTTCTCTCTCACTTGAATTATGGAGTGATCACCGTTTGAATTGTTCTCACCAACTGAGTCTGTCATCGTCAACTCTTTTCAACTCCAAACGTGACTCACCTACTTTAGTATTATAAATTAACAAGAACAAAAATTATAAATAATGTCAATACTTCAGTTGAACTACCATTTATTATTGAAAACTTACAAAAATTTTATACCATAATAAAAAAATGAAAATATAACTTTACTTGTGACGACCAGTCCCTAATTTTTTCGGAAAATTCTCCCCGGTAGTGTAATTTGATGATTTTATCCTTTTCGAGATATGTGTTTCTGACGTGGATGTATTTATCTGACTTTAAATTATTTTCCTCACCATGGTAATTTTATTATACTCATCGTTACGAGTACGCGTTTAATTCTACAGTGTGAAAACATTGTTGTGGATATATTGCGCACAACCCTATCCATATTTTTTCTTTTAAAACCAACCATGCATGTGGTTTCAGACACCAATCAAATATTCTCCTTATTTTTCTACCTCAATCAGAGAGTTGTCACTCTCTTTCCTCTACCAATCAAAACACACCATTATCATTAGTCATCTCATTTCTCTCTCTCTCTCTCTCTCTCTCTCTCTCTGTAACCTTCACTCTCACTCTCTTCTTCTCTGCAACTCAAACACAATCATGTTCCATTCACATATCGAACACAAAATTAGCATCATCGTGCTCATCTCGACCTCACGAGCACAACCATACCTATTAAGCTTCGTGAAACTAGTTTTGAAGGTTTAACTCGGAAGGTCCGAACTTAGTGAGTCCGAGTTCGTCGTGGTTTCAACCGAGTTTCAAATTTTGGAAGGTCAAGGAAGTCCTCTTGCACATCCTTAAGGTCCTTAGACTAGTTTTGGAGGGACGTTAGACTAGTTTTGGAGGGACGTTGACGTGAAATAACCCGAGTTCGTGGAGTTGACTTTTTGGCCAAGAGCTTCAAGGCATTTTCAGGCCATTTTTCGTCCACTTTTGGATTTTTGGAAGGTACAATCTTGTTCTGCTCTTCGTAAGCTTCAAATCCATATAAATTTCTTAAAAAATGGTTGAGAAATGAACAAGTTATTCAATTTGGAAAATTCTCCAATTTCCGGCGAGTTCAGACGGCAGCGCCGGCGACGGCGACCAGCGAGGTTCACCGGAGAAGAATGAGAATATTCCGTCAAAGTAGACGGAATATTCTAACGGCCTCAGCTCTGTTAGTTATATTTAACGGAATAATCCGTCAAACTGATGGAATATTCTTGACGGCGTTACTTACACGAATTGCATGTGCCTTGGCCAGTGCGTGGCGGCACGTCCGGGGTCCAAATTTTTTTCTAAAAATTTATGTAGGTTCGTGGCGTCTAGTAGATCACGTTTGTATATATAAACCTTAGGTTTGAGCAAACTATGGGAGTTTTATTTAAGTTTTCATATATGTGTTATTAAAATTAATTAAAATAGTAATTTCAAATATAGGGGTGACTTATCCCGAGGACTTTCGTGGTCAAGTAAGGCTTGGAGGTTACGATCCTTTGACTTACCAGTGAGCGAGCATTTTGTTTTAGTATATTATGTATATACCTTATAATTTCCATAAATGTTTTTAAATGGTTATGCTTTTTTATTCCATGCTTTATATATTTTCGAATACTATGAAATGATTGAGATTTAGATTGCATCATGGCATATCCATATGCATATTACCTGCATATAATTGTTGTGAATGGTTCTAAATGCTAAGATGAACGCGAGACACGCAGGTAAGTCCAGGTAAGATATTGTTGTGAAATGAATGGTTGAATCTTATGGCTATTTACTTAGTATGCTCATCATTGCTACACTCTGGTGTTAGTGCTCCCGCCCAGGTCCAAGGTTAGTCCTTCACGTGTATGTTCACCTCTCGCATTGCATGCTCGCCTTGGATCCAAGTAGGTGCTAGCCTTGTCATACATGTCACGTTAAGTGACTCTGACTCGTAGGTGACCCGTGCACGGCGCTAATCTTCATGTGATCATAGCACTATAGCGATTATTATACACCTAGTCTGTCGTACAGGTCACATTAGGTGACTCTGACTTATGTGTTAGCTTATGACTGATGAGCGATATGTATTGTCGTACATGTCACATTAGGTGACTCCGACTGACATATTGGTATGAATTACAACATGATTATCTTTATATTATCGCTGAAACTTTATGCTGTCTTATACATCTGGACTTACATTTGGCATGGGTTGGTTTTTCATACTTATGAGTAGTATGATATTTTGGAAACTATACATGTTTTACGGCAATGGGTTAGTATGTTTGAAAAGAGAAATAGTTTATAAACCTTTATTTTTTTGCCCACTCACCTTTCTGTTTTTCGCCCCTCCAGGTCCTAGATAGTTGAATTCCTGTGTAGGAACCATTCTCTGTTTTTCGCCCCTCGTTGGTTCTGACATTTGTCTCATCTTATGTAGGAACCATTCTCTGTTATGTATAAAGTACATTTGCTAGTTCGACTGCACTACTCTCTAGCTATGCTCTGACATTGTAACTTATGAGTTTTATCACTTCCACACGCTCAGTTTAGTAGTGTAAATTAAATTCTATTTCGGTTTTAATTTATTCACATTTTCACATCACTTGCACTTTGGTTAAGTCACCTTTCGGTGACGGCCATCACTGCTTGTCTCGGGATAGGGTGTGTCAGTTGAGATCAGAGCATAAGTTTAGGTAGTCCTGCATTCCTCATTTGTACGATAGGATCTAATAATTCTTGATTCTTTTATGTCAGAACCAAGGTTCTAAAAAATGCTAGGCACTAGTTGGGCGGCGGGCTAGCGCCTAATGCCTAGGCAGCTAGGCAGAGTCTAGGCGGGCGCCTAGGCGGTCTAGGCAGATTTAAGTAATTTTATTATACATCATACAAATTAATTCAATTTACTACATACTATGTGAATAAACATTGAATAATATGTTATTTTTTTAAAAAGAAAAATATATGTGTAAGAAAATATGTAAAATTTTAGACCTTTTGTACCATTTTCTAAGCCTTTTTGGGCCTTTTTCATTAATAAAATGTAAGATTGGGCCTTGTATTCCTTATTTCACATCTGAATATAATAATAATGGACGCAGTGGACCCTAACCAAAAACCTAAACCATCTGATCATTTATTATCCTATATCTATTAGAATAAAAGAACACACCAAATGCCCTCCCGATTTTGAATCACCTATTCACCCTTTCCATAACAAAACCCTATGCTGCTCACTGCAAAAACCATGGCTGCCGTCAGCCATATCACTACATCTGCAATTGCAAATCCATACTTTTTCTCTCGTCTTGCAAACCATTGTCACGACGAGAGGGAGACAACGAGACTAGGGGAGAGAAGACGACGAGGCATAGAGCACCCAGATTGGCCAGCGTCCACTTGATTCTGGGTAGACCAGTCGAATTTTCCCAAGCTACCTAGACCGTCTAGCTTCTTCTAGCCCACCCAACATCCGTTTAGGCCGCCCAGCCGTCCGCTTTACGTCGCCTAATAACTTTCTCGATTTAGTAAGAGATATTGGGTTAATCGGGGTGGAGCACAGCCGTCTAGCGCCTAGGGCGTTTTTTAGAACACTGGTCAGAACCATGCCATTTCGTAGAGATCCACATGCTTCTTCTGAAGCTAATTTCCCCGACTTTGGGCAACTTGGGGATGCCATTGCTAGTGCTATTCAACCATATCTCCGTCCTCCACAATGGACTAGTTTGGAGACCGTGTTCCATCTCTAGATTAATAATCTCTTTGGTGATAAGGGGGTTGAGAAGTCAGAGATTTGGTTAGATCATGTAGATAAGACTTTCAAAGTTATGCAGCGGCAAGGGAATCTACAACCTGATAGATGGGTCGAGACGGCGTCGTGGTTCATTCGATTGGGAGTAGCATCATGGTGGGAACAAGAATCGCTGCAGTTGTCTGCTCAGGAGGCTATGGATTGGAATATGTTCAAGCAACAGTTCGAGGCCAGATTTACTCCTCAAAAGTACAAGGATAAGAAAAAAGAGGAATTTACCAATCTCAAGCAAGGGAAGATGTCAATGACTGAGTATCATCGAAAGTTTATCGACTTGTCCAAATATTATCATGAGATTGCGGGAAACCTCAGGGAGATGCTTCGCTATTTCAAGGATGGGACTCGTAAGAAATTGCGTTATATGGATACCATTACTCCATGTTCCACCTATCAGGAGTTCTTTGAGATCCTACTCCGGGTTGAGGATTCAGAGAATGCACTCGATGACGATGATGATGAGGTTGAAGATAAGAATATCAGGAAGAATAGTAGAGGGCAGTTTTCTGTTGGCCCGAAGAAGACCCAAAATTTCAAGCGCATCGGTAACAGTTCGGGTTCATTGAGCAGTAGTTCAAACTCTAATACTCCTCGGCGGGGCAACAGATCTATAGGCGGTTCATGCTTTCAGAATCAAAGGAACCCCAACAATTCTAATGCTCCGCTCTATCGCAGGTGTAATAAATATCATTTTGGTGAGTGTAGGCGAGGAAGCTGTGGATGTTATACTTGTAGACAGATGGGGCATCAGCTAGTAATTGCTCGCAGAATCAGAAACCCCAGCCTCCTACACTACCAGCTGCCGTACCTCTTTAGCAAATTGCAGGGCCTGATGCTTATACGCTGACAAGTTATGATGATGCCTTTCACTATCAGGGCGAGGTAGCCCATTATCTAGGAGGAGCGTACCAGTACCCGACCGATCCTTATTATCAGGGTGGCTATCCTCAGTACCAGAGCAGTTACATTCCATATCAGGGTGGTTATACCTCGTATACGTCGTATCACGGATGCGGTCCGTAGTGGTATTCTGGGGGTCAATATCAGAATATTGAGGGATCATCTAGCAGCGGCGCTTTGACCCGGCAACCCAATCAGTCAAATCAGGATCGAGGTAATCAGGGGCGAGACAACCAGACTTAGAGAAATTAAGGTCGAGGAGGTCGTTAACAGACCGAAGGGTGAGTCAACCACATCACGTTCTGGGTCTCTCAGAATAATCCAGACTTAATCATGGGTACGTTAAATGTTTTTGGTCACTTTGCTAGAATATTGATTGACTATGGTGCTACACATTTTGTTATCTCCCATACGTTTGCTCAAAAGACTCAACCTCATCCTACTCCCTTTGGTTTTAAGTTGGAGTTCTCGATGCCTAGGGGCAAAGTCTGTTATGTTGGTTGGGAGTATCCGAGATGTCCTGTTTTTGTGGATGATGTCGTGATGCCAGCCAATCTTGTTCATTTGGATATCGTTGACTTCAACGTTATCTTAAGTATGGATTGGTTACACGATAATCGTGCCAATTTGGATTGCTACAAAAAAATTGTTACATTTCACTGATCGGGCATGCCAGTTGTCACGTTTATTGGTGAACGTAGCGGTCTCAAACACGAAGTCATTTCTGCCATGAGGGCAAAACGGTTGTTGAGAAAATGATGTTAAAGGTACTTGGCTCATGTAGTGGCAATGAAAGATAATCCTGTTCGTATAGAAGATGTTCGGGTAGTCAGACACTTTCCCGACGTATTTCCTGATGACTTACTTGGCTTACCACCAGACCGTGAGGTGGAGTTTACTATTGATTTCTTCTAGGTACCAATCTTATTTATCTGACTCCTGCTCATACGTAGTTAAGAGAATTAAAAGTCCAGTTGCAAGAACTTATTGGCAAGGGGTTCATTCAGTCGAGCATTTCCCCTTGGGGCACTCCAGTTCTGTTTGTTAGGAAGAAAGATAGAACCATTAGGTTATGCATCGATTATAGGCAATTGAATCGGGTGACGATTAAAAACTGTTATCCATTGCCTCGTATCGATGATTTTTTTACCAGCTTCGTGGTGCGAGTGTCTTCTCGAAGATTGATCTAAGGTCTGGTTACTACCAGCTGAAGATCAACCAAGATGATGTTCCAAAAACAGCTTTCAGAACTCGTTATGGTCATTACGAGTTTCTGGTGATGTTGTTTGGGTTGATTAATGCTCCAACAGCCTTTATGGACTTGATAAATTGGGTATTCAGATCGTAATTGACGACATTCTGGTGTACTCTAAGAACGCGGCTGACCATGCCAGACACCTGCGCTTAGTTTTGAAGAAGTTAAGGGAGAACTAGCTCTACGCCAAATTCAGCAAGTGCTAGTTCTGGTTGGATCAAGTGTCCTTCTTAGGGCATGTGATATTCGCTTAAGGTATCCTCGTGGATCCCCAAAAGGTAGTAGCAGTGAAGAATTGGGAGCAACGTAAGATAGTTACTGAAGTTTGGAGTTTTCTTGGTCTTGCGGGTTATTATCGGCGTTTCGTGCAAGACTTTTCAGCTATAACCTTACCTTTGATGAGGTTGACCAGGATATGAGTAAACTTCGAGTGGGATGAAGATTATGAGTGAAGTTTCCAACAGTTGAAACACTGTCTCACTTATGCACCTCCCCTTGCACTTCTTGATGATAGTGGGAATTACGAGATCTACAGTGATGCCTCTCTTAACAGTCTTGGTTGTGTGTTAATGCAGCATGGAAGAGTGATCGCGTATGCTTCACGACAGCTGAAACCCCATGAGGTAAACTATTTTACTCATGATCTTGAGTTAGTAACAATCATCTTCATTTTGAAAATCTGGAGGCATTATCTGTATGTGGAAAAGTGTAAAATCTTTACTGATCATAAGAGCCTCAAATACATTTTCACTTAGAAAGATCTTAATCTCTGGCAGCAGAGATGAATAGAGTTGCTCAGTGACTACGACTGCACTATTGAGTACTACCCCGGTTGTGCGAACATGGTGGTCGATGCTCTTAGTAGGAAATCGCGTGGCCAACTTAATGCTTTGCATGCATGTCGTATTCCCATCCTCACTAAACTGAGATCTACTGTAGTTACTTTAGAAGTGAGAGATCGGAAAGCCATACTTGCTAGTTTTTGAGTCAGACCAGTCTTGATGGATCGTGTTCTCGAGGCTTAAATGAATGATGCAGAATCCCATGAGTTAATACAGGCAGTGTCAGAAGGGAAAAAAAAAGATCTCAGGATTCAGAATTCCAATGGTATGCTGATGCAGGGTGATCGAATGTATGTGCCTAATGCAGAAGAACTGAAGAAGGAGATTCCCGATGAAGCACATATATCAGCTCATGCGATGCATCCTGGGAGTACCAAGATGTATCATACCATCCGACCTTTCTATTATTGGCCTGGTATGAAGAGAGAAATTACTAAGTATGTGAGTTGTTGTGTAGTTTGTCAGCAGGTTAAGGCGGAAATGAGGAAATCGTTTGGGTTATTGCAGCCACTCCCAATACCCTAGTGGAAATGGAAAGACATCAATATGGATTTCGTGTACCAGTTACCACGTACGAAAAATGGATATGATGGTATTTGGGTAATTGTGGATCGACTTACCAAGTCCACACACTTTTTACCCGTTCGGGAGAATGATTCACTAAATCGGTTAACTGAACTCTTTATCTCTGAGATAGTCAAATATCATGGTGTTCCAGTGAGCATTATTTCTGATCGGGATCCCAGATTCACTTCGAAGTTCTGGGTAGCTTTCCAAGAAGCGTTATGATCAAGACTACTCTACAGCACAACTTATCATTCTCAGACGGATGGACATTCAGAGAACTATCCAGACACTTGAAGATATGTTGAGATCATTGGTTTTGCAGTTTGGAAAAGCGTAGCATAGACGCTTGCCGTTGATAGAGTTTGCATACAATACTAGCTTCCATTTCAGCATAGTTATGTCACATTTTGAATCGTTGTACGAGAAACCGTGTCGTACACCACTGTGTTGGTCAGAGGTCGGCGAAAGAGTTTTGGTGGGCCCTGAGATTGTGGATGAGATTACTCAGAATATTTAGGTGATTAAGGCTAACCTGAAAGCAGCCCAGGATCGACAGAAGAATTTAGCTGACAGACATGCGACCGACATGGTGTACAAGATTGGTGATTGGGTATTTCTTAAGCTATCTCCATGGAAAGGTGTGCGTTTTGCGAAGAAGAGGAAGCTGAGTTCTCGGTACATCGAATCGTATCAGATCATTGAACGAGTCGACGAGGTTGCTTACCGACTTGATCTACCTGCAGAGTTATCGATGGTGCATAACTTATTCAACGTGTCAATGCTTCGGAGGTATGTTGCCGATCCATCACATGTGATTCCTCCCTAGTCATTAGAGATTAATCTGGACTTGACTTATGATGAGGTTCCTGTGACGATTCTCGATTGGAAGGATAAAGTCCTCAGAAATAAGACCGTTCGGATGGTGAAAATCTTATGGAGAAACCACTCGGTTGAGGAAGCCACTTGGGAGACCGAAGAGCGCATGCGAGACATGTATCCACGTCTATTCTTTAATTGATTTTGTAGTCAGTGTTGAAATTTTAAGGACGAAAATTTTTTAAGGGGGTAGATTGTGATGTAGATACATGTCTCGTAGCACTAGAGCTAGTCTTCACGTGATCGTAGCACTAGAGCGATTATTACACACCTAGTCTTGTCATACAGGTCACATTAGGTGACTCCGACTCGTGTGTTAGCATATGACTAATGAGTGATAGGTGCAGTCGTACAAGTCACATTAGGTGACTCCAACTCACATATTTTTGTATGAATTACAGCATGATCATCTTTATATTATAAATTTTATGCTGTGTTATACATATGGACTTACATTTAGCATGCATTGCTTTTTCATACTTATACGTATTATGATATTTTGGAAACTATACATGTTTTACGGTGAGGGGTTAGTATGTTCGAAAAGAGAAATGTTTTATAAATCTTTATTTTTGTGCCCACTCACTCTTCTGTTTTTCACCCCTCCAGGTCCTAGATAGCTGAATTCCTGTGACACTCGAGGAGCTCTCGTTGGTTCTGACATTCATCGCATCTTATGTAGGAACCATTCTCTGTTATGTATAAAGTACATTTGCTAGTTCGACTGCACTACTCTCTAGCTATGCTCTGACATTGTAACTTATGGTTTTTTTTTATGGGAAATTTGGAAAAATAACCAAATTTCGAATCCCAAATAGAATTCTAACCACCATTTTTAATTTTTAATAATTGTAACCAAAAGTTGATATGAAAATACTAATACACCCTTAAAATAAAGTTTTGTAAAAAAAAAAACCCAAAAAACAAAAGGCTCGACTGTCTTTTACCGCCATCTTTGTCCTTTCTAGACGATAATCCAAAACCACATAAACCCAACCCAAGCACAACCAGCCATGGCATGCAGCATGATCCTTCTCTCTTCCTCTTTTATACTCTCACACATAACTTTCGTTTAGTTCCGAGCCCCTAAATTTTTTTTCAACCCCCTCTACATGAAGACGACTCTCACTCTCACTCTTAGTCAGCTTCCTACTCTACTCTTCAATTTCTGATTTTCAACTACGACGATGTAATCCTTAAGTTCGAGCACTTGCACCACCAAGCGTACAACTTCACTGAATTCCATGTCCGCTGCCCTTCCTCAACATCTCAGCCCCTCAATTGGGACCTCCACTTCTAAGATCAGCTCCATAACCAATCGTTGGTGAAAAGCCCAAAATGCGTTGGTCCCTTCTCTTTTTCTCTCATTTTCTCCAAAGGTTGAACTTTGGATTTTGTTTTCTTCTATGGTTGAATTGGAGTTTTGGGTTGTTTAAGGAACTTCAAGGAGCACGGGTGGTTTTGAACTTATTCAATTATACTTCGAATCTCCTTATCTTAATTGAATCTTGTTTTGTTTAATTTCCATGGATGACATTTTTTATTTTTGGTTCTTTTGAGAAAACTTTATTTGAAGGGTGTATTAGTACTTTCATATCAATTTTTGGTTATAATTATCATAAATTTAAAAAAGTGGGTAGAATTCTATTTAAGGTCCAAAATTTGGTTAGTTTTCCAAATTTCCCGGTTTTATCACTTCCGCTCGCTATGTTTAGTAGTCTAAATTAAATTCTATTTCGGTTTTAATTTATTCACATTTTCACATCACTTGCACTTTGGTTACGTCACCTTCCGGTGACGGCTAGTACTCCTTGTCTCGGGATGGGGTGTGTCATTACCTCTTGAAATTTATCTTTTTTATTTAAAAGACCCACCATCATATATTTTTTTCCATAACAAAAACTAATTGACTAGGCCCCAACTAAGGAAATTAATTGGTTAAGTTTTACTTCACCTAATTTGTATTTTCGGATGCCTAAAATGCTCCTAATGACATTTTGACTTTGGGTGTATAGATTATTATCTACATTTATCATACGACTTATTTCATACAATTAAATGTGGAGAATTTTAACGAAAAGCTCCCGGTACTGTTCATTTTAAAGAAAAATCACATTTTTCACTAAAAAGTCAATTATAATACTATTCACTTTATCATTTAAGTTTTACTTCACCTAATTTGTATTTTCGGATGCCTAAAATGCTCCTAATGACATTTTGACTTTGGGTGTATAGATTATTATCTACATTTATCATACGACTTATTTCATACAATTAAATGTGGGGAATTTTAACAAAAAGCTCCCGGTATTGTTCATTTTAACGAAAAATCACATTTTTCACTAAAAAGTCAATTGTGATACTATTCACTTTATCATTTATTTTATCATTATCATTAAAACTCAAAGTTTTAAAGTCATTTTCATTAGCTTTCCTTTAAATGTATGCATAACTAGCTTATGCGAGTTAAGTCGCCGTGGTCATCGTCTTGGACAGTGGCGAAGCACAGTACCTCCGATGAAGACGGGTGTGCTCCACGCACCGAGCCCTATAGTTCCACGCGCCCGTGAGTACAGGCGTACTCGCGATTTTTGCAACTTTGCAGATTTTTCTTCCAATTTCCAGAGCTCATTCCAAGCTCGAAACAATACCAAAACGAGTGATTCAAGATCCTATGTAAAGTTAGAAATGTAGGGAATCGATCTATAGCAGCTAAAGGGTAAACGGAGGTCTGAGATCATAGGAAAACTGACCTGAAATTGGCCCAATGGCCACGGTCTCCCGCTTCCCAGAATCTGGAAAATGCTTCCCCGAGCAGTTTTGTGATCAAAGCTTCACCAAAACCATTATTTATCAACAAATAAATACTTTAAACCATTAGGGAGGAAGACCGGAGGAGTCTAGTGGCTTATCTTTGCCAGAGACGGCGATTACTGGCCGGAGGGAGGGTTGAACAGTGAAGGTACAACTGTGCAGAAAAGGAAAAGGAGGGAGAATGAGAGTGATCTCATCCTTGCCTGGAGTTTGTGACAAAGGTGGTTAGATGGTGGTGCTCGCCAGAGTACTATGGTGGTGGTGGTGGTGATTTGCAAGTGTACGGAAAGGAGAGGGAGAGTTATAGAGTTACAGACTAATATCAGTTGATAGCTTCAACAACTGGAAAGATTAAATACTGGAGACGCTCATGGATATTGTTTAAGTGGCTATTGTCATTTCAATAATTATTTGATGATGGAATCACCTGAACATGATTCATTACACTAGTGGTTGGCATGGGTCGGGCTGGGCTTTAGTTTTACAAATTATCATAGAAATAATACTAAATAGTTAGGTAAATTACATAAAAATCCTTCAGGTTTGAGAGTTATTACAACCTCATACAACATCTTTAAAACATTTCACTTTCATACCTCACGTCCTATTTTATTTCAAAATAATATTTTTGTTACATTTTCCATCAATTAATCCTTTAAGTGCTGACGTGGCCGCTATTATATACCACGTGGCTGCCAAATGTCTGCCACGTGGCAAATAAAATAATTATTTATTTATTTTTTAAAACTTGAATTTCTCAAAAAAAAAAAGTTTATTTTTATTTTTTATTTTTATTTTTAAAACCTGAATCTTTAACAAAAAAGAAAAAGAAAAAAAGGGTTAGAAAACCAAACCCATCGCCCAAACTTGCAACCCGTATCCCTAATTCCTCAACCTTCATCCCCCCCCGTTACTCAGCCTTCAACCCCATATCCCCCTACCCCACCTGCGAAGCCCAGATCACATCCCCCCTGCCAAAGCCGAAGCTGATCCCAGATCCCATGTCCAGCCAAGATCCCTCCACCCCCTCCCCAGCGACCCACCTCCAGTCCTTTCCTTCTCCTCCTCCTTCTTCTAGGTTGCGCGGGGGGGGGGGGGGGGGGGGGGGTGGGTGGGGGACGAATTGTGTTATGGGGTTTTTTTTTCTTCTTCCTCCTTCTTCTTTGGGATGATTTGGGTTATGGGGTGTTTTTTTTATTTTTTTTCCTTCTTCGGGGATTAGGGATAGAAATGAGGGTTGCAGATGAGAGAAGGGATAAATGGGGTGGGGTTCTGGGTGAGGGAGTGGTAGGCGTGGGGGAAGGCTAATGAGCGCAGGGGGTAGGGTGAAGTTGCCGGGGGGGGGGGGGGGGGGAAGCGGGGTGAGGTCTCTGTGAGGTGTGTGGTGGGGGAAAAAGGAGCAGATCTGGGTTGTGGGGTAGGGAAAAGGAATTTGGGTTTTAGGTGTTGGGGGGGTTGTGGGCAGATGGGATGGGTTTAAGTTTAAATTTTTTTTTTGGTTGAGAAAATTCAGGTTAAAAAAAAAAATTGCCACGTGGCACATATTTGGCAGCCATGTGACACAAATGTGGCAGCCACGTCAGCACTTAACAGATCAATGGATGAAAAATGTAACGGAGGTACTATTTTGAAATAAAATGGTATGTGAGGTACGAAAGTGAAATGTTTTAAAAATGTTGTATGAGATTGTAATAGACCTCAAATCTGAAGGATTTCTATGTAATTTATCCTAAATAGTTTTACAAATTATCCAAAAGTTGAAAACAATAAATGAGTTAAAAACTGTGTATTTCTGTCACACATGATAATAATTAATTACATCACTGCTTTATTATTTTATATAGAAAATAAGCAAATAAATACAAACTCAAAGAGTTTGATTATTTCATAACTTTGCCTGTAGTCAGGCAAGTCTTGTTCATTTTTAGGGCCTCCGGCGAACATTGACCAATTGGAAGGTTACTACTACTTGTAGTATGCGAGAACACTAAATACAGCCTGCGTGACGGTAAGAATGAGAACAATGACGACCGCATTTGAAACTAACTAGATTGACGATAGATTGTACAGATAATCCCTTTTGAACCTTGCAAGCCAACGTTCTTCATAATAGTCATTCACTTGGCTGGCGAGTCGAGAGTAAAAGAAGGAGATGCGTTCAGTGTCGCTGCAAAGCCTATTGAACAAAGAAACAGTGTCCTCCTTGCTCAACTCGGTTTCTATAATTCCTTTCTGAATGAGAGAGTCAAAATCTTTGGTAGCCTTGATAAGGTGGTTGAAGAGCATGGCATAAGACAAAATGCGACACTCATGGTGCCTCACTGAACACTGTTCGTAGGCTATGAGGTTTCTCAAGACATATTCTGTGTTGACTTGAATTTTCATACATGGAATTTCCATCACTCCATTTTTGAAGTTGAAGGTTATGTCCAACTGAGCTTTCTCAAAGGATGCAAGTTGAAATTTGACTCCAATTTCCTCAAGATGTGTCACTGAGGGAATAGGAGTCCAATATTCATAATGCCCTCTCATTATATGGCCTGTACCCGACTGTGATGATCCAACAAGCAAATCTCTTACTTGGTCAAGATAATGTCTTTTTTTCCCCGTCTCCGTGGGATTATGCCCAATGCAGAAAGATAAGCCCCAAAATAAGCCAAGATGAATTTTATCTAGAGAAGTATCTCTTGGTACTCTTGTGAGGTTGAATAACGGTCGAGAACTTCCCACGGCAGCTGGTTTTCAAGCAGCAACAAGTCCTTTTTAACTGTCGACATCCCCGGCACACTGAAAACAGGATTATCAATGGGTCCCTTATTAAAGCCATGACTTTCAACCCTCATATCCATGCGAATGAGTCGTATAATAAAGCAACCAACCATCGACCACCATCATTTTTACAAACTCATAGCTACTCAGATGATCAAGCTTTTCATCGTAGCAGTTACCAAGGAAATCTTCTCTGCTTCTAATTTCTTTGACAGACTTCACCAAACTAGTGTCTGGAGTTTGTTTGCGATCAAGGAGGCCTTGCAAATACCATTGTTTAATTTGTTCCATGCCTTGCAACTTTTTGCTTCCGTGGTGATACGGCCCGATTGAAACCATTTGTGGGATAAAAACATCTTCATTGTCCCTGACAAGTTTTTTCGGGACTCTAAATATGCTAGCAGGATTTAGTTTAGGAAGTTTCTCGGGAAGCTCTGTTTTGGTCTGGGACGCAAAACTTTCGCCTTCATTTTCTTTGTTTCCGCTCAAAGTTTGGTTACAACTTACCTCTCTCTCGGATCTCTCTCCCTCATCTCTTACTTGAATTACAGAGTGATCACCTTTTGTATTGTTCTCACCAGCTGAGTGTGTCATCATCAACTCTTTTCAACTCCAAATGTGACCCACCTATTTTAGTACTATGTATTAACAAGAACAACAATTACAAATAACATCAATACTTTAGTTGAACAACCAAATTTATAACTGGAAACTTACAGAAATTTTATACCATAATAAAAATGAAAATATGAGTTTACCCATTGAAATCCATCTTTTTTTTTATTTAACACCCACCATAATAATTTGTTTAACTCAAATATGTCTGGTTTCAGGTTGCATCTGCCATTGTTTTTGGCGTTCCTCTGATCGGAGGAGAGAGAGTGATGCTTGGGAAAGGACACTCACGATTAAACCCTGGTTTGGTACTGAGGTGATTCTAAAAAAAAGTTAGTATAAAAAAAAAACTGGAAACTTTTTTTGTGTTTGGTAAACATTCAGTTTTAGTTTTTTTCATAGTTTTGAGTGAAAAAAAGCCAAAAACAGGAAGGTGCAAAACCAAACTTTGAAAAACCGACTTTTTTCACATCTATTTTACATAAAAGTTTACCAAACACTATAATACTGTTTTTTTTTCAAAAGCACTTTTACAAAAAAATTTACCAAACATTCTGCTGCTTTATTTCACAGCTACTTATTCTTATAACACAGCAGAAGCAGCTTTTTTTTTTCAAAGCACAACAATACCAAACCAGACGCTTAGGTTTTTTTTGTATAATAAACTTAAGGAAGTTGGTGGGGTGGGCACGGTGCGGTTCCACGCCTAAACTGGAACCGGAACCGGAATATATCAACAGTTCGGTTCATTACGGTTCGCTTAAATTTATTACTAGAACCTTACAGTTCGGTCTACACCGATTTCAATTCGATTCTTTCCGGTTTACGGTTCTGAATACTAAATTATTTGAACGCCAAATCATCGTGCATTCAAATACATCTTCTAAAATTGATTATATAAAGTTGCATACAACACATCTTTTTTAATGCAAATGTCTTTGGTAGTGGCACCAAGTCAACAAAAAGAGAGACAACTAAAATACATATGCATTGCTTAATCAGTCAACAAACAAAAAAAATGATGAAGCAAACTGCAGGTTTATTTCATACTTACGAGAGCAAGCAGGAAGCAGCAGCTCCTGTACACAATCAAATAACATATAATCAAATCAAACAACTTATTCCAGAGAGCAAGCATAATCAGACAACTTATTTCAGAGAGGAAGCATGGGCTTCCCCAGTTTTAAAAGTTTGAAGAAGCAAACTGCAAGTTTAAATTTAATTACACAACAATTAAACAAAATCAGCTGACAAATAATGTAACCTGTACACTTGGCCTCTGTTTGAAGGGGTGTTTTCTTTCATTTCAAGTTCTAATCATAAAGTTCAAGCAATTTTGTTAATACATAGTGAAAATTCATTGTTTGCCCTAACAAAGAAAACAAAAGGCGAGGCAGAATTAAAAAGACAAAAAATGATTGAAAGAGTAAATTATAAATTCCACTAACCATCAATAGTAACAAAAGGGAACATATAAAAGTGAAAGATTAAGGAGAAAACCCAGACGTGAGGATTAAAAGTCATAAGCTTTCAAGTGAGAAAAAAAGAAAAAAGAAATAAAAGATATGGAAAATTGAATGATTTTCTGCACCTTCGAAAGCACGCACTCTTGCACTATGGTAGTCCCTTAAGCTAGGCAACACATAAAGCTGACAATGTGCCTTGAACCGAAATAGAAAGCACTTCCCAAAGGATGAACACAGAGAAAAGGAGAGAGAGATATGTTGAGTTTAATTTTGGCATTTTGTGAAATCATGTGTGCAGATGTACTTGGAAGATATGTAGACAACTATCTGAAATGCAAGATAGATGAACTCGGTCAAAACTTAAAAGATTGGACCCTAACATAATAACATTTACACCTTCAACTGATGTAATATTAAGCATCACTTATGTGAGAGAATGGAAAACCAGTGGAACTCAACCATATTCCTAAATCCTAATCTCAAATGATCCCACATTGATGATTGCTATAGGTTGCAGATTGTAGACGTTACGCAATAAAAGTTAACTGCTTTTTCACTGCAATATGACTTCTACTTGAACAGTATTCAATGATTCATCATCACGGATAGTAAATAAAACAAATTTTATTGATATATCAAGTTCTAATTGAATTACATGTTTTCGAAATGAAAGTATCCAAAATGACACACCCAACACATTCACAAATTATTTGACAAAATCAGGTAGAACAAATCTAAAACCTTTACAGTGTTTTCTGAACCGAATAAGAACTCGAAATGAGAGAAAATAAAGAACAATCGCAGAAGGAATACATTCAGATGGACAAATAGAAACGAAAATGATGGCGGAGAAAGATACTCAAGTCTGGAAATCGTTTATGCAAGCTTCTTGTCAAATATGATAAAAGATAGAGAAAATACCAAGGACGGAGGACGGAGGACGAAGAGTCTGTCGCGGAGGAAGGATGATGAGGGCCGTCGCTGATATAACCCAATTCTCAATTCCCTTAGTCAACCTGCAAGTAGCAAAAGAAAGCTATGGAAGAAGAAGGAAGGAGAGAAGGAGCAAGCTCCAATATATTTTTGTATTTTGATTTCTTTGTAAAATTCTGATCTGATCTGTTTCCTTGGACTTGGGCTCCTTTTATACAGACTCCACACCTTAAAATGCCAGCTGGCATATTTAACATTCCTTAATAATAAATGCTAAAGCATAAAACCTTCAATGAACTCTCTAAATCACCGATTAAGACAATTACAATTAAGACCTATTTTGGGTTCATAACAATACTTCCCCCTTGAAAATTAGCCTTGTCCACAAGGCTAAAAAAATTGGATGTGAGAACTTGTTTGAAAGCAGCAGCACATTCCCTTCTGATGGACATGTTCTCAATTCCAAATATCAAGCAACTGAACCTTAGTGCTTTTCTCAAGCAAATTCTCTACAGCACCCTTCACTAGCAACAACTTCTTCCCTGAAACGGAGTTGACATTTACACCCGTGAATTTCTTATCACGATCAAACTCAAGGGTTGCAATTTGGCATTCAAATTCACTCCATTTCTAGCAACAACCAAGAAAATCCCCTCAATTTGATGATTTCGCACCCCTGGATTCTTCAGAAAAGGCCATCTTCTCAACTAAAAACTTTGGAGCTGCCTCAGTAGGCATTCCATGGGCAACATACTTCTGTTCTGCCTGTGTAATGTTAGCATTATTGCAGACAGCAGCTACCTTTGCGATCATTTGAAGATTAGCATCCATTTGACCAGTTGGCCAGTTACGAATTTCACCATCAAGTGGATTGTATGTGGTTTCATCCACCCTACACGTTGGTAGTATAATAGGCCTAGGACGGAAAGCTACAAGTTTTGCCACTGCCATCTGGTTTGTAGTCATGATCCCTGTTTTATCATCCCAAGTAAGGAAATATTTGGCATGGATGAACCACACTAATACACTAATCACTCCAGTTATCATCTTAAATATCTCTCCGAACTCATTAAACTTCTCCCTAAATGGGGTATCTTCTTCGCTCTGCGAGGCAACATGGATTTGCATATGCACCTTCCCAATTTCAGTTGACTTTCCTGTCTGTGCAACCAAGCATAGGCAATTCTCATTCACAATAATCGGCCCAGCGAAAACCATACTTTTCTTCCCTTGAATATCTGTGTCCTCAGAGATCGGCTTGTTAGTCTTATTCACTGCCTCACTCTCATAAGTCAATGAACCTTTCTTCGCCCTCAAAGTTGAGCTAATTAATTCCACAACACGCATATCAGCGACCCCCTTATCCCCAACCTTAGGCTCCACAATGTCACCAGGAACAAGCTCCTTGGTCTCCGCTAGCATTCCATGTTCAGCATAAGCTCCATTTGACACATTTGCTACCTGAATAACATAGGTTGAGCACTGCTATTCCCCTTCCAAGTAGGAAGCAAAGTGATGTCTCTGAACAATCAGCACAACATGACCACTAGCCCTTTTTGGCATGGTTTTCTTATCAAATTGGAAGGTCCAATCTATTCCTATAAGTTCAGCCTTTTTCAATCTCAAAACAAGCTTCGATAAAGTGCAAGCAAGAATTGACTCAAGGAAAATTCACAAGAATGCAGACATTGTAAATGTTTCACCTCATGTGATATGTGGCCCTCAAAAGATTGAACTGACTATGAGCCTTTTTTCCCATTTTCTATGTAGTGCATCCTGCTAACAAGTTCAATGCCGAAAAAGGCTTTAATTAGATTGTGGATACTTGTTGAGCAATACCATCCAAAATTGCACATGTGCCATGGCCTTGATACCTTTATCCAATTCACTAATTAAAGCACAAGTTGCAATAGTCAGCCTATGAGAAGTCTGATCCCCCTCATCATTTCTTTCAAATTGTGAATACTTGATCAAAGCTGATTTCAACTCTGGAACAAAATGCAGAAATTGTATGATGGAGTTCATATAACAAGTGTTTCCCAAGTAAAATAAACCAGCATCATAACCCAAATTAATAGGTACTTTAACAAGGTTTTCTTTTATGGGTACTTTGCTCCTAGGATCCTCACTCAAATCACCATGTGCATCTAACTCAATATCATCCAAACCAACAGAGTGTGTAGTTTGATTTATGCCAACCACATTTTCAGCTAACTGAAACATCACAATGTCGCCAAGGGAAGATTTTTCATCTAAGCCTTGGCTTCCAATAATCTTGAACTCAACATGGGATACATTGGCTTTTTCTTCATAAGAAACTTTGTTAACCATTTGTTTAATCCATATGGCACTAGCAGCAAAACCATGCTTTAGGATCAGCTGCTCCATATAGGAAAACTAGAATTTGTGAGAAACATGTTGGCGAAGTTGCACAGATGCAACCCACTGGTCAGGGATGATCTGAACCCTTGGACATGATTCACACCTATATTCAAGTACTGCTTCATTAAGACTATTCATAATACTGTTATTGTTGCAGGACCTTGACAAGTTAAGAGCCAAATAAGCATATATCAAAAGCTTCAAATATACCAAGGCATCCAGATTGCTCCGCAATGACTGAGATGCAACATAGCCGTAGAGGGATGACTCATATATAGTCAACTAGTTTGTGCAAACACTATTGAGAATGGAGGTGATATGACAAGAAATAAGCCTTTGCAGGTAATGTAGGAGATAGTAAATGAAATTGAAGAATGTTCCCATATTTTCGTCACTCCCTCTCTTAGACATTTCATCAAACTGTGTAGATGCACACAAATCCTTCTTCACAAACTTACCCACAAGATACCAATTAACCCATCCAAATTTATCTTTCAAGTATGCACTATAGTTATCAGTTAAAAGAGAAGGGAGTTTAACATCTGAATTTGCTGAGATGAAACTTGAATTAAGAACTACCTCAGTTTTAGTTTTTGTGGTATCGGGGAACGAGTGCATACGGAGTAGCCGTAGAGCAGTGGGCATTGTCGAAGCATGAATCACTCTCTTCGATTCCAGAAGAGAAACTGTGGCTGCAGCGGAATCGTTCGACTGTGGTTTGACGGTCGAAGTTGCCAGTGCTCGCAACAACGGTGAAGATGAGAGCAGCGGTGGAGCTTGGATTGCCACTGGAATAAGTTGCGATTGGGCTCCTCCGACATAGATTGGGCTCCGAGGTAGCTAGATAGGCTCAATCGCAGAAGAAACATGATGATCAGTGGCAAGAGGGGCATAGATGCCTTCCCCGGCGCTTCGAGAGTGCAACTCTCTACGAAATTTGTCGAAATAGGAAGAAAGCTTGGTTGCGAAGGCCTTTTCGATAGCAGCGTCAATGAGGGAAGGTAACGAGGCCATCGTAGCCTCCAAGGAAGCAACACGATCTTCCAGGGAAGAGAAACGAATGGCAGCGGTTTGGCGGGTGTGCACATGAAGGAAACCAGGATTCGAGAATGATGATACCATTGATACAACTTAATTCTCAATTCCCTTAATCAACCTGCAAGTAGCACAAGAAAGCTATGGAAGAAGAAGGAATGAGAGAAGGAGCAACCTCCAATATATTTTTGTATTTTGATTTTTTTGTAAAATTCTGATCTAACCTGTTTCCTTGGACCTAGGCTCCTTTTATACAGACTCCACGCCTTAAAATGCCAGTTGGCATATTTAACATTCCTTAATAATAAAAGCTAAAGCATAAAACCTTCAATGAACTCTCTAAATCACCGATTAAGACAATTACAATTGAGACCTATTTTGGATTCATAACAGTCGCAGAAGCTGAGGCTGTGGGCTGCTTGAGGAATCGTTGATATTTTTGGATGAGAGGTTGTGGTGAGGGTTGGATCTCGGATGTGCGAAATGGGGGAATGGTGATGTGAGAGGGGTGAGGCCGTGTGTGTGAGTGAGGTGAGGGAGGGTGGGTGAGGTGAGTGAGTCGGTGAGTGAGTAAAACCTAATTGGAATGGGATCCAATGCTTTGCAACTTGGTGAAACTAATTTGTCAACCTATTATATCATGACATGTGTATATATATAAATATATAATTAATTAAACAATTCGGTTCAGTTCTGGCCCGTTCTTGTTCATTCGAAACCGAAACCGGAACCGGCTTGAATGGTTTGGTTCGGTTTTTGACCAAAGTTTACTTTTTTGGTCAACACGGTTCTTTTCAGTTTTTTTTTTTCTATATGGTTTGATGCTGTTTTGCGCTTTGACGGTTTTTATGCTCACCCCTAAGTTGGTGGACAGATGTCACTAAACTATGAAAGTCACATAAAAGCCATATCTATTTTGGAGACTGAAATTTGATAATTAGGGTGAATAATTAGATTTGTTTGACATATTTAGGGTTTTGCACCGCAAGCCGTAAATATTATATAATAAGTCACTTATTTGTCTACTTGACGTCTTATTTTGTTTTTTGGGTTTAATTTAGATGATTTAAAATAGGGGGTCTATGTTAAAAAAATAAGAGTAGTGGTGGCCTATCTAAAGAACCCTAATAAAAAATAAATAAGAGTAGTGGTGGCCTATCTAAAGAACCCTAATAAAAAATAGGGATGATAGCAGTTCAGTTTGGGAATAAAAATGTTATATTCATCCTCATTATCACAAAAATTAACTATATCCATAACCGCAAATTAATTATCAGGGATTATTCATAACCATACTCATCAGGTAACGGTTATATCCATCTTCGTTAAAAACAAAAAATTATATTCATCTAATTGGTGCACAATAATTTAGTAGATACTAATTTCGTCATTAAACATTCAAGTCTAATAATAAAAAACATAACAATGAATGAATTTTGTAGAGTATAAAAATAGGGATGTGCTATCCACAAACCATATTTTACTTCTCACATATCCCTTGATAATTTATGTCCGTTGATCACCTTCAATTCATCCAATTTGACGGTCGAAAATTAAAAAGGTGTGTAAGAAGTAAAATAGGGTGTGTGGATATCAAACTCCTAAAAATAAGAGTATTGAATAAGCATTATGTTGGTGCATAATGAATATAATATAGGGTTTGGCGCATAAGCATTATGTTGATATCTCCATTGTTTATATCTCCTTTGTTTTTATTAGAGTAAATTACAAAAAACTACCTGAACTATTGAGTTGAAAACAGTTTCATACCTCATCTTTAAAAAGTTTCAATGTTATACCTTTGCTTACGAAGTTGTGGCAATGTCATATATCCCGTCAGTTGATTGTCAATTCCTCTGTTAAATGCTGACGTAACATACTTTTTATTAAAAAATTATTAAAAAAATTATTTAAATATTAATTTTTAAAAAAAGTTTTTTTTTTCATTTTTTTCTTCTTCTTCAGCGGTACCTACCCCGCCTTTTTTTTTCTTCTTCTTCTTTCTTCCTTCTTCTTCTTCTCGGGTTGCAGGAGCTAACCCTTTTTTTTTTTCCTTCTTCTTCTTCTTCTCGGGTTGCAGGAGCTATCCCTTTTTTTTTTTTTTCTTCTTCTTCTTCTTCTTCTTCCTCCTCATTCGGGTTGCAGGCACTCCAGTTTTTTTTTTTTTTTTTTTTTTTTCTTCTTCTTCCTCATCCTCCTCCTCCTTCGGGTTGCAGGCGCTAAAGTTTTTTTTTCTTCTTTCTTCCTCTTCTTCTTCTTCTTCTTCTTCTCGGGTTGCAGGAGCTACCCTTTTTTTTCTTTCTCCTCCTCCTTCTTCTTCTTCTTCTTCTTCCTCCTCCTCCTTCTTCTTCGGGTAGCGCCTGTTTATTTATTTATTATTATTTGTTTTATATTTATATATATATATATATATATAAATTAATATTTTAAATATTTTTAAAAGTTTTTAATAATTGACAGTCAACTGAGGAATTGACGGTCAACTGACGAGAGGTATGACATTGCAATAAATTCGTAAGCAAATGTATGACATTGAAACTTTTTAAAGATGACGTATGAAACTGTTTTCGACCCAATAGTTGAGATAGTTTTTTGTAATTTACCCTTTATATTATGTTGCTGATTTGTTCGAGTATACGTATTAGTTGTTGTCAAAGTTTGAAATGCTTCTTTTAATTGCTTGCGAATTAACCTTAGTATAGTTTGAAATGCATATTTTAATTACTCGCGAATTAACCTTAGATTAAACTAGCAAAGATAGGCGTGCTCTGCTGTGGGTTTTGAATCCATATGGTAAAATATTCAGTTTGAATATATATTCTATTAAATTTATATTAAGAGTCTGTACAACCAAAAGTGCGGATCTCTAAGCCCCAACTATATACAATTTATTTGAGTTGGTGCAAAATTGATCCTGATTCCTTTGTAGCATAAGTAGATAAGGAGGTGGTGCAAGACAATCTATCAATGTTAAAATAACTCTTATCAAAGATCTACTCAGGATTAACCACACGTATCAACAATGACTTTATGAATATTTGAGATAAAGCTTAACCTGATTTAGAGGATTCCTAGTGCTTTTCGACATAATGTGCGCGCTCGCGCGCGCACACACACACACAAAAAGCAACAAATTGATAAGTGGGAAGAGTAATAAACAGTAATCATATACAACCACAGAAGTGGGATTTTTTAAAAGAAAAACTAATGAAAAGGACTTGAAAACTTTGCGTTTTAACGATAATGACAAAATAAAGGATAAAGTAAATAGTACAAGTATTGACTTTTTTTAGTGTAAAAATGTGGTTTTTCGTTAAAGTGAACAGTACCGGAAGGTTTTCGTTAAAATTCCCATTTTTAAATGGTACAATTTATAACAATTACTGTACACACACAGATATATATATATATATATATATATATATATATTTATTTATTGACTATAAAACTAACCTGTAATCACATCAGTTTTGATATACTTTGAAAAATGGGTAGACAAAAGTTGTAAATCAGTACCTATCCAAAGTAGGAAAACAAAAAACCAAAATGAAATAACAATTAGGGAAGAACCAAAAAATTTAAAACAAAAAGTAAAATCACAAGAGAAGTTACAATGGTGGATAATATAAGAATAACACAAAGAAAGAAGCAGCACACAATAAGATATAACATATAAAGCATTTAGCATTTTTAAACTTGTCATACCACAACGATAAGAAAAAAAAAAATGACATACCACAATTTAAGAAACTAATAAGGCTTAGAAAATATGATCCTGATGCTTTGTATTTATTTTGGTTATTAGAAATCCACAGTAAAGTAAAATTGCATACTAAGCTAATTATAATTGTTGTGTTGGGGTTTGATATATAACTATTCAAATTCACCTCTGACCTCTAAATCTTGATGGCGTGTTGGGGTTTCTGAAAGAGGGCACTGTGGAACCTGAACCATTCCCTTGTTTGGAAATGAAGGTTTAATTGAAATAGAACCGTAACTTTTCAGGTTGATCCTTTTCCTCTTAAGGTTTTCTGTTTCTGAGCTCTATCCTGAAACTGAAGAGGATCTTGCTCGCCATGGCTAAAATCATCTTGTGAAATCTCGTTCTTGAATTTTATTATTGTAAACTCCGTATTTGGATTAACGAGATTTTATATTATTTTCAGAAATTTATATTAATTTAATTGAATTTAGATTTTAAACTAAAATAATGACGAAGTTTGAAAATTAATTATTTAAAATTTGTAGACCCTTCGAGGTCACAATTTATATTTTCGAATAAAGCTTGATCTCACGAATGCACAAGCGCAAATTCTTTGTGAAACAGAGTTATAATGAAGGAGTTATTAACGTTTAAAGTTAGGGATATTTTTGTATTTTTGGCCATCATCTAGAAGACTCTAGATTTTCTTGAACAATCAGATGGTGCTGCGTGTGTGGCCAAGATGGTGGGATGCGAAGGGAAATGAGAGAGATGGACGGATAAGAGAAGAAGAAAACGAGAAAGAGGGAAGGGAAGGGAGCGGCCCAATCAGAAATCAAATAGGGAGAGAAAGGAGAGAGGAAGGAAAACACACAACCAAACCCCTTTTTCTGTGACCTGTGTTCTTCTCCGACCTAACCTGACGAAAGTTTCAGATTTTCGTCATCTTCTACGGCCAAATTCAAGTGATATAGGTGGAACAACACTTGGAAACACTTCTCCGACCTCCCATTTCCCATTTACATTAAAAAATCGAAGAGTTGAGCCTCGATTTGGCGAAGAACCACATCGGTGGGTGCAATGGACCATGCAGATGATCGGCCATTTTCGAAGGTGATTACTTGAATCACCACTACCAATCTACTCCCCTAAACCGTAGGAACAAAGCCCAAGCAATGGTGGAGGCATCAGAGCTCGTATAGAGGTCAAATCAAGAACACCTAATTCTTTGGCTTACGATGGATCGAGGCGGATTTTAGGTGCTTCTCGGCCGAATTGAACTTCGGCCCAGGTATGAAAATTACTCCTCATTGAGATCTACATGCCTGTAAAATTTGGTAATTTTTAGAAATAGTTGAATATTTCGACAAGTTGGGGCGGCTGGCCGCAGCATGCGGCGACATATGGACGGAGACCCCAGCTGACCATCCTAGGCTAATTTTGATGTTCCAATTCCATAATTGACATCCACTTAGTGAAATTCCGATGTTTTAATATAGTTTCGTAGTTGACCACCTAGTTGGCCACCACGGGGCCATTATATGAATTGACGATCCAACTGTTGGATCAATACCAAACTTAAATACGTAATAGTACATAATATTTTAGGACATTAGGAACTTACGATCGGAGATTCGACGTACGGATCTTCCCAAATTGGATTCCTAAGTTTGTAAAATCAAATGTTGACTGCCAATTGAATTTGCGATTGGCAGAGATCCAACCGATGGATCGTAATGAAATTTTTGTATGTTGTTCTAGAAGAGTAGTTAGACTCTTGGGAAGCTACAGATCAGAAATTTGATAGGCGAATCTTTCGGTTTAGATTACTAGGATTGTAGACCCCACCATTGATTGAGAGTTGACTTTTGTCAACATGTTTAGAATAGTTTCTAAACACTAAATTTGTACTGCTAGAGACTAAACGAAGTCTAGTGGGCCTACGTTGGTTAGTGAGTGACTTTAATATATGTGTTATAGTTATTACCCTGAAAACTTCTCGTGCTAGTATACTTCGTGGATACAATATGGATTTCTAATTATGTTTTATGCTAAATAATTGTTTGTATAAAGTTTGCCATCGATCTGCTTTATGAAACATTATGTGACTTGGCTATTTGAACTGTTTAGGAAATATATATATATATATATATATATATATATATATATATATATTTGCATGTTTGATAAACGTGAGGGATAGTAGAGGACCATTACCCTGGTGTCACGGGGTTAGGTGACACTGAGTCTGCATCATGTAGCAGTGGTACATGGATGGTCTTGCTTGGTTAATTTGCGATAGGGGACCATACTATTTATGAATCGTGCTTGGTTAATCCGTGGTAGGCGATCCTTATATCTTTGGTATGGCCATACACACTTAGTGGTGATCATACTTGGTTAATCTGCGATAGGTGATCACTGCCTAACAGATGCATATGAGTGACTTTGCTTGGTTAATTCGCGATAGGGGTCACTGCTTGCTTGGTCACTGCTCAGGGGTGGTTCTGATTGGTTAATCAGCGATAAGGGGCCACTTCCTGTTTGGTTGCTTATGGTCCTGCTTGGTTAATCCGCGATAGGCGATCCTTATACCTTTGGTATGGTCATACACACTTAGGGGTAATCATGCTTGGTTAATTGGCAATAGGTGATCACTACTTAACAGATGCATAGGAGTGACTCTGCTTGATTAATCCGTAATAGGGGGTCACTGCCTACTTGATTACTGCTCATGGGTGTCTCTGCTTGGTTAAGCCGGGATAAGGGGTCACTTCCTGTTTGGTTACTTATGTAGGCTTCGTTGAACTGTGTCGCTTTAGCCCTACATTTCGGTGTATTGTATGCATTATTGATTGATGTGATTGTGGGATGATGTTGGTTATGATTGTTGTAATTATGATTAGACTCTTTGATCATTGTGACTAGAGAATATTGTTGTGCTTCGTCAAGTGTTCCTTGAGGTGCTGGATGCCCTGAATCGTGGTATTATGGTGAGACATAGTGGTTTATGTGATGAATATTCGAGTGTAGTGAATGACGAATTACGAATGGTTTGATCCCTATTTAGTGTACGTAGGCAGTGTAATGAGGAGGTTAGATGCAGTCATAAAGTATACGAGAGATTACTTTGTAATTCTAATCTTGAGTTGTGTTTGTCTATATCCCGAAGGCAGGATATGTTAGATGTATGAGTTTTTGGTGACATCACGTGTTGATTCTAGACATATGTTGGGATCAGGGCGTGACACATCTTTAGCTTGCTGTTTCCCGTCTGTAATAAAGCAAACCGAAAGGAAAAAAAAAAAAAAACGTTAGTCAAACTATAGTATCTATAAAACCAAAAAATAATACACCTAGAAGTGTATGTTAATATGTAGAATATAATCAAATGTTGCAAATCATGTCAATATCTTGTACTGTACTGACAGAGTAAATATTTCCAGACTGATACATCGAAAAGTGCATGTAGACGCACAACTCAACAGTAATGTTATGCTACATCCTATCTCCTCTATTGTTTAAGAAAACAATAGTTAGAACAACACTTGAACACATTTTATGAACTAACAATTGCACTATGAACAGATGGAACAAATTAAACTGAAATCCAAGTAAATAAAATGCTGGTATTGATTCTTCGATTACACTAAACCTGTATGCAAATTGCAAATAAAACTATTGCATATGCGTTGTACATCAAAGATACCCGATGATTTAGTTGAGGGATGAGACTTCTATAGCCGTAAAAATCTACCAGTTAAAGTTGGAATTCCTTTGTGAGTTGTTCGAATTTCAAGCGCACGAGGTGTAACTGTGCAAGGATTGTTAGAGAATGAATTTACTCTTACAAGGATAACTAAATACAATGCCGTCTAGCATTTACCAAAGTTTGAACAAAAATAAAGTAAATTTTCAGTGCGGGTAGGTACAAACTTTACATGTATAAAATGAAGCATATGCTCCAAGTTTCAAAGGTTACTTAGATGTAGAGAATATTGTCATTATCTTGTTACGGTGAACTGTACTCGCTTTTAACAGACAATATTATGCAACAGTGAAACTTTACATGGCTTGATTTTGGTGTACTGATGCATGTTTTTATTTTCAAGATACCCTTCGTGTACCTCTCGGTCACTGTCATGTCTTTTCTTTAATATAATTTTGCATGAACTTCAGGGGAATTACATGCATTATGCCAAGGGTGTCGGCAGTGGTAATAGACTAGTAGTCAAAATGTCGCTGGAGGAAGCAGGATGAGCTAACACTGACCTTGCTCGTATCTTGCAGTCCACGTGTACTACCTCCATGTCATGGGAGTATATATATACCACCCTTTGTCTATTGTTTCTCATCACGTGGCAGACACAAGAGTTGTGTACACCCGTGATAGGTAAATTATGGTCGCTGTCAATGCAAATGTTGATAAAACCCAAAAGACAACAGCAGAAATATTTTTCATTTGGCTAGTCTACCATCATACAAAGGTTGTCGACATTTTGACTTGGGATAGAAGGACCAAGACCAACTTAAGGCTCTTGAACCGTGGGGGCACCACAGCTCTTGACGTTGCAGAAAGAAGTTTGCGAATTGTTGCATCACACCATGGGGTAAGTTTCTGTGCTCTATTGTTATCAAATTACTGATGGTAGTTATGACTATTACAACCGAAGGAAGGATCATAGTTCTATATATTTCGCATGTTAGGTACTGTGCAGGCGTGGATTGAATTCCATGGTAGTCTGGTGTGTTAATGTGAATATATAAAACTTAAGTCTCCATTCAAAGATCACTCTTGCTCTCTTGCATAAGTAGACAAATTGAAACGAGAGCCAAACTAATTTATAGGGACTTCTTTATACTTTTCATTACTAAGTTGGTTATGATACCATTCATCGTGACATGAAGATACACTCGCCATAAGTAGTGCATTCGAACTGATGGATGATGAAATATGACTACGTAGGCCTGTTCGATAAAGATTTGTCTTGGTTTTCACTTTCATTTATTTCTTTCTCTGCCAACCATACGTGTGTGGTAATTGCTAAATGGATTATATTTCTACCACACATAGGGCTTACATGGATGGTACTGAAATCTGCCGGTGCACCACAAGCTCAGAGTTTGCATGTCTTCCTACGAGTAAACCATCATTGTTTATAACAAACTTACTTAGTACAAGCAGGAGAGAACAAAATGGTGGTACGTTGCAACTGAAAGCGAGGATGTTGGAACCAAAGCTAAAAATTCTTGTACATCAGGTTCCATTCGTTTTCAGTTACGAAACGGAGGAAAGCCTTAGGGACAGGGTAAAACTTTATTGGTGGCGGTCACAATTGCTGCCACGGTGATATTTGCAGCCGGTTTCACAATGCCAGGTGACTGAGCTGGCCCTCATGTGGGCTTCACAACCTTGCTGCAATCAGTCTCATTTGGGCACAGTGGAGATATAAGTTTGGTCGTTTGGCATTGCACTATTACAGTTTTCGCGTACCGTGTTGTCGGTAACTTTTATGGCTGGGTTTTATTTGGTCATTAGAACATCTAGTTTCCGCATTCTTCGTTGCAACATCCATTTGTTTGGCAGTATTGGCTTCTTAAAGTCGCAACATCGGCATAGCAGAAGACCGATCTAGTCTTGGAATGTTTAAAGGTTTTGTTTCATGTACTTCTTTTATCCTGTAGCTACGAAGTCCAACAAATGGAAGGGAGAAGGGTCGTATAACTTCGCCTCCAATTTTTAACAACTATTTAGTCTATTTAGAATTTGACTCAACTTAGAATTCACTATTAACTCAAACTTAATGAATATAACACAATTTAAATCGGCAAATGCACGTAGCCCAATTAATTTGAGTTGTGTGCTTCTATCCCCTACACCAAAATTTACCACGTTATTAGGGGTGGGCAAACAGGTAGAGGAACCGTAGGTAGGGGTGGGTAGTGTAGGTTCGGGGCGGGTACGGGCTGGGGCCTTTTTTTTTTTGGGAACAAACCGGGCGGGTTGGGTCGAGCCATGGTTACTTACGGGGCAGGCCGGTTCCTAAACCCTAGAAAAAGGGGGCTCCGGACCGGCCCGTTTCTAATTATAATCAACGGTCGATTGAATAATAACCTATCATTCAATCTGAACCGTTAATTTGTAACCTAGGTTTCAATCAATTTCAGACTTCAGTTCAGTAACTCTCGAATCTCGATCTTTCCAGCACCAGCACTCCAGTCCAACCCTTTCAGCTCTCTCGAATCCACGGCGCTGCTCTTCCGTCCACCTTCTTCGACACGACTCTGGCCAACCACAAGCAAGCCACACACACAGTCAAGCACACGACCTTGCTACTCACTCTCTCACTCCTATGCCCCACCTCTCCAGTCTCCACCGTCACTCCCTTGAGCCTCGACTCCCTCGATGGCTACTGTCTACCATCGACATCGAGTTCGCCACCAAGATTTTCTGGGGTGGGAAAGTCGAACTTGCTTTTCAGGTTCACCAGGAACGAGTTTAATTTGGAGTCCAAGTCTACCATCGGCGTCGATTTCGCCACCAAGACTTTGACCGTTGATTCCAAGCTCATCAAGGCTCAGATTTGGGACACTGCTGGCCAAGAAAGGTGATATTTTTTTCTCATATTTCTTTTTTCCTCTCAGTATTCTCTATATTTTTAGTTTTTCTTATTTGGGTTTGATTATCTAGTTGATTACTTGAAAATATTTGATATATAAAATATCTTGGTTTAAGTTTTGATTGAATTATATGCGCAGCTCAATAGTTAGTAGGGTTATTCTTTCAAGTATTGATAATCAGTTTTGTCAAAAGGGTTGTCCCCTGTTTTCGGAAATTTCGTGTGGTTACGGAGTTTTTATCTGTCTCCCTAATTTTCAAGCACTTAATTTGAAATTTTACCTGTAGATTTGCGAAGTTTTGCATACTCATATTGTTGCAGTGAGGATCGTATACGTTCTCTTCCAGTTCTAATGGGTTTGAATCTGTGTAGTTTTGTGCAGTTTCTTCGTTTCGCAGCAGCAGAGACAATTTGCAATCCGCTTCGTACTGAACTAAGTCGTTTCGGTCCCAAGTGCTTCTGAAATTGTAGCTCCTCAAACAACTCAAATGAATAAAGGAAAAGGAATCATGGTAATATTTTAAACTCAAATTAATAAGCTTTATATTTCAATGATTCAATGAGGATAATATGATGTTGGACGTTAAAAATGTCAAGTTTATATTATATTTTTCCTTACAGATTCAATGAGGAATGATGTTGGAACTTGGACGTTGGAATTGGATGTGGTTTCATATGTGAATTTGGAATTTATTGAAAATGTCATGTTTATGTTGTTTTGGATTATTTGATTTTTGGAGTTTGGAATTTGGAATGTCTTGGACTCTCAATTTCGGATGTTTTGTATGTTGATTTGATCTTTAGATGTTGGACGATGCAATATTATTTTGGATGTATTGAATTTGTGCAATTGCAATCTGTGCTATTTTTTTTTCAATTTGTGCAATCTGTGCACTGCAAAATGCAAACTGCAAACTGCAATATGTGCAATTTTTTTCAAACTGCAATTTGTGCAGCAAACATTTTTAAACAGCAAAAAAAAAATGAAAAAGAAAAAAGGACCCGTGTACCCGAACCGGGCCGGGTAAGATCCGGTTCTTATTTTCAGAATTGTAATGTCTGGCCTGACCCGTCCCGTCTTCTTTAATTTCAGGTCTGGTCTGATCCCTTCAAAAATGGACTCGGCCCGACCCGTGCCCACTCCTACACGTTATCGTAATTAGATTAGAATATTTTCCTAATCAACAAAATGCGCACCACAATGCCACATTTACAACATTAGTTTAAGCATGTCCTTATAAGTACGGGTTAATTCTTTAAATGACAACGCAAACATTATTTTATTGTACAAACCGTCATAATTTAGATTGTTTATTCTATTTATCATTTAAAGATCATTTCCAGAAAATTAGTTTGATTTGGAGACTACTTCCATTGGCTATGACCAAGGTTTTAAAAACCGTTAGGAGCTAGTCGGACGGTGGGCTGAGGCCTAGACGGACTAGACGGATTTAAGTAAATTTATTATATATCGTATAAATAAATGCTTATTTATACTTACTAAAGTACATAATTGTATAGAATACATATGTTGCAAAATAAAATAGTATATAGATTAAAGTATTACAATTTACTGAAAATATGGGAAACAAACATATATATAATGAGTGTTCATCCAAGTATTCAACAAATCTTTACAATTTATTGAATAAAAATAAAATCTAAAATGAAAGTTCTCAATTTTTTGTCTAAGTGCGAATCACGACTTAAGCAGATACATATGCAGGACTAGGCGGGCTAAACGGGTGCTTAGACGAGCTAGACGGACACTTAATGAGGTTTAGGCGCCAATTTTTAATCTGTAAACGCCTAGGGATAAATCGGGAAGGTGACTAGACACCTCCGCCTAGACAGTACTAGACAGAGATTTTTAAAACAGTAGTTATAATGTGTAAATAAATCATTTTAAAAATAGTTGTTAAATAATGATAAAGATAATAAATGGCTCATTAAAGGTATAAAATATCCATAATATCCCGATATTTCCATCGAAATTTCTGTGTTTTTGGACTACCGATATTTCCGATGTCATCGATATTTCCATCGAAATTTCCGTGTTTTTTAAATTTCTATATTTAAAAAAACACCAAGATGATTCGAACCCCTCCCATTTTACTCGTTCAACACCTTGACCACCATATCACTTATGTTTTTGTGAAAATATGCTAAACTATTTACATATTTTTTACACTCACAATGTTTGCCAGGTCACTATATAATCAACTTAAATCAGTTAAATCCATCATGCAATGCATTTCCTTCTAATTTTCTGTGGTAAACTAATAGATAATTGACTAAATAAACATCCTGCAAAGTTTCAATCAAAATTTCCAAGTTTTTCTTACAATTTCCGTGGTTTTTATTCAATTTTTATCGATATCGATAATATCTCGATATTTCTATCAAAATTTTCGTGTTTTTGAACTACCGATATTTCCGATATCATCGATATTTAATACTTGATTATAACGTCTATACGAAAAAATGACGATATTTGGTCGTGTGGGCAGAATCGCTTCTTAACAGAGTGTCATATATAAACCGTTGAAACAAGAAAAACAAAACCTCAAAACTCCTCCCATATTCTTGATTAATGGCGGCAGCTACAGGGGTTATCGTGGAGCTTCAGAGAAACTCTCCCAATTGGGCGACGATAGTGGAAGAAATAGTGAAGCTAGAGCGGAAGATCTTCCCGAAACACGAATCCCTTGCCCGAAGCTTTGACGAAGAACTGAGAAAGAAAAACAGCGGGCTTCTATATTACAGGGAACAAGTAGATGGTGAAGAAGTTGCAGGCTATGTCATGTACTCGTGGCCTTCTTCCCTGTACGCTTCCATCACAAAGCTTGCAGGTTTCAAATCCCTTCTTTTTTCTTCAACTTTTCGTCCATAGCAGTTTGCTTTTTTGGGAGAAACCATGAAAGATGAAACCATAGCAGTTTACTTTTAGATCACTAGATTCAACTCCCAAGTTAGAAATGCATGGTAAGGGGATTTGAGATACTCTATGTTGTTGTTTGCCGGAATTATAGACATGCTCATTAGGTGTTTGATGAAAGTACCCAATGAGACTTTAAAAATAAGTTGAATGCACAAATGCTACTCTTTTGAATTTTATCTTTTTGGTTCTTTTTCTAGTTATCGAGTTTCTGGGAAATTTCGTATATGTGCCATTGTTCAAAGCATGATGAGTGCTAATTTTTTTGTTTGATCTCATGTTCACCAAATATTGATTTCCTGTATGCATGTGGACGTTTTGTTATCGTAGTGAAGGATACTTGTCGAAAGCAAGGCTACGGAGAAGCACTACTGACAGCGGCCATTCAGAAATGTAGAACTAGAAATGTCCAGCGCATAACACTCCACGTTGATCCCTTGAGGACTCCTGCCGTGAATCTTTACAAGAAATTGGGTTTCAAAGTTGATAACCTCATTCAAGGTTACTACTCTTCCGATCGAAATGCCTATAGAATGTACCTGGACTTTGATGTCAGCTAGTGAATCAAAGATGATAAATTTCTCCCAAGATTTTGTAGTGATGTGATGTAATGGCTCAAAACATTTTGGAGTTGCGTATGGGATTGAGACCAATTCATCACCAACATGAACGCGTGTTCTGTCAATCTGTTATGATATGAAAAACTGTACAATTGAAAGCATTTTTTCAATCGGTTTTCTCTTAAACTATGTCATTTTGTTTAAGTTGCCATGAATGCCACTGTTGATGAAGTAAGCTAGCGTTTAGATACGCTAATCTTGCCTCACTTCAAGGCCCAATGGACTTCGAACCGTCAAACCCATTAAGTTAGTTGTGTGACAACTTAAATCACAAAGCGCACAAAAGCCCATTAATTCCCAGAGAGAGAGAGAGAGAGAGAGAGAGAGAGAGAGAGAGAGAGAGAGAGAGAGAGAGAGAGAGAGAGAGAGAGAGAGAGAGAGAGAGAGAGAGCTTCGGGTTTTTTTTGTTGGTTCAATACAAGGTATTATAAAGGGGAGTTATAACTTTGCTCATTTATGGTTGTGTGAGTAAAAATGAGAGAAACACAACTCTCTCCTCTGTAAGAAGTCGGCTACCAAGGGAGAAGAACACTAGCATTTTCCCCTCCCTTGCTCACTCATCTTCTCTTTACATCTCCCCATGGTGTGGAGAGATTAAGAGGCACCCTCTTTTGGGAACTTTGGAGATTCTAGTCGTCATCCAAATCTAAAGTGTCAAGGAGCAAAGGAATGAAGGCTCTCTCTTGTTTGATTGGTCTTTGTCTATGCAAAGATGAATCTACAAAGATATAATGAATTCTCCACTCTTTCTTGTGAATTTGAGTTGAGTCATAGTTCACCACACTACTAGGCTTTGAATTTCATGGTTAAAATTTACAAAAAGACTACTAGGCTTTGAATTTAGAAAGGGAGAAGAAAGGGATACTGAACTCAACATACAAAAAGACTTCAAAGCTATGCAAGCCTACTTTTCATATATTCTTTTTGTAGTTCAAACATTCTCTATATTTATAGCTTTGCTACCTTCCTTGTGGTATCAATTTCTTGTATTGAATTTCCTTTCCCAAACACATCATGTACTTGCAAGAACTTGCTCGACTAGGGGTCAGTTTTGCCCGAATAAGTTTAAATCTTACCCAATTGCTTGTATTTATCATTTATCTTCAAGTTATTATTCTGTTGATTAAATAGTTAACATGCCTTTAGATTTCATTGCTTGTAATACTTTATTTTCCAAGCTAATTTGTCTCGTTTTCCATCTTTACATTTACATGAGAATTGCAAACTGACTTGAATATAGTTTGATCAATTTGTGGTTTTCCCTTGGCATCAACATAGAGAAAGCATAGAAAAGAACTTTACATAAATTTAACCCTCTAACACAATCCTTTCGATAACGAAGTTGAATTACCCGTGGCACAAGCAGGCAACCTAAAACAAACAACCAATCAATCATTCAGTTGGTCTTGACCAACAGTGGCATGCCTATAATCACCAACTCATTTAAGATAGCCTAGAGACCTACTCAAGACTTGTCAAATGCAACCTTAAACTGACACAAAATTTACCACAAACGCAGGGAGAGTTATGACACCAACAGTTTCTTCTAAAAAAATACCTGAAAGAAGCTTAAGCAACTACTGTTTAAAGGCCAGAAGAGCATGCAAATTGTTAACCAAAATGTTCAATCAATATTAGCCAAGTGCAAAAGCACTTTATTCAGTGTTGTCATCGTTACCTGCTCAAACCTCAACATTGTTTGGGGATCTTCTTTTTAGTAAACCACCGTCTTTTTTTAATCAATTTATGTGCCAACATTATAAAAGATTGTGTAAAAAACATGATGTGACATAATGTTCATGAAAAATTCTAATTTTGAGAGAGTCACTTTAGCATTTCTAGGATTATGTGGGGAGATTGCTTGCTAAGGATAATGCTAAGGAGACTAAATTTTTAAAACCAAATTTGCAACCAAATGATGTGGTTGTAGATGATTGGATTATTAATTAAATAACGATTGACATGTTAGTTTTTTTTATTTATAACACGTCATTTTGTTTGCAAGTTTAGTTTAAAAATTTGGTCTCTCTGGCATTATCTACTTTCTAATTAAACGGAAAGATGTAAATTTAATATGAAATAACTACATTTACATCTCATTTTACATTTTCAAGATGTACAAATATGAGATCTACTCTATTTCATAGGGTGAATGTAAATTTGAAATCTCATTTACTTTTCCTTCTTTAATGCGCGACCTACTTTCTTAAGATATTTTCTAGCTGAAATGGTATTTACATGTTGTGCGTTGGAGAGAGATTTTAGATAAAAAAGAAATATAAAATGCCAATTCAAAAACATTTTTGCATCCCCTATTAGAATGAGCACAAAAGTTGTGTGAAGTTTTGGAGTCCCTTGACGATTCTCAAATGGAAGATGAGAGATCCTAATAAATAGAAAGAGGAGGAAGATGAGAGATCCGAATAAATAGAAATAGTCAAAAATTAAAATTAAAAATAAAATGATGCTGCCCAGGATCGAACTGGGGACCTTCAGTGTGTAAAACTGACGTGATAACCACTACACCACAGCACCTCTGTTGTTGGAGGGCTCAATATTGTTAGATATAAACAAAATAGTAATGAATTGATAAAAATACAAAACAAATTTCATCGAAGCTGAGCGTGTATCCAACTGTAACACCAGTCCATCCAAAACCAAATCCGAAAAATTCGGAAACCTTAAAATCATCATAACAGAAACAAAACGATCCTCCTCCTCTTTGGCGTAGCTTCCAAGTTACAATTTTGTTGGGTTCCCTCCAAATTTTTGTAATTTTGGTGAACTGGGTGGTGGGGCAGCGGGCAGAGACGGACGGAGAGGATGGGAGGGGTGGCGAGGAGCTGCGCGCAATCAATGTTGAAGTTGGTGAATTGTATGATTGGGATGGTAGGGCTGGCTGGCCATGATTATGTACTCCTTGTGGTTGATTAGGGCGTGGCAGAGGAACATGCCCCACCTCCCCCCCACTTTTTGACCGCTCTCACTCTCACCGTCATCATCCTACACCTTGGTATGTAAATCTATCTAATCTTGGTTCTTCTTTCCTTTCTTTCGATTTTCTCATTCAGGGTGGGTCTGTTTGTTTCCTGAGAAAATGTGGGAAATGCAAGGGAATCCAGACCTTTAAGCTTTCCATGCTGTTGAATTGTTGTATTGGTTTTTTTATTTTTTGTAAATGTTTTCTTTTTCTCATTGTCTTGGACTCTTTGACACTGTGTTTGTTTGAAAAGTTAATTGGTTGTTTAGGAGGTTGTCATCATCATTCTACTTGTGGCCAGGACTTTCCAGATGATCCAACTGGGAGAATTGATCAATTCAAAGAATTTGTAAGGTCTAACTTTGATATCTGCAAATGGATTGGCTTGTCAATCGCATGTGTACAGGTCTCTCTCAACTTTCTTTTTGTGCACTGCATGTTTGTGCATGCTTGTTTGAGGAAATTAAAAGTTAAATGTTCAATGAGTCTCACTTAATGTTTTACCAGAACTAGTAGAAGCCGCAGAAACAGTCGACTGTTTTAAATATATTTCAGGGTAAATCCACACCAATGCCCCTGAAACTTCGACCCATGTCTCTAGTGGCGGACAATACATAGGCCCAGGTCTCTCTCAAATTTTCTTTTTGAGGACTGTTTATATTAATCTAGTTAAAATAGCTCCAAATTTCATTTTGAGTTGTGAGTGCCTCTGCATTCTCTTTGGTTTCTCACTCACTCATGTCAAAAACCCGATTTAGTTGCATGTATTTTGTTAATATGAATGACTATTAGATTATTGATACAAGTAAAGAAAAATTTAGAGGAGAGTGATAAAATTCTTGTTCTAATTCAAAAAACTCTGTTAACCCCTTTTCATCTGTCTTGTTCTAATTCTTGTGCCTTAATCTTACTTCTTTTCACTGAAGTATCTATAAAAAAAGGAAAAACATCCTGTCTGATTCTCTAATGATTCGTTCAGATCCTGTAGGACAGCTGAGAGTGTCATAAGTAGTGCCACTTTTATGGAAAGAGCACACACACATGGACATGTATACATATATATTGTTAGTATAAATGTTATATTTTGATTAGTAATACCCTTTTCAAACTGTGAAAATGCCCGTTGATTAAGTGAAATCATGTCTTGTAAGATAACATGCCCCGTAATTATCAGAATTTGTTTCGTAATTATATGTAGTATATAATATAATGTATAAAGTATGTTTACAGTAGCAGGCGCCTTCATGTGGGGATTCCCATTTGCAAGGATCACGTTGTGCCCGCATACTTCCACCGTGAAATGTGGTCCAGTAAATTGAACCATCCTTTTTTAAGGTCCTCATTGATTGATGATCCTTACAAAAGAATGGCTATAATCTTACAAGTGACCGGCAACTGCAAGTGGAGAGAGGGGCACGGAGGTTGTGAACTGTAGTAGGGTATTTGCTGCTACGTTGGGTTGTCACTGCAATAATAAGAAACATAAACAAACCAAACGTTTACATAACGGATCATTTCACATTGTCATTACACATTATTATGTGTCCACATGTCATGATTTTATTGGCGGTTATAAGTGACATGTGAGAATTGATGGTAAAAAAAATTAATTTCCCCTTGAATTTGACAGAATAATGGACGAAATCTAACGACAGGGGGTTAATTAGCATATTTCAAATAGTTCATAGGGTTAATTTATCAAAAAAATAATTTAAAAAGTTAATTTCAACTAGAATAATAGTTCAGAGGGTCAAACGATAATTTACCCTGAAGGCACTACTGTATGACTCTTACGCAGCCTTCCATGAAGCCACATGTTTTTTGTTATTTTTCTCTTTTTTCTCAAGTTTGGTTTACTTTTCGTCCTCCCTTACAAAGGGGCGATCTCTTCTCAATTATTTGACATGTATTGTTTCTTTTTGATATATGGGATCGACGGATTCGAACTTGACACCTCTTATTAAGTTGGAAAGAGAAATATCGTTGGACATGTTATATTGTTAGACTTGTGAATCATAACCACAATAATGTACATGATTCAATCTCATTGATGGGAATTATTTACAGTTTGACAACTTAATATGTTAAATATTTGTTAAGAAAAAGGGTCACCTATCTCCAGATTTGAGGTACTCAACAAAAAAATAAATAAAAAATAATGAGACACAAGGTTTTAATTTTCTTATATTACACTACGATATTTTGAAATTATATCAATTAATTATGCCATATGATTGTTTGAAAGTCTAAGCCTCTGTTAAATAGATGACAAGCCATATGAAAGACCCATTTTGGGAGTGGCATATAAGCAATACGCTGATTATCGTTTTGGATACAAATAATTAATTTAAAAGAAACCGAAGCTCATAATTAGGTTTTTGTGTGTGAATGTGGTACAAATATAGCTTATATGTTAACTAATAAACAAGCCCCACGCTCACAATAATGTCAATTTGATGAAGGATCAAATGGTCAAACAATGCAAAGAACAAATTTTCACATTTCTTGAAAGTGTTATGAACTCTCCTAGTTTAAGTGTGATTGTGTAAAATCTAAGATTAGATTTGATTCTAGTTATTCATTCCTATATGAACTTGTATTCCTTTGGGATGAAGGATTTTCTCTCCCTCTTATTACTATAAATAAAGGCACTACGTAAGAGGGAATAACACACACATTCTCCTACAATTCTACAAACACATCTCTCCTCTCTCTTCCCTTGTCGTCGGCCCCTTAGCCTTAGTCAGATAAAATAGGCTACAACACATTATCATCATGCTTCTACCACTGCGCTTAGGATTCTGACGAGGAAGTTTCTGCATCAAACCAGTTCATCCATATCATCACGCAATTAGGTTCTTCCAAAACAATGGGTTTTATCTCAATATTTTTGCAGCCCTGATATCATGAACATTCACCATAATGCATAACCAAACTTTACGTTTTTTCGAATTTTAGATTCTACATAAATTATGCATGTATTATATTCATAATTGTTGAATTATGTGAATTTGATATTTGCCATGAATTGCATTAAATATATGTATATGCAATAAACTATTGAATTGAATTGAAAAAAAGAAAAAAAGAAAAACTGAAATAAAAAACCCTAGGGGTTCTTCGAACCCGTGATCTCTAAAACCACTGGGCTCACACAAGCCCACCTTAGGTTGCGAAGCACCGGAGCAAAACCTTTGCTCTATCTAAGAAAATGCCTTTTGGCATCAAACCCTAACACCCGACATCGCCCGCAGTCGGCCACGACTTCACTGCTGTCGGTCCTGGGAAATCACAACCTGCAGTCGTTTTGGGACCTCACCATCATCGAAGACGATGAAATTTTCTCAGAAATTCGATGAATATTGAAGAAATTCTTCGACGGATTTTTTGAACCCTCACCATTCTCGGATCTCCCCGACGTTGAAACCTAGGTTTCTGTCCACGATTTGGGTTCCCAGTTGCACCCATAAGCTTCGCCATGTCATGACCCCCGAGGAAAGTCGCCTAAAGCAACGCCGATGTTTCTCCCTATTTAGTTTCGGTCTCGAATACGTTCAACCCAAGCCCAAGTGAGCCTCGAATCTTTGGCTCGCATCAGCGCTCGTTAGGCTTACTGCTTCCACTTGTTGTCCCGGTCCAGATCTAACCACCCATTAGGTTTCTATTGGACCCAGCCCAACACCGGCACATGGTATCCCTCAGTGTCATGTCACACTTGATCACGCCCCCGTCTGGGCCATATCTTTGGGCCCGACTTCCTTTGCAACTGGTTTTGTTGCTATTGGGCCTACAACCCACCAGCTCTTTAGGCTTAATCCACTCGAGCCTATCCCAACCCATTCTTGGGCCTAGGCCGCACAGCTCCTGTTTACTCAGCCTAGATGTAGGCTTTGGTCCAATTTTTGAGCCTTGAGTTTAATTGCCTAATTATTTTAGGCCCAATGGGGTTTATATTTTTTCACCCACACTTTAATTTTGACCCGAAGTCCAAATAATTAATTTAATTATAATTCTCGACCTGAAGTTTTATTTGCATATTTTCTTGTTGCATATTTCTATGTGTATATTTGTGTTTGTCTGCAAGAACATATGAACTTGAAGTTCATAATTATTTTGAAACCTAAAGTTCTAGAAACATGCCTTGTTTGAAAACTTAAAGTTTTCATTAAAAACATCACTCATGAAAACCCGAAGCTTTTTCATGGGAATTTTAACCAATACATATCTATTAGAACCTGAATGTTTTACTCCTATATGAATGGATTGATATTTTTTCTCTATTGCACTAATCACATCTTGTCCTTTATTTTGTGATAGGAACATGTCGAATTTGAACAAGCTCGACTTCACCGTTTTGGAGGTCTATGGAAGGAACTACCTCAAGTGCGTCCAAGATGTGAAGCTCCACCTCATTGCAAAGAATTTGTATCCCACAATTGAAGATGAGACGGACAACCTGTTGGCGAAGCTGAGAAAGCTACTATTATGATCTTCAACCGAAGACATTCATGACGCACTACAAACTGAATATCTTGTTGAGGAGGATCCTCGAGCATTATGGGTCGCTTTGGCTGATCATTTTGATCACCAAAAGGACACCTTCTTGCCTGAAGCAAGATATGATTGGCAGCATTTGCACTTCCAAGACTTTAAGTCTGTGAATAAATATAATTCTGAAGTTTGTCAAATCTGATCACTTCTCAAGTTTTGTAATGAAACTTTGACCAAAGAGAATCTCCTGGAAAAGACCTATTCAACCTTCTCTGCTACTAATATTGTCCTGCAACAACAATATAAATGTCATAAGTTCATTAAGTTTTCAAATTTGATCTCTGTTTTACTTCTCGCTGAAAAGAAAAATTAGCTGTTGATAAAGAATCATCAAGCTCGACTTATTGATGCGACTGTTGTGCTTAAAGAGACAGGGGAACTCTGGTAGAAACAGTGCTCTGTTGTGCCGTAAGTGCAACAATCGGCACTTTGGCGAGTGTCGACGTGGTACCAGTGGATGTTATACTTGTGGCCAGGAGGGACACCTGACTAAGTACTGCCCTCAGACTCAGCAGAGGCCCCAACAGCCTTCTATACCACCACCAGCTCCAGTACAGCAGTTTTCAGGGCCGAGTGATTACGCTCAGACGGGTCGAGGAAGAGCATTCCACTATCAGGGGGATTCCGTTCCGTATTCATCAGATCAGTATCAGTATCCTACGGATCCCTACCAGCAGAGTGGCTATGGGCAGCAGTATTCTTGAGGGTATATGCCTCATCAACAGCCATACTCAAGTGGATACTTACCTCACCACTAGTTTTTAGCTGGTAGCTCGCAGTGGTATTCAGGGGGACAACCCCAGCATGTAGATGCTGCTGCTAGTGGTGTCGAGTCTTCGAGACAGGCCGGACAGTCGAGTCAGGGGCGAAATTCTCAGGGACGAGGAATACACGTGAACCGAGGTCGAGGAGAATGACAGCAAATGTAGGGACGTATTCATAACCTCTCACTACAGGACACTCAGAATAACCCAGACTTGATTATGGGTACGTTGAATATTCTTGGTCATTTTGCTAGAGTATTGATTGACTGTGGTGCCATACACTCTGTGATTTTTCATACATTTGCTTAATTGACTCAACCCCAATCTTCACCCCTTGGGTATGAGTTGGAATTTGCTATGCCTATAGGGGAGAAATGTTACGTGGATTGCGTATATCTAGGATGTCTCGTAATAGTGGAGAATGTGGTTATGCTTGCTAACCTCACTCCGTTAGATATTGTCGACTTTGACGTCATTCTGGGCACTGATTGGTTGCACTACAATCGTGCCAAGATTGATTGTTACGGGAAATCAGTGACTTTTCATCGTCCTGGATTACCTGAGATAACCTTTGTTGGTGAGTGTAGCAGAGTTAGACATGGTGTTATTTCAGATGTGAAAGCCAAGAAGCTATTGAAGAAAGGTTGCCAGGGATACTTAGCTCATATAGTACTTAAAGAGGATGCTCCTATTAGTTTGGAGGACGTTAAGGTGGTCAAACATTTCGCTGACGTATTCCCTGATGATTTACCTGGATTGCCGCCAGATCGCGACGTGGAGTTTACCATTAATTTGTTCTCTTTGACTCCATATCGAATGGCTCCTGTTGAGTTGCGAGAGTTGAAGATTCAGTTGCAGGAATTACTTGAGAAATGATTCATTCAGTCCAGTACTTCGCCTTAGGAAGCCCTAGTCCTATTTGTTCAGAAGAAGGATGGTACCTTGAGATTATGTATCGATTACAGGCAGTTGAATTGGGCGACGATTAAAAACCATTATCCGTTGCCACGTATCGATGATCTTTTCGATCAACTTCGAGGTGCCTGTGTGTTCTCGAAAATTGACTTGAGGTCAGGCTACTATCAGTTAAAAATCAGGAGTGACGATGTTCCTAAAACTGCCTTTAGGACTCGTTATGGTCACTATGAGTTTCTGGTTATGCCGTTTGGTTTGACTAATGCACCAGCACCTTTCATGGGATTGATGAACAAGGTGTTCCATCAGTATCTGGATAGGTTCGTTATTGTCTTTATCGACGATATCCTGGTGTATTCTAAGTCAAGGGCAGACTATGCTTGACATCTTTCTATGGTGTTGAAGAAATTGAGAGAGCATCGATTGTATGCCAAGTTCAGTAAGTGCCAGTTTTGGTTGAACGAAGTAGCATTTTTAGGTCATGTCGTTTCAGCTCAGGGTATTCAGGTTGACACTCAGAAGATTTCGGCTATGGAGAATTGGGAGCAGCCACGAACCGTCACTGAGGTTTGGAGTTTCCTTAGTTTGGCAAGTTACTATCGGCGGTTCGTTAAAGACTTTTCGGTCATGGCGTTACCATTGACGAAGTTGACCAGGAAGGACGTTAAGTTCGAGTGGGATGATGATTGTGAACGAAGTTTTCAGCAGTTGAAGTATTGTCTCACTCATGCTTCTGTCTTGACGTTTCCTGACGATGATGGTAATTTCGAGATTTACAGTGATGCGTCGTTGAATGGCCTGGGTTGCGTTTTGATGCAGCATGGTAGGGTAATTGCTTACTCTTCACGCCAGTTAAAACCTTATGAGAAGAATTACCCTACACATGACTTGGAATTGGCCGCCATTATCTTTGCTTTGAAGATTTGGAGACATTACCTCTATGGCGAGAAATGCAGGATCTTCTCAGATCATAAGAGTCTCCAGTACCTATTTACCCAGAGGGAATTGAATCTTCGTCAGTGTCGATGGATTGAGTTATTGAGCGATTATGATTGCACGATTGAGTATCACCCTGGTTGTGCAAACGTGGTAGTTGATGCTCTTAGCAGGAAGTCCCAGGGTAGAATTAACGCTTTTCATGCGAGCCGAGTTCCTCTTTTTGTAAAGTTAAGATCGATTGGAGTGCAGTTGGAAGTAAAGAATTCGATGGTAGACAATCGAGAGGAAGCCTTACTTGCTAGTTTCCAAGTCAGGCCAATCCTAATTAACAGAATACTTGAGATCCAGATGAATGATGATGAGATTCAGGAACTTATTCGGCTGAGAAATGATGATAAAAAGAAAGACCTTCGAATCAGAGAGACAGACGGCATGCTTATGCAGGGAAACAGGATGTACGTGCCAAATAATGCAGAATTAAAGAAGGATATCTTAGACGAAGCGCATATTTCAGCTTATGCGATGCATCCCGGAGGCACGAAAATGTATCATACCATTCGATCATTCTACTATTGGCCGGGTATGAAGAGAGAAATCGCTGAATATGTGAGTAGATGTATCATATGTCAGCAAGTCTAAGCCGAAAGGAAGAAGCCATTTGGATTGATGCAACCACTCCCCGTTCCGCAGTGGAAATAGGAAGATGTTACTATGGATTTTGTGTACAAGCTTTCTCGTACTCAGAATGAAGATGATGGAATTTGGGTGATTGTTGATCGACTCACTAAGTCGGCACATTTCATTCCTGTCAGGGAAAAGTTTTGGTTGAATCGATTGGCTGAATTATTCATAGCGAAGATTGTGAAGTATCATGGTGTTCCAGTTAGTATTGTCTCATATCGTGATCCCCGATTCACTTCTAAGTTCTGGATTGCTTTCCAGGAAGCCTTGGGTACGAGACTACTGTACAGTACGGCATATCATTCTCAGACAGACGGTCAGTCTGAGAGGACTATTCAGACATTGGAGGATATGCTGAGATCTTCATTTTTGCAATTTGGCAACTCATGGCATCATGGCATCAGCGTTTGGATTTGATGGAGTTCGCTTATAATAACAGCTTTCACTATAGTATTGGAATGGCACCGTTCGAGGCACTATATGGGAAACCTTGTTGTACACCTTGTGTTGGTCCGAGGTTGGCGAACGAGTTTTAGTGGGCCCTGAGATAGTAGAGGAGACTACCCAGAATGTTCAGGTTATTAAGGCTAATCTGAAAACGGCCCAAGATCGCCAAAAGAGTTTAGCAGATAGACATGCCACTGACTGAGTGTATGATGTTGGTGATTGGGTGTTTATTAAGTTATCGCTGTGGAAAGGTGTGGTTCGATTCGGAAAGAAAGGTGAGTTGAGTCCTAAGTACATTGGACCTTATCAGATCACCGAGCGAGTCGGTGAAGTGGCTTATAGGCTTGAGTTGCCGTCAGAGTTGTCCAGAGTACATAATGTATTTCATGTTTTGATGTTTCGACATTATGTTTCAGATCTGTCGCATGTGATTCCTCTGCAACTTTTAGAGATTAATCCAGATTTGACTTATGATGAGGAGCCACTGACGATACTTGATTGGAAGGATAATGTGCTTAGAAACAAGACAGTGCGCCTGGTGAAAGTTTTGTGGAGGAACCACTCAGCAGAGGAAGCTACCTGGGAAACCGAGGACAGGATGAGAGAGACGTATCCGAGGTTGTTTTATGGATATTAGTATGTACGTGTTGTATGAAATTTCGGGACGAAATTTTTATAAGGTGGGTAGATTGTGATAACCCGTCCCGAAAAATCCTTATTGACGATGTGAAATGACTTATATACCCTTAAATGACGGGTGTGTATCGTTTATTGGTTATTTTCTGGCCAATTAATTGACACCCTACATTGTAGGGACCTATGAGAAACTATAGAATTGTGTATTATTATTGGTGGCTTTTAAACCACACAATCTCTCATCCACCTATCACCGTCCCGTGTCCTGTCTCTCTCTCATTTCAGAAACCCTTTCTCTCTCTCTTTTCACTCCCGAACTATCTCTCTTTCTCTACCATTTACGTACGGCACACCCATAACCCTTGCAAAACTTCACAGATCGAAGCAACCAAGACCATATTCATACTCCTGAGGTCCTTGCGAGCACAGTGGTACCAATTTCAAGTGAGAACTCTTTCGTTTTCACGTCGAAAATCCGAGCACCGACATTAGACCTGTTCATAAAGTTTTTATTGGTTGATTTTTAGGGGAATCCAAGATCACCACGAGCTTAAGGAGGTCCTAAGGAAGCTCGGAGTGTTTCGTTTGGGAAATTTGGATATCGGAGCAACGAGAACGGAGTTTCGAAAGTTTGGCCATAATTATCGAGCCATTTTTCGGTGAATCTCCGGTGAGTTAGGGATCGAGACAGGTATGGTTTTGTTCGTCTTGTCGAGATCTTCGTTTTGATATAAAGTGCGTTAAAATGGTGAAGAATTGAAGAAGTTATAGCAATTTGAAAATAACCGAGAAACCGGTGACATTTTCCGTCGCCGGCGAAACCAGGTCGGCGAGCCAAGGAAGAAGAAGGGCGCGTGGCGCGTCAAAAAATTATTTTAAAAATATGTTAACATCCGTGACGTCGAGTAGGTCGCGTTGGTATATTCGTATGCCAAAATTGAGCTATGTATGAGAAGTTATTTCTATAGTTGCGTATATGTGCTTAAATAACGTATTTTTAGTAATTTTTCATATAGGTGAGACTTATTCCGAGGACGAGCATAGCCAGGCTAGACGTGGGGGCTACGACCCGGCGACCTATCAGTGAGTGGGCAACTATTTTTCCGTATAAACCTATATATATATATATATATATATATATATATATATATATATAATGATTTTCCCAGAATCAACTTTTAAATGAAAAGTACATTTTTATTGCCATGCATATAACTTAGTATTGATGCATGAGTATTCATATATACATTTCATGCATATGTTGGTGTCGATGACGCACAAGTAAGTACTAGGTAGGTGCATGCATTGATAAGAAAGAACAGACGAGATATGATGTGATATGTTAGCTCATAAACCTGCACATATTGTTAGTGCTCACGCCCAGAGTTAGGGGCACAGTCTTTCACGTGTCGTTCACCTCCCGCACCGTATGCTCGCCTTGGATCCAAGTTAGGTGCACAGTCCTGTCGTATAGACCACCTCTGAGTGGGTTCGACTCGTAGGTGACCCGCGATTATTCGTACAGTCTTCACGTGATTGTAGCACTAGAGCATTCTTATATTGATACAATGATGTGATGATGACCTCATGAGGATATTGATGTATGTGCAAAGCATATATATGATGAGATTGAGATGTTATGAGCTATATGTTCAGCCGAGGGCTGAGTTGATATCTAGTAGCTATATGGTTATCGAAATGCATCGCATGGCATGGTTTTTGAGATTCAGAATGGTTATTGAAATGCATTGCATGGTATATTATGAGATACGTTTGATAATGAAAAATGCTGAGAATGTTTGAGATATATATGTACGTATTATTTTCTGGGAATTTATATAGGTTTTACGGAGATGGGTTATACTTTTGAGAAAAGAATGATTTGAAAAGATTTGTTTTGCTGACCCACTTAATTTTGTTTTTCGCCCCTCCAGGTTCTAGATAGCTAGAGTATCTTTGGTGGCTAGCAAGGACTATTCGACATTTCTGACAAACTCATTCTTATGTAGGACACCCGTTGGTGTTATTCGAATTTAATTATGCATGCTTGACTGCACTTTGACTTAGTACGCTCTGGTTCTGTATAAGTACTATTTTATCACTCTAGCACTATCTCTTTTAGGTTGCTAGTGGATTGGTTTTAATTAGTTCGTATTCTGATAATGATTCTTGCTTCCGCACTGTGCACGTGGTTACGTCACGCTCACGTGTCGGCCAGCATGCCCCACTTACGGGTCGGGGTGTGTTATATGGTATTTAATGTGATGTAATAATTGTCAAAGACATTAATGTAGAACAAAGATTGTAATTTTGTAAAACATGTGGGGGTATACTTGCCATTTGAAAATTTCATTAAATGAGCATTGATTACTATGCTTTGAAAAGAAAAAAAAACATTTATTTAGGAAGCACGGTTACACCTGGCATTCGTGTCGTGTTTCTCGTGTTCGTGTCGTTTTCGTGTCATACTCGATATCTTAACGGGTTGTGTCGTGTAACACCCGTTAAAATAAATGGGTAAAATTATCCGACCCGAAATTGACCTAATAATATTAACAGGCAATATGACCCAACCCGTTAAGGAAAATATATTTTAAACCAATAAATACTCAAATGAAAAACATAATACTAAATAATTATATACATAATATATTATCACATTCAAAACACAAAAACGCATTTGTCTTTCAAGTATTACATATTTACATATCCAAAATAAGAGCATAATAAAAAATAAAATAAAAAACATTAGAACATTACAAAATATCAAATGTTCAAAAGCTTTGCAAAATTAAGAGAGTTATGTTTCAAGGATTGGAACTTTGCACATTTTCTTACAATCAAACTCTTCAATTTTCATCAATCACCATGAGAAACGATATTGAAACTTTGGCTTGATATATTGTCTTCAAGAGTTATATTGATGATATTTTCAGTGAGGCTTTCTACATTAGCACTCTCTTCTCATTTATCCTATGGCTATTGTTTAAGTAAAGTCTTTAATAGTATTTTAATTAATGTAGAAGTGTGAAAATATAGAAAAAATATATAAACGCTCGTAATGATAAACTTTACAACTTTTGTGAAGGACTTAACTTTAAAATGTGCCACTATAATCATATAAATCATAGATCAAAATTTAACTGGCGATTGTTGTTTGCATTTATGCTTCATTTTTCTCACCAAATTTTGTTTTTCAAATTTTGTTTTTTGAAAACATGATTTATTAGAGAATACATCAAGATGAACGGTTTGAATCGTTGATATTATCTTCAGAGTTTTACCGTTAGTGAAAATATTGCTTGGTGTTTATAAAATCTCTACAAACTATATAACATCGACTCATATTTCAATTAATCGTAAATATCGGGACGTGATATCAAAGATTTGAACCGTTCATCTTCCTACATCCCCCAGAAGATCATGTTTTCAAAAACGAAAATTTTAAAAATGAAATTCACCTATAAAGAATAAAGCCTAAATGATTATCGATGGTTAAATATAAATTTAAGGTTTATAGATTGTAGTGTCGAATTTCTAAGTTAACCTCTTCATGAAAGTTGTAAAATTTGTCACTACGAGTGAATATATAATTTTTTTTTACATTTCTTGCACTTCTACAATAATTATTATTAATTTTATTACTTTTACACTCAAATAAAAAAAATACTATTCATGACGGTTTGGGGGGTTTAAAAAATCTAAACGATAATGTAAGTATAACCATTGTCTACTCGTGGAGGAATGATGAATCACGAGTGTTTATATATTCTTTCATATTTTTCATACTTGTAGGGATGTCTTATTGCCTATACTAATACTATACTAGTTAATTTTAATTTTGGACAACAACATGTTAAGTAAAATTTATCATATAAATGATAATAAGAAACTCTCATAATAAAAATATAAAACTTAATTTTTTAACTTATATAGAATAATAATACAAAAATATATATTTAATATAGAATATACCAATATATACAATATGGCTATTGTATTTTATAATAATTTTTTTAGTAATTAAACTTTAAAATTATAATTTATTTTGGGTTGTGATTTTCACACACCCTTAACTACTTTTTCCACACCCGTCTCTATTTTTTAATATTTAATTGGTATCTTACTATTTAATCTTCTATATATACCCCTCCTACTTTTTGACTTTTGAAAGAGTCAGGGTATACATGGAAGGGTATACCCCTCCCACATTTAATGTTTCAATTTTTTTTAATAAGCTATTTTTTTAAAGCACCACAATCACAAACCAACCCAACATATTGTATAAATAAGTGCTTTTTTATACTTAAAAACACACACATAATTATATTAGGATACCGAAATTACAAAATAGAATGACATATAAATTATAAAGTATTAGAACATATTGAAAACATGGGAAACATGCATAGAATGAGTGTTCATCCAAGTATTCAACAAATCTCTTACATTTTATTGAAAAATTAAAGTGTAAAATAAAAGTTATTGTTTTTTTGTCTAAATAAAAGTCGCGACCTAAGTAGATTTAGGAGGGATAGGCGGGTGCCTAGACAGGCTAGGCGGATGCTTAAGCGGGTCTAGGCGCACTTTCTTAACCTTAAAATTCTTAGAGATTAATCAGGACGATGGTCAGCCGCCTAGCGCCCAGACAGCATTAGATGGAGATTTTTAGGACAGTAATAATTAGTTGTAATTAAGGGCATCTTTAGCTAGGAAATGCGTCGATGCCTGATTGAATTATATATTTTTGTACTAAATTGTGCTAAAAGTTTTGGTCTCTCTTGGTCCATGTTCCATCATGAACAAGCATGCCAGCAAAATCTGCTAAAGCGGTAAAATGCCGTCTTTTTGTAGCATTTTATGATTTATTATTGTTTTTGTTTAAACTTTAGATAAAGTCTCTGCACTTAAAGTTGGTCAAAGAATGCTTGATAAAATAAAAAAAAATAGCAAAATCTTGTTTTAAGAGCACATCTGACTCTTCATTTGTTCGACGGATTGTACTCATGCTTCGGATCTTATTGGAGATCCTGCCATGGTGTTAGTCTTCATTAACTATTCAATTAGCGATAATCAAGGATGTTTCATTAACTAAAGAAGATTATCTATTGGGTTGGGGGCATCACCCCCACACATATACTCTAATGTTTTTTATTTTATTTTTTATTATTTTTTATTTTTATGAAAAGAACCAAGTTAAACAAAAGTAATAAGATTCCTGATCGGATCATGGTGCAAAACGTGACTTTTGAAGAAGCACAAGTGCTTCGAATTGTTACCTCAAGCTTAAGCTTGCTTCATATTAAAGCAACTAGTACCAATTTGTTCAGTTTGTAGAATGTGAGTATCCTGAAGTCTAAAGGCGAAGGAAGCATACGGCCAGCGAAAGAACTTAGCACCACACCTACATGGTATGAGTAGTGCTACTAGAAATTAAGGGCACACATACTTACTTGGTATGAGTACAAGTGAATGAATGAGTATGAGAAGAGATGTGTATGAGATAAACAACTTCCTATTAGTGTAATACCTCGATTTTTGAGATATCCCATCATATGAATAAGAATGATACCTATTTTTTCAAATTTCTTTTTTGGTAAGTAAACATACCTTAAGAATTGACAATGAGTGAAGAAGTTTAAGTCATTTCATCAGTACAAAATATAGTATCAACACAACGACTCTTAATTGACATCATATATTTTTCTTTGATACTATAGATTTTTCGAAAATATTAATAGCACCAAATTTATTTCTCAATCTTATATATATATATAAACATTATCCCTTTTGTTTTTCTTCATTTCTTTGGCCAAAAAGGTCCATGTGACAAGTTGATATGCAGTTATTGGCAGTATGATGATCGTCGTGACGCACGCACAGTATGATTCTTATTTGATTTTTTGTGTTCATGCATGTGCATGTAGGGTCCTGAATATTTATTTTTGCAACTCAGCTCATCTATGAATTTTATAGGCTTTTGGCTTCAGTTAATTAAAACCAGACATTGACATAACACCATATAGTTATAATCTAGCTACGTATTGTTTGAAATTTGAACAAAGAAACAACAAATATATATCATGATCTCAATGCTCTCAAATTCTCTTTACCGTTCGAATTGCGATCAACACAAAATTCAATTCTTAATCGCATGTTAATACGACATAAGAGTAATAGTAGTAGCTGATTAACTACATGGCCGGAGTCCTTCACATGTTTAACAGAACGATTTAAACAAGTGATCGTGTATGAAACCGGTGTAGATATTCCTTCTATTTTGTCAACTAAGCAGCATTTTTCTTTGTTTTCAAGATGATGTTTCTTGGATCAATAAATATAATCGCATCGATTCAAGTGCTAGCTTAGAAAATAAACATGCAAACAAAAGCCGTATAATTATATATCCATGATTAGATGCGTAATTGCTACTTCATCCACGAGATTACATTCATGCACATATTGAGACAAATAAACATCATCAACGGGCAATAGTAATTCTAGCTCTTTAATAGCGATTTAAAATTACAAAACAAGAAAATGAGGCCCTTCCTATTAGTATGTGTGGTTGGTCCAACCTTTGTTTTTTTTTGGGTAAGTGTGTGTGTCTATATATATATATATATATATTAGAAAACTTCATTTTAATCTTTAAAAAAGATGAGTTTTAGACTTTAACTTTATGTAAGATTAAAATCCAATTTTAGTCCCTAGTACATTTAATCATATCATTTATTAGTTATATTTTGATGTTTTATTTATATTTATATTTTAATGTATTAATTACATTTAAGTTTAATTTTTATTTCATTCATCATAATATATTTTAGTGTCTACATTTAGGCAATTAATTTTTTATAATATATATTCCAATAACAATTTTGTATGTTTTACATTTAGATACATTAATACATTTAGGTACATTGATTTAATATAATGCATTTCGTTAAGTACATTTTGGTACGCATATTTGAGTATTGACTTTTAGGTACATTAATTCAATATATTATATTTCTGTACATACATTTAGGTACGTACATTTTGGTAAATACATTTCGGTATTGACGTTTAGGTACATACATTTTGGTACATATATTTCGGTATTGACATTTAGGTACGTACATTTTGGTACATACATTTCGGTATTGACATTTAGGTACATTAATTCAATATAATACATTTTGGTACATACATTTAGGTTCATTATAACATATTTCAATACAATCATGTAGGTACAAATATTTCGGTACAAAAACGTCAATTTTATATATTTCGGCAGTCATTTATCTACACTTATGTATTTATATATTTTTGTATCACAAATTTCTTTTAATATTTTCTTATTTACGTTCATTTATAGTTAAAAAACTAAATATGTGCATATTAATAAAATTAAAATTTAATGTGAAGAGATTAAATAAAAATACACATTAAATAACAAAAATTGAATGTAAATTTTGATAAAAGTACATTCAAGGGATTAAATTGAATATTTAATCTAGCACAAGATTTTTTTTAAATTTTAATCTTTTGCAAGAACTAATGTTCAAAAATCCATATATATATATAAGTTCGATCGATTATTGGCCTATCCACTAGCTTATCTCCACTTGTTAGGTAAATAAGCTACAAATTTAGTTCGTTCACCAGACAAAATTGGGCCACACAAATTATAACCAATCAATCGTGATTTCTCAAGTACGCGTGCTTTAAGATGCTAATAATATGGAAACCCTAATGAGGATTAGTAAAAGGGTATTACTGTTTCTACACTAGCAAATTTCACTAATGTTGTAAAATCGACGATGTGTGCAGTGGAATAAATAAGCAAGACACAACATTTACGAGGTTCCTCTACAGTCAGTGTGACTGGAGTACATCCTCGGGACAGCAGTAGTGCTTTCATTATAATTTGGAATAATAGGAGTACAAGGATAACTCTCTCTTATTCTCTCCTTTCTCTTTCCTTTCTTTTCTCTCTTCTTCCTCTCTCTCTCTTCCTCTTCCTTTCTTCCCTCTCTCCCGTATGATTTCTATCAATTATGACAACTCTTTGTTGTGTTCCATAGTGTTGTTTATATAGGAAAATAATAGCACCAAAAGCATGCATCCAATAACTCATAATGGAGGAGCATGATCTTAGTGGCCAACCATATTTTATAACACTCCCCCTTGGATGGCCACAAGTTTTCGATTGACTCGTTAAAATCTTGATATGTTTTTGGATGCTCCCCCTGATGAGTATCTCCCCTGATTTCAAATCATTTAGGCTGATCGTTGATCATTCTGTTTCGATCTCTTAGAGAGAAGAGTTGTCAACAAGGTTGCTTTACTAGTAGTTAACTTTCCACAGGCTTATTCTTGAACTGGGCTGGAGGGCCTTCTTCTTGCAAGTGCTCCTCAGCTTAGTTGAGGATGAATCAGCACGTTGTCTCCACATGCTTCAAGTAGTCCGTGGAATTCATGACCTTGAAGACAGTTGAAGATGAGTACTTGAGAGCAATGCTAGAGAAACAAACAAGCAAAGGTTACGAGACAATCAGTTCCAGATCGGAAGTTTGATCTCGGACTCTGCTTTCATCTGGATGCAACTCAGACTCCTCCTGCTTCGTCTGTGAGATACTTTTGCTTTTGAAGAAGTACCTCTACACAGGTTTATTTTTGAAGTGGGCTGGGAGGGGTTTGAGATGAGTACTCGAGAGCAAGACTAGGTAAGCAATCAGGATCTCACTTTCTCCATGTTCTTCAGATGAAGGTGAGGAGAAAACGTGATATGAGATACTTTTGCTTTTAACCTTCATGATATGAAATACTTTTGCTTTCGAAGATTTGTTTTCTGGGGTGTTCCAAGGAATGAAGAACACTGAGTAACTCGAAAGCTTTCTTTGAGAATACATTCTCGGAGATGAAGAAAGGAAGAAAGGTGGAGAGGGTGTGCCTTTATTATGGAAGGCGAAGGTAGAACTTATAGAAATTTTTTTTTTTTTTCACAACCGGAACTATTCTCACACTATTTGTCGGCAGCCTGTGGATGGATGAACAGTACCAGTTACGCGCTTTCTGACAAAGCTGCCCGTAATTTCCGCAAAGCTGACAGTGCATGTGACGAGTGACGATAAACTGGGAAAGCTGATCGCCTCGTGATGCTGAGCAATTCCGACTTTTGATAGAGGAATGGCTCTTTTGAGACAGGGATCCGGCCTTTGAGAAAAGAGCGTCCAGCTTTTGAGAAAGGTGTCCGGCTGTCTCTTCGATCTGCGAGGAGCTTCTCTTCGATCTCTGAGGAGCGCCTCTTTGATTTGCTTCTTTTTATAGAGGCACGAATTTTGTTTCACCTCACACTTGAACTCCCTTCTGTAAACACTCCCTTCTTGCACTTCTGCAATCTTAATCTTTCTGAACTTTTCCTCCTCAACACCTTCTTAAAAAAAATGTCTTGCCCTTCCGACCGTCGCCTTAACTTGAATGTCGGAGAAGATGATGACTCCTCTTCTCCAAACAATATTTGGAATCCGTCCTTCATATCCCCCAATGGTCATCTTACAGTCGGGGACACAATGATGAGGAATGAAATCACCGCTACGGTGATAGCCAGAAATCTGCTCACTCCAAGGGACAATAGGATGTTATCCAGGCGGTCGGACGAGCTGGCTGTTCAGGAATCTCTAGCTCTCAGCGTCCAAAGTGCAGGCTCAGTTTCAAATATGGGCCAGCGCCTGCTTGCCCGAACTCGTCAGGTGGAGTCGCTGATGGCGGAGGTGGCAAGTCTTCGGCAACAGGTCAGAGGACTCAGGCACGAGAACAAGGAGTTGCACATGCTTGCAACTAGTTACTCGACCAGCATGAAAAGGAAGCTGGACCAGCTGCAGGAGTCAGATGGTCGGATCCAGAGTGATCATGAAAGGTTCATGGCGTTACTCCCGAGGTTTATGTTGCCTTCGTCCTCTGGAGTAGCACCAAATGTTCCGGCTCCGGAGATTCCAACTCTGGCTCTTCGTCTTCTCAGAGCTCCGTCGACCTCTCAGGCACCACCTGAGCAATGAAGGCTCCCTCATGTTTATCTGCACTTTGTATATATATATTTTTTCATAATTGTAGCTCATGTGTATGCACATATCTTTAATTTCTTTGAAATATCAATAGATAAGCTTTATTTCATTCAGTGTATTGTGCCAAATACAATAAAGCATATTCTTCACTAAGATGTGGTACTTCTGGAGCAAATATCAATTTATCTTTACCCTCTCGAATATAAATGATCATCCTTAGTGTCTAAATCATTTGAGTATTTAACTCATAATCTTCAATCCATATGATTCTTTAATATCATAAACATCATGGATAAGATTTGTGTTGGCGTATTGTTCAATTTGCAGTTCGAGATAATATCTCTCTCAACACTTTACAAATTTTCTTAACTCTTCAGGAGTCCCAATTTAATGTCATCAACTCTTCAGGAGTTCTAATTTAATGTTATCGACTCTTCATGAGATTTTAGTATGTTGCAACAATATCATAATGATAGTACTTACTCAAGCAATTTATACCATCCATTGGTACTGAGTACATAATTTATGCTTTATCCTTTTAGGACTTACTTCAAGTAATCTGTCAGGGATTTTCTACACTTCATGACACATTTTCTTTTGGAATTTATACAGAGCAATTTGCTCCCATGTATACATGAGGGATTTACTTATGGAGATATGATGTGGGCGACTCACAACCCTTCGTATATAATTCTCCATTCATATAAACTCGTTTACAGGAGTATAATTTCAGGTTTCAATTAGTAACCTTGTGTCATATCATGTGAGTGTAATTCACTGTATTACAAATGCCCATATGTAACCTCTTTGGTTCAACATCTTTTGGCTATTTGTATTATATTCAAATATATATAGATCCATGTTTCCACGTTCTTACAAAATTGTAATGGAATTGCCTTTCTCCATTTTTGGCCAATAATTTTTCCTTTCGTCGACGAACAAAAGAACGTAACTCATTATCAACACAGCTTATTGATGAAATTTAGTAGCTACTTATAAAAACCAAATTTACCATTGGTTATCATCAATTCGTGATCCCATATTCTCATGTGCATGCGCATGCATAAAAAACTTTTCATTTCTTTGGATATCCATTGCCTATTCAAGGGCATTACACTATCTCTTCCATGATAGCTATAATTTAGAGAATGCGGATCATAAACTCTTATTGAGCGTTATAAAGCTTGGATTTTAATCTCCACTTCCGGGAGTTGAGTTATTGGAATCTATATGTCTATCATGCTTCATGCATGAGACATCAAAATTTCCATGTCCATGGATTGTCCTTTCTGGGACGTGTATCTATGCGACAACTGTCATGCTTCCGGCATGCAATAGTTATGCTTCGAGAATGCAATAGTTCAGTAGTGCCATACTCTTCTTCTTTCGAAGGACTGAATCTTTTGAGTCTGAGGGTCTGCCACGCTTCAAGCGTGCAACAGATAAATCATTTGCTGCCACATTATTTTGTCCAATAGGGACATCAATTCTTGTAGGCACATTTGCAGCAAGTATATGTGATTTCATCACTTTTATTACATCATTCAATTATTCTTACTTCATTTTCTCATTGATTTATTCGTGAATCAAAATAAGACAAATTCTCTTCGTTCTTCTGGAACGGTCTTTTCTCATCATTCTTCTGGAACGATGTTATTTTCTCCCCCTAATGGTGGGAAAACTGTCTTATTAAAATCATAGTTCGCAAATCATGCGGTAAATATATCCCTAGTCAAGGGTTCAAAATATTGAATGATGGATGATAAATCAAATCCAACATAAATTCTTAATTTGCAATGATGCCTCATTTTAATACGTTTGTGGCATTGCAATAGGCACATAGATAACATAACCAAAAACTCGTAAACGTGTAATGTTTAATTAGTGCCCAAACACGAGTTATACTGAGAAGTATTAGTGGTTGGCAACATGTCTCAACCAAGCTAATAATGTATCATGTAACATGGCATGTCTCCATGTAGAAAACTTGGCAATTTCATTTTCATGAGCAGAGTACGGGTAATCAATTGCATCCGTTTAATAAATGCTTCTGCTAAACCATTTCGAGTACGGACATGAGGAACATGGTGTTCAACATCAATGCCCAATGTCATGCAATAATCATCAAAACTTCGAGATGTAAGCTCTCTAGCAAACATGTATTATATTATCATTTATATACATTAAGGAACTTCTAGTCCTTATTTAATTGCCTATAGAATGGTACTCTCATGGCTCTTATTACAATTAAGTTGTGGCACTTTGGCTCTTCAAACTTAAAGTACTCATCAAGGAACTTCATGTCTGATCTCTGAGGATCAAGGGTCTTCATGCCCAATCTTTTTGCATGATGGAACTTCTGGTCCAATCATTTTTATATGATGAGGATCAAGAAACTGCAGGTTCTAATCTGATCAAGGAACTTCGGGTCCTTGTTATACTCATCGTAACAAAAGAAGTACAATAAATAAATTAAAGCAATAAGCGGTAATTCCAACTATGGTAAATAAATTGCTTTTAAGTAAGTAAATAAAGCTTGTGATAAGGGCTTTGATTCAGCACCATTCACATAAATCAAAACTTAAAGCAGTACGCGGTAAAACCGTCCATGGTAAGTAAATTGCTTTAAAGTAAATAAAACTTGTGAATGGATTTTAAACCAACACCATTCACATAAATCAAAACTTAAAGCAGTAGGCGGTAAAACCGTCCATGGTAAGTAAATTGCTTTAAAGTAAATAAAACTTATGAATGGATTTTAAACCAACACCATTCACATAAATCAAAACTTAAAGCAGTAGGCGGTAAAACCGTCCATGATAAATAAATTGCTTTAAAGTAAATAAAACTTGTGAATGGATTTTAAACCAACACCATTCACATAAATAAAGCAATAATAGAAAAAGGGTGATGATTAAGTTTCCATCAATTTTTTTTCTTTTCAAATGGTGCAACTCACCATTCCAAAACCTTTTCTTTGTCTGCCACTTATAAGAAGATCAAACCGTTAGATTTATCTCAAATTTTAGTATGATATGGATAAGAGGATACCAAACAACTTTCGTGAAGAAACGGTTTCAATCTGAGCAACTGAAAATGGCGTTTTGGTACTCATAAGATGGCTGTCCAGTTTTCTACGGAAATTGGAAACTGGTTTGGTATTTCAGACACCTGCGACGATCGAACCGTTGAAAAATTCTGAAATTTTGATATGTTGTAGGTACTGAGCGGACGGACAACTTTCAAGAAGAAATGTTTTCAATCTGAGGTCTGCAAGTTGGAGTTCCGAGGCTGTTTCCATGGCTATTAGACTTTCTACGGATTTTTGAGTCCGTACCATTTTGCTTCTGCAAATGATGATATACAGTTATACAACAACATATACATATTTGCTTCAAGAAAATCAGTAGTACAAATATTTTAAGATGAAATGAAAAGATTTTCTTATCTGTGAGATTCCAGGCGACATAGGTGAACATGATTTGTGGCGTTGTGCTTTCCACTGACACGAGAGCTTCTCGTGCTGATAACGTGTTGTAAAATCGACGATGTGTGCAGTGGAATAAATAAGCAAGACACAACATTTACGAGGTTCCTCTACAGTCAGTGTGACTGGAGTACATCCTCGGGACAGCAGTAGTGCTTTCATTATAATTTGGAATAATAGGAGTACAAGGATAACTCTCTCTTATTCTCTCCTTTCTCTTTCCTTTCTTTTCTCTCTTCTTCCTCTCTCTCTCTTCCTCTTCCTTTCTTCCCTCTCTCCCGTATGATTTCTATCAATTATGACAACTCTTTGTTGTGTTCCATAGTGTTGTTTATATAGGAAAATAATAGCACCAAAAGCATGCATCCAATAACTCATAATGGAGGAGCATGATCTTAGTGGCCAACCATATTTTATAACAACTAAAACCATATAAACTGTCAATTTGAATGGAAGCTCTCAAACGCAGAGGGCTAGTTCTTCTCTCCATTAAAACAAGCTTCTTATCTAAACTTGTTGAAGAGATGAAATATAACCAATGTACATCTTTCTGATCAGATGTTGAATCGATCATCAAAAGAAGAATTAGGCCAAAAATTGTTGAAAATGTGCCATAAAGGCAATCATATGATTATACTTTGCAGACATTTCACATGTTAAGCTAATATAATTTTATATAAGACAAAGATTATTGTTTAAAGTCGTCTCATATAAATGTTATATGCTTGAACAATAAGTCCAAGGAAATGTAATTGGAAGAATGTGATCTAAAAAAGTTGGACTCGCGAGACCATTCTCTTTCGTACACAATTATAAACATTCTTGATCATAGGATTGCCAATTTGGCATTGACAGTCCGTTAAGATCAGTATGTGCTATGTCTTCTCTTAGAGAGAGTGACTGGTTTCGAGTCATTGATGTGACTGACACTAAGAGAAGTATGTAAGTGCTCAATAGAGAATGAGTCCACTGAACACGATCAACAAGAAGTTCTCATACTCATGACACCATATAGTTATTGTAGGCCGTTGGCTTTAGTTAATTAAAACTAGAAACTGACATAACACAATACGGTCATAATCTAGCAACGTATAGTTTGAACTTTGAAGAAAGAAACAATAAATATATATATCATGATCTAAATGCTCTCAATATAACTCCAAAGCGTAGATATATATGCCGTTTGATATTGTACTTATCTTACAAGAGTTTGTAGTTCAGTTGGTTAAGAACATTTTTTATGTGAATTCGAGATCTCGAGTTGAAATTCTCTTCACTGTCCAATTTGTAATCTGCACAAATTTCAATTCTTAATCGCATGTTGATACGACATAATAGTAATAGTAGTAGCTAAGGACGGAGTCGTTCACATGTTTAAGAGAATGAGTTAAACAAGTGATCATGTATGAAGCCGGCGTGGATTTTCCTTCTAATTTGTCAACTAAGCAGCATTTTTCTTTGTTTTCGAGATGATGTTTCTTGGATTATCAATAAATATAATCGTATCGAATCAAGTGCTAGCTTAGGAAATAAACATGCAAACAAAAACCGTATAACTATATGTACATGATTAGATGCGTAATTGCTACTGCATCCACGAGATTACACACACACACATATTGAGTAAAAAAAACAGCATAAACGGAAATAGTAATTCTGGCTCTTTAATTAGTGATTTAAATTACCAAACAAGACAATGAGATTTCTTTTAGCATGTGTGTGTGGTCCCATTTTTTTGTTATATATATATATATATATATATATATATAAGTTCGATGTGTTATTGACCTATCCACTAGCTTATCTCTAACTTGTTAGCAGAGATTTTTTAGTGTACCGGAAGTACGGATCAAGTGTTATAATACAAATGATTAGATATTTGAATTTTTTTTTTTTAACCTTTTATATTATATATTGAGCGTACAAAACTGTGTTTTTGACACATCGAAAAATCTCTCACTTGTTAGGATAGGTAAGCCACAAATTTTGTTCGTGCACCGGAAAAACTTGGGCCACACAAATTATAACCAATAAATCGTGACTTCAGGCCGTGATTTCTCAAGTTATAACATGTTTCCATAGGAAGAAAGGATTAAGTAAAGGAGTAATCGCCAAAGAAATATCATACTTTTAATTAATACTCATGAGTTCAATTTGTTTGTTTAGATTGGTTTTTGCTTGTTACTAACCAAGTAACTTTTGGTACAAGTACTTCTTAGCTTGATATGCATTGTTGGTTTCGGTTCATGGCAGTTTAAGTTTTTAGAGGTTAGTGTTTGTCTAATATGGTATTAAAACTCTAGTTCTAGGAGGTTATGGTCAGTCTCAAACCTCTAAACCCTATCTCCAAAAAATTTCAATTATTTTCGCTAGGCCACCTTGTTTTTGTTTTTTTTCTTTCTATAATGTGACAATGGGTGTTAGCATTATGGTCGATAAATGAACTTCAATCGCATTAGCTAAATTACAACCACGCACCTATGTCCCAATTAGTATAGTAGTTCGTAAGTTCTCTCCATACTTGTTTGTTTTCTTTCTTTGCTTAGTTTGAATCTATTCCCCCCCTCTTTCATGGCAAGGTGGCCAACTACCTACCAATATCGCAAAAATTTCCCATCCATATATGGGGTTTTACCCATCTAGAACTGGGCAAGGTATGGTGAGTAACAAAATGGGAGATTAGCGATTGAGTGATAGCTTGATTGTTACATACGTTGAGAAAGAATTTTTTTTTCTTAAGATGATGCTAGATGGATCATCTATTTAAACCATATTTTGTAAACCACATGTTGTGGTGGGTGATAGTTTGATTTCTTCTTTGTATCATTATAGAAAAAATTTAATCATCAATTGACACATTATATGGTCTACCCCATATGATTTAAAACATGATTTTCCTAGCATTTTTTTCTTGTATTAATAACGAAACCATAATGCTACATTTTCATAATATAAACTCGTCATGAACAATTATAACTTGTAAGTTGTAATGTTAAATTTTATGATCAATACTATTGTGGTTTTATTTGAAAAAGTTTCATGTCTAACATAAGTTATCAGCTTTTTTGTCCTTGGTTCACTCAAAATGTTTGGATCAGCGAACTGTGTATGGAATGGACGTAAGAAAGGAACTCTAATAAATGTGACATTACTCTTCTAGATAAAATCATTTAAACCAGTCAACAAAACCTACCAGCATCCCGGGGGAAAACCGCAGAAATGTCAGCCATTTGTTCACACTTCGTTTTCTATAACGGCCTCCTCCGTGTCCACGCTTGCCCTCCCGCTATTTGTTGCACGACTTGTCCTTTGCCTCACTCTTGTGCCTGTAACATAAATAGAACATTACGTGCTATTATATAAATGGTAAATTTTTTTTTATTTATTTATTTTTTAACACAAGAATCTTATTACTTATATAAAAACACGTAGTGCACTATCTCGTGTTCGAACACATTAAAAAATTTCTCCCTCACGTGCTCAACTTTAACGGCACACTGTTTGCTACCGGTCCTTAACATACTAGAAGGACGAAAAGCTTAACGGTCCAATTTTTTGAAATTACGAAAACACCCCCATCAATGCACAACTGAACAAACGCACACGATGTTGGGTAAAAACTAAAAACAGCCGGAAATAACGCCATAACCGCCCGTGGGGCCCAGGTTTCAGTGGCTTTTGGCGTAAATACAACGACAGCACATGGGGCAGATGGTCATAGTCAAATTATTGAAGCATTTTCTGTGGTAGCTTTGCAGCTTGTGCCATGCATCCTACATATACAATACAGCACCTATACCAAAGCATAACACAACTACATAGCTGTCGGCAAAGCTTTGTGCTTACTTTTTAGCCAAACCAGTGCTCAGAACTGTTGCTGCCACAGCCGCCACTCAACACCCCACTTAATTAAGCAGCCTAGCTCACAATGCAGCTCCTCCACCGCGGCTGCGGCCTTGTTTTGGCACTGAATTCGTTGCTCCTGCTTGTGTCTTGTCAAGTTCAGCAACCCGGGGCCAACACCCGCTGGCTCCCAGCCACCGCCACCTGGTACGGCAGCCCCGAAGGCGACGGCAGCGATGGTAAGCCCCTACCCTCAAACCCAATTTGGTTTTAGCTTACAATGCCGCATATTTAGACCGTCTATAATATCATTTGTACCTGCAGTCTCAACAGATTTTGTACATCTTAATGAATTTAGTGTAATTATCATATAGCTTATAAATAAATAATAATAAATATTGTATTTTCACATTTATGAGAAAACAATGATACGATTTATAGTTTGCTAAGATTATGTTACAGATATTTTTAATTATCCGTGAATTAATTATGTCGGCATGTGCGTGATTTTGGTAGGCGGAGCTTGTGGATACGGGTCAATGGTGGACGTGAAGCCGTTCAGGGCGAGGGTTGGGGCGGTGAGCCCAGTGCTGTTCAAGAGCGGCGAGGGGTGCGGAGCGTGTTACAAAGTCAAGTGTCTCGACCAGAGCATCTGTTCGAGACGAGCCGTCACGATAATCGTGACGGATGAATGCCCTGGTGGTTACTGCTCGAATGGGCGGACCCACTTTGACCTCAGCGGCGCTGCCTTCGGACGCATGGCTGTCGCCGGTGAAGGCAGCCTGCTCAGAAATCGAGGCGAACTCTCTGTCCTTTACCGACGGTACGTTCTCATATGTCATGTTTACTGTGTGTTAGCTTGTTTGTTAGCTTGTTTGTTTTAACGGTCATCTTTTGTCCTTTCCAATCTATTCTTTGGACCCTTTTGTTTATTTGCCGGTTAATAATAAGGGTAAAGTACAAAAAATTACATCAACTATTGTTTTTACGCACTTTCATACTTTATTTTTTAAAATTGACAATGTCATACCTCATATTTAGAATTTAGTCCAATGTTATTTATACCTTCCGTTACTTGGCCATTTACTTTTCAGTTAAATGCTGACGTGACTTGATCTGGGATCCAATTTTTATTTAAAATATTATTAAAAATTAAAAAAATCATTTAATAATTTTTAAATATTAAAATAACAAAAAGAAGTAAAAAAAAACCCTCAATAACCCCACCACCCCCGAGGAGGAGGAGGAGGAGGAGGAGGAGGAGGAGGAGGAGGAGGAGGAGGAGGAGGAGCGGATTTTTTTTTTCTTCTCCCTCTTCTTCTTCTTCTCCTCCTCCTTCTTTTTCTGGGTTGCAGATTCGAGGGTTTTTTTTCCTTCTTCTTCTTCTTCTTCCTCCTTCTTCTTCCTTCTTCTGCTTCTTCTTCTTCTGGATTGCAGATTACGTTTTTTTTTCCATCTCCTTCTTGCTCCTTTTTTCTGGGTTGCAGGAACGGAGTTGGAAGGGGAAGAAGGAGAAGATGGGGGAGAAGAGAGAAAAGAGGGAGAAGAGGGAGGAGGACCGGGGAGGGGGGGTGAAGTGCATGAACATAGGGTTTTTTTTTTTATTTTAAATTTTTAACTTTTCTTTATTAGTTTAATATTTAAAAATTATTAAATGATTTTTTTTAGTTTTTAATAATATTTTATTAAGTTTTTAATAAAAAAGTGGACTCCGAATCAAGCCACGTCAGTATTTAACTGAAAAGTAAACGACCATGTAACGGAAGGTATAATATTGGACCAAATTCTAAAGATGAGGTATGACATTGTTAATTTAAAAAAATGAGGTATGAAAGTGTCGTGACACTAATAATTAAAGTAGTTTTATGTACTTTTCTCTAATAATAATTTTGTTTATTTCCCTTTTGTTTTATTTTCTTTGCTTTTAGAAAACAGGCTAAATGAGTTAATCTTGAAACATTCTTTTACTTTTTAATTAACTACATCTGTTTTTCAGTTATTTGCCAAACAACAGTTGTGATTTTTGGGGAACAATTGACTTTAATCAACGACCTAATGTCGTTTTCATTCTTTTTTTTCGTCGGGGTTTTTCTCATATAGTTTTTTTTCTCCAGTAAATTTTTAATGCGGTCACTTCTTTGTCTGTATATTATACTCTAATACGCTTTGATGATTGTTTAATGAAGAAAGCTCTTACCCTAAGAAAAGCTCAACCCAAACAGTTACACACCACTCAGTTATTTTTACCTTTTTGTATTCTTTTCTTTTGAATTCATGTACTTGACGAATTGAAATAATAATAATAATATATTTTATTTATTTTAACTGCAGGACACCATGTAAATATCCTGGGAAGCAAATAGCCTTCCATGTAAATGAAGGTTCAACAAATTATTGGCTATCACTTCTGGTAGAGTTTGAGGATGGAGATGGAGACGTCGGATCGATGCATATAAGACCAGTACGTTCTCCTTCTCTCTCTCACTTTTTGTTTTCTTTTTCTTTTACAATCCTGCATGCCTCTTGCAACTTCAGTTACTTTACATTAACATTTACATTTACTAACAATACATTAAAAAAAAAGCCAAATCAACAAAAGTAAAGATAGTTTTTCCATGAAATACAAGAAAGTACTCGTGCAATTCCACGTTTTCACATAAAATGAGGTATGGAGCGTTAACTAAGTGAGTAGAGAATTTTTAACTCCACTAATTTTATTTTTAAAATTTTATTTATATTTTTGTGTTGGTGGGATGGTGCAGGCAAGTTCCAGTGAGTGGATCGAGATGAGTCATGTATGGGGAGCTAATTGGTGCATAAATGGGGGTCCTCTAAATGGACCATTCTCAGTGAAGATTACAACTCTCTCAACAGCAAAAACTCTCTCTGCCAGAGATGTCATTCCCAGTAATTGGTCTCCAAAAGGCACTTACACTTCTCGCCTAAATTTCCGCTCCTAGCTAGCTTATTTGACAAACAAGTCAAGATATATATAATATAAGCACCTTTTTACAAGCACTTTTTTAACTAAGCATTTTCTAGGCCAGAAAAAAGGTCTTGCCCCCATGACCCAAAAGTAGCCGTTGTCGAGGTGGTCCTTTTTATTTTGTTTTTTGTTTTCTGTTTAAAGAAAAGTAGCGGTTGGATTGCATTAGTTAATTACAATGGCATCCAATGCTCTTTCTTTATTTTCTTTTGAGATATTGTTTTTTCCTATCTTGCTGCTGTTCCAACTGGTTTTGTTTGTAGATGTGCGCACCAAGATATGTAGCCGCCCTCTCCAAAAGGAGAGAGAGCGTGTGTTCTTGCTTTGTTAATGCTATATGTAAGGTTGTGTGACCCAGTGTGTTTTTAATGAATTTGGACAATTTGATTGCCCCATAATTTCGCTTACAATTGGATATCTTCGAGCATATAGGACCTCAGGGGCCAGAGGTCTGCTGTCTCCAAATTAGTGTCTTCATCATGTCTCATTTCTAACTTTGTGACACATGTGAGTGATATGCACAGCAAAATTGACGTTACAGACAATCATTCATACAAATTTTAGTTGCATCACGATGCAGACACTCACATGTGCAATTGTATCTAGCTTAATTGTCTAAACATGGATGTCAGAACCCGTAACTGCACTGCATATAGTGCAAGAGGAAAAGAGAGATGTGGATCACATGACATGCATATATAATCACCCACATGCAATGTGTTTCAATTTTCAACTTTGAAACCTTTCACAATTCACAAGGCCTATAATTTTTTGTGGTGCGGAACAATAAAATTGTGAGTGACGAAAAGGGTCAAAGGATTTTAAGGGCTGTGGTCACCACCACACGTGGGACGGGGTCCCTTTGTAAACTGGTGGTGGTTCATTGATTGGCACATGACTTTCTCTCGTCACATGTGAAGTTCGGCTTGCTACGTCCTTGATCCCCCAAGATACCGGAATCTCTTTAACAGCCAAGCTCTTTTATTTATTTATTTAATTTTTTTTGGGGTCCCGTTATCTTCAACCATGGAAAATCTCAAAATCAGAGTAAGCAAATATGAAAGAATTATAAAATTATGGACATTATTTTTATCAACGAGAAAACAAATAAATAAATAAAGATTGTCGGGACAGCTAAAAAATTGAGGGTTACATCTTGCAACAAAAAATAAACCTAAAAGCTAATATTTTTCAATAGTCACCATGATTCTAAAAGGCACTAGGTGCTAGTTGGTCAGCAGGTAGAGACTTAGTGTGACATCCCACATCGCCCAGGGAGTGATCCTTAAATATATATTCCCATCCCTACCTAGCACGAGGCTTTTTGGGAGCTCACTGGCTTCGGGTTCCGTAGGAACTCCGAAGTTAAGCGAGAAGGGGGCTAGAGCAATCCCAGGATGGGTGACCTCCTGGGAAGTTGCTCGTGAGTTCCCAGAAACAAAACCGTGAGGGCGTGGTCAGGGCCCAAAGCGGACAATATCGTGCTACGGTGGTGGAGCGGGCCCGGGAAGTGGCTGCGCCCAGGCCGGGATGTGACAATTGGTATCAGAGCCTAACCCTGGCCGCGTGTGTGCCGACGAGGACGTCGGGCCCCTAAGGGGGGTGGATTGTGACATCCCACATCGTCCAGGGAGTGATCCTTAAATATATATTCTCATCCCTACCTAGCACGAGGCCTTTTGGGAGCTCACTGGCTTCGGGTTCCGTAGGAACTCCGAAGTTAAGCGAGAAGGGGGCTAGAGCAATCCCAGGATGGGTGACCTCCTGGGAAGTTGCTCGTGAGTTCCCAGAAACAAAACCGTGAGGGCGTGGTCAGGGCCCAAAGCGGACAATATCGTGCTACGGTGGTGGAGCGGGCCCGGGAAGTGGCTGCGCCCGGGCCGGGATGTGACAATTGGTATCAGAGCCTAACCCTGGCCGCGTGTGTGCCGACGAGGACGTCGGGCCCCTAAGGGGGGTGGATTGTGACATCCCACATCGCCCAGAGAGTGATCCTTAAATATATATTCCCATCCCTACCTAGCACGAAGCCTTTTGGGAGCTCACTGGCTTCGGGTTCCGTAGGAACTCCGAAGTTAAGCGAGAATGGGGCTAGAGCAATCCCAGGATGGGTGACCTCCTGGGAAGTTGCTTGTGAGTTCCCAGAAACAAAACCGTGAGGGCGTGGTCAGGGCCCAAAGCGGACAATATCGTGCTACGGTGGTGGAGCGGGCCCGGGAAGTGGCTGCGCCCGGGCCGGGATGTGACACTTAGAGCTTAGGGGTCTAGGCGGGGCTTGGCGGTTCTTTTAATTTTGATTAAATTTATTATTAAATATATAAATAAATGTCTACTTATATTTAAGAAAAATAATAATAATTGTATTGTGATACATAAATTGCAAAATAAAGTGACATATAGATTATAAAGTATTAGAACATATTGAAAACATAGGGAACAATCATATAATGAGTATTTATCCGAGTATTCAATAAGTCTCTTACAACTTATTCAAAAAATACAACGCAAAATAAAGGTTATCTATTTTCTGTCTAAGTGAGAGTGCCTAGGCAAGTTTAGATGTGCCGAGTGGGTGCCTAGGCAAGTCTAGGTTGCCTTTCTTAATTTTCAAACATCTAAAGATTAATCAGGGCGGTGGTCAGCCGCCTGGTGTCTAGGCAGTGCTAGGCTAGAATTTTTAGAACAGTGATGATCACTCAACGTCCAATCTTAATTCAGCGGTGAGGAAAAAAGTATAAGAACAAAAGTTAAAACAACTACTGTGGATGTAAATTTTGTACACGACTAAATTGACAAACTCAAACCTGCAAAATACAAATACTGTTAGCTTAATTGACAAACATCTAAGAAAAAATGGAAGGGAAATGACCTCTGATGCTTAAGTCAGAAAGATAGTTTGAGAGAAACCATGAACTTGGGAAAGTTCTGAGTAGTAAGTAGCGATGTCCATTTTTTCCTATTTGACTTGGTTATTTGTAGACCTAAACCGTAACAGGTAGCCGGGAAGGGAGGTTGTAGGCCATCTTAGGTAGACCTTAACGTTATGCTAATAATAGAGCAGACCAATCTTTGTACTCATTCTAGCTAGTAGTTCTAAAGGTCTTTGCTAATAAAAGTACAAACTCTAAAGGTCTCGTTGGCAGGAAATATCATGGGCCCGAAACATCTTTGATATGTTGATGGCCGAAAAGCCTAATACTCACAGGGCATGCAAGTGCCACGATCCCTCATGGAAGGCAAATGGAAGCCACATTCATTGGAATGGTTTTTCTGCTCACAACGTCAAAGGTAAAACATCATAGCAAGCATATAGTTACATATCCTCCTATTAGATGTGATTAATTTATGTCTTCATAAGAGCACTTCCACCCTTAAAAAGTCCATTGGGCAATAGGTAATTTAATCCCCTAAGTGAATAGTAACTGCCCCTAATAATTGCCCAAGAGCATCTCTACCCCGTAAAATAAATGTCCGGACAATTGATAATTAAAAATCAATAAAAAATAATAATATTTTAATATTAATTTTATTTTCTCTGTTCTCTTTTTTATTTTTTCTTTCTTCTTGTTTGTTCTTCCTATAGAACTCTCCCCAGACTCTTAACTCCTCCCGATCCCTCCCAAAGAACAGTATTCTGATCCATTTCTTCTTCTTTGTTCTTGGAATTTCCGTGATTTGCCCCTCAAAGGCTGGAGATGTGGATGCTGTGTTCTCAACGGTGACGGCGATAGCTCGACGACAAAGATGACGATTAGACAGTGAAGGCTCGACGTCTTCCCTCTCGAAGGTTGGGTTTTCCAAACCTTCTCTAGGTTTCCCGATGGTCGTCTCATAGGGGAGAAATCCATTGGAAAATGGGACAGACTGAGGAAATTAAATCGAATTAAAAATTGTTACTAACATCAACCTGGCGTCACATGAGCTGGGTAATGGGTTAGTAGATAATTGCCTGGCTGAGGAACTCGGTTTTTGGGGGATGAGGAAGGGGATTAATTAGACTATCCCCTAGGGTATTCCACATGGAGTGAAGTTACTCTAACCATTTACCGATGGATTAACATTAAACAATGAATGAACACAATTTTCTTGGACTATGGTGTAACGACCCGCCCCCAAATATTACGGTTTTTATAATTTTCAAATGTAAATTTACAAAAATGCCCTTCGAGGCAAAAACGTTGACTTTTGTTGACCACTTTGATGTGTCACATAAGATTTGTTTTCTTGGCGTCTCCTTGTAGTACTCAGCGTTACAAATGCGTGGGTACAAGCGGAATTGAATTTGGAGTTACAATGAGGATTTTACGGAACTACAAAGTAGAAGGGTATTTTAGTGACTTCATTAATTCTAGATATTTCTTTCCTATTATTTATTAATTTTCTTTGAAATATATGTGTTTGTGGGACCCACCCATATGGGTCTCCTTTCCCCTTTGTTCACATGTCCCAATTTCTCTCATCTCTCTATCACTCTCATCTCTCTCTACTATTTCCCTCAACTTTTTCTCTCTCACCCTTCAGCTCCCTCTCGTCTTTCCCTCTATTTGTGAGAGTTGCCAGACCACCACCATTGTCACCAACTCTCCACTTCGGCGAGCTCTGCCACCATAACCCAAACTACCATCTTGTCCTTTGCCTCGCTGTCTTCGCTCACAAACTCTTTCCTGTCATTTTCATTCTAAGTTCATTGATGCACAACACCACCACCACTAATCTCATGAACTCCGACGAGATCTCAGGTTTTTCCGACCAAGGTAAGAGTCTAGACCACTCGATGTGTCTTCCTCATCTTATTCTAATGGTGATTGAGTCATCATATGTGTGTTTGGGCAATGTTGGGTGTAGATTCGAAGGTATGATGATCCACCACTTTTCGGCAAGAAACCGGCGAGTTTTTAGACCATTTTCAGGTCATCCTTTGACCTTGTTTTGATATGATTTTGGTATAATCTTATTTTTCATTCGTTTAGCTTTATTTTGACTAGTTGAACATTGATTTTGGTTGAGTTTTAACCCCAAAATGGAGTCGGGGAAGTTTCCTAGCCAAAATTCCCATATTCGGCTTTCTCTTTAGCTGGGTCCGGCAGGGGCTGTGCGACGCATGGCCTGAAACCGAGTCAACCCAACCCGCAACCCAAAAACCTGATCCAATAGCTGGCCCAAACCTTTAGGCCATGTAACCCAAACCTTTGGCCTATTAACCCTAACCCGAATCCAAAACCAATAACCAAGCCCAACCCAAAACCGGGCCTAACCTAATAAATGGGCCCAATCTAATAACTCAGCCCAACCCAGCAACTCAAAACCTAGATCTAACCTGGACCCAATACCCAGTTTCCAAGGTTGGTGCGTGGGTGTGTGTAGAGCACAAATGCCTTCGTCGGAGGTATTGTGCTCCGCCGCCGTCCACGGTTCATGGAGGCACGTGCGGTGGTGCGTGGAAAAACCTGAGGTCCCTCATTAGGTTTTTCGAATCCGCTGTCCGTTTTCCCAAATTCTATCGTTTTAGCAGAGTTTTATTGAATTGTCTCTATTTGTATTTAGGTGCGTCGGTTGGAAGTTCCATCCTCACTAGCTCGAGTGCCTCCCCAGTAATGGAATACCTGTAAATGGACCTCTTCTTAAAATGCATGTTTTTATAAAATATTAGGCTTGCATTCATGAAAAACAGGATTTCATGATTTTTCATATTATGCAATATTTATGATTTTGGAGGATTCATTATTTATTTGCCTAAGGTTTATAAATGGCATATTTATGGAAATCATGTTTATGGAATAGACTATGATTTTGGATGATGAGATTTTAAATGCTAAGCTTGGTATGAGTTTTTGAGATATGTTTTATTTGCTTATCTAGTGGGTTGTCATACATCACATACACAAACAACACGAGTATGTAGACGTCTATGGCCATAGGACACAGTTGATGATATTTATGACATACTCCCAGCTTCACTAGCCATGGCTAGTGTCGATGAGTTATGTTATATGTATATGTTTCTTCTCTGGCGTAACCTGGAGTCATACAGCTTCACCTTCGGGTGATGGACCCACTGTATTTCTTTTTTAGCATAACCTAGAGTCATACAGCTTCACTTTTGGGTGATGGACCCATTATATTTCTTCACTGGCGTAACCCAGTGTCGTACAACTTCACCTTTGGGTGATGGTTATGCCTTCAGGCGACTATGATACCCCTAGTTGAGTACATCATTGATGTGATTTACGGATGTTTTACGGATTTACCCTCGGGCAACTATATTACCATTACTGAGCACTGGTTTACACGTACATGCTTTACGAATGTTGTTCATGCATGCTAGAGTTTTCAGAAAACTTACCATGTAGTACTATATGTGTTTTCAAAACAAGGGGTTGGTATGGTTAGAAAGAAAATGGTTTTCTTATTATTAGTATTAGTGTTATAAACTTTGGTCCGCTCACCCTTTGCTTTGTGTCCTCTTCAGAAGTTAGAATCGAGGCACACGGTCTTGACGTTAGGACACTTCCGCATAAGTATCTTCAAGTCTTCTAAGTGTAGAATCCATTACTTTGTTTGTACCTTTTTTTTTATAATAATACTTTCACATTATTCTTGATTATTGGTATGCTCTGAACACGTTTTCACTTTGACATATTTCTTTCTAATTATATATTTTATTAGTACGCATGTTTAAAATGGCTTTGTCACCCTTGGGTGTTGACCAGCACGTGCCTATCCTGGTATTTGGGGATATCGAGTTCGGGGCGTGTCAATGGAGTCTAGGAAAACGAGACTCCTATCTTTATCTTTTAAACATATACTTTGTTACTCCTCACCAATAGAACGTTGCCAACTCCAGAAAGATATTTGCAAGAAGCAAAAAAGCCAAATATTTTGCAGGGATGAAACCAAATATTTTGAAGTGGGGGCAACTTTTTAACAATTGATATTTTTTTTTTGGAATTTTCTTGGACTATGGGTCTTTGGTCTTGGTTGTTGGAGCTTTTTTTATGTCCCTCTCTACTGGTTCAATCAGTGTTACAGGTTTGTTTTGAAACTTTTCTTACAACATTTTGTGGTTCTACTTGAAAACTATGGATTATAGTGGCTTGTAGTTTTATATGGGGCATTTGCTTTCCTTGCAATCAAATTCAATTTAAGGGCAAGTCTGCTTCCCTGGCTTATCTAAGTGTTGGTTAGCAGCCTAGTTTCGTGACTCAGCTCTAATGTGTTTTTTGAGTGGTAGCTCCTCCTCTTTGGTACTTATTTCCTCAATATTGGGTATCTCGCTGCTTTCTTTTATGGCTCCATCCTTTGTTCTAGTCATCAGGAGGTTTTCAATAGTCGGGTGGCTCAAGGTTAACATCGATAGGTCTTATGCCCAATGAACATGTTGGATTTACAAGGATTTTTCGCTCCTCGGAGAGGAGGGGGTGCACTTGGAGCTTTTGCATAAAACACAAAATTTGTAAATCTAGCTGCTGCAAAAATTCTTGCTTTCAATGAGGCCGTACATATAGCTTATGGATTAAAATAGACTCCATGTTGGTTATTCATTGTCATCTGAAGGCTCCTAATGTGGTCATGTGATTTCTTATGGGGTATTGGAAGAATTCTCTCTGACGACTTTGTCAAATGCGATTTATGCGTACACATATTTATAGAGAAGGAAATCAGGTTGTAGATGTATTAGCTTCTTTTGGGGCAGATAGTTATGCTTATTACTAGTGGTCCACGATTCCAAATTTTGTAGCCTTTGCTCATGCTCATGACCTTTTGTTTTGTCCTTATTATAGTTTTCGTTGATCTTTTTGCCTTTGCAGGTCTTGGCAAAGTCTCTCTGCATGTATCATTTTCGTTTACTTTCATTTATTATTAATTAAATTGATGGAGAAGGGACATGTGCGGGGTTTCTAAGTGTAATGGTCCTCACCCCTTTGCAGGAAGTTAGGTGCTTCGCACGCACCATTGCCGAATAGCTAATCTCGCCTAATCTTTCTCCATTTGAAAAAGAAAAAGAAAAAATACAACAAAATATAATAGTATACACCCAAATTTAAGATATTCATTCACAATATTTTCTCCTTGAGTCATTTTCAGGCATTAAACCATGCATAAGCGAACTTTAGTTCATAAGCCCTACCGTACTCTCTCCAGACCCTCTGTTTGTACTGTATTGGTGTAGAAATATGAATCCTCCATTGCTCTCAAAAAAGGGGTTATATATGCATAAGATTAAAGTTCAGCCTCGACCTAATAACTGAACGAAATTTTACATACCTTTCCAGATGGACTATCTCTTCAATGGCACCTTGAATTTATTTTTTGGTTCTCTAATTTTTTAAATAGTTTTAAGGGTGAAAACGAATATTTTCAAGTGTTGTTAGGTGAGTTGAGCGGCACCGGGTGAGACTAGAAGCTCCCAGCTTTAGAAGTATTTGCAATTCATCTTAACAAAGGAAAAGAAGACAGAAATATATTCTAAAGGTTAATTCGCAAGCAAGTAAAAAAAGCATTTCAAACTTTGACAGCACGTAATGTATACTGGGACAAATTAACAATAGAATAAAAACAAAGGAAAAAGACTTGAGAAAGGTAAGTATAAACGTATTATTCCTTGTTCGACCTCTTAAGTTTCTTAATTCCATTCAGAATATATGTATGTATGTATGTATGTATGTAAGGTTCCAATAACATATAACATATAACACAATCTCTAGCTGCTGCATCAAAGTTTGGTCATCTGCAGGTGAGCTTCTCCTACCAACTGCTTACAAATTTTAGATTGAAATTTCTGCTCTATCTATTTTTATTAATTGATTTGCTCCCTGAAATTGTCAGCTAGTCTCATTTTACCCCTTAAAACTAGTTTTGTCTTTCTTTGTCTCGTTAAACTGCAATTTTCGTCTCATTTAGTCTCAATTCACCTCTTTCGTCAATTCCATCAAATAGACATTAAATTCAACAGTAGTATGGACATTTCATTTTTGAGACTGGCATAGATAAGCCTCATACTTGGCGACGTAGCACTTACGTGGGAATGTTTGTTGATCACCACATATTTACCAGGCCTCATGTATATTGTGGTAAGAAAAAATGGGGAAACAAATTAGAAATAAGTGAAGGAGGAGAAACGAATTTAGCATTTTGAATCCAGTCCTTGAGTTCTATGACTAAAATTGGAGAAAAGCAACCGTTTTATTGTAAGTTAAGCTCAAAATTTTAGTTAGAGTTGTTAAAAATGGAATTCGAACAACTGTTTTGGCGAGTAGGTTGGGAGTTGTTTCAAAAATAAAATGTCCATACTACCCTTTAATGTAACATCCTTTGACAAAATGAGGTGAACTGAGACTAAATGAGACATAAATGGCAATTGTAAGGGCAAAGTGAGATAAAACAAGTTTCAGGGGGAGTAAAATGAAACAAAAATAGTTTAAGGAGCAAATCAACTAATAAGCCTAATAAATTTGGTAGTTCAATTAATGTATTGATATTATTTGTAATTTTTTATATAATACTAGAGGTTGTGAGTCACATTTGAAGTTTGGAAAGAGTTGACGATGACAGACTCAGTTGATGAGAACAATGCAAAAGGTGATCACTCCATGGTTGAAATAAGAGAGGAGGGAGAGAGATGCGAGAGAGAAGTAAGACTTGTGGGTGAGCAAACTTTGAGCAAAAACGAAGAAAACAAAGACGAATTATTAGCGTCCTTGATAGGAACAAAGCTTCCCCATTTATCTCCAGAAGCAGATCATACTTGCATATTCAGAGTCCCTAATAAACTTGTCAGGGACAATGAAAATGCTTTTGTCCCACAAGTGGTTTCAATTGGGCCGTATCACCAAGGAGGAAAAAAGTTACAAGCCATGGAACAAATGAAGCTATGGAATTTGGAATGCCGCCTCGATCACAAGCCAACTCCGGAAACCAGTTTGGTGAAGTTTGTCAAAGAGATTAGAAGCAGAGAAGAGTTTCTTCGTAACTGCTATGAACAAAAGTTTGATAATCTGAGTAGCGATCAGTTTGTAGAAATGATGGTGGTTGATGGTTGCTTTATTATACAACTTATCTGCAAAGACATACAGACTGGAGATTATGAACATCTTCTGCGTCTGTCACCACAATATAGAGATATGTTGTCACCAGTTGAAAAGGACTAGTTGCGGCCTATGAAGCATGGATACGGATACGGATACGGCGATACGACACGACACGATACGGCGATACAAACAATCTTTAAAAATTAAGATACGATACGTTGTGGATACGGCAAATAAAAATGTTTATAGCAACAAAAATATACATTTTAAAACATAATTCATCATTTAAATTCAAGTACATTTGAGTTGATAGAGAAGAAAAGTTATAAATCTAATCCTCTTTACACAGTAGAAGAAAACCAGCTTCCGTGGCAAGTTCTCGACTGTTTATTCAACCTCACAAGAACATCAGAAGAAAGAGATCTGTATCAACGTATTAGCGACTTCTGTTCCCATGTTACTTGGGACTTATTTTGCCACGGGATGCCTATTGATAAGCCCACGGAGACACGCTAAATCAGACATTTACTTGACAATTTGAGAGACTTGCTTGTTGGATCATCACCGTGGATTAAGATGCAGTTTGACTATTGGGTTCCTATCCCCTCAGTAACACATCTTGAGGAAATTGGAGTCAAATTTCAACCTGTATACGGGCGGAATCCGCTGAACATAACCTTCAACAGGGAAAATGGTGTGATGGAAATTTCAACATATGAGAATTCGATCCAACACAGAATCTGTCTTCAGAAACCTCATAGCCTAGAACAGTCTTCACTGGGGCACCAGGGATGTCCCGTTTTGTCTTCTGCCATGTTGTTCGCTAACCTTATCAAGTCTACCAAAGATTTAGACTCTCTCTCTCTCAGAAAGAAATTATAGGAACCGAGTTGAGCAAGGAGGACATTGTTAGTTTGTTCAATAGGCTTTGCAATGACGCTGAACGCATCTCCTTCTTTTACTCTGTTGTCACCTGGGATGTGAATCAATATAATCAGCGTCGTTGGCTAAGCCATCGGCTTGCAAGTATCAAAAGGGATTATTTACACAATCCATCATCAATCTGGTCAACTTCAAATGCGGTCATCGTTGTTCTCGTTCTTACCGCTATTCAGACCATATATAGTGTTCTCGCCTGCTACAAGCAGAAATAGTAACCTTCCAATCGGTCAATGTTTGCCCAAGGACATAAAACTGAATAAGACTTGCGCGAGTTATGAAATAATCAAACTCTTTTGAGTTTGTATTTATTTGGTTATTTTCCATATTTAATAAAGCAGTGATGCAATTGATTATTATGTGGGACAGTCATATACAGTTTGGAATTATCTTGCCATTTTTCGTTTTCAACTTTTGGATAATTTGTCAAGCCTCACACACTCTTGATCAAGATAATGTGAAGCAAAATCAATTTATGGTGCCGACAAAAGCCTCACACACTCTTGATCAAGACAGTGTAAAGCAAAATCAATTTATGGTGCCGACAAAAGCTTCAACAAATGAAGGGCAACTACAAATGTCAAAAAGCCTCACACACTCTTGATCAAGACAATGTGAAGCAAAATCAATTTATGGTGCAAACAAAAGCTTCAACAAATGAAGGGCAACTACAAATGTCAAAAAGCTTCACACTAATTTATGGTGCCAACAAAAGCTTCATCAATGGAGAGCAACTACAAATGCCAAAAAGCTTCACCCACTCTTGATCAAGATAGTGTGAAGCAAAATCAATTTATGGTGCCAACAAAAGCTTCACCAATAGAGTTTAATCACAATTCTCAAAAGCTTCACACACTCTTGATCAAGATAGTGTGAAGCAAAATTAATTTATGGTGCCAACAAAAGCTTCATCAATAAGGGGCAACTATAATTCTCAAAAGCCTCACACATTCTTGATCAAGATAGTGTGAAGCAAAATCAAGTTATGGTGTCAACAAAAGCTTCACCTCTCTCCACCCAAAAAAAAAAAGAGGGGGTGAACACAAAGCTTCATCAATGGAGTTCAACCACAATTCTCAAAAGCTTCACACACTCTTGATCAAGATAGTGTGAAGCAAAATCAATTTATGGTGCCAATACAAAGCTTCACCCTATAAAGCTTCACCTACAAAGCTTCACCTATAAAGCTTCACCCAAAAAACTTCACCAAAAAAAAAGAAGCTTCACCTACAAAGCTTCACCCAAAATGCTTCACCCAAAAAAAGCTTCACCTACAAAGCTTCACCCACAAAGCAAAATCAATTTATGGTGTCAACAAGGCTTCACCCACAAAGCTTCACCCAAAAAGCTTCACCCACCCAAAAAAACTTCACCCACAAAGCTTCACCCAAAAAGCTCCACCCACCCAAAAAAGCTCCACCCACAAAGCTTAAAAGCTTCACACACTCTTGATCAAGATAGTGTGAAGCAAAATCAATTTATGGTGCCAACAAAGCTTCACCCAAAAAAAAGCTTCACACACAAAGCTTCACCCAAAAATAGCTTTAACATTTAAGCGATATACCCAAACACAAAATGTTGAAAAAAAAATATTTGTAAAGGGCTTGGACTCTCTTTTTTCTTTGGGCCTAACAACCTTAAAAAAAATGAAGGAAGAGTTTTGGGCTACCACTTAGCAAAGAAAATGATGATGTTTTGGTAGATTGGAAACTTGACTACTAGCAAGACACCTCCTTCGTAAACTCCTCGCCCAAAGACTTGGGGGACTCCTATCATATGCTACTACGCTTCGTTAATCAAAAGTTTCGCGACTACTCAATAACTTGGAGCTTTCAAGTCCCCAAACGAGAAGCTTTCCTCACTTGGGAAATTAGGGGAGCACTATTACAACCTACAAGATCCACCCACGAAGTTTCGACATGCAAACTTCAACAAAAGAAAAAAAATTCAAAGAACTTAGCGAAGGATGCCTTAGGGTATTTAACACAACATGCTAAAAGAAGTAAAGCTTGTTTATTGGAATTTATGATAAATTACATACATGAACACACACAAAAATCAAAACAAACAAAGAGGAGGGAGCCTTCACAAGGTTACTCATGAGAAGCCTCAGGATTCGGCAGAGCACCAGAAAGAGAAAGCACTGGAAGGTGATCATTTGGGAGCCTCAATACTAGACAGAACCCTAGAAAGAGGATGCACCGGAGGTTGATCATTTGGAGGTTCGGTACGTGGTCAAGCACCAGAAGACGAAGGCAGCAGATGCCTTTGGAACAAATCCATAAACCTCTAATGATCACTCAGAATTCGACTCTTGGATTCATGCAGCTGGTCAAGCTTTCTCTTCATGCCCGTGGAGTAGTTACGTGAAAGCATGTGCAACTGTTTATTTTCATGCTTGAGCCCCCTAATCTCTTATTTGAGACTTGCCACTTCCTCCATCAATGACTCAACTTGACGGGTTCGAGCAAGCAGGCGCTGACCCATATTAGAAACAGAACCCGCAACTCCCACTACATTGCTATGACTGAGAAGGGTAAAAGAACAGTATTACCATTTACTGTTGGGGAAATTCCTATATATGTCGACCTCCATCTTCCACAGCCAGGCAGACTTGCAAAAAATGCTCAATCCTTCCTCACATCCGAGAGGGCACTCCTAACGAAGCCTCTCGAAATACTCAGCTTTCTTTCCCCCCAATAATACCTCTGCAAACAAGCCACACCAGAGCAAGAGTACCTCATATCATCAGGGTTGAAAGCAAGAGTATCCCATATCATGCTTTCTCCATGTCCTTGTCTTTGTCCTTGTTCTCGCCTACAGGACAAGGAGAAAGAGAACAATCAGTCGGAACCTGAAGTCAGAATTTCGATCTGGAACTGATTGCCTGGAACCTTTGCCTGATTGCTTCCCTAGCATTGCTCTCGAGTAATCATCCTCAACTTTTTTCAAGGTCACGAATTCTTCTGGCAAATACCCCATGACAATTGATCAGATATTGGCTCTTTACACTGAAGCTGGCAAGTATGGATGAGTCACTAAGAAGTAGTGTTCTGAAGGAACATTCAAATGCAAAGGGTACACACCACTTCGGCTATGCAAAAGATTAAAGCAGAATGGTCAATGATGAGCTGGAACAGGTCTCTACGGCACGAAGCCCTTCCTATAGAACCGCATAATCCAGACAGATGAGTCAAAGTCAAAACCAAGCTCGGCATCACTGCCCCATCCGAAGAATGTACTCTAGATTTGATGGAGTTGTTTTGACCCTCAAATTCTCGAGTCGGCTCGCTCATTTGGAGGAAACCAGAAAACCATCCAGCCCAGTTCAAGAATAAGCCTGTGGAAAGTCAAAAAGTATCCCATATCATCTCTTTTCCCTTTGCTTCTCATTATCCTTCATGCAACCTGCAAGACAGAGAGAAAAAGAACGAGCAGCCGGAGTCCGAAGTCAAACCTCTGATCTGGGACTGCTTATTTGGGACTCTGATTGCTTACCTTGTCTGTCACCTCCTTCGGCAGATCTTCTCAGTCAAAGACTTGAGGGACTCCCACTATATGGTTTGTATCGTACTTGACCAAGCCTGAAACTACAAGTAAGCTTCAAGTGAAAATGATACATTACCTTGTGCGTCAACATATTTTCAAGATACCACTCCTACCTATAGAACAGAGGCAACTGAAGATGATACCACACTTCGGCACTTAGAAGTTTCGTGATTACTCAGTGGCTTGGATCTTGCAAATCTCCAACCGAGAAGTTCCCCTCACTCGGGAACTTAGGGGAGCACTGTTTGTACCATACTTGACCAACCCCGAAACTACTAAGTACCGGTCAACATTATACCGTCAAGGACCCACAAGAGTTTCCCTCAAATCAGGAGGCCAATCACAACGTGACATATGTCAACGTCAGAGGCTAATCACAGCACGACATGTGTCAACATCAGAGGCCAATCACAACATGACACGTCTTAATGTCAGAACAAAGCTAGAAACTCTCTTCTATAAATAGGGATCATTCTCCCACAATGAATCCCTAATGTCATTTTGTACTAAACTATTCACTCGAACTCACAAAAAGAGAGCTTGAACCTATGTACTTGTGTAAACCCTTCACAATTAATGAGAACTCCTCTACTCCGTGGATGTAGCCACTCTGGGTGAACCACGTACATCTTGTGTTTGGTTCCCTGCCTCTATCTCTTTACATACTTATCTATACTGGTGACCAAAGCAATCTAGCAAAGGTCATAAACCTGACACTTTATGTTGTACCAAGGTCCTCATCGATTTTGTGCATAAATATCTTACATTGTTGTTGTAATGATTGTTGCGGGGATTAGCACCTCGCTGGTTTCCAACAACACCACCACGTCCAGCTGGAACCATTCTTCATCCATTTCCACGAAATCGTCCACCACGACCTCTAATGGTGACAAAGGCATTAACAGGAGCAGCCTCCACGAGGGGAGCAGCTTGCTCAGTCATCCTTCGTAATGTAGTCAGTAAGAGCGCCTCAAACGTAGGGTACGTGATTGGAGTATCACGTGCCTGAGCAGTGTTCACTATCATCTCATAAGCAGGCCCAAGATTATTCAAGATAATCTTGACAAGTTCATCATCATCCACAGGTTTACTAGCCAAGGCGAGGTTATCAGAAATAGCATTCATCTTATCAAGATAATCAACAATCGACAAATCACCTTTTTTGGTTTGTACAAGTAAATTCCACAGAAATAAGACATGATTTTGAGACATAGAGGCATAACGTTGCTCGAGAGCCTCCCAGGTAGCACGAGACGTCCTCTTGTTGGCCACAACCGAGAGCACAGACAACATGAGAGAGCCATTAATTCAACCGAGTATCATTTGATCGTACTACACCCATGTTGTGTACACAGGGTTGTTAGTTGTACTTCCAGGAAGTTGCTTGGGAGGGCAAACAACGGTTCCATCGACATAACCCATCAGGTCTCGACTCTTGAGGACAGGTAGGATCTGAGCCAACCATAAAGGATAATTGGTGTGATCCAGCGTAATGTTTGCAACTGTGGTCAAGGAAGAGAAGGGGTTCATGGTGGAATTTGTGAGGGTGGTAGTGGTGGTTTGGGTTGCAGCTCTGTTGCTCAAATCAGCCATGGAAAGGAAAGAAAATGGATCTGTGTCGTTAGACTGCTAGGGCTCGCATACCATGTAAAACTTAGAGACTCAGGTTGTTTCACTTCAATTGCATTACCCAATCAGCGATGGACTGCATGTATTTATACTGCATTCCAGATTACATTAAGGAATTGAAATCCCTATTTACAAGGCCATTTGAAATTCAAAAATACAACAAAAAAGATCAAACTTTGATTTACACAGAAAGAAATATTTGAAAGAGTCTTAACCTAAACTAACTCTTGTTGGATAACAGTTAGACTCGATCACAAACTCTTAAAACCGCACGCAGATTATGACTTGGTCTAACAGTCGGGACTGTTTTGGCAAATTGAGTAAAGTGTTTTTTTATTTGACCAAAATAAAATCAAGTGTTTGACCAAAAAATAAAGTATGCATTAGTGGGCTGGATGGGCTTCAGCCTACTAACTTAGATTTTGGGCTGGGCAAGTCCATTAAAGGGGGCCCCACCTCAACAACCACCATTACCGGCCGCCAGCAGCTAGCAATTATTATATATGTTCTCCTCCAACTCCTCCAATTCCTCTATCCAGATTCTAGATTCCAAATAGCCTTTGTTTTACAGTGATGGCGGAATCAGGTTCCTTCTCTTTTTCACTCACCACCCACTTCATTTCTTATTTACTATTTTTGTTTTCTTCATTTTATTTATTTATAATTTAGGGTTTAGTTAGTTTTCTGGATGTTTAATATATTCGTGTACAAATTAAGACTTAAGACTACTAGCTAAAGAATAAGGGAAATATGAGAGAGAGAGAGAGAGAGAGAGAGAGAGAGAGAGAGAGTGTGTGTGTGTGTGTGTGTGTGTGTGTGTGTGTGTGTGTGTGTGTGTGTGTGTGTGTGTGTGTGTGTGTGTGTGTGTGTGTGTGTTATTGTCTTGAGATTTTGAGTTTGAAATTCTTTCAAGTGATTGACAAAGATATAGTCAGATATGATTTTTTTTTTGTTTTTTTTTAAGTACGTCGATATTTTTTGCATTAGGAGAGGGAGAGTTTGTTTAAGCCATACAATAGGCAATATCTGACCCTTTTAAGTAAAAGGGGAAATTAAATTTTCATCTCTCATATTTTTTATTTCATTAATTAAAACTTTATTCATTTTTAATTTGTTTATTGTCTTGAGATTTTGAGTTTGAAATTCTTTCAAGTGATTGACAAAGATATAGTTAGATATGATATTTTCTTTTTCTTTTTTTGTTTTTTTAAGTACATCGATATTTTTTGCATTAGGAGAGGAAGAGTTTGGCTAAGCCATATGATAGGCAATATCTGACCCTTTTAAGTAAAAGGGGAAATTAAATTTTCAACTCTCATATTTTTTATTTCATTAATTAAAACTTTATTCATTTTTAATTTTTTTTTTATCAAAGATCCTTTGGTTTCTATCCACGTCCCAATTTCAATGATAATAAAATTACATGCCAGCATAAATGAATTTTATAATTAATTTTTTACAAAAGAGTACAAATTGGAATCTTTTGATATAAGCGCTTCAGTTTTGAATTTTCTAGATCAAACATTCACGCCTTTTAGTGATTTAATTAAACTTTTTTGTCATAATTTTGGTGCTATATGCACATTATATTGTTCCTATAATCTAACCTTTTGATTACACTTTCCTCCATTAGAGATAATTGTAAAAAAAAAAAAGTTGGTTAGATTCAATTTATTTTCACAATAATGCTACAATTTAGCAATAATTATGTACGATTTAAGATATTTTCTTTCCAAAATAGTTTAAAATATTTTTAAATCCTCCAAAATCAAATCTACCAAACTAAGTTTTTCTTTTAGTAAGTTAAGAAAATAGGATTGAGAATAATATAAACATACCAATACACCGTGTGTACAAAATAAAACATACCAAATAAAAATAATGTACCAATATTAACAATATATATAAAATCAAATGTACCAAAATTGCAAATAAACGTACCAATTAATGATTTTTGTAAATTCAAACTTACCCGCAGATAATATATACGTAATGTCATATCTCGGCCCGAACCCCCACCACATCCAGGGCTCGACTCCATCGTAGCACGATATTGTCCGCTTTGGGCCTCGACCACGCCCTCACGGTTTTGTTTCTGGGAACTCACGAGCAACTTACCAAGGGGTCACCCATCTTGGGATTGCTCTAACCCAAACTCGCTTAACTTCGGAGTTTCTACGAAACCCGAAGCCAATGAGCTCTAAAAAGGCCTCGTGCTAATTGGAGGTGGGAATGTACATATAAGGCTTACATGATCCTCACCCCTGGGCGATGTGGGATCATCCAATCCACCCTCCTTAGGGGCGCGACGTCCTCGTCAGCACACTTTTGGCCAGGGAGTGGCTCTGATACCAAATTGTCACATCCCGGCTTGGGCCCCCACCATATCCCGGACTCGACTCCACCGTAGCATGATATTGTCCGCTTCGGGCCTCGACCACACCCTCACAATTTTGTTTTTGGGAATTCACGAGCAACTTCCCAGGGGGTCACCGATCCTGGGATTGCTCTAGCCCAAACTCGCTTAACTTCGGAGTTCCAACGGAACCTAAAGCCAGTGAGCTCCCAAAAGGCCTCGTGCTAATTGGAGGTGGGAATGTACATATAAGGCTTACAGGATCCTCACCCCTGGACGATGTGGGATCTTACACGTAACGTATTGTACCTAACAACAATTCGTCAACAACTATATTTAAAAAAAGAACAAAAAAAATTGAAAAAATTACACGGAGCTTTTATGTTGATCACCAACTATTTGAAAAATAAAATAACCATTTGGAAAAATAAATAATATTAAATGTTTGCTTAACAAAAAAAAAACTGTGATCGAAAAAAACATATTTGGAAGAAGATAAAATATAGTTTAATTATTAATATCTCCACTAAATAAGAAAAAGTGCATCATACAGATAAAATGATAAATTCAAAAATTATTTTAATTTAAAAAAAATAGAGATGAATATTGGTCAAAGCACTTTAATCAATTTTTAAAAAGACACAGATGTTTAATCTAAATGATATAGAGAAACTGTAGTGGATTCTAATTTTTCCCAAATTATAAATAGGAATATATGAAAAAAAAATACTAAAAATATGTATATAAAAATGATTAATAAGTTTTTCATTTTTAAAATTTACATATGATGACATGTAAATAATCTAATATTCAAATAACGACATGGCGATTAGTCAAGAGACCTTGATCAAAAATAAAAAAGAAATAAGGTTTCAGTTAATGAGAAAGAAAAATGAGGGATGTGAACCTAATTTATGTCATGGAATGGGGAGTTATAAATCTCATAATTTGTAACTTCATAAAAAAATGAAAATAGAAATATATTACATTAAGGCTTATTATATTAACACCCACATATTGTTGAATAAACCCCACATACTTAATACACCCCACATTTACTTTTTCAACTAAAAATTATCTTAACACACCCCACATACTTCTCCATAATACCCTCACACCCCACATTCTCAACATACACCTTACATTTTCACATACACCCAACATTCTTTAAATTTTATTATATTAAAGTTATGTTAGTTGATGCATCTGTTACCTTAAATAAAACATTATAAAAAATTGATCTTAGCTTATTTTCATTATTTTCCATGGAATGATCTTTCGTTTCCTTCTTTTTGTCCAACAGATAGTTTTGCTACTTTGGCTTTCTTATTTGCTTCTATTTAACATGTTGAACTATATCCTCTCGGTGACTCGTGTTAACGTAGGGGACTAGGTGTTGGTATCTTGTTTGGGGATGATGGTATTCACTTGCTTTGTTTAAATACTGATTTAGCCATAAAGATCATTTTTTTTTATTAGAGCTCATAATTTACTAATCTATTTAAATGTCAAATCCAAAAAACATTCGGCTCTGCAATCATGCTGAATGATATTGCACCTCCACCCATCCTAAGAAATAAACAGCAAGCAAGCTTAAAAAAAATTAGCAAAAGAAAAAAAACACTACTAAACTATCTCAAAGAAGATTTGAATATTTCAGAATATATCTTTGCCTGTTATATTGCATAATACTTAACAGTTAATAAAAAAAACATAATGACAAGACATTGTGAGTGCAGATGTGTACACAATTATAAATAAACTTACCGGTAGTTTTAGGATTTTATTTTTCATGATTTGGGGTGTAGGAAGAAAATAATTGTTTTTTTAATATATTTTTTGAGAAAAAATAGGGCTTAAATAGTTATTTTATACAAGTCATTCAACATTAAATATTAAGTGGGGTATATTCAACAATTTGTGGGGTGTTATTAAAAAAACCCTTACATTAATATTAATATGCTGAAGTAGACAAAAATAAAGAACTTTGATTAAAAACTAAAAACCAGTAAGGTTTTAGTAAAAGAACAGTGGTTATTAAAAAATAAAAATAAAAAAAGTCAAAGAAGAGTGGTGGATAAGGACAGCATCCAAAGGCTCTCTTAAGTAAATATATGTACCGCTGGCAAGTCTAGTTGCGTTTCATTGAAACTAGTCAGTTTTAGTTTGACTTGGGGGTCGATGCTTTCATTAGGGCAATCGCCATTACATATGATACGATTTTTGTTTTAGCAATTTCCATTACATCAAACTAAACATATTAAAATCAGTACCAATCCTGTCATCGCTCGCCGTTTTGTACTTGTATTCAACTTAGTCAGAACCGTCACCTCAGAAAGAAAAAAAATCCAATGCTGAGGCCTCTTTATATGCTATGGAAAGTGGCTTCCGTTGATGAAAAAGGATCATCTGTATTTGTAGTTACTCATCTGTTCTGTTACAACATCCTCGATCGATGCAAATAAAATTCTCTTTTTGTGATTTTAAACTAAGTGGAAAAAGAACATCTACGTCTTTCCCTCCATGTCTGCCCCTTTGATATTAGGATCAGTCATTAGGAGGAAGAAACCATTCAACTTAGAAAGCATGCTAACAAGATATTGATGTCGTGTTTGATCTTTGTTTCTTGTTAGATATTTGTATATTTGTATCCTGGTCTTTTATATGAGCTTTTCACTTCATTTTCCATTAATGTTGAAGGTTGAAGGTTGAACTTTGAAGGTAGACAGTATATCCCTTTTTATCTCTACTGCTCGTCCTCCCTCTCTCTCTCTTTCGTTTCTAAGATTCGTGTCTTTGTTTGGGTCATTGGGTGCATTTCCCGACTCAATTGGCCATGGACAAATGGATGGAGCAACTGCCCATTTCATTGAAGGGTAGCATACAGTTGCAAGCACAAGGTTCGTTAACCATAGACGGGTCACTTTTGGCTTTGGGTTAGTATGTAAGGGTTCAACAATTTGTCCATTTGATTGTAAGGTAGTATGGAAGCACATAGTTCATGAACCATGGATGAGTCAGTTTTGGCTTTGGGTTAGTATATAAGTGGCTGTTCCGATATGATCAGCCTTATTTTGTAGCAATATGGATTTGATAAGTCAGAGTTGTGGTCGAGGTGTTTGGGTGAGGCCTGTGAGGGACTCGGGTAATCATATGATAAAGTACATTATACAAACCGCCTTAAAATGAAGGGTATTTGCTAGAACTGTCGATTGTCATGTTTTAAAAACCCTTTAAAGTTGATCCATATGAAATTTTTTGTATCTTTTAATACAGTAAATGTCTTCTTATTTAAAGTGGAAGAAAGACAAAAGAAGAAATTTAACTGGAGGAAACTAGAATAAAATCAACTTGAATGAGACGGAAGTTGCAATTGCGAATTTGGTTTCCACTTACAACAAATGGTTATTGAGTCATTTTTCTTGACATGGCAGGTCAGAGCGCGAAGAAATAATCCTGTTCATTAGTTGGAGAATTAGAATCTTGAGGCATGGAAACTAAGATGGTAGTGCAGTGAAGGCGCCTAGCAGTGTTGTGGCTTGGAGTTGCAACTGCTGGAATTGCTCTATGAGGAGTAACACCCATTTCATTGTCCCTGCTAGAAGATTTCTACTTTTGAGTGATTATGAGCAGTTTCTTACAACTTACAGCTTCGGTACTCATACGGCAAAGCACACATTCTGTAAAGTTTGTGGAATAACTTTGTTCTATCGTCCACGCTCAAACTCTGATGGGGTCGCCATCACATTTAGGTGTTTTGATCCTAGAACACTCACCAAAGTTGAGATTAAGTATTACGACGGGCAAAATTGGGAAGCCTCGCACAGTCAATCAGGCATTGCGTTGCAGTCAAAAGTGCAGGCTCTGCAAAATATAGGTTAACTCAAGTCGTGTGATTTCGAAGTGTTAATCAGAGTCGTTGTGCGTTTAGGCCCTCTGGGGATTTTTACCATGTTTATGTGGATTGTGGATGCATCATGGTATGCTGGCTTCTTTCCTGTGTTGCTTTTTTGTCTCCTGATGTGAATTTAAATTAACCTAATAAATAGATTAATTCAAACCAAATTTACTCGCAAGTGCCTGAATCAGTTTTAGTGGAAATATGTAAATACAAGATCGAATCCACCGGAGTTGATTTAACAATTTAATCCTATAACTATTACTTAACAAATTGAAATAAAGATTGGGTTTGTATCGATGAATAATTAAAATTAACAATGCTAAAACAGAAATGTGATTGAGAACAAATGTAAGAAAGCACTAAGGCTTTGATTCCACCACTAATTGTCATACCCTAGTATCCAATTGTCAAGTCATGAATTATCAAATTGAAGAAAACAACTTCCGTACATATGTCTGTGGCCAGGTACACATGCCAATAATTTCCCAAAGAGATGTGAATTTTACCGTGGTCAGGCTTAAACTCAACTATTCCTACAGTCTCTATATCCATGGTCCGGTATACACAAACATGTAGAAATCCAATTAAGCAAAGTGAGAAACAAATTAACCACTTGTCAACTTGGTCACGTCAAACAAATAGCTAATTTTATAGGAAGCCACACAAACCAATATTCGTCTACGGTCAGATCAAAATATAAGTTCATGGTTGTCATTCACAAAGCATCAATAAAATCCAATTCATGGTCAGAAATAAATTCATATGCAAATTATCTATTCTAAAATTGAAGGGGGGCGGCACTGTAGCAGCTCAATTCTTTGCCACTCGATTTCACTCTATTTACAAAAATACCAACCGAATGGGGCTGGTTTGAGAGGTAATTTCTCAAAATTTCGGAGGGTGATTTTGTCCATATGGTTTCTCAGGGAGCCACTCGATTTCACGTTATTTACAACAGAGCCGTCGGGTTCGGGCTGTTATTTGGGATGGGTTGGAGGGGCATTTTTGTCCTCTTAGTTTCATACGGGTTAGGGTGGGTTTGGTTTTACCATCATTCATTCGGGATTTTAGGGATAAGAGAGAGGGATTTCAGGGATGAGAGAGAGAGAGAGACAGAGACAGAGACAGAGCGAGAGGGGGCAGGGCACATGCAGTGTCTTTTTTTGGGGTTAGCGAGTTACCCCACGGGGTTGGGATGGTGAACAGAGCCGAGTAAGGTCCCTCAGTCCATGAATCACTCTTGATCGTCCGATCCTTTTTGCGTGTCGAATAAGTGGCTAGATTTCGAAAGCTAAGTTCCATTTTTTATTTGATTCTTTACTGTTAGCATGGATTGTCATGATTTCTGCCTTTTTGCTGTGAATTAGTTTCGGATTTTATTGCACTGTTAGGTTAGGTTTTGGGGGTTCTTTATTTGTTTCATTTTATGTCATTTTGGGGATGCATCTCTCTGTTCTCTGTATTGTTCTTTGTTTTAAGGTCGGTTTAGCATTTTCATTTGTGTGATTAAATGGGTATTGGGTTTTGGGGGTTGAAAATATGTTTTTTTATATCTGCTTATGCTTCTTACTCATTTTCCTGGGATATTTTGTTTTCAATTGCAAGGGTAAAAAAAACACTAAAATCTTACGGTTAAATGGGTATTGGGTTTTGGTGGTTGAAAATATGATTTTTTCTTCTTAAGCTTCCTGCTCATTTTTCTGGGATTTTTTGTTTTCAGTTGCAAGGGTATAAAGAGAATACTAAAATCTTAGAAATCGGTATTGGCATTTATATTAATGCATTTCCATTTTCGTTGGTTTGCAGGATATGTGCATTGAGACCTAAAGTTATTTGCTTGAACTTCATAAATTTTTCTCTGGCTCTGAACGTTGAAGGGTAAGCGTTTTTTAACTAAGTTCAATTTTTAATTCGATTCTCTGCTGTTAGCAAAGGTTGTAATACAAATCTCTTTAATCTTAACTGTTAGGGTCCTCTCTAATCTTAGCAAAGGTCTACTCGATTCTCTGCTGTTAGCAAAAGTCTACTCTTATTCTCTCTAATCTTAACTGTTAGGGTCCTCTTTTATATTATCATCTCTCTTCTGCTTGCCAGTCATGTATAGAGAAGAGTTTGTAATTTGCATGTGCTAACTACTGTAATATATATTTCAGACTGATGGATCTATGCGTTGCAAAACAGTGATACATACTCTTACTATAAATGATGGGAATAAACGGGGCGACAGATAGAAACACCTAATAAAAGAGATACAAACTCAGTGTCTAAGTCCCGGTGTCAGAGAACCATTCATAACCCTAACCCGTACATATTTGTAATATATTAAATATTATATGCTGAATAACGTGATGAAATGATGTTAATTATATACGGAGGAGTTATTGTATCTTTTTGCTTTCAGCTTTCTACAATGAATAAATTTTAAACGCTGGTGTAAAAAGCCACAGGATTGCCCTGCTGGGCTGGCATGATATTTTTAGAGTAATACACATAAATTTTTGGTGTCGGTAACTGAAGATGCAGTTGCACGTGCAGACGAAATCCTTAGTTCAATCTGTTCACTTAATTTAAGTATCAAAAGCTTTTTAATCAAGGGATGGGGCGTGACCTCAAAACCTTAAAAGTGAAATAATGATGTGTCATCTCTCTCTCATCGCATCCTTATCTTTTATATGGTACATAACGTCTACAACAATGACCTTTACTTCTGATTTACAGCCATACATGCTTTATGCTTATCTATTGAAATCTATGAGCAATGATATTTCTCTGTGTTTGCAAGAGTATATAGCAGAGAGGAATGAATTGAACTAAAGATCCTTTGCCGGTGTACAATTGAAGTTTAGAGTTTAGGGTTGACTAACAACTGGTAGTGATAATTCAACTTATATTGGAACTAAGTTTCTTTATATTTAGTGTGCATATTTGTATCTGTCCATTTATGTCAAGGTTGAGATAACTAAGCATCCGTTTGGTTGTTAGAGCTTAGAATGGAACTGGATTTCTTTGTATTTTGTGCACGTATCTGTATCTCTCTATTTATGAAAGCTTGAGATAATTGAGTATGTATTTGTACCAAACCGGATTCCAATTGAAGGTGTATTTGTTCCAAATCCCATTCAAATTGGATGATTAGTTTATTTGTTCTAAACCCCATTAGAATTGTATTTGCTTGGATGGGCTGTTAATATAGGAATAGTTAGATTAGGAATTTTGTTTTGGCATTTTGTGATTGGTATCTAATTACAGGTTTTGTGTTGCATGTCTCCATGTTTCGGTGTCTGTTCTATCTGTGTAGTTAGTTTGGGTTGTTTTCTCTGCTTCATACCTAGCAATGCAGTGCACGGTAGATATGATAGATTATATAGTGTGATGAATTGCTCGCTACTACAGTTCTTTTTATCGACAAATATACATTGTATTAATCGTGAGTTCCTTCGTGTGATGATAGTTGTGCTTTTGTGTCTGCATTATTTAATTTGATATGGTTTAATTTAATAAGATTATTATTAGAGGTTGAGCTGTCTTTAAGGTTTAATACATTACATAAGTGGGTTAGGTTTTTCAACTTTAAAATTGTTTTGTTATAAACATGCAGCGCCCATGCTCACAAAGTCCTAAACTAATTTTATTAAGTTAAGGAGTTGGCAAACCACTTACAAAATTATGGACTCAAGGAATTAAAAAAACTGGTCCATTTCCGTCTCCCCCTACCATTTTCTGCCGTCCATTAGGTCCTTTAAATAATTAATCTCTTAAGTCATGCATGAGAGAGAGAGAGAACCATATGGGGTATTTTGCGATCATTTCCTAAGATAAGTTCATTTTTTAAATTGTATTCTTTAATGTTAGATTAGATTTTCAAATTTTTTAGTACGTTAGGTCTGGTTTTGGGGGATTCATCTCTCTCTTTATTCCCTTATTTGTTTCATTTTCTCTCATTTTGGGGATTCACTTTCTGTTCAGTTTGTTTGTTCTTTGTTTTAATGGTCAGTTGGCTTTTTTTTTTTTTTGGTTTTTTTTGTGGGTTTTCAATTCTTTAATTTGTTTAGTTGTTAATTTTACAGTAATTGTTTCCCCTAATCTGGATTGTTAAGTTTTCGACGGTTTTTTTTCTCCCAAAATCCACATGAACTGAGCTTCAGTGCTAAAGGAGACCTGGGTTTTATTTTGTGCTGGAGTTTACAATGTATTTAGATTGGGAACACAACACAATCTTTGTTGAATTCTAAGTTTTTATCCACTTTTTCTTTTTTCCCCTTCAATGGTTTCAATTAATTGTTGTTTTAGTATAACTATTGCTCTCTAAGCTGTGAAATTAGGTGTAAGAAAATCTTTTGTATACTTATATGGAACTGTTGATTTCCATAGCAGCTAAGGATATGTATAACAGTATTATGGCCTCTTGAGTCTGTTGGCTTTTCTGTTTTGATAAAAATTATTGATTTCTTTTATGGAATTGGGTTTTAGCCTCGAATCAGAGACATGGGTGCTTGAGAACGTTTAATTTTTACATGCATTATAAAGTGTTTGTAATTGTAAACATGTTTGAATCTTATACTTTCTATTTTTGTTTCTTTTGTTTTTATTTGCATTTTTTAGGTAGCAAAATGATGTAAACTCGCGATTTACGGTGGCTTTGAAAGGGCGACTTGCTCTTATAAAGTTCTGGAAGACAAACATCTTTGGAGCCAGCAGCACTCAGTAGCCAGAACATCGGCCTTTCTCTCCCTTATTGGAAAAGAGGTGCTTTCAGGGTGAGCTGCAATGCTCTTAATTTGGAGTAATGGGTTTGTGTTACTGTGTAGATCTGCGCAACTTCCCATTTAGTTTCTTGGAATTGTTATTTTTATTTTTCCAATTATATATTTTAGTGCTTTTATGTTTGTCGTTCCATGCTGGGAATTTGGAAAGTTCTAGAAACAATATAATTCTTGGGCTAATGTGAAGATTTTGTGTTGAATACTTTGATTCCGTTTTTCTATTTGCACTTAGAAAAACAGAGGATTGTGGTTAATTATTGTGCTGTGAAGCTTATAATTTTTCTTTTTATGCCCAAGATTGACCTCTGTTGTTGAAAAGTACTTCCAACTCTCTTTCTCTAAAAAAATATGATCCAGTGTGAAGTTTGGTTGTTTCTCTCTCCAGAAACTTATATTCCATATTGCACCCATCAACTGTAATCATTCCAAGATGCTGATGGTTTTGTTCATTTATTTTGTTTCAGAAGTAAATGCCTAAAATTTTAATCTTTGTGTTTCAAAAATAAATGCCTGATGTTTTGATCTTTGTGTTTCTCTCTCTAGATTAAGCTTAATCATTCTTATTCTTACTAATGTAGAAGTGGGTTGAGTTCTAATCTTTGCTTTCTTTTTTACTAAAATTATTTTTTGATTTCTGCTATTAATTGCTGTTGAAATGTGACTTTTGTTATTACTTTTTTTACCCTTTATATTTATACCACTTTTGGGTTCCATTCGAATTAAATAATGTAGTTAATCTTGATATGAATTATCTCTGCAACATTAGGAGAAGATATTGTAGTAAATGATCAATATTGAATTGAACTTGGACTGAGAGATCTAAGGATATGGGAAAACTAACCATACCAAACAGCATAAGAAGAAAAACAAATTTCAAACAAGAGAGCGTACCTGAACAAGCCGTATGTTTCAGATTGATGTCTGTTGAGTAGAAGGATGATTTAAGAACTCCCAGGAGAAACATGTATAAGTGATCGAGCAAATTTATCAAACTCCATGAGGGACAAAAATAGTGTCATTTTAATTCTTAAGAAGAAGGTTGGCATTGGATTCGTAAGCATGTTTACTGATTAAGATACAGATTGAAAACCAACCAGCAAAGATTATGGTAATTCACTAATTTAAACATAAACCAACTTTGTGAGTGTCATTAACCTGTTCATTTTATTTTTCTGGATAAGAAACAAGCTGTCATTGAATGAGATCTTTGCTGCTGTAGTTTTTACTTGCTATATATACTGGGTCATAGTGGATAGTTGGGATAACCTCACAATAAGTATGTATTCTTCTTCTATATAATCAATTCTATAGTTTTTTTTTTTTTTTCTGATCCATATTTGCATTCTACATGTTATCTTTGTGACTGACTTATCAAGTCACTAAGCAGCAAGCAAATGTGCTGTTTTTTATTTTAGTCAAAGGGAACAAACTAATGGTCTAAGAGATTGCCTAAATTGATCCTAGAATAGTAAAAAATGCATAAAAGTTTGAAATAGGAGTTATTCTGGATTCAAAGGTGAACCATTTCATGAAATTATGATATTCTAAACAGTTAATTTGTGTTTTCAGGTAAACAAGAAGCTAAAGCGTAATCAAAGGATTTGTCGACCTATTGTGGAAGGTGAGATGCCAACTTTGTTTCCCAATACTTATCTTTTATGGAAATTGTAATATTTTATATTTTGAAACTCTAAACTGATTGTCCTTCACATGTTTTATGTAAATAGTTACACATCTATGCACAAATACTCACAATCAGTTCATCCAAATCTTGGTTATTTAAATACTTAAGAGATGTCTATGTTGATTTGTGATTTTTTTGGATTTATTCTGGTAAAATGTGTTTATTTGCATTGGTGCATTTAATGGTGTGATTTTATTCCTGCCACCTTTTTAGTTCATCTTTCTGTGCAAATTATTTATGTTGGTTGTCGATTATTAGTTTGAAAGCGCAGGCCTCCCCGAATTTACTTAATTTAACAAAATTCAAATAAAAAAATTTTAAAATTGCTGGGTCAAAAAATTGCATCATTACAAAGCGTAGGCATGGGACTTACAAATGACTCCTTTCAAGTGGTCTGGGCATTACACAGAGAGAAAGGCAGCTAAGCTTGCAAGGGTTATCACTGGTGTCCTCGAAGCATGCCATTCTTTGGGTGTCATGCATCGGGACTTCAAGCCAGAAAATTTTCTATTTGTCAACCAGAAAGAGGATGCACCACTTAAGACAATAGATTTTGGGCTCTCTGTGTTCTTTAGGCCAGGTATAATATTACATTTATGGATTAGATTTGTTTCTGGAACCCATATGGAGCTAATTAGTGCAAAGATTATTGACCCTAAATTGTCATAATCCTATGAAATAAGATATATGCTTTCGCAAGTCATGAACACGGTGAAGTATAGATGAATCCAATTACAGCTCCCCTTTACGTTTCTAGATGGAATGCCATTGAAAGTAATCATTCTCACATTCATATGAATAAATAATGTTTCAGATGTTATGCTTGGAAGACAAGTTTCCAACACTGAGTCCAAAGTATAAGAAATTATAAAAAGTTTCAAATTCATGCACAAAAAGAGTACTTAAATTTTATTTTATTTTATATAATATGAGACAACCATAAAAAGATATCTAGCATCATATCATAGGTATGCGTATAATACACAGATTTGTTGCGCGTCTAAGTAAATCTTTTAAGATTGTCAATTGGCTAAAATATTTTGGAAAATAATGAAAAGAAAGCACCTTTGGTTGGTTAACTATTATAACTTGAAGGGCAATATAAGTGTTAAATGCATGTTGCTTCTGTTTCTCAGGAAAAATAGCATTTTTTTTTCTTTTGCAGCTGTATCTTTTGTAATTAGCTCGGTTAAATGTATATAAAAGCCGAACTGCTCATCTTACCGACATCTTTCACTCATCTATCCATTTTGTTCGTTCATGATTAAGTTGAATATTTTTGCAGATTAAATTTCTTCATGTGGTTAAGGCTGGTGCATTCAAGTCTCGTAGCAACGCACGGGCATTTTTGCTAGTAATTTCAATATCCAAATCCTAGACTATGGTCAAACACAAAGAACCCAATATCAAAATTGCAATTCTACTAGTGAATGAAAACTAATCATCAATCTGGAATCCATGAATTAAACAATCAAATTACTAGAGTAATCATAATTAGGGCTTCCTCTTAGCCTTAGCTAAGAGTTTAGAACCCCATGAACAAAGAATTCATAGTAATTCTAAGAAGGAAATTTTGCATAAAATAAAACTAGAGAAGAAGAACCAAATTGTTGCTGCTCTGCCGTTGCCCTCTCTGTTTCACGCCAGAAGACGAAAAATTCTGGAAAAATAATCCCCCCCTTTCGCCTCTGCTCTCTCCGCCTTTTATATCCTTCCTACCCGACTCTAACTTAACGAACCGAGGTAGAGTCGAGGCATTAAAGACTTTTCTATGATCCGGTTATTTCCATCCAAAGTGAGTTGGCTGAAAGACCCAGAAGTCTAGTCGTTGAGGTAGGCATTCAAATCCCCCAATAAAACAAGAGACTTTTACTTAAATATCCCATATGGCCTCACGTGAAAATCCATATAGCTTAACCCCGATCTCATTCCCTGATTACTTGTAAATTGCACTCACCAAATTGAATTAGAGACATCAATTCGTAGGACCCACAAATCTCTTATTTCCTGGTATCTCGCTAATTTGCATCTTCCACCGCCAAAACCCAATCCAATCATTGAATAAGATAACCATATTCATCTTCTCACTCAACTTGTCGACTCCAATAAGATCAAGAAGAAATTTTTTTCGTTCTTCAGTCGATGTTGCACCGTCCGTAGAAAGCGATTTGCCTGCCGCACCCTTTACCCGCAAGATCACCAACTGAAATTAGTTGTACAAGTGTGATTTAGCTATCTGACTTCTTGTTGCTATCTTTACCTTTTAAGTGCCCCGTGCTTTTCCTCTTCTTCCTTCTTAATGCTAAGAATCTCAAAGGATAGGTCCAAGGAGATAGGCCCCACTACCAAACAAAACCAAAAGTTAATTAACATCCAATTGACCAAAAGTGAGTTTGATATGACACGAAAAGATATTAACTTCTTAGCACCTCACTGGCGTTGTCTTAATATTTCACTCTTAGCCAATATTGCATCCAAATGCCAAATTATTAAAGAATTAAGCAAAACACTCTAATTAGCTTGAAAATGACGCACTATATAGTACTAACGAATATAAGTCTAAGAGTAATAAATGTAATAACTATGCGTCTATCATCTCCCCTTTTGTTTTGTTCTTCTGACTTCTTGTAGCTTCAAATGTTGCAGATGATTGTCAAAAGTTTCTGAACAGTCTCATGGCCAATTACGAATCAATACTGATATTATTTCTAATTTAATAAATGTTAAGGGAAATCTTTCAAAAATGAGACTCTCTGTGAACTTTGTCTACTATTTGCACAATTTTAGACGAAATGTTTTGATGCAATTAGCAATGAAATCATTGAGAATAAGTACAAGAGTGAGTGTGGATTACCAATACCATCCAATCCATTTGATGCAATTAGCAATGAAATCATTGAGAATAAGTACAAGAGTGAGCGTGGATTACCAATACCATCCAATCCATTGGACCATATCATAGTTTCACACCCCCACCAGTCGGTCAGCTCAAAACTCGATCAATCCATAAAACCATTTCCCTTATTTTCTTCATCCCCATCGTAACCTTTCAGTTCATATCAGAAATAAAGGAAAACAATTATGTCGTCTGCGGTTGAATTGCTGCCCAAAGAATACGGCTATGTAGTTCTCGCCGTCGTTCTCTACACCTTTCTCAATTTCTGGATGGCTGCCCCAAGTTGGCCGGGCCAGAAAACGGTATGCGTAAATCTTTCTCCGTTTCCTCGTACCTACTTGAGTTCCGTCGAGTTGGCTAGAGTAGTGAGCTCCACTTATGTCTCCCTTTCGTTCATGTAGTTTAGATGAATTTAGCGTAATTATCGTTTGATTTCCGTATGTTGTTTTTTTAATTATTTGATGAATTGATTGGAATTGGACAACCACCGCCGCAGGTACAAGGTGCCACCGACCATGTATGCTTCGGAATCGGAGAACAAAGATGCGAACGTGTTTAACTGTGTTCAGAGAGGGCATCAGAACTCTCTCGAAATGATGCCTATGTTCTTTGTGCTTCTGGTTTTGGGAGGTCTTAAGCATCCTTGCATCTCCGCCGCCCTTGGCTTCTTATTCGCTTTTACTCGCTACTTCTACTTCAAAGGCTACGCCACTGGTGACCCCATGAACCGCCTCGCCATCGGGTATATATGCCCTTTCTTTCCACTAATTTACAACCTTGCCAATTACCTAGATAATTTAATAGGAATTTTAACGAAAAACTCCCGGTACTGTTCACTTTAACGAAAAAACACATTTTAACACTAAAAAGTCAATCCTGATACTATTTACTTTACCCTTTATTTTGTCTTTATTGTTAAAATTTGAAGTTTTTAATCTCTTTTCATTAGTTTTCCTTAATTTAATAATATATCAATATATATAGGTTGTTATTTTCACTGGTAATGATGAAATAATGCTTGAACAATTTAAGAAGTCTATGATGGTTGAGTTCGACATGACTGACCTTGGGAAAATGAGATATTTTCTTGGTATTGAAGTAATACAAGGTTTTGATGGGATCTTTATTGGTCAAAGAAAGTATGCTCAAGAGGTCTTGGAGAGATTTAACATGGATCGGTGTAACCCAGTATTAAATCCTGTGGTTCATGGTTTCAAACTCACAAAGAATGAATGAGGAGTACAAGTTGAGAGCACTGTTTACAAACAGATGGTGGGAAGTTTCATGTATTTAATAGCCACGTCCTGACTTAATGTTTATTGTGAGTTTGATCAGTCGATACATGGAGCGTCTAGCTGAGGCTCACTTGCAGACAGCAAAAAGAGCTTTAAGGTACGTTAAAGGAATTGTTGATTTGGGGATATTCTACAAGAAGGGAGGAACTTATTGGGTACACCGATAGTGACTACGCTAGTGATCAAGATGATAGGAAGAGCACCTCATGACACGCCCCGATCTCGACGTCCTTAGGGACATCGGGATGGTTACATGTTGGCCGACACTCAAGGGGTGACGAAAGCCATTTAGAATGCATGAGAACGAGAAATAAGTAAGAATTGAGAAATTTAATGGTAATTACTATGCAGTTAAGGAATGTGTTCAGAGCATACAACTAATTTAGAACACTAAAAGAAATAATATAAAAATTTAATGAACAAAGGATGGGGTCCTACACCGAGAGGACTCGAAGATACCGATGCGAAAATGCCTTGACGCCAGGATTGTATGCCTCGAATCTAAGCCCTGAAGGGGGCGCAAAACAAACATGAGTGGACCAATTTGATATACATAATAGTAAAACAGTTATCAACATACTACCCCCCAGGTTTTATGAAAACTCATATAAACATGATAAACATAGGTTTTCCGAAACCTAGCATGCCGTGCAATGTCTCAAATCATAACTCGTATATAATAATCACTAGTGAAAAATGTCAACATATCCCTCCAGGCCCTATGCCATCTTCCCGTCCCTGAACATACAGTCAGAGGAAAATATCGCTTCAGGCCCCGTGCCAGCTCCCCGTCCTTGTGCTAAATAGCCAGAGGAAACACACTCCAGTTGGTCTTAGCCAATTCATACCACCAAGATTTTTACGTTTCCCAAGATTTTGATTTAGAGCCGACTCCGCTCGCAATTCCTAGGGAACGCATGTTGTAGAGTGGCATCACCATTACAGATCCGCAGCTAGTCTTGACCAGACTTCCTCAAGCTGAGATTTCTAAAACACGTCGCTTCCAAGTAACATCGACTTTACCCGCCATTTCCAAGGAATGCACGCCGCAGAGTATCAGTCCGATGTTGAAAGTCGTCCAATAATCCAATTCGTCACTGATGAGGCACAATCCTGACACGAATTCTTGTACTTTAACCAGAAAATGACAACTCAAATAGAGAAAGTTTTGCACAATTGCACTGAAATGCACCAAATCCAGAAGTCGTGACATCCAAATGACGTCATAACTGGCACACTACTACAGTGACAGAAGATCCTACATATGCTTTGAACAAACCACGCTCTGATACCAATCTGACACGTGACCATCCCGATGTCCCTTGGACATCGGGATCGGGGTGTGTCAGATTTTATGAAAACACATATCATGATCAAAATAGATTTATCCCACATCGCCCAGGGGTGAGGATCCTATAAGTCTTATATGTATATTCTCATCTCTACCTAGCACGAGGCCTTTTGAGAGCTCACTGACTTCGGAGTTCATCGGAACTCCAAAGTTAAGCAAGTTCGAGTGAGAGCAATCCCGGGATGTGGTGGACCCCGGGCCGAGATGTGACACCTCAGGCTATGTATTTATGATGAGTTTGGGATGTTTCGACTATCAAAATTTCAAGGAATCCTGTGATGCACGGTCGAAGCAAGCATATTGATGTAAGGTTTCATTTCCTTCGAGACTTGGACAAGAATGGAGTTTTAGAGCTGGTACAATGTTCATCTCAGGAACAAGTTGTAGACGTCTTCACAAAACCACTGAAGGTCGATATGTTTCTGAAGATGCGAGATTTGCTAGGTGTTTGCAAGTTTCCAGAACTAAACTGAATATTTGTGGTATTCAATTTAAGGGAGGATGTTGAAGTTGTTGGGATTTCTAGCCGTTAACTAATAGGGTTTATTGCTAGGGTTCCTAGTTTTTAGGGTTGTTAATCACGTAGGAATCCAATAATCCCTATACTTGAGGGACAAGCTGCATGTTTTCTGTTTTGACATAGTCTTTACCACGATTATAGGACTTGTAAAATCATGGGCAGTTGCATTTATTTTATGTTCGAATGCAAGGCTATTTAATAGCCATGGTAATTGCTTTCCGTTCAATTAGAATACTCCCTAGTTTTTACGTAAGCTTTCGAACTTTGCATTACAATAATTCATTGCAAGAAATCAGGAAAGCAAACCGACATACAAAAGCTTGGGCATTAAATTACTTAAAATTAAATTTACAAAATTACCCTTGCTTTATTTTATATATTTTTATTTGCTGTTTATGATTTTTTTTTTGGCTGAGGGGCATTTGTGTCCAAAAATTTTGTCGAAGCCAATAACAACAAATTGGTATGCTGGCTTTATATATATATATATATATATATATATATATATATATATATATATAATAGAGAAATTTGAGATGAGAAGAGTATTGATCAACTAGTAGGGTCTTTTGCGTGGGACTGTGACTTGAGTGATATGTTATGAGATTGTATCGATAGAGCGACAATACATTCGATTTCTTATAATATCGTATGGACTATAAATATAGATCAAATTTACCTTCCTATTAATAAGATTTCACTTGTCAATGAAACTGTAACAAGTCAGACTTGATTTACTCGTTGTGATTGTAATGACAGGAAATATGGGTTTTTGGCTATATTCAGCTTATAGGGTGCATAATTTCATTTGAGGTCAGTCTTCTTCTTCGAGGATAAAGAAAAGCCGAACAAAGCCCTCATCTCACACTCATGGCCGAGGAGAGCTTGCTTGCCCTTACTATCTCATATGCTCTGCTAAAGGTCCTAGGGTTTTCCTTTTGTTTGTAGTATTGGCTTTTGAATAAGAAAGTGCAAGAAATAAGAAGGAAATAGTATGTGTTGCGTTTTAAAGGCCTACTTTTGATGTCTTTATGTAATTGTAATCGTTTATGTATGAATTATATGAGTTTTATAAACATCAGGTTAATTTTGCATCAATTAGTTAAGAGTGTGCATTCATTGCTTGCAGTCGAGTTTGAATCATCTGCTAACGAGCGAGAATAATTTATAACAAGACCTTTTCAATAGTTTATAGCAAGGCCAATTTTAAAATTCACGACCATGAAATCCAATTGGTTGCTTTTTGTTTTATATGAAAGACCAAATTTATTAAAATAGACAAACAGTATCCTACAAGACCAAGACCAAAACAAGGCAGGGCCAGCAGGCGAGACCCAGAAACAAGAAGGAAAACAAAGAAAGCATGCACCCAGCTGGGGAATAATTTGGTGACCATAACAATTGTCAATTAGTAATAATTAACAATGGTTAGAATACAAAATGATCTTAATGTACCTTCTTGTTCCTGAGATATGTGCTCAAACCATTCATTATACATTGTCTCGTGTAGTGGCGGATTGAAGAATTTTGTTATCCCGGGGGCGAGATGAAACGTGCATATGCCACATTGGCAAAACTTTGAGACATTTTGTCAAGCATATTGTCCCCATAAAATTTGCGCTCATGGAGAATAATGAAGAACTTTTGGACAATTTCTTGCGTAACGTTAGTGATGAGCGGGGGCAATTGCATACATTGGCTCCTATAGTCCCATGTGGATCCGTCAATAGCCTCATATACAAGCTGACCCAAACACAATTGGTGCTAAACTCTCTAACCCTAAGCGGTGGTGAAGTCATAAAATGGGTTACCCAGCACCACTCTAGATAGAATTGCAAGAGATCATTTGTCAAAGAGTAATGCAGTAGCCGATAAATCTTACGAGATAACATTATTTGTCAACTTAGTCTCACCCACGTCGTTCATGGTTTTCATATTTCATAACAAAAATGGAATGAAAAATCACACAGTATAAAAGGAAAACTAATAAAAATGACTTGAAAACTTTGAATTTTAACGATAAAGACAAAATAAAAAATAAAGTGAATAGTACTTGACTTTTTAGTGTAAAAATATAATTTTTCGTTAAAATAAACAGTACCATGAGGTATAAATGCAAATAGTTGTACACAAAAAATCCTATTACATTTCATTTGGGTTACAGTGAAACAAAAGCCTAAAAGTAGTTTTATTGGAAGTACTTCCAATGTTCCAGAAGCTCTGGCCAAACAGGGCATCAAAACAACCCAATAAACATATCAAGAGAAAAACATGTGAATCTGCGACTTTATTCGAATAACATAAAACTATCCTCACTTCTCCAGGAGCAATGAACTGCATTGTGCCATTATCTTTGAAGCTCTTGTGATCGAATCAGTCATATAGAAATTCTCGACAGCAGTCCCAAATGGGGGTGAATCCACCTTTTGAGTGGACTCGGGCTTAATCGATGATGGAAAGGTATCTGGCTCTCTCTCGTCTACTTGCAAAATGTTTGGTGCCACTGTCCTAATCCGGGATCGGATGGCCCCAAGTGTATCATATGGCAGCCGTACACCTGCCACCTCAGATAGAGCCCGAATAATCTTCCAGTCATCCCTGGCATCACCGACAGTCGGAACTACAGCTATTGTTTGCTGAGAGCACCCTTCAGTGTCTACATATGTCCCTTCCTTTTCACTGAATGCTGCCGCAGGAAGGATGACATTAGCACGGTACACACCCCGGTCCCCATCAGCTGATATCATCAGCGCCCATCAGGTAAACAAACTTTGCAGACTCGATGCTGTTTCCAGATTCTGGCACAAGTCCAAGGTCAAGTGCTGCAGCCTGGGCGGCTTTGAGAAGCAGTACATTGAATCCATTCCAATCGGGCCTTACAACATTAGCGTATTGTCCAATGGCTTCAACAGCAGAAAAAATTGCATCCTTGTCTTTCCTCTCAAAGACCCCAGCACCGATAATGATAGCAGGGTTTTTGGCATTTGCGAGGACTGAGGAAAATGGGTGACGACGCTCAGCAATTTCTAGAAGTGTCTGAGGGCCTGTTCCAAGATGCTCGTGATCGTAGTTGAAATCAGCTGGAGGGCCAACATACCCAGCCTTGGCGTGGGTAGCTTGCACCGTCTTCCAGATTCTAGCATTTACGATAGCAGCTTCTACCCTTGGCTGGTAAATATAATATGAAAGTATGAATTAAAACACAAAACACAATAAATCCACTCATGATCAAAGACCCCCACAAGTCCCTACCCATCCATCCACTAATCTTTAGCATGTCATACAAACATGTAAGAGGCAGGTGGAAATCACTTCAACTGGACCACCAAAATTATGATTAGATGGCTATAAACATACCTGGGTACCAACCAACAGAAAAGCATCTGCTTTCTCCAGACCAGCGACGCTAGTATTCAGACTATATCTAGATTGAAGATCAGCATCACGGTTTGAACCATTTGCTTCACACCAGACATTATTTGACCCCATTTTATTAAAGAAGTCTTTCAGCGCCATCATGGACTCAGCATCAGATAGCTGGCCAGCAACCCCAACAATCTCCTCTGGTTTAACTTGATAAGCCATCTCGGCAACTACAGCGAGCGCGTCCCGCCAGCTCACAGGCTTAAAGCACCCATCAGCACCACGAATCATAGGGTCATTTAACCTCTGCCTCTTCAGACCATCATAACAGAAACGAGTCTTGTCTGATATCCATTCTTCATTTATGTCCTGCAAGAGGTAGTAAGCAAATGCATTATACAAAGGAAGGATTGCTATAAAAGGGTGGATGATAACACCCGTATGTTTTACACTTCAGTGTCTATTAATATGTGGTGCTAGAGCGCTCAAGTAGATTGGCAAATTTTATGACGTGCATGTAATTAACATCCAATAAGAACTCAAATGGTGTTAAAAAAGAATTCAATAACATGGGGTAACTTGCAGATTTAAAAAGCATCAACACTGACAGCAAACTTAAAAGCAAAATATATGGACTCAAGACAGTTGAGATAGATTCAGAACAACTGAGACCGAATCAAAACATGACAGGAGCAGGCATTCAAGGTTAACACTAAAACACCGGACTAGGATACACTTCTTGACTTGTGTTGATGCTAACACAAGTGTTAACACTCTAGTTAGTGATAATCCATGCTAGCACCAGTGACATAGGTGGGGCTTTTGGCCTCCAACATCCATCTCCTCCTATCCGCCCTAGATGAGACCAGCACTACACCCATTAATCAAGTTAATAAGGACAATAGCTCCTGAACATCCAGAGCATTCAAATTCCAATGAAACCCAAAATTCTCGCTCAAAGGAAGATGACAGGAACTAAAAGCACGCCTATCATGGAAAAGAAATGAGTAATGATCTGTACAGTCTAGGAAAAGAAAGGCTTATGCAGAGAAAGAATTATCTCTAAAATACAAAACCAAACCCTCTCGCAGAGATAATCACATTCTCAAACTCATTGAATTATTTTCCACCGACATAACCCAGATAATAGACATCACACAACTTCTCAGTACCATACCCTCCTCCCACCCAAAAACATATGCTACGTCTAGTACAAAAACAGATGGTTAACACTAACACAAGCGTTAACACTCCAGTGAGTGATAAACCATGCTAACACCTGTTCCTTAGGCGGTACTTTCGGCCTCCAACATCCATCTCCTCCTATCCGCCCTGAACAAGACCAGCACTACACCCATTAACCAAGTTAATAAGGACAATAGCTCCCAAACATCCAGAGCATTCAAATTCCTATGAAACCCAAAATTCTCGCTCAAAGGAAGATGACAGGAACTAAAGCACATGGAAAAGATATCAGAATGATGATCTGTACAGTCTAGGAAAAGAAAGGCATATGCATTAAACCCCACCCACCTCTCTTATCAAAACCTCACCCTCTCCCCATTACCCACCGAAACTGGAAGCAAGAATAAAACATATTAATCCCTTGAATAATGTCTTCCCGTGAGCTTTTCTGAAGCCTAGTGACAATATTTAAAGTCCCAAACACCTACATGCAGCCCATATTGAAGTCCCCAAAGAGTTGAGGCCCCTTTGTTTGAGATGTTTATCCTTAATTTTTCACCTTCTCATTCACCCTTCACAACAATCGAGCTTTAGGGCCCAACCCCTCCATTGAGCCTCACATATGGAGAGCCCCAATCTTCTTCTGGAACCCATTGTTTTATAAGGTTTTCAAGGTGAAGGATGAGGGGCCACTTAGTACTATGGTCTAGTGGTATTCCTCTTCACTTGTAAGAGAGATGTCTTAGGTTCGATTTGAACCAAATTATTGCAAGCCCATTGTGAAGCTTAGCCCACTCCCCCACCCCCTTAGTGTAAATAATATTTTTTGTTCAAAAAAAAATGGTGAAGGATGAGGGAAGCAAGCAGGTGAAGTTTGACTTGTCAACTTGCTGGTGAATAAAACAAACGATCCAATTAACAGGAATAAAAGAAATAATTAATGATTCATCAATTATCAGAACTGTTTTATCTCAGCTACCTTGGCACTTGAATTTATACATATTTGAGAAATTAAAAATGACTAATATCAGCCCTTACATCATACGTTAAAAATCTTAGTCTATGTAAGTTGTAAGTTTTGAAGTTTAGTGTAAGCATCGTTGGCATATATTAGTAATGCAGAAACCTAGTCTCAGAGATAACAATCATCAAAAGTAGTCTAATAAAATCTACCTCATTTAATCGTGGGACGATGCGCAAGACCTCTGGACCTCGGCTATCAATTCGAATGTTGGATCCAACAGCATCAGTAACATCAACGGTCTCTGTTCCCTTTAATTCCCAATTTCGAGCTTTAAATGCAAACGGTTTTGAGGTTAGGGCTCCCACTGGACAGATATCTATCACATTTCCGGAAAGCTCACTTGTCATAAGTTTTTCGACGTAAGTCCCAATTTCCTCTCCGCTGCCACGACCTAACATGCCAAGGTCCTGAACCCCCGCAACCTCAGTTGCAAACCTGACACACCTGTTCAACCAAACGCGCTTTCTATATCAGAAGCTTGCAACTACAATTAAAACAAGGGCTCTATCCAAGCCGATGAATGACGCAACTGTTTTCTGATATATCAAAAATTTATTATAAGAAGGTGATAAACTTAAACCCTATCAACAATGTGATATACGTTGTTAATTTGAAAACTTACTCTACCTAGAGAAAACATCATGGACTACATGATTTCCGAATGTCACAACTCACTGTCGAATGCAATACACTAGGGATAAACTAACAACTCTTAGAAATTGTGTACATTTAGAGGTAAAACTGCGACAATATTTAGCATCACTGAAAATACACTAACACCAAACAACAAATAGATCAATCATTCAGTAACTCACTGTCGAATGCAATAGACTAGGGATAGACTAACAACTCTTACAGATTGTGTACTTTTAGAGGTAAAACTGCAACAATATTTAGCATCACTAAAAATACACTAACACCAAACAACAAATAGATCAATCATTCAGTAACTCACTGTGGAACGCAATATACTAGGGATAGACTACCAACACTTCGAGATTGTGTACTTTTAGAAGTAAAACTGCGACAATATTTAGCATCACTAAAAAAATGAAAAATACACCAACACCAAACAACAAATAGATCAATCATTCAGTAAATAGTTTCTCATGCTTCAAAACAAGGTATTAAAGGATAAAATGTGTATTTTTTTAGCATAAAAGGATTACGCTAGAAGAAAATTTTCCCAAAAAATCATACAATTCACTAGAACTGTAGTGAATATGTGGTGTATAAGAAGAGGTAATGCTGGATTCTGACCTTGTACATTGAATACACCGAGTCATTACAGTCTTCACCAAAGGACCAAGATTCTTATCAACTACGGATCTCTTCACCTCAGTAAAACGGCCGCGATCAGATCCAAATCCCATAGACTGATCCTGCAGATCACATTCTCCTCCCTGATCGCAAATTGGACAATCCAAGGGATGATTCATCAGCAGAAACTCCATCACCCCTTCTCGAGCCTTCTTTGCTATTGGTGTATTGGTCTTAATTTTCACGCCTAAGAAGAAACTTTTGTCAAAAAATCACAACTTTATGCACAAAAAGATAAAGTAAAATTTAATTCTACTGTAACCACAACCAAAATATGCCATAGCCAAACAATGTATTGCTCAATTAACAAAATCAAAATGTTACTGTGAATCCAAAAACAATAATCAGAACCTCGCAAAATTGTGCACTACCGAAATCCTAGTGTGAAATAGAATCATAATTCACACTTCTATGGAGGAAACATGTAACCCCAATAGTCAATTAAGTTAAACACTAAAGAGATTAGGAATTCGACAAACAGAAAACCCGGAAAGAAAGTCCGAAAATCGGACCTTTGAAGCAACAAACAACTAACACAAGCTGAAAATGGAGGTTAGAAGGGAACCTAACCAGGCATGGCAGGCATGGCACAGATGGCGACGGGCTTCGGCGACTTCTCAACCTCAACAAGGCACATACGGCAGTTACCGGCCATCGACAACCGGCTATGGTAGCAGAATCCAGGGATGTCAACGCCGGCGACCTCACAGGCCTGCAACACAGTAAATCCCTTGGGGATTTCGACGGGGTATCCATCGACAAAGACCTCGATGGCATCTTCGGGATTCGGGAAGTGGACACGGGCCCCGCCCACAGGGGTCCGAGGAGCCTTGACGCTGTGGGCCTCAGGGCCCTCGAAGCAAGCGATCCCAACCCCATTGCTGTCGATGATAGCTCGCACTCGCAATGTGTTCGATTTTGCTGCTTTAAGAAGCTCTGTGAGCCATGAAGACGGAGAGAAAATTAGAAATATAAGGTGTGGTCGTTGCGTTGCGACGTTGGAAGTTCCAAACAGGGCAATAGAAGAATTTGGACGAAGAACTTTAAAATTTTACTTCTAACACCTATTTCAACTCTCGGAGATTTTAATCAGAACGCATTTCTGGGATAAATTTAGGTCAGGATTCTTCTTTTTTAGTGGAGCTGGCTCACGGTATATGTCTTTTTTATTTATTTTATATAAATTTATTAAATCTAATTGTTAAAATCTAATATGATCAAATCTAACTATAAAAAAAACTTATCTAACAGTCTAAATCTAGATCCAACAGCTAAAGTAATTCAAAAAAAATGTTGTATGTGTTTCATATTTTTTCATAGTTTTTCACGAGTTTCATAGTGTCAATTTAGTGATTTTTTTAAATATATTTATATTAAAACGTTCATAATATTAAATTAGTGGACTCAAAACTATTCCCACAACTATAGCATTCTCAATGTTGTGTGCAATTAGGGTCAAATTAAACTTTGTGATTGATAAATTTAGTGGATACAGGTGAGTTTTCCCATTCTCATAATGAATAAACTCAATTTATGATCCCGTCCGTGTGCAATTTATATAGTTGTCATAAAGTGCTATGCTTATGGTAGTAAATGTTTATTTCAAATGGTTTACCTTCTACCACGAATAACGTAAATTCTTGCACCTCCATGAACCCGTGGAGCATTCATTTCCTTCACTCCAAAGTTGCAGATGGTTCCTTGAAAGCTCAAAGAAAAGCCGACACGCTGCTTCGATTATTGAACAAGTGATGTATCCAATCTCACCACCTGTTATTTTGTCGCTCTCTCTTTCATAGCCATGGCACGACAATTGCTCAGCAATTCATTGTCACAACATTCCTTCTAATTCTGTCCAAACCCTGGCTTCTTCAATCCCTACCGCACCATCTCCGCTGCCCAATATTAGATTAAAAAAATATCATGGAAAAAATCAAACCGAACTGAAATCGAACCGAAAAAAATTAAATCGAACCAAAATTTTCAGTTTGATTTTGGTTTGGCAAAAAAAACCAAACCGTTTTGAATCAAAACCAGCCCTAAATAGCATGGTATTGACAAAGTGTTCATACGAAGGAGATAAAGAACACAACAAAGTTATCGCATAATCCCCATCACTAATTTGGTCATCTACACTTTTCAAATCCATCATAAGTTTATTGAATTCATCAACATGCTTATGAATTGATGTACCTTCATCCATACAAAGAATATGCAAACTCTTCATCAAATACAACTGTTCAGCAAGGTATTTAGTCATATACAAGCTCTCAAATTTTAGCCACAACTCCGGTGCAGATTTGATGTTACCAACTTCACAAAAGAGTTCATTCAATAAAGTCAGTAGGATTGCTCCAAATGCTTGCTCCATAACGTCTTTTTTTCTTCATCAGTCCACGAATTGGGCAAAGCCTTCATACCCTTTAGCATTTTTAAAAGCCCTTGTTGAACTAACAAAGCACGTATCTTCAATTGCCAAATACCAAAGTCATTGCCGTTGAACTTTTCAATAACAACTTTCACCAACGACACAGAAGGCTTCATAGTGATTGCCAAGCAAAGCCCAAGCCGAAACCTGGGCTCTGATACCACTTGTTGTACTTTTATGCACAAACGAAAATGAATTCTAACAAAGTACCAATATCAACGTCGTAGGTGAAAGCTAAAACAAACAATCTCAAACTAACACAAGAGATTTACGTGTTTAAACTCTCACAACCCAAATCCCACAAATTACAAACCCTAAACCACAAGGGATGGCAATGGTTTAGCTTGGAGTAGGAACATGTTTGACCTTGGACCTCCTCTCGGGCTCAGAATCAGAAGATTCCACAACCCTTGAACTTGCCCGACAATAAGTTCTGGTTTCTACCTCGGGCCTAGCTTCCGTCTCTGACTAAATAAATATCTTATAGATGTTTTCAACTTCTCCAGGAACTTGGCTTAAGCCTGCTTCTTGCCTAGCTGCTTCTACATCAGCCTCTTGAAGGATTAAGGCATTAACAGCCTCTTCTTCTTGCCCGATGTTTACTTCATCAAGATTGCCTTGGGCTGCAAAGTTGAGAAGAAGAGTTAGCAATTATGAAATCATGAAATTAAGATGAAATAGCAACAATGAAGGTTACCTATCCGTAGAATATAGTTTTTCTCGTTGATGGCCTCCTTTCAGCTCTCAAACTCTTCTCTTTTTGGAATAGACTTGAAGAAAACCTGCTCGAAGATCTTATCATAGGCCTCCGTAATGACTCCATTATACTTGTTAGACCAATTGGCCTCCCACCAAGTAGTGAATAGAGAAGTGCACTCAAAGTTGAGGGAAGTAGGCTTATGAGTAATCTTGGTCATCACTTCCAAGCTGCGCCTACTTACCCGAATAGTGGCCTTTGAAAGAGAGCGAATGCGATAGAAGGTTTCATAGTGAACTAAATCGAAGAAGGGGAATGAGATAGCCTGCCTAAACCCCAGTTACCTCCCACAGAGGTTGGGGTGGTAGACCTCCAAGCCACGTTTGTAGTTGGATCGATCACTCCTTACTCCCCAAGACAGGTCTCTTTGTTGGATGCAGCAGATGAATTTCACCTTGCAAAAGCTACTAACATCCTCACCAAATGAGTCTTGGAATAAGTTGTTCGAGAACCAAGGATACTTCTTAAGTACTGAGGCACCCCACTCAAGATCGGTCCTGGTCCTGCATATCTTGAAGAAATGAAGCAGGCCAGGGTTGAATGGCTAGTAGTGTGTTTTCGGCTAGAGCTACTCTTTTTGGAAATTCTAAGTTGAAAGCTCTAAATTATGAGAAGTACCATTGGAGCTAGAGTTGGACTATCCAAGTGGCTTTATTGAGAATGGTCTCAAAGGGCTAGTCCCTTGTCATCTCAAAAAGTAGATAGTAGAAATGAGCTAGGATGAAGGGACAATTGGCTATATCATCGAATAAGTGCAAGGCATACACTAAGTGAACCCACTTCAACTTCATTCTCTTGGATTATTAGGGAACACATGCTTATTCAACTAATAGAGGAGGAATTACATATGTTCCCGAGTTATGTTAGCAGTGGGAGAAGGCAGGCTGAAATTCATCTTAGCAAATGGGATGAAGACCGCGAAAGAGGTCTCATAGATTTTAAAGGTGGTAGAATTGTGCTCCAAACTCACAATGTTAAACCCTCAATAGCAAGGTGAAAAGGTGAAGATCAGTTATGAGTGACGTCTACACACTTGCCCGACGGCTGTAGACCGAACACCTAGGCTATGTCCAAGACAGTAAGGGACATGGAACCCATTCTGAAATCAAAGGTGTTGGTCCCTATGTTCCAAAAGAATAAGGCAGTGGAGAAAAACTCGTGCTTGATGGGGATGCGGGCCTTGGACATCATTATGAGTTCATAGATGCCATTGGACATCTATTTCTGCCTGAAGATTGGCTCCAACTCGTCCACCCACTTAGACCATGCCTTGTCATTCATTGAAGGGAAACCCCTCTTGAAATTAGACCACTTGGAGGCCGAGATCCCCTTATTAGCAGTATAAGGGTTTGGGGTAAACTAATTGGCGTCAGGCATATTGCTCTCCACATTTATGGGGACTTTGGAGGCCCATGCATGCCCTCAATGAATGAGCTCAATCTTCCAAGAAGAAAATGAGAAGATTGAGGTCAGCCCAAGGGCAATAAAGACCTTTGAGACGGTGATACAATCATTATTGCACGTATTTTAATATTCTTTTTATTTAGATTTGTGTGATGTTTTTGAGTGAATTTAGTTTTCTTTCACATAGTTTTGTGTTTTTCCTAGGTTTGAGGAGTAAAGACAAAGACACCACAAAATGGATAGATTCTGCAATTGAAACAAGTTATGTGTCCTGGAAGCAGAAACTGTTTAGGCAGATCAGCCACCTTGACAGAATTTCCTTAGAAGGAACCAGCTATCGGGCCTTATACCATTGGAAAGATATGGATGTTAGCTTTCAGAAGAATTTTACGGACTATGATTTCGAGTTTTCTAGACAATGTTAGGAAGATTTTCAAACAAGACGTCGGTCAACCAAGTCAACGCGGAAATTGCAAAGTCTTTTGGGTTTTTCAATGATATAAGTCAATCAAAGCCCAAAGCCCAAAATAGAACACGTCGAGATGACTTTAATCTATTTCAAATGGGTCTGGAGTAATTCACTTAGGAAGTTTACTCGCCACATCAGTTGTTCAATATAAATGAGGAAAAGATTGCAAAAGACCTAGTCATGCTAGGATTTTGATGAATATATCAAGGAGAGATTGTAGGAAGCATGTGCACGTTCTTTTTGGGGATTTTCTGCGACATTTTGAGAATGAGAAGCAGTAGCCATTTACCATCGTTCAATTCTTCTATATTTTCAATATCGTTCATAAGTTTTTCATGTTCTTTTCTAGGCTTTTCATTATGTTTTTGTACTCTATGAATAACTAAACCCTTTTCTAGGGGCTAGGATGATGCCCTAGCATGAATGTTTATGGTCTTCAATGACTATTTGATGGATATTTAGTTTTATTGGATGAATTCTTATTCTCTACAAAAATTGAATGCTTTGTGTTGAAGTTCTTTGATTGATCACCTTTGGGCTTTGCATATAGTGATTTGAAGACAGATTTGAGGCATAAATGCAATATAATTTGAACTAGCTTCTTGTGAATAAGGGTTGTGAATTACATAAATGCTATAACAAGATTTATGGTTTGCATGATTCTCTGGTTCTTTTGTACGTAATGAGTTCTACATATTAAATTTATGCCCTAACCAGATAGACTGCATGTTAGGATATATGACCCCTACCCTAACCGAAGAGAATCATATATTTAAGGAGAACTATGGTCTATAGTGCCTTAACCGGATTTAGTTATGGGAATTGTCATCTAAGAGACGAAATATTCCATTGAATGCATTGAACCTGAATTGGATTGCTTGTGGTAGATTTTAATTTCCTAGATTTTCATCACTTGCCTTAAAACTCAACGTTTTCTTCTCTTTAATCTTAGTTTTAGTTTTATGTTCTGTTTTTGTTAGCTTATAAAATCATCACAAGAAACTCTTCACATATTTGATTAAATTGTTTATTAAGATCGAGTCTAGTTTGCGGTTTGGGTTTATATTTTCATGTTTGTGCATTTTTAATATAATTAGATTTGGTTTAGTTCATCAAATTGGAGGTTGAATTAGAATCCTCATGGGAACGATACTTGGACTTGCAAAATGCTATATTACGACTATCTTGTGCACTTGCAAGTTTACACCAGATGGCGATGAAGGTTGACAATACCCTCGCCAAAGTCACATGCATGGCATGATTTGGGAGCCATTATTGAAATCAATTAAACAGTGTGAAGGCAAGGGCAGAGGAATGAGAAAGGTTGAGCTTCAATTGAATCTGTTTGCACTAAAGATTAAGCTTGTTGAAGGTGATGGTCGAAATGTTAGTTAAGTTACAAGTTATATAACGATTGGGTAGTTAATATTGGAAGTCGTGGGTTAGTGCAAAGCTTTATTTAAAACGGCTAGTTAATTGGCGCTAATACCCAATCTTGGGAAGCATTTAATTTTAATCATTATCAAGGTCTTGATTGGCAAACTTAATAATGATTAAAAAAGGCACTGTTTGGGTGGATAATTAATATTGGGCTCAAACCAATCAAGGCCTGGGTGTGCAAAAAGCTTCTTTGATTTGGGCTGGTGAAGGCAGCAACCCAGGACAGATTTAAATATTGTTATTTGACAAATAATAAGCAGCAAACCTATGATGGAAGTGAAAAGAGGCAGAGGACAGCTCACTCTTGGTGGAAAGTGCTTTTCCATGGCAGGGATGGGTAAATAACAAAAGCAAATGGTGACTCATCTTACTCCAAAAGCAATCACCGATAGGGAGTTACACTAAAATGGGAAGGCTTGGACACTCGGGCAAGAAAGTCTATAAAAGCAGTAAGGAATGCAGGCAGAAAGTTCTCTCAACACACTCAACTCTAAACTTAACATCAAAAAACTAGACAGCTTTGTTTTGCTTACCAACTTTCTAGTTATAGTTCCACCATAGAAAAGCTTTCTTTTGTCAATTTTAGAAGCTCTGCTGCACATACCTTTTGTAGTATCGAATCCCTTTGTAAACTTTTGTTGTTATATTATTTTATAAAAGCACCCGCCTTTGTAAACTTGAATGCCTAAATGCCTAATAAAGACAAAGGCACCATTCAAATTAATTCCAAACTCAACTTGCATATAGGATGAGGATCATACATAGTCATAGAAAAACACACACCTACATTCGGGAAATTGGATTCCTTGAATTGCTATTTGCTACGAATAATCCACACACAAATGACAGAGCTGCTATTTCTGTTGATGTTGCTGCTGCGTGCGTCTGTCTCAGGTCCTCCACGCTTGCCAACACAAGCTAGAGAAATTTTTCATTACAACCGAAAATGGAGAATTTATTAAATATAGCCAAATATTAGCCCATAACTTCTAAAATGTCAATTTTTATATATATAAAAAAAAATGTATTCAAAATCTCTTTTAAATAGACACAAATACCCTTAATTCATACAAATAACTAGTTGTTGATTAAAAGATTCTTGTGCGATGATCAAGCGGGGCTTTCACTAATATTTTTCTCACTTTTTTTTTCTTCGTCAAAAGAAGACCATAGGTTTCTCTTAATTTTATTTTTTAATAAATAATCAAAGAAAGTGGTATTAACGTTTACTTATCAGATCTCTTGTTCTTATCTTGCAAATATATCTTAACATGTTTCAGTTGATAACACAAATGTTTTGTCTTTCTTGGTCAAATATAGTTGCTTGGGGAGTGACTTTTATTGCCTGGTTAATGGGCGATGTTTGCTTCATAAAATTATCAATCATAGTTAAGAATTCCAGATGAATACTCAAAACTAATGTTTTGTGGTACAGCTTCTACACACAGGTTATGGTTCTACACTGAGGTTCGTTTCCACCGTGAACCCTTTTCCACCGTGAACCCTTTTGAAACTTGCCTACAAATCATTATGATAGACAATAGATTTAATAATATAAACGTTTAAACTTTGGCAAACTAAGCTGAAGAATCGATTTTTGGCAAACTACTATAAATTTACTAATGATTAACCTTTCAAGTTTGAATTTGGAACTTCTAAAAAAAATATTAACAGTTAAAGTATTTGTTTCTTGTCACTTTTGATTTCGTGGTTTTTATGCATACTAGTACAAAAAATTATTTGCGCGACGAAGGTCCTTTGTCGCGCAAAGTCAAAAAAAGGTCGCGCAAAACTTAGCGCAACGACGCCTCGTCGCGCGCTAACCGCTGCGCCAAGTCTGTGACGGTAGTCTTTGCGCGACGAAGACGCACCCTCCGTCGAGCAAAGTGACTTTGCGCGACGCACCTCTCCGTCGAGCAAGGAGATTTGCGCGACGCACCTCTCCGTCGAGCAAGTAACTTTGCGCGACGCACCCTCCGTCGAGCAAGGAGATTTGCGCGACGCATCCTTCGTCGAGCAAAGAGGATTTGCACAACGAATGAATGACTTTGCTCGACGGAGAGGTGCGTCGCGCAAATCCTCTTTGCTCAACAGAGTGTGCGTGCAAATGTTTTTTAAAATTTTTGGTCTAAAATGTTTTTTTTTAATTTTTAATAAATATTATAATGAAATTCTAAAAAATAATGAAATTAACCAAGCAAACATATTTAATTATAAAATATATAAAAATGTACATACAAAATATTCGAACAAAAAAAAACTACAAATAGTTTTTTAGGTATCGACAGGACGAGATGGCTCTGAGGTCGAAGGTGGAGTAAGATTAAGTGTTGGTGGTAGCGAGATTCCGGACGTCTGTAAGACTTGTACAAGGTCTTTCACCGTCCCGACATAGCTCTTCATCACCTCGGCCTGGGCTGCAACCTGACCCCTTAGGGTTGTCACTTCTTCCCTTAATGCATCGACCTCTGTTGTGTTCGATTTGGAAGCTGTCGATCAAAACAGAAGTCTTAAAACAATAGTAATCGTGGGTAAAAACATGATAAAAACAAAAATTGCTATCAACAGTATTCAAACTAGTATGTTGCAGCTACTGCTACGTACACATATAACACATCTCCCTTGATACTTAAAGGAAGCAGCACTATATCTAAATGTAAGCTTTTGAAATTTATCATCCATACCAGCTAAGTTCTAGAAGACTCTCCAACACCTCATATCAAAACAAAAATCCTTTTTAGGCATCAAGCATTCTTACCTTGAAAAACAACCTCTTGTCATGCCCTGTGGCTGCAACTCTCAATACAGACTCCGCCGCTCCTACGGCATTGGCTAACCACACAACAATGCTATAAGCAGTGTACTGCAAAATCTGCCACTCAAGTGGACTGGTACCCTAATCAACAATAAAATTAGATATTTGAACACAAAGATTACCATTCACCGCTACAATATTATCAAGTATGTAAAATCATTATTTGACATCGAAGCCTCTTATGAAATGGTACTATTGACATGTTTTTCATTTGAAACTGACAGCATTTCATTTCAAAGAAATCACAATTTTTCAGTTCATCTATCATGGTACTAAGTACCAACTCTGGTACTTCTTCAACGCCCCATAACCTATTAAATTTCCAAATGCATCCACTAAATACAACCCTAGAGTGTAGAAGAGCATAAGATTTAGAGTGTTTGGAGTGAAGAGGAATTCCAGTGGGCTAAACCCAGATACACCCAAACATGAATTAAATAGATAGACAAATGAAATTCTCCATTCATTAAAACAAAGTTGTGGAGAACTTACCAAAACCTTTTTCCAAGAATGCACGATTATACCCTAAATAACAAATGAAAAAATTAGTTAGAATCATATCAATTAAAACATTACCAAAGATAAAAGTTACAACATAAAGATGAAATCCCATAGAAAAAGCTTAATTAAATAAATGGGCAATCGTGTTCTAGGTTAAAATCCCAAGAAAATTTCACCTACAACCATTAGTGCATAAAATCCCAAAATTAAATTAACTTCAGTTTTAATCGGGTCTATTTATGAACAAAATTACCACATAAAGGGAAATCGAAAGAGAGAAACAAAGTGAACCCAATAAGAAAAGATGAATTGGAGTGCAAAGCTACAAAAGAGAGAAAGGAGAAAAGGGGATCAAGAATGGGTTCAGAAACGAGAACGAAGAAAAGGGGGATTGGAGAAGAGAAGAGGGCAAGAGCTTACCAGTCACCACTATCATCGTCGACCAGCAAGAATGGGTTTGGAAAGTGTTTCAGAACACTAGAGAGTGCAGCGCCCTAAATGTTGTTCTACAGAGAGTGTCTGAACGAGAGAGAGACTAAATGTTGTTCTCTGGGATTTCATGTTTTCTCTTCTTTTTTTAACACTTGGAAGGGGTTTGGGCTGTCAGCGGCAAAAAGTGAATAAAAGGGCGCCTTACTTGAAAATTCTGGAAAATTATAGCGGGAGTGCTATAGAGGGAATAATACTTTTAATAAGTATATAACGTAAAATTTTGTGACATCCAATAGTGTAAATATTTTAAATTGAAAATCGAATTCATTCACTACATTCATATAGGGTCAAGGAGTGTAGCTGTAAAAAATCATCAAAATCGAAGTTAAAATAACCGTTAAATCGTGATTTTTCGTTTATAACCGTCGAAAAGGTTTTTCCCGTTACTTGATCTCTGAATGTTTTTTTTTTGTGATTTTTTGATGATGTGATCTTGAAACATATACAAATAAGTTTAACGGTTGTGATCGTTGAAATTAGTTTCGGAAAATTCGTATCCCATCAAAACGATAGATTGACTAACACTTAAGAGTTTATTTATACTTTCATTAAGTATAACATAAGATTTTGTGGTATCCAATAGTGTAAATATTTTAAATTGAAGATCGAATTCATTCACTGCATTCATATAGGGTCAAGGAGTGTAGCTGTAAAAAATCATCAAAATCGGAGTTAAAATAACCGTTAAATCGTGATTTTTCGTTTATAACCGTCGAAAAGTTTTTTCCCGTTACTTGATCTCTGAATGTTTTTTTTTTGTGATTTTTTGATGATGTGATCTTGAAACATATACAAATAAGTTTGACGGTTGTGATCGTTGAAATTAGTTTCGGAAAATTCGTATCCCATCAAAACGATAGATTGACTAACACTTAAGAGTTTATTTATACTTTCATTAAGTATAACATAAGATTTTGTGGTATCCAATAGTGTAAATATTTTAAATTGAAGATCGAATTCATTCACTGCATTCATATAGGGTCAAGGAGTGTAGCTGTAAAAAATCATCAAAATCGGAGTTAAAATAACCGTTAAATCGTGATTTTTCGTTTATAACCGTCGAAAAGTTTTTTCCCGTTACTTGATCTCTGAATGTTTTTTTTTGTGATTTTTTGATGATGTGATCTTGAAACATATACAAATAAGTTTAACGGTTGTGATCGTTGAAATTAGTTTCGGAAAATTCGTATCCCATCAAAACGATAGATTGACTAACACTTAAGAGTTTATTTATACTTTCATTAAGTATAACATAAGATTTTGTGGTATCCAATAGTGTAAATCCGTTTGCTCGACGTTTTGTGTTCTATGTCGCGCAAACTGACTTTGCGCGACGAAATTTTCTTCGTCGCGCAAGTCCTGGTCGCGCAAACATGTTTTTGTACTAGTGATATTTGTTTGAGAGGGTTAGGGATGACAATTCTAAACGTTAAACCCGATAATCATGGATATATAACCGTTCGAATGGAACGGATTTGGATATGGAAGTTTGGATATATTCTGGATATGGGGAAAAACAGTTTATATTATTCAGTTATGTTTTTGGATATGGTTACAGAGGTCCCCAAACCATATCCATAACCGAATCCGACCCGATTAGTAAATAATATAATTTATATATACTATAATAGTATTATATATATATATATATATATATATGTATTTGTATATCCATTATTCATTAAAACCATTATCTTGAGAATATATACAAAAGTTGCATTTTATAGGAAAGTAAAGTTTTGAATCAATATCAATGCAAACTCAATAATGCTTATGAGAGATATCAGAGACAAGCCAACATCATCATTGTTTTAATTTTTATACTCAACAACGTCCATTCATTAGATCATTTTATGCACCAAATGTTTAATGACGAAATTAATATCTACTAACTTATAATGTCTTAACTGAATGCATATATTTTTTGTACTAACGAAGATGGATATATCCGTTAACTGATGGGAAAGACGTTATCATCAAGCATTGATCCAAGATTTCTATTTTGATTCGCTCTGGATCGATGTTGAAGACGCCATTAAGGGATTGCGCCTAAGAAGTTCGACGAAAATTTTCTAAAAGAAAAACCCGTTGAGGAGGGAAGTTCGAAAATTTCACACAGGAGAACTGACAAGCCAGCTAAGACTAAACGGTCTGTGTGGTTTGAGATGAGAACTTCTTAAGCCGAACATCAACAACTACAACAACAACAACAACCACTGGAGGTGGTCAGAAGAGAAGAAGAAAGGGAGGCCAAAAATAGTGAAGACGGGGGGATTTGTTCGAGTCCCTGACGACATAGTTCGTACTATAGCAGAGCAACAACAATTTGCCACCACTCCGATTTCGAATGACGCAACAGTAGCTAGACCTCATTCTGCACCTCCAGTCTTTATCTTGCTCTGGGAGGTTGGTAAGGTATGTGCCGCATACCCATTTGCTTATGTGATGTCTTGCTTACATGGAGGGGAGTATTGTTCTTGTAGGGATGACTGTTGAGCAGTAAGCGCTGTAGTCAAATCTTTTTTTTTTTTTTGAAAATTCGGGTTGACGTGAACAAAGCAACTATATTTTACTGCTCGTACTATAAGTTATTTTAAGATAATGAAAATTTAGAGATCTTCCGATAATACTTTCACATGTGTTAAGAAATTTCTTAATAAGTCTTATCACGTGTTTTCTGATGTTGTCATCATTTTTGTTTGATATACGTCAAGCGTGCTTTCGTGCATTAGTGTGTGGGCGAGGGCATTGAGGAAGGAGAGTTCTTAGAGGCTCTTGTGGATATTGTTGTTTGTTTTAGAGAAGGATTATAAGGAGGTTGACGTCAAGTTTACGAGGGAGATGATCGCGATGAAAAAGATGAATACTTATTGTTGACGTCCATGCTCTACGCGTTTTATATTTAATTGCTATGTTTCGTTTTGAATGTAATAGCGACTGGTTGATTGATTATAGGTATCTTCATATAACTCTACACTTTTCAATGTCAGTATGTTTTATTTACTTATGCAAAATATTTTAACATGTTTTAGTTGTTCTCTGCTTTTAAAATGATCAAAAGTATTTTTTGGTGAAAATATTTTTGTAACTAATTCTTAATAAAAATGCAAGGAAATTCTGGAACTCAAAAATATTGTTTGGTGCTCATATAACTAGTGCTTCTTGCAGGAAGCACTTCAAATGCTTTTGGACCTATGTACAAAATCATTCATTAGAACTCACAAAACGAGAGCTTGAACCTATGTACTTGTGTGAACCCTTCATAATTAATGAGAACTCCTCTACTCCGTGGACGTAGCCAATCTGGGTGAACCACGTACATCTTGTGTTTGCTTCCCTGCCTCTATATCTTTGCATACTTATCTGCACTAGTGACTGAAGCAATTTAGCGAAGGTCACACAAACCTGACATTTCTGTTGTACCAAAGTCCCTCACTTGTAGATAGGCACCAAAGTTAATAAGGGCGACATACAAAATTGCATGAACTATAGGGGTATTAAGTAATGAGTCATACAATGAAGCTCTGGGAGAGAGTCATTGAGCGTAAACTAAGGCAAGAAACACGGATCTCGGACAACCAATTCGGGTTCATGCCAGGGCGCTCAACCATGGAGGCAATCTATCTCTTACGAAGATTGATGGAAAAATATAGAGATATGCAAAAGGATTTACACATGGTCCTTATAGATTTGGAAAAAGCATATGATAGAGTTTTCGTCCGTCTACCGCGGATAACTCTCTTTTTATTTACATTCATGATGCTACTCATCTTTACTTATTAATGTCTACCACGGATAACTCTCTTTTTATTTACATTCATGATGCTACTCATCTTGGCTTATTAATCTATGTTGATGACATTTTGGTTATAGGGAATAATCCCACGCATATTGTCACTCTCCTTAAAGATTTGGGCCAACGGTTTTCCATGAAGAACCTTGGGCCGGTCCATTATTTTTTAGGTATGGAGGTGGTCGGCACACCTTCTGGCCTCTCACTCTCCGATCCCAAATATACCACTGATCTTCGCCGCACCAAGGTGCATGGTGCGAAGCCTGTTCCAACCCCTGCCGTCAGTGGGCGACGGTTAAGCATTCAGCATGGTGACCCTTTACCAGATCCTACCAAATACCGTAGTGTTGTCGACGCTCTTCAGTACTCGACTCTCTCTAGTCCTGATAACAATTTTGCCTAGAAATTTAGTCTTCCTTTCTCCGGAGCTGTTCACATTTTTGTTTTTCTTTAACAACTGGCATTTTGCCTACAGTTGTTAGGTCGAATGATGCACAAGCAATGACATCTATTGCTTTGGTAATGGGCGATCTTTACTTCATACAATTATAAATCACACAACTAATGTTTTGCGGTGTAGCTTCTACACCCAGGTTATGGTTCTTTTGTTATAATTTTTTTTTCTATTTTCTAATAATTTTGTGGTGTAGCTCCTCATACTATTCTAATAGTTGAAATAATAGTTTACGTACTATAATTTTTTTTACTGTTATTCAATGAAGGTAATATCATATATTTGCTAAGCATTAAATTAAGTATGCGAGCACAGCAACGCAAATGAAATAATTCTCCGTTGAACACAAGTGAATTAAAATAATATATATACTCGACCGTGAAATTGGAAGTGGTTAAGGAAAACTATATTATAATTAGCTACATAAATCATGCACTATAGGCAATAACATTGGTCTAAGTTTTGTCCGATAGGGAACATGATTTGTTAATTTTATGCTATAACCGCGGTTAATATCCACAACCACTCATTTAAATTTCACGTGTAAAAGGTTTTGGGTATAATTGTTTATTTATTTGAACAGTTATCCATAAGTGTAACCGTTAATTTTAAATGGGCGAATAACCGCATATATTTTGCTCATCTCTAGATAGCCAAGTAATTAAAAAATATCAAATACATTAAAAAACGTGCATGCAATACTAATTGAGAATTAATATTTTTTATTTTTTTTGGTGTCAAATTATGTTTTTCATTTCATTATTTATTGATTTAAAATATATATTTTTTAACAGGTAACGAGTCGGGTCATATTACCTAATAGCTAGTATTAAAGGGTCAATTTTTGGTCGGGTCATATTACCCGTTTACTTTCACGGTTACACGACACGACCCGTTAAAATACCATATATGTCATGAAAGCGATACGAACACAGAAAACACAACACGAATGCCAGGTCTACTTGCAAACTGAGATTGCCAGAAGAATTCATCCAGTTTTATATGTCAGCTGCTTAAAGAAGAAATTAGGGTCCCAAGTCATTCCTATTGCTGCTTTGCCTAAACAATCCTCAGATGACTTGCGTCCTAAGGTTCCCAAGGAAGTGCTGCAACGAAGAATGTACAAGAAGGGTCAAGCTGCAGGAGTGCAAGCTTTAGTGCATTGGGTCGGTCTTACTGCAGACCTGAGAGGACTAGGATGATTTCACTGTCAAGTTTCCAGATTTTGTCTTTTAGCAGTTCTTCTTCAAGGAAGGGGTAATGATATGAATTGTATTAGTGATTGACTTGATCACTATTAGTGGGATTAATTATGTAATTAGTTACTATTTTCAGTAATTAGTTAGAATGCCAGCGGGCAGTTAATGGTTGCTTGAGTTGTACGAAAATACTCACGCTGAGTTGTGGGCAACGGTCATATATATGAATTAAAATTATATTACAAAAATACTTGTGAAGCTGAGCTTCTCTTCCTCTCCGATTCCACCATAGCCATCCCTTCAACTGTTAGCTAATGGATGTGAATTCAGTTGTTGCTGACTCGCTGCCCAGAAGAGCATAGTTGAGTGTAATATTGTATGTTATATGCATGCCTGATTGTAATTGAAGCCATGCTTGATTGAATTTTAATGTTGTATGCATGCTTGAACAATGCAGTAATAGAAGACATGCAAAATGAACAAAAATAAAATAAAATAAAAAGGGGTATATGTTGCTCATAGAAGAGAATTGAAGTTTATATCAAAGGAAAATGAAATAAGATACAACTAGGTAACCATAATAGCTTTTTCAAACAATGAAACCAAACCGAACCAAACCAAACCAAATGGTTTGGTTTCTTTTCGTTAAAGTTCCCATTTTTACTGTTATCAATGAAGGTAATATCATATATTTGCTAAGCATCAAATTAAGTATGTGAGCACAGCAACGCAAATGAAATAATTCTCCGTTCTACACAAGTGAATTAACATAATATATATACTAGACCATGAAATTGGAAGTGGTTAAGAAAAACTATATTATAATTAGCTACATAAATCATGCACTATAGGCAATAACATTGGTCTAAGTTTTGTCCGATAGGGAACATGATTTGTTAATTTGATGCTATAACCGCGGTTAATACACATAACCACTCATTTAAATTTTACAGGTAAAAAGTTTTGGGTATAACCGTTTATTTATTTGAACGGTTACCTATAAGTGTAACCGTTAATTTTAAATGGGCAAATAACCGCTGATATTTTACTCATCCCTAGATCCAACCAAGTATTTTAAAAACATCAAGTAATTTAAAAATATCAAATACATTAAAAAAACGTGCATGCAATACTAATTTAGAATTAATATTTTTTTAATTTTTTGGTGTCAAATTATGTTTTTCATTTCATTATTTATTGATTTAAAATATATTTTCTTTAACAGGTAATGAGTTGGGTCATAATACCCATTTACTTTAGCGGTTACATGACACGATTCGTTAAGATACTAGGTATGTTATAAAAACGACACGAACACGAAAAACACGACACGAATGCCAGGTCTACTTACAAGCTGAGATTGCCAGAAGAATTCATCCAGTTTTTTATGTCAGCTGCTTAAAGAAGAAATTGGGGTCCCAAGTCATTCCTATTGCTGCTTTGCCTAAACAATCCTCAGATGGCTTGCGTCCTAAGGTTCCCAAGGAAGTGCTGCAACGAAGAATGTACAAGAAGGGTCAAGCTGCAGGAGTACAAGCGTTAGTGCATTGGGTTGGTCTTACTGCAGACCTGGGAGGACTATGATGATTTCACAGTCAAGTTTCCAGATTTTGTCTTTTAGCAGCTGCTCTTCAAGGGAGGGGTAATGAGTTACTATTTTCAGTAATTAGTTACAATGCCGGCTGGCAGTTAATGGTTGCTTGAGTTGTACGAAAATATTCCCACTGAGTTGTACGAAAATACTCACGCTGAGTTGTGTGGGCAGCGGTCATATGAATTAAAATTATATTACAAAAATACTTGTGAAGCTCAGCGTCTCTTCCTCTCCGATTCCACCATAGCCATCCCTCAGTTGTTAGCTAATGGCATGTTCTGAAATAAGGAGTTGATAGTTGAATCCTATCAGTCAGGAGAGAGAGAGAGAGAGAGAGAGAGAGAGAGAGAGAGAGAGAGAGAGAGAGAGAGAGAGAGAGAGAGAGAGAGAGAGCGCTAAATCTTGAAGCTTGAAACTTGAACACCATGTCAACCCCAACCCCAATCCTTGAAGCCGAGCATGAAGATTGCACTGTGCGGGGAATGCCGATTTGGTGCACTCCTCTTGTGCACGACAATAGAAGCAAGGTTGTCCCTCTTTACACCATTGAAGAGAATGTCAAGACCTCTGAAGAACCCTTCTGCGACCAATGCCGACCCACAGGTTAAAAACCCACATTCTTTCGTCTAATTTAATCATTTCCTTGATTTCTAAATTGGGTTTCTGCAAATTTCTGTTTAGGGTCAGCAATGGGGCGTTGGTGTTCCAAGATTTGCTTATATTTCTTTAATCCCTTAAAAAAAAATTCAAGTGGGGTTCTGCTAGAGAACTCGAATTTGTGTACTGTAATGTGATTGTCTGTTTGATTTCTCAATTGGGTTTCATGAATTCTTTCTGTTAGGACTAGAAATTGGTCATTTTTGTTTTAAGAATTGCTTATCTTTGTTCCTCTGTTTTTCGACTGGGGTTCTGCTACTTTGATGTTGAAAATTTTGGTGAAATTTTTTTATGTTGCCTGCTGGATGTAGTTGTTGGATTCTGCAGAATGCAGAACCTGGAAAATTTCTAACTCCTTCCTACTTGGAAAGGAAGCTAAGCTAGAAAATTGGTCTCCCTATCTATATATCCTAGAAACAATTCCTAATCCAGTCATTCCATCATGTTAACAAGTTACATTTTTCCTATAAATCAGTGCCATGACTTATAGATTTCTTATCCAAGTAGGGGATTGTCATGGTTTTATGCAAGTCAAATTGAGTGTACTAGTAACTAAATGAACTTACTACTTATCTTTAGCTTTGTTCATTGGTTTTTCGATGGGGCTGCTTTGGTGTTGGACTTTGGAATTGGACGTTGGTTGAAGTTTTTGGTTGAAAAACTTGATGTTTGTTGCTACATGTAGTTGGAATCTGCGGAATGCAGAACCTAGAAAATGTCTACACTCTTTCCTTCTTGGAAATTAATCTAAGTTAGACAATTGGTTTCCCACCCTAGAATAAATTCTTATTTCTGTCGTTCCATTATGTTAATTGAGTTACAGTTCCCTGTCTTGGAAACTAAACGTACAATTGCTGCTTAGCCGGCTGTTCTTAAACAAGAAATTGTGAAGACAAACAATTTAGATTTGTTCCTCGGTTTTGCAGTTGGACCTGTCAATGGAGAACACGGAACTGCAACTGTTCTCTTGGTTTTGGATAATGTGATAGTTATTGCGTCGGATTCGAGAATAAGCACCGTCACCGATTGGATAGTGAAGCCTCATCGGTTTAAGGTTAGGAAGATTAGAGAAAATCCAGCTTCGGTCGCTTGTTACAGCGGAAATATAGCGGGTGCGGAAAAGATGTTAGATCACTTAGAGGTCCAGGGAACACGTTCACACAGATTGCTAATTCGAGCCGCGTCCAAATTTATGGAGAACAACGTGCCTTGGGAATCGTTTGCATGCCATCTTGCCTCGATAGATCCTAAACCAATGGCGCACTTGGTTGTGCACGAGGCTGAACCGCAACATGTGGCCGGTTGTCTGTGGGAAACTAACTGGAACAAGTGTTATTGCCGGGACATAGACTCAATCTCTAACGAAAAACACTGTGCAAAGAGGACTCAAGGACTATACTGTCTGGGCAGTGGAGGAAGTGCTGCATGCTCTTATGTAGCTTCCAAATACAAGTGGACAGGTTTAAACATGGATGATGAAAGTGATCCGAATGAATCGATGATGAAGGGAAAGTTGAGCATGAGCGCGGATGTGGCAACAAATGATACATTTGCGGCGTTGCTTGCTGCTGCGTTTGGTGATCCTTCAACTGGCGGACCTTTTAAAGGTAAAGATTTGCATAATACGAGAGTAATTTTCAATTGCAACAACTAATTACATTTATTCGTATTTTTCTTTGACAGCGTATATTATGAGGCAAGGGGAAACAGAGGTTGAAGAGAAGACATGTGACTTTTTGGAAGCATGCGAATCATATTACGAAGAGGTAATAAAGAAATACGAAGACAACTCAATTTTTGTGGTTTATCCATACCACTTGCAGCAGAATGATTGTGGTAAAGTCGTAACCGATCAACTTGTGTAAGTAATTTTAATTTTACCTCTTACTTTTTTAATTAAGAACACCATGTAAATCAATCTTGTAAATAGATTTTGTTTAACGCTTAATTAAATTACAGGAAAAAAGTGGAGACAGTAAAGTACTTTGGGCACCCCTTAACATGGTTGCGAGGCCGTTATACCCTGCAGTGCATCACCTTCAAAGAACGTAAGTATGCAGTAGAAGCATACCTCAAAGGAGAGCAAGTTGAAAGCTTACCCTCGTTTACACGATCTGCTAGTGGAATTAGATGCGTTGATGTGGAGAGCAAACCAAAAACAAGGAAAAGGCGAGGACTCATTAGTCATACGATGTACGTGGCCATGGTCTCAATTGCGTTTGTGAGAGGACTGATAACAGATTCAGAACTAATGAAGACTCTATGAGAGGATTGATCTATGTTGACTTTGTGAGAGGATTATCTACACAGACTGGATAACGCTATGAGTGCAGGGACCTCCCTATATATCCACAATACCTTGATATCAGGCCTATTAATTGATGCCTTGAATATTCCCAACTGATTAGGGTTTCGGTATAGTCCTTATAGGTATTAAACTCTTTTCAAGTCTTGATAATGTTACTTGAATATAATTGCATGTTATTAGGGACGTGTTAATTGCATGGATATTCCCTCATGTGACGAGTTTAGCAACTGGAAGCACTCCGAGTGGGCATTTGCATGTGACGTGTTAAGGCTACTTATGAAGTATTCGGGTATTTGCATGCATGTCTACAACTTGTGTGTTGTTGTGGTCACAATGTCTATCCAAGTGACATTTTTTTAACTTAGAATTTTTTAGTAAAATATAAATGCATGAGTCTGAACAATACCTTGTGTGTTGTTGTGGTCACAATGTCGCCATAGTCAAAATCTCGAGGATAAGCACAAGGCCCGGCAATAATGAGTTTTGGTTTAAATCGGTCAATCGTTTCCTCAAGCTTGTCACAACCAACTGTAAAACCATTTTGTGAATGGCAATGAATTATGCCAAGAATTATTGAGAGAATAGTTGACTTGGCATAAAAGTTAATGAAATATCTAGACTCTCGGTGCCTTAAGGAAATAAACATATTGGAGTCTTAATTACATGCAATCAATTAAGGATCTTTATTAAGTAAATACAAGGAATGAGAATCATGATGGAACTCTAAATAAAAAGAGGCATAGAAGGGGAATATACTATTTTCACCATATAGCAGCAAGTGAACTACCAGAGTGAACAAATAAAAATGAACTAAGTTTTACTTGTCTCAAATTTAAAGGATTATACAACCAATAGGGTTTTTAGGTTTAGCCGTGAGAACTGTTCATATTTTGGTTTTTAAATTATTAGGTTTAAAGATTAAGGGTATTTGTATCAGTTTAGACAATATTTTAGATATATTTGAAAGTTTTTATAAAAATTGATTTTTTTTTAAATTAGGGGCTAATATTTGATAAACACTCTAAAAAATGGGTGTTACGTGTCATTATATAAGTGGAGGAAAGTTGTATTTTTTAAGTTGTTAATTTTTTGACACTAGTATCCCAACGCTTGTATGTGTACAACCCCCTATGACACTGAAAATTCTCTATTGTGGACGACGTGGATTCACATTCTTAAGAGTTGAAGTATTTACATATGTATGCGGAACCTGATAACTAATGAGAAGGTGATTTCTATATAAGGAGTCTCTCGAGAGGACTGTGAGGCAAATTAAGGAGGGAGCTTGTACCAGATGAAATCATTAGCAAATTAATCAAGCATATGTACTGCAGCTTAAAGGTTCAAGCTGGCCAATGTATACA